>CM062264.1:6688057-7888057 GCA_031216635.1 Dissostichus eleginoides
TTTTCTCCACTCTTTTGTTTCCATAAAACACTTAAAAACCACTAACTGCTATAAATTCTGAGGGGAAAAAAAGAATTTTCTACAAATATGTTGTTCTCCATCAGTAAGAAAATGCCACTTAAAAATCTATGCACAAACCAGATTTGTAAAAAAAAATATCTCTGTTCAGGACAGACTTAAAAGTCCACAAGCATCCTTTAAATGTAAGTTTCTAAGTTGTTTTTCGCCTCCCTTAAATCTGCTTTTTGTCACCCTGTGTTTGATTTTTCCTCCTCTCAGCCCGAGGCCGTGCCTGTGGCTGTTTGCCAAACCACCCTGCCATTCCTACCTCGGTTTGAGACAGACTATTTTATTATGTAGTGTTAAGGTCTGGTCGATATCTGAATGGCCATCCCCAAAAACTCTCCACTGATGGGGCTGCTGTTCACTATTTGCATGCAGAGAGAAAAAAAGAGGCCAGGGTTGGACTCTCCTCAAATAACCTTAAAAGTTACAAAGTCCCACGGAACACAAGACAATGCATTGACGTGAGAAGCTTGAAAAAGATTGAGTGGATGCTCTATTTCTCTCTCTCTCTCCTTCTCCCCCTCTACCCTGTGTCCCCCTGCCCCCCCCCACTCCCTTCCTTTCTACCTAGTTGGGTGTGCTGCGGAGCTAGCAGGGTTGAGAGGGCAAGTGCTGACCAGCCCTCTTTCTTTCTCTGTCTGCTGTTACTAGGTCACCACACACACCACACACACACACACACACACACACACACACACACACACACACACACACACACACACACACACACACACACACACACACATGCAAGCACACACACCTCTCCTTGCGGTCAGTGTTGCCACCAGGGAGAGGGGTAATTTAAGCCCTCCTTGATGTAGCCTATTCATCACTGTCCTGAGGTCCGCACTTCAAAATTACAGTCTGATCTACAAAGTTAGAGTGAAATGAGAAAAAATTGGCAGAGGTCACCAGGGCCAGTCAAAACACAAAGCCGTGTCTCAGCTGGACCTGTGTGAGGTGGCTTAATTATCCATATTTTGAGGATTTGTTTTTAAGTGGAAAAAGATATATTAGCTGACTTGATGGGAAGCCTGCTGGGTCAGTGACTTGAAGGGAGGAGTTAACATAATCTGAATCAGTAGCTGTTGATTTGTTATGTACTGTTACCAATAAGACAATGTAATTATGGTGTTTATGGGATATTATAAACCTGCACCTGTGCTTATATTCTGGTTAAAATCTGATGAAAACTGAAATCATTCCACGACCTAGGTACAAATGAATAACTCGATCATATAAAGAAAACACGTGATTGTCCAAGATTGGGTCTCATGGATATAATAATGTAATCATAGCACCAAGTAATGCTTGCATTATTGTCCTAATTTTACTAAAACCCTGCAAACAACATTACATAAATATAGATCAGAAAAAGGCAAAGACTGTAAACTCTTCGTGTTTTATTGGAAATAAAAGAAAAAGCATTTGGGATGCCACAGTCCCCACTAGAGAAATATGAACACTAAACTTAAAATCCCCAAAAAAAAAGGTCTCAAGGAACTGAAATGACCATGAGGCGTTGTTAATACAATAGATAAGAACATTTTGGTGTATGCATAACATGAGCTTTTCATGCATTATTTGGGATTTTGGAGGGCTATGGAAAGTACTGTCAGCACCAATCACAGACATAAGACATATACAAATATCATGCATTTGGTCCAAGACCGAAACTGAAGTAATGTAATGCAATGTAGACCTAAAGCAATTATTTTGAAATGAGCAAAAGCCATTAGGGATCTAGATAAAGAGTCAAATCTGACCCTGCAAACAACACTGCAAAAATAAAATGTCAGTCAAAGCTTTTTTATTAAAAATGTTTCCCTGCCTTGTATGGAAAAAATATTAATGCTCATACAAAAATGGAAAATGATCCAGGCCTGCTTTTGAAATATAATTGATAAGGGTCAGAAAGTACTGACATGATCATGGGGCATTGTTGTTACACTAAATAAGAAAATATTGTCTTTGCATGCACAATTTGGGATTTTGTAGGTTATAGAAAGTCAACGCCAATCACAGACATAAGACATGTGAAAATATAAAGCATTTGGTCCAAACAGAAATCATGTAATGTAACAGACCTAAAGCAGTTCTTATAAAATGAGCAGAAGTCATATCTAGCTTTAAAAAAAAGCATGCTTTTCCTAGGACCCCATCGGCACATACGGGTTAAAGTTACAGTACATGGCGATGACAGCACCTTTAGCTTCCTTCATCCGCGTTGTAAGTTCAGGATGTGGAGGACAAGGGAGAAAACAGATTGCAACCAGGCACATTTCTGCAAAGATCCGCACACCTACGACGCATCTCATGGCTCCTGTGGCTTCTAAAACTATCAAGCTAATGAGGCCAAGGGTCACCTAATTTGATTGTCTTGAAATAGGTCTCTAATTGCATTTATGAGACACTTTCCAAATAGTACATAAATGCATGCTCAAAATGCCCCTTTGAGATATATTTCAGATAGCAGAACAGGCAGGATAATAATTTGTTCTTCAGTTTGCCTTAGCGAGAGGCACAAATTGTGTGTTTTTAGCATTTTTCATTTGACTGCATCTTTCAGTGAGCAGCACAAACAGTGTGTTTTCGGTTACACAAAGTCATAAACTGTAAAGTAAATTCACAGGCTGGGGTATTTTTAGGAGTAGGTATTTCTCTGGAAATGTTTGTGTCTCATGTCTGATGCAAGGCTGATGAGTTACACTGTTTATCAGCGTACAGTGTGACGGCGCGCTGCTGAGTGAGTCACTGCTTCCTCCTCGCTGTGTACATGTGTGTGTTTTGCGCACGAGTGTGTGTGCGGAAACCACGCTGACAGCTGCAGCTCATTACAGGCACTATTACTGATGGGGACTGCTGGGGGAAATTCCTTCTTCCACAGAGCAAACCACCCTGTTTACCACACACACACACACACACACACACACACACACACACACACACACACACACACACACACACACACACACACACACACACACACACAGGTCTTGCTTATGCATAAACCAGAGCTGCAACATCTGTAGCTAGAACAAAAACAGAAATAGAAACATTTACTCTTTTGTGGAAAAAAATAAAGAAAAAGGAAGCTATCTTTTATAAAAAAGTAGGCGAGACACACTCCATCCTTCCAGTTGCTGCAGAATGAAAGACATCCCTCACCTGTGCATGAAGTATACTCCTCTACATGTAGTACACAGTAAAGTGTGTGTGTGTCTCAGAAAAACACACACAGCCACAGGGTGAGCAAACTTAAGAGGAGATGAGATCACCGGAGCACTCTAAGCCTTTCTAAATTGGCAAACAGCAGCGTCACACACACACACACACACACACCACACACACACACACACACACACACACACACACACACACACACACACACACACACAGAGCTGTATAGTATACAGTGTCCAGTGACGTTAATGAGAGGACTGAAAGCCAGACACACATGTGCTACAGTCATTAGGGAAGACTTCATAGCTACACTTCAGGCCACTACACTCCATTACTGTACTTCTTGGTTACACTGCTTGAAAATAGTGGTTTCTCAAAGTCAGGTTCAGGGACCACCAGGGCTCCTCGGAAAGCCCCAGGGAGCTCCTTGTTAAAAGTAAAGAAGAGCATTTACCTATTGTTCTTTATCTTATTTGTTTGCAGCACTATGTTTCAAGAATACAAGTATCACGGTTTTACCTTTCACAGACT
Source organism: Dissostichus eleginoides (assembly GCA_031216635.1). Classification (NCBI taxonomy): domain Eukaryota; kingdom Metazoa; phylum Chordata; class Actinopteri; order Perciformes; family Nototheniidae; genus Dissostichus; species Dissostichus eleginoides. The sequence goes on from CM062264.1 coordinate 6,691,838, forward strand.
TTAAATGCATGGCTCTACTCAGAATATTTAAACAATGTAACATACCTACCCTTTGTTATTAATCAATGAATATCCTTAATTGAATCTGTGGCGTAGTAGCAGTATTGTAATAGTATTAGGAGTTTAAATATGAATTGTAACAGTAGTACGTGTATGTGAGATCTTCTGGTTTTGTAGCAAACTATCTAAATAATTAATAACTCAGTAAACTAAACCTTTCACAAGTGAAAAGTAAAAATGTTTTTTAAACAGTACATTCATATACATGGCTAATAAAAGTACTTCAACTATATTATAAAAAACCGAAACGCACTTAATCAGACGTCACAAATAAAACATATTATTCAAGATTGAAGGATAAAGCTATAAACTGCTTTTGTTGTTGTATACAATTGTTATTTATAGACCAAATCCACTGGAGTTAGTAGAACATTGATTAGTAAATGAAGATACCCAGACAGTTCTTTTTTTTCTTTAAAATATTTTTTTAGGGGAAATTAAAACTCTAAATAAAATGAAAGGGGGGGGGGACGATGTGGTGTGATGTGCACAAACCGTGCTAAGGTCAAATCCAAACCCTGAACATTGCACGTAGTATATGGCTCAGCTTTACAAACAGGCACATTTTTATATTGGTCTTTCTAATGGAAAAGTCATCAGAAAGAAATATTTTTCTTTATCAGAGACCAACTTATTCAATTATCAAATCCTGTTATGGAGTTCAAAATCATGGAAAATATTCCTGAGGGGAATGAGGAAAAATACTATTGATATTAAAATACTAAGACAAAAATTGTCGACAAGTCTAGCTCATGCACATGGTTTGCAGCAATCCATGTGTGTGAGCTCGACATTTCAGTCACATTTTGGTTGAGATGGCCCAGTGTGATTCAAACATTCAGTGATCTACGGTTTGGTGAAAAATGGGGCCAGGGTAGATATAATTGTTTGGGATAACACACATTACTAGTAATAATTTGTTCATGGAAAGTCTTACGTTGGTTCATACCATAATGTTAGAAAATATCTTGTTGACCCAAATGGAAATTGTAGGTTTTTTTTCTTTTACAAGGTTGCAGTATGGCAGTAAATAGGTGCATCTTCAGAATAAAGCAAACCCATAGGAAGTGCTCTGGGTGTTGAAGCAAATGTTCATGGTGGCCAAACGGTGGTACTACAATTTCTGAGTCAATTTGTGCAGCTTGTGCATTGACTTACATTGGAGTAGAGACGTCCGTAAATCAGTGTATGAGTAAGTTGTAAAATGCACTTAAAGCCAAATCTAGTGTTATTTTTCATCTCCATTCATGTGACTGAGCTGAGACTGGCTGTGACGCTGCGGATTGGAGGCGGGGCTTAAGTAAAACATGGGCACACTCTCTATGGGTACAGATTGTTGTTCTTAAGAATCAGGTCATTCTGGCTTCATGCGACAAGGAGCAACTTTTATAGGAATGAACAGGGTTCTGCCCCCAACACTGTTTCCAGTTTTCAATATGCATGGCATAAAGACAAACACTAAACTACCAGTCTCTTGTAATTGCAACTGTAACACATCGGATATAAAAATCCTCCAAAAATGAGTCTACAAAGATTTATTATAAGCATACTGTGCCATAACCTAATAATGCCATGCTCTGTCTCTATGCTGTCAAGACCAGAGAAGGAGAGAGATGGAGAGACGGTCCACTTCATGCTGTGATGTATCTGTTGCATTAATCAGCCTCTTAAATTGGAACAGGCTGCTTTTATTAATTATGTGCCGCGTGAAGATGGTCGGCCTCTCCCAAGCATCCCTCCCTCCTCGTTTAGACACACCAATCACTTCCAGAAAGAAAAAAAGATGGTAGAGAGACAGAGAGAGCTTCATTATAACGGAATTGGAAGGGAAAACAGGACAATGTAAAAGTGAATGCATTGAAGAAATGTTAAGGGCTATTGAAAAAATCTAATCTGAGGTGATTTAAAGATGTAAAGGGTGGAGGAGTCCAGGCTTTTCTGGCTTTCAAACATATTAAAGAGGGCCAATTATGTTTTGGGGGTTTTCCCTTTCCTGTAGTGTGTTATAAGTTTTTGTGCATGTAAATGGCCTGCAAAGTCTAAAATCCCTGTGTTCCCTCCAGAGGGACCCCCCGCCTGAAACTCCTTCATTTGACCCCTTTGTTAATACTGTAACATAGTAACATCACGTTGTAACACTCACGCTTCTATTGGCTAGCTCTCCAACACATTGTAGATAATAGGTTAAACATCCTTTCATTTGATTAATATTTTATATTTACTTATATTCCACTGTAGGCATAACTTAGACTCAAAATATTTACAAATGGTTTCATCAGCAAGTTAGGGTTAGGGTTAGGGTTATGGATTTTTGTAGGTTCTCACTACCTTTTCTCCATCGATCGAATTGAACCCTCCTATTGTCTTCGTTTCCCCCCCCTTACTTTGGTGTTCACGGTCAAATTTGACCGGTCCTGTTTTAACTGCTATTACATTAACACAAAAACCATTAATCATCACCAAATGTCATTTAACACCCTTTCAAACTGTAAATATTGTATCAGACTACTGGTATACATGAACAACTGCAGTAAATAGACAAAGAATAGACACTGAACATGTATTGCGTGTGCCAGGTGTGATTCATGTGGGGGGATGGGCACATAAGAGCGGGCAATGTGTCAAATTGTTCTGTGTGTGTGTGTTTGTGTGTGCCAGGTGTGATTCACATGGGGGGATTGGGCACATAAGGGGGGAAGAACACATCTAGAGTATGTGTGTGTGTGTGTGTGTGTGTGTGTGTCTGTGTGTGTGTGTGTGTGTGTGTCTGTGTGTGTGTGTGTGTGTGTGTGTGTGTGTGTGTGTGTGTGTGTGTGGTGTTTGTGTGTGTGTTTTATCTGATCCGGATGGTTACTAATTCCTTTTCTTTATGGCGGTCATTTTTGACTGGGAACACCATGGGTGTTACAAAGTTGACTAAATCATCCACAATTCAATGAAAGTGTTGATCAGCAATTGTATATGTTCAAATGTCTACTGTGAAAGATATCATAAAGCCTTAATGCAATCGAATGTAAAACAAAAAAGTTATCATTGATGAAAGTAGTAAATCGGTCAGATTTGACCCGAAGACAACAGGAGGGTTAAGAAAGTTAAAATTCTGCCACACTTTAATCAGCAGGACGGCTTGCCGATCAGATAGACTTTTGCAATCTCGAAGTAACCAATGATGTCACCGGTCAGTTTGGCTCTTGTTTGTGTCAAAATGTACACCTGGCAAAAGTCTGTACAAGAGCTTGTTTTGGAAAAAAGGGCACAATGCTATGTTTTATCCTCAACCAGAACAAATACACAGGGCAATTAGGACCATGTGCCACAGAAGATGAGTGAAAGCCAACAAAACAATAACCTGGTCGGTTAACACTGACGCAGTATAGGGACAAATCAAGAACAGACCCAGTTTTTAAAAGACAAGTGACTGAGTTAAACTTGGATCTTCTTACAGCCTTAAAGTGATAAACACCAGTCCAGATGTACTCACCAAGAGCAGTTACACACTGCTTTATAGATAACATGTGCATCAGTTATGTATGATTCAAGCAGACTGTGTTTAACTTGCGAAGACATGCGTGCAGAGGAGACAGAACAACCAACAACCTTGGCAAACATGTACAGCATTGTGAAGCTGGAAGAGTTTGGTGAAAGCTATGCATCAGATGACTTTTGGATCGATTTAACAGTGAATATTTAGAGGAACAAATAACTGTCTTTCTGCTTTTGGAAAATCTGATACCATCTGCTCATAACCTAAATATAAGGGTTGGGGGGGGGAGCAAATTCCCATATTTCATTCATTAGAGGGGAAGTGACCCTAAGGCAATGACACTCAATGTAGAACAGAAGTCAAGTCAGGTCGAGGCGTGTCGAATATACGTGTTTTATAGTGCTGAAGTATAAAAGTAAAAAGAGATACGGTAAGCCCAGAGAGGAAATTGTATCAAATACCACCTGCCTTACCTAAAGCCAGTACAACTTTGCCACAGTTCTCAAATCATATGGATACCTGGCTGCTTGCCTGAGGAATATAATGGGTTCAGGTCTCAGTTGGAGGTAAAGGTAAATTAAAGGTAATCGTAGATGGATCATTGTAGATTTTGATAATACTTGAGAATATAAGATAAGATTTGAGAATACTTTTGTTGAGTACAATGCTATCATAAACATTAGAAACTATTTCTGATGCAAAAATAAAAGTCGAGTTGAAATAGTTGCCTGGACAGCTAATACTGACACATATGAGGCAGACCTCAACCAAAGACCCAAGGCTATATTTCTCTTAACTACATCACATACTTCCTTTTACTGTTTCCAGATCAAGGAGAAACATCTCAGAGCTCAATGTACTCCGTGTAATATGTGAAATGATCCCCTTTTCATAAAACCATTCAACTTAGTACATTTGGGCCCTTGAACATTCAGTTAGATAGAGCCTTGTGAAAAAGAGATGTGAACTTTATTGAGGATTTTTTTGCAATTGCAACTTAAAGGTTCAACGATGGACTGGCTTGACTGTGAGAAAGTTGACCAAGATGGTTTCCAATGTCTTGGGTCCATCTAACGTCTGTTGGAGATGGCATATTTGTTGCCACCTCAGGTACATTGCTCTTTAGAGGTACTGCACAAGGATATCCTTAGTTCGGGGGATTTGCTCTATTCCTTTTCCCTTCTTCTGGAGAAACTCAAGACATGCTGGTGTGATAAGAAAAGAGAATTGTGAAGTGCTTCACAATGGAAATGGATGATTTTGCCCTTGACAGTGCCACAAGCCCTCTGTTGCCATGTCACAAGAACTCCAGGTATCCCATGATGTCTTCTTTTCCTGGGTGCATATGCAGTAAATACAGGAAGTGGCTTGGATTTGTCAGGACTATACATACCTGCCCATGAGACTTGGCAGTCTCATGGGCAGGTATGTATTTGATGTTCTATCCTATCCCAAATGCAACATGTGCAATGCCTTAGACCATGACATCTTTATCCAGAGTGTGAGAGTGGTCTACTTTAAAGCCATTGTAGGGACAGTAGGCAAAACGCACAATACCAGATACCTGAACTCAAAGTAATGGAAATGGATTCATCCATCATTAATTACATTTCTTATATCCGTGCTTTTCCCTAATATGACAATTCAAAATGTCTTTGTGATGAAGGACTATTAGCTCTGCGGACCTACTACCATTAGCAGCTCCACTGTGATACACTTTATTATGATATTGCTGGCTATACAAACATATCAGGTTACAGAAACACTCAGGAGTCAAATGGCGTATATTTCAGGATGTATAGTGAGTGCGTGGGAGCCACTCCACACAGTGGATACAAATCACAGGCCGATACTCTTGTCACTTCAGCTCGAGCCGAGTCCAAAGCCACTTCAGCTTCACCCGGTGTTTATCTTACTCTGACATTCTCCCTGCGTTATGCCAAAGCCTCCCTCCTTCACCCACCCACTTCCAACCCACCACTACCCTGTAAAAGATACCTGTTAATAGGAAGAGCAACGGATACATTTAATGGTGGTAGAGTGATACAGAGAAAGTAAAGAAGAAGCAGAGCAAGAGAAACAATTAGAGCATGTTTTCTAGCTGTGACAATGCCAATGCTGGCTCTCTTATGAGAGTCCCCGATGCGACACAATGGAAGTTTGATTCTGCATACAATTGCAAAACAATTTTAAGGTAAGGAAATAAGCTGAGTGTCAAACAAGTGTTAGACATAGGTTGTGTATGTTAGGGTGAGGTGGGTTACGATAAGGGATGTAGAAATCTAGACTAATTCAAGGTCTTCACAAGGATTTGCTAAATATTCAATCTCAATGTATTTCCATTGTCTTTAATACACTATAACATGCATGGCAACTAAAGCATGATTAATTCTTATTTAGCAAAGCAATAAAGGTCAGGAAATGATTTCGAATAAATATCGAAAAGGTTCACTTATTTGCTACTAAGCCAATAACAAACCAAAGAAGATAAACCCTAATGGTCAAAATATAGAATAGTTGATTTAAATGTGTTGGATGTGCTGTCTAGACGGGCTCACAATAGGTACATTTTCATCAACCTCTTGTTTTGCTAATTTTCAATTTGCGCAAGACATTTCTTCGGTTGAATCCCAGAAAACAAATAAAAACCTTAAAGGTCCCATGTCATGCTTTTCCGGTTATTACCCGTCCCCTTGTGTGTTATGTAGCTTTTTATGCATGTAAACGGTCTGCAAAGTCACAAACCCTCAAAGTACACCCTGTAGGGAGTAAAACTCTAACACAGAAAAGACCTGTCTATGCTGCCCCAGAACGCCTCGTTGAGATTTCTCTTTTTCTATTGTTTACTTCTTGGGTATAGTGACGTATTTGGGTATAGTGACGTAACGTAACGTAACGAGCCGTTACGTTTGGACCAATTTGCGGACTTCCTCACACACACACTCGGCGGGACGTCTGCGTCTGTGGCCGTCTGCGAGACAGCGAGACACGGCAGAACTCAGCCTGAGCACACACACAAACTCCCAGCCAGGCTGCGGGTGTGTGTGTGTTTCGGGCTGGGTATCGCTGTGTCTCGCTGTCTCGCAGACGGCCACTGGGCTCACAGGGAGGGGGGGGGCAGGAGCTCCAACAAGCCGTTTAGGACAGAGAGTGAATACACATACTATACAGAGATGCTATATGAGAAACCAATGTGAGTTTGGAAAATTGCACAATATAAATCTATTCTAGTAGACCTCAACAATGGAATTATGATCAGTAGAAATGGCCATGACATGGGACCTTTAAGATATTGTATTAAAAGCTTTAATGCTTGGCTCCATAATTTATGAATAAAACAGGCAAATGAGTTTCAGAAAGTATTGCACTGTTTGAGGTAAGACTGTTTTTATTTCGTCTTCTTGTTGGGCCATCATGTTCTGCAATAATTACCGACTTGACAAACTGCGCCAACTACTGCTGAGCTCGAAGCACAACTCTTCATTATTAGATAACGGTAATGGATTGCTACAAGCTTGAATTAGCACTTTGTTTTACACATTTTAGCTATGAATTTGCACTACATTTAAATGAAATCCTAGATACTGTCATGAACTGAAATCTGTTTCAAAACAAGATAGGTGTGTTTCCATCACCTAAATGTGATAAATCAGAGCAGACTCAGATGTTCTATTCCTATTTGTAGGAAATATGGTTGAGTAGGAGTTACAGTACATAATAAATCCCCCCTATCTAGCGTACAATAAATCCACAATAGAAACATGTCAGTTACAATAAGCTTCAGCCTTTTATGCACTTGAATTGTGTGTTCATCCACACGCCTCCCCCACACCATCCTTACGTAAACTTACCCTGACCCCATGTTGAACCAACATCTATACGCTTGTCCACGCCTCTGCACAAACACTAGATAGGCTGCCGTGTTAAATGCAGGCACCCCGGGGTGCAGTGGTCTCCCTTACAAACTGGCGGTCAGGTGCCCTTGGGCCCCCCAAAGACGCTAGCTGACTTGACATCCACGTCTGCTCTCCGCCTGCTCAAATAATTCTCCCAAGCGCTCCTACCTTGAGGACATTTGGTGACACAGAGGATTGTTTACTGGCCACATTTTCTCGATGTGTCGCCCCGCACCTCAAACCCCGAGATGTGGTCTGTCGGAGGGGCAAGTGATGACTGACGGCCGGGGAAATATGAAGCAGCGTGTTGGACAGTAAGCAGATGCTGACCAGCAGTTCACCATGAACGGGCCTCCGAGGTTTAGGACCCTCGCAGTGGTGTACAGTACGTTCCGTGAAGGGTCTGAGCATGTGTGTGTGTGTGTGTGTGTGTGTGTGTGTGTGTGTGTGTGTGTGTGTGTGTGTGTGTGTGTGTGTGTGTGTGTGTGTGTGTAGTCCAGGGGAGTTTGTGAAGGCTTTCCCTCTGAAGTGTCAACCTCCCAGAGAGAGGATCAAGTGCTAAGCGGGGGACTCAGGAGCTCAGTGCCTAGTTTGTTTGTGTGTGTGTGTGTGTGTGTGTGTGTGTGTGTGTGTGTGTGTGTGTGTGTGTGTGTGTGTCGTATGGTTTCAGGGATTTGAGGAAGTGATATATCCTTTTATCTGTTACTGCGGATGACCAGAAGCCTGACCGGAGTCGGCCCCGCATGACTAAATCCACACACTAAAAGGATGGTTCAGTGTGTGTGTGTGTGTGTGTGTGTGTGTGTATGTGTGTGTGTGTGCATGTGTGTGTGTGTGTGTTTGGATGTCCAAAGGTGCATCAGAGAGCAGGGCCTTTCTCCTGCGGGGGAAGCACAGAGTTGAAAGGTCAAACACACATGTGGGGGGTCAGTGAGCAGCCTGGCAAGCGGAACAGAAGCGCCATACACACAGAAACACACTGGTAAGAAAGAGTGTGTGTGTGTGTGTGTGTGTGTGTGTGTGTGTGTGTGTGTGTGTGTGTGTGTGAGAAGAGCCTTAAAATATGATTAACATCAGATACTGTATGCATGGGCAACTGTACCTAATTTATTTTTTGTTTGTATAACTTTATAAGTACTTTTTTATTCTGTGTACTTCATAACAGATTTTTGTAAAGGACTTAGTATTTTCAACCCAATCACTTTTTATATATTCGATATTTTCTTCACATACCTTAAACATTCTTCGACAATATTTGCCTTACCATGATACTGATATGATATTTTTATTTTTAACTTAAAATATACTGACCACTTATAGTGACATAACGAGCTTGTAATGTAAAATATCTGCCTATACTTCGGGAATGTCATAACTTCAGCGATGACCACCAATAACGTATTATCACATTTGAATGCATTATAAAAATGGTGTATTGCATTAGAAGAACCACAATTAAAATGCAAAAGAAAAACGAACGATATGAGTGACAAGCAATTACGAAGTATTGCCATATTTTATTTTTTTTACATTACATGTTACTTGTTAGACGCTTTTATCCGAAGAAACTTACATAATCATTACTGTGGACAATCCCCACAGGAGCAATGTGGGGTGAAGTGTCTTGCCCAGGGACACAACGACATGCTGACTGCAGTGGGGTTTGAACCTGTGCTCCCCTGATCCGAACACCAACGCACTAGTCCACTGCGCCACACGCCTCCCTTTATTTCACAAAGTCATCAAGAAAACACTATTTCATCCTTCACTAACATTGATATTATAAATATATTGTTACTGACAAGGTGTCCACAGTCACTACGCATTTATAAATAACTTTATTAAATACATTTCTATCTTTCGTCTTCTTATAAAACACATCATCCGTTAACCTACGCAGCAGCGACAGAAGAAGACATTCATTTACACCTGGGATGAGTGGATCTCATATATACTGATGAAGTGTACAGTAGGTGTGATTGTGTCACTCTTAACGTATTCCACCACGTACTGTGCTGCTCTAGCCATAGGAGAGAGGGGGGGGGGAAGGGGGAGGCGAGGTACACATGACAACGGCGGCAGAAATGTGTTAAAAGCCAAAGCGTGTTTGTCGTTGTGTTTTCACAGCTGCGATCTAAACTACAACAGGAGTCGGTGTTGAGGACAATAGAAACTCAGATTGTTCCCTCTTCGTCACGATCTCATCCTCCTCCTTGTTTTTGCAGGCGGCTGCGGTGATTTTTGAAATCCTTCATTATGATCCGATGCATTTTGACCTCAACCGGAACCAGCATTCTACCCTGGTATGAGAACACACAAAACACACACTTTGGTGAAAAGAAAACACACTCATCGGTTAAACAGAGCGAACACATCACTCTTTGCTAAGTAGAAGTTTCACTCACCCCCCCCCTCATCTGTCCATGTCATCCCTCACTACCCCACTTTCACATCACCCATCAGTAAGTCCACACACACACACACACACACACACACACACACACACACACACACACACACACACACACACACACACACACACACACACACACATCAGTTATATCTTTTAGGCTGAAGGAGAGAAAAGGGGAAGGGGGGGGGTGTTGGCAGCGGGAGGGGTTGACAGCAGAGAGGAGGAAGTACACAGGAAGTACATTAGTTATCACTCCCATGTCTTCTCCACCTTTTCACTTCTTATCACCGCCCGATGTCTCAGACCCCAGCCGAGCTGCTTATTCTCCTTTTTCTGTCTCCCCCCTCTTCCTCACACACACGACTCTCTAAAAATGACTTCCGTGCTCCATTTTAGTGTCGGGCCCTGGGATCTAGATGACACTTGGCAAGCCGTAGAGGCCGCAAGACAACTGGATGAAATATTTAAATGAAAGACGGCAGGGGTAGAAGAGGTTAAGAGTAAAAGGAGGAGAAAGGGGGGAGGAATATAGGACAGAGGACGAGGGAAGGAGAGAGTGACAATATTCAGATGGTGAGCTGAATGTGAAGGATTTATTTTCCCTGGCAAAGAGAGTGTGTGACAAGAAGTGCAGATGAATTGACTTTCACCAACGGAATAGCCTGAAGAGAAATAAACCAATATAGAAAGAGATCACACCACTTTGTCTCCGAATCATCAGCTAGTCTCAGTGTGTCAAAGTACTTTCAGCAGTGTGCCAGATCAAGGCTTAGAGGACAATGAATCTCAAATATAACCAATTAAAATGGAAGTTTGTTACAGGGATTCAGCAACGTTAAGATTGCGAGAATCTATCGGACTTATTTGTCATACCGGAGTCTCTAAGTGCAATAATGCCCTTAAACAGGCCCTTTTATGCTTTTTGGGGGTTTTCCCTTTCCTGTAGTGTTATTTAGGTTTGTTTGTGCAGCTAAATTGTCTTGTGACATCACTATCTAACACTCACACTTGTATTGGCTAGCGCTCCAACACATTGTATGTGATAGGCTAAGTGGCGGGACATTTCTGACACATCTCTGAGCAATCACAACAGAGCCGGCCAGCTAACCAATCAGAGCAGACTGGGCTCTGGTTTCCGACAGAGGGTGAAAAGAGGTGCTGCAGCACAGGCAGTATGAGAAAAATAAAGAGCTTTTTGAACATTAAAGCATAGAGACATGTCCCAGTAGAGGAAAAAACACAAATATGAACCTGAAGATGAGCAGAATATTTCCCGTTTAACAGCACTGAGAAAAAAAAAATCAATGCAACTAGATTGTTATCATTACAAAATCACAGCAATCCGCCAATACTGTACTTGTCGAGACATTTCCCAAAATGTCAACTTCATGTTGGTGCTGAGGGATGACAAAGACGAGTTGAGTACATCATCTAGGGACCATGAGTTTATACAAAATGATTTGTCAATACATCCAATAGTTGTTGAGATATTCCAATATGGACCAGACTGATGGATTTACAGCGACATCAAAATCCATATCAGGCACGTCACTGGCTGAAGAACAAGTCATGCACATGACTCTATTCTGACACGTTTCTGTGAAGGTTTGATTTTAGTCTCATAAGTTAAAGGGTCTTTATTCTGAAAAGACAAAAATATTCTATTTGCCAATGTTGCAAAAATAATTCCAAACCTTGTTTGTGTAAGTGTGTGTTCAATCGTCCACACATTTGTCTTTTTTGCAGTTGTTTCTGCATGCTGGTTAAATGCTAATTCAAGTTCCATGCCTGTGTGTGTTTGTCATTGTGCATGTGTGCACTACATGCATGCACTGTCATGTGTTTGCTGTATAATTTAAGCATTACTGAATTGTATATAAAGTCCTGTTTGCTGTTAGTTAGCTAGGCAACAAACTTAAATAAGAGTGTTAAAAAATGTACTGTCTTGTAAAATTATTGGAAAATAAGTCAATAAAAATTGGAAGATTTGATATGCAGTGTGTTATTTGTATTTGACATGCAGCACTGTACACTATACTTCATGCTGTTGAGAAACTGTTCTCTCTTCTGGTACCATAAAAGCATCACAAGTCATGTCATAGTGAATAAAGGTGAACTTCCTATACATAAGCAACTGCACCAAAAAAAGTCCACACCAGAGGGAGAGAAAAAAAAATCGTGTTGGTGATTATTCTCCAGCACAGATGCAGCATGTAGCAATGCAGCAATGCTAACGTGTTTCCATCCAGTAGTTCAGACGAAAGTATTACTTCAAATAAACATTCTGTTTCCAGTGCAGGACTTTGTGAGTAAATGGAAGGCGAGCAGGAACAGAGGGGTGTTCTCCGAGCTGATTGGCTGCAGATGTGAGCTCCAGTCTGGGTTTGGTTAAATTCCCGCTGCCAGGAATATTCGCTACAATTCAATAAATAGAGCTGTTAGGAGCGAGGCATTTCCCTGTCACATGTCAAGGTTTCAGAGCGGATGTTTCACATTGGGTGTATCTAATACTTAGCCTATACACTCAGCTTGATAAAACACTGTAACTCAAGAATGTTGCTATTGTAAAGCTGCCAGGGAACATTAAATCATGTATTGGAACTTGAATTTAGACATGGATTTACAGATGTATGTGTTAGACTTGAAGAAATATGAGTTTTTGAATGGTGATACATATCATTTCTGACCTATTACATGGGTCCTCAACAATATTGAGACCTTTTTTGAGTATAGAATGCTAAACAACTTCTGTCACCCTAACCCCAAACCCTAACCAGTGATACGTAAATTAGTTAAATTATATTAGGTTTAACCTACCCTAATTAGTGTATTTATTTGTTTTCCTATGTTGGAACAACGGCACATATCATTGCTTTGTGACAAAAGCAATGAACACATACAGTGAATGCATGATTTAAACACATGCAGCATAAAAATGGTACCAAGAAATGTTGCATTTTGCGAGACAATGAGAACTTGCAATGCCCTAAAGAATATTTGGAAAAAAGGCCGGAATGCTTTGATCCATTAACCCATACAATTAGAATATGGGTTTGTTTTGTTTTTGGATACGACATAAGCCCGACACAAATAATTATCTTTGCTCTGTATTTCAGGGGTTTCATTTTCTTTCTTTCTTTTTAAAAAATATGTTTGTTTTTTTGCTATCACATAAAACGATACCATGTTTCTTCAACTAAGTAAGAAACAGTATCATTTTCCCTACTATGTATAATGTTTATTACAGCATTTGGGATAGGAATTGGTATTATGGGAAGTGCATGCATTCGAAATAAATTGGAAGTATTCATCGTTCTGACACATAAAAAAAGCATACAAAATGGAGTCGAGCTCATAACTTGTGAGTTGAGGAATGTCAAAGTCTTCCTGTGATTGCTGATTTCAATATCCACCTTGAGCATGATTTTGTGTAATGCCAGTGACTTTCCAAACCATGCATCTGAACACATATATTCACATTTTTTATTATTTAATGCTATAGAAACCATGTGATCACAGTCCACGTCATGTAAAGACCTGCAAATGTATGTTGATATTTTTTAGCTTGCAAAAAAAAACAAAACAGACTTATGATATTCTTTACAAAAAAGGTTTGCAAAGAAAATACAATGCATATTTAGAGTATATAAGCGCAACTTCATCTCCTGTTTCAGCCTCATCTGAGCACACATTACGCCCTAACCTCCTTCTCTGCTCCCTTTTACTAATCTGCCTTTGCTTTTCCTCTTTCTCCCCCCCGCTCCCTCTCTTCTCTCCTCCCCTGTGCCCATCTGCGAAGCGATGAAATCATCGTATGGAGAAATCCCAGTGATCCTAGAGGGCCAGGCAGAAAGGTCAGGGAGAGTCTGTAAAATGGATGAAGCCTAATGATTAGCTCAACCTTTACCTAATCAATAATCATTTATCCAACAATATCACCGGCAGCCATAGCCCCATTTGCCATTAACCTCGGTGCTGAGCGGAGAGGCAGTATTGTTTCCTCTGGCAGCTTTACGGCGCTCAGATGAGTGGTAGGGGGCCGGGATGGAAGCCTAAGGTTGAATCTCGATGGCTCCGATGCTATTAAGGGACTGCAGGTATTTTAGCGTTACAGTGTCATATAATTACCCTTTTGAATGATTGACTGTGACACCGGCTGCTGGAACGCTAGAACAGGCAGGCTTTTTATTAAAGGGTATGATGATAAAAAGGTGTCTTACGTACATGATCCTAATTAATGGCTATTGAAATCATGTTCGAAAATACATAATCATTTGCTACTTTCAAACTAAAATGTCATACCTTCAGAAGCTCAATTTTCTCTAAAGAAAACTAAGAAAATAAATCACATTTGTGCGTTTAATTCAGCTTTTATCGCTTTTACAGCTCAAAAAAAGGAAGGTATTCTGTGACATCTCTCCATACACACTCCCATTTTTTTTTTCACACACACACACACACATGCAGCGGCGGCTGTCTCCTCTGTGTCTCTCCATGATGCCATCTTCATCATAACCTCTCCCTCTTTATGGCCTTTAATGACTCCCCCTCTCCTTTCATTAATTCTTTATCGATTCTCCCTGACGTTGCCTGAATTATTTTCCAATTACAGCAAATAAAAGAAAAGGAAAATCCATTGCAAATACATGCCTGCATGTGTGTGTGTGTGTATGTGTGTGTGTGTGTGTTTATGTATGTGTGTGTAGCTGCACTAACATTTAACTCTGCATAAGACAGTATACCTTCACATATCTACAAGTGTTTATAGTTATTTTTGAGGTGCATGTAGGAACTCCCACACACACACACACACACATACACACACACACAAGGCGGAATGACTGCTGCAGAGAAAAGAGTGGTAAAAGGTCACAGGAAGCTAATGGTTCCGGCTATCTTACATGGAATAAGTTCAGACACTTTGGACAGGTGTGTGTGAGTCACAGAGGAGAAGGGGGCTGGACGTGAGCAGAAAACAACACACAGAGAATTCACAAGGGCAAACAAACACACAGATACATACTGCGCATAAAATGTAGCAACTACGGAACCTCCAGAATGTTTTAATATGCTGTTTTGAATGATGCTCCCGATACCGGTCCTAGAATTAGCCTCGGAGGTCCGTCAGATGGCTCCAGTTAATACCCACAGGTCATTAATTACAACAATTATTCACCTTCATATCGCAGACACATATCGACTCTTGTTTTGTCTGATAACGTGCCCGAAGGGCTCGATGGGAAAATAAAGTGAGCGTATTAAGCATGTGCATGTTTTTGCGAGACATGGAAATAGATTTCTTACCTGCATGGGAATCTTGAATTGTTTATTATGTGCTTGCCCCTCTCTGTTGTCCAATTAGATCGTATTACTCTGAGGCCGTGTCAGACAAAGTGATGGTTAATGATATAAAACATGATTCAAATACACAATGCGCAAGGTTTTTCACCATCAGTCTCATGCCTTAGAAATGAGCAGGAAATTAAATTATCTTCCATGATGCACTTACTTGCTGTTTGCAAATGAGAGCCATGTGTATACAGTTTGGGCAGCAGCATATGTTCTGACCTCTTGCTTCAAACTGCATGTCCGCTGCCTTTGCACGGCTTATACATTTTTCCCTGATAGGGATGGGAGGGTTACTTTAAAACTGTAATGTGTTACAATGACTAATACCTTTAAAGAAAATGTAATCAGTAACCTAATCTGAGTATCAAAATATAAAAGTAATGTGACCTGATTACTTTCCATTACTTTTGGATTGCCTCAACATTAAATGAAATGCAAATGAATTAAAGAGAAAGAAATATCGATAATTTGTTTTTAATTAAGTGTATCATGTAAGACAACAGAACAATGTGACCTTAGAAAAGAAGAAACAAAGACATTAAGATAAAAAATGTGTCCTCTTAAATTAAAGACAGAATAGTGGAACATGCAAAAAGTGTGTTAGTTGAATATATGAATTAAAAACAAACAGTATTTTTTTTTTCATAAATCGGGTGTCCAACTCCTGCATTAAAAAAAGATATGTAAAATAAGTAGAATATAAGTAGCCAAAATGCAAATCAAAAAGAAAATTCAGGCAATATGTCTTCACTGAAAAAACGGAAACGTTGACTATTATTAAATGTTTTATGTCAACAGATTTGCATAACTGTATTACTGTAGGTTTGTTGAAAGTAATATTACTAAGTTGAACCTAGTATTATTTATTTGAAATCTAATACATTTAATTAAAGTCAATGTTTCAGTTTTTTCAGTGTACCTATCATACATTGATCGTCATTGATTCATTGTTATCCTGTAAGTAATCCATGTTTTTTTTTAAAGAAACAGTAATCCGGTTACATTGTTTCTTTTTTTCTGTCCTGATTACGTACAGTAATCCCGTTACATGTTATCTATTGCTGCCCAAGCCTGGTCCCTGAGTGTGTATTTGTGTGTGTGTGTCTGACCTCTCCCGACCTTTCTCTTCCATCCCCTCCTCTGAGAGTGTGTGATATACAGAGCTCTAATTGTCAGGTCTGGCCCCCACATTCCTCGCACCGACCGGCCTACCAACACTGTGTCACTTTAACAACCGCAAATTATCACCGCGCGATGGAGATCTCGGCTTCACAGCGCCGCTACGCGAATATAGATACATTTCCTTCAATAAATTGCCCCCCTCCTCCCAACAGCAGTGCACAACTACACAACTCACTACCTGTCCTCGACCCCCCCCCCCCCCTCCTCACATTCACTGCTCTCTGACTGACGTTTTTATCACAACATTATTGCGTCTGCTTCCAGGTGGGAGAGTCATCGCTGCACCAAATGTAGCTAAAGTAAGCGGCTAAAGGGGGGGGGGGGGGAGGCGCTCGGTGTCATTCGACCGGGGTTATTGATTCTGAGCGGGATCAGAGCGGGTTTCCCATAAAGTCGGCGACAGAGATGAAGCACAAGGAGGACGATAATACCGATACATGTCTGGTCACTGGGGACGGTTTCACAACATCTGTCTTACTTCATCTCTGCTCATCAAAAAAGAAAAGAAAAAAACTCCTTAAAGTGTACATGTTTGGTTTTATAATAATTGCCATGAGTGAAATAAAAAAGTAATATTTGGAATAACGGAAGCTCCATAAAAAACATGGTATCTGTTATGATACTGTTAAACATTGCAATAAAGTCATTTATAAGATTCTTATCATGTAGAGCAACGTTAAAGCTACATTTAGAACCAAACATGAAAAAAAAAACCTGAATATGGGAGAAAGAATATAACGTCTTTTAGTTATGGGTAAAATGTTGGGGCTTTGTCATAACATTGGTCATTAAAAAACAATTGTTCAACCATACACATATGCTATAATGCTAGCAAGACTATCAAGTATAGGCATACCTAAATACTTACAGCTGCACATTAATGATTTATATATTACCAGTTGCTCAAATAACAATTTAAATGTTGTTGTGACCTTAGACCTTCGCCAGGTCAATGGCTTCCCCAACTCGGGAAATGGGACAGTCCGAAGTTGTATAGTAACATTGATGATACAAAGAAGATGGGAGAGTCATCGCTGCACCAAATGCAGCTAAAGTAAGCGGCTAAAGGGGGGGGGGGGGGGGCGCTGGTGTCATCCGACCGGGGTTATTTATTCCGAGTTGGATCAGAGCGTGTTTCCCATAAAGTCGGCGACAGAGGACGGAGCACAAAGAGGACGATAATACGTATGGTGACCGGGGATGGTTTTCTTTTCACAACATCTGTTCTTGCTTATCTCTGCTCAGGCTGCGAGCTGCTTCACTCTGCACAAATGCCTCTGATCCTTTTGGAGTGTTTCCAAAGAGGATGTGTTTCATTTTGTTCCTTTAGTGGTTGCATGAACACGACAATAAAGATTGAGTGAAATCAAATGCATTCTGCAAGAGTCTTCTTCACATTTTATCTTGAATAACAACTTGTAATTTCAAGTGACAGTGTCACTCATTATATAACTTGAAATAAGATAAATGTGCCTGAAATAAAGGGGATGACATTTGAGGGGAAAAATCAAAAAGCTACTTTTGAGGGAAAAATAAAACATTTTGAGCATTTCTGGATTATTTAGTAACACAGCATTTCCTGATTCTGGTCAAATGTCGTTCAAAATGAGTTTTACCAGTTAATTTCAAGATCTCATTTAGCTAAATATCGCAAATGCTCTCTTGTTCTATTGGCAGATTGTTTTACTTATTACAAGCAAAAACAGCTTGTTTTCATAATTGTTTTACTTGTTTTTGGCAAAGTACAGGAACTGATATACCAAAAAGTGTTTAAAAAAAAGATCATTACCAAACTGGACCATTAGATCCCAGCCTTCCATGTGGTTCATTTTTATATCAGCGCTAAACAAAAATAATTCCAACCACCCAATCGGATGCAGCCTAAATACTTCAGCATGGCCGTGCGAAGCGAGGCAGAGATCTTCTCCGGCGGACGGGATGCCACGTAAGTGTTTCAGTGTGTCTCCATAGAAGTGCAGGCCAGCGCCGCTGAGGGCTCAGTCAGGACCGGGGGTTCAGCGTAATGAAAGGCAGATTGAAAAAGGCTCTTGATTGATTTCCTACATCTTGATTTGATATCCTGAATTAATTATTTGAACTTGAATAATATATAAAGGGGAAAATAAATGGAGAACACTCAGGGGAAAGGAGGAGAGGGCTTCATCGTAGCGGACAGAGTCGCTGCTCAGGCTGCTGCAGAGAAGCTGTATCTCTTGGTCCATCGTGCTCTGGAGGGAAGAGTGTGTGGTGCGCATAAATATGTGTGTGTGAGTGTGTTTTATGTGTAGCCAGCTGTGTGTGTGTGCATGTGTGTAGCAGGAAAAGAACAGTTAAGTGGTTAACTCATTACAATATCAGTCAATGTTTTCAATATGATTCCAGTAAGTATAAGTATATATTCAGATAAGCAAAGCTCCATAATAAAATGATATTTGTTATAGAATAGATTGTCTGTTATCATGTAGAGCAATGATGATTAAGCTACATTTGGAAGCAAACTGAAAAAGAAAACCTAACTCTGAATATGGGAGATAAAAGATTTAAATGTATTGTAGTTATGGGTAAAATATTGTGACTGTTGTCCATTTGAACTCAAGTGTTCAATCAAGCACAGATGCTTAAATGCTAGCAAAGCTATCCCATTTTGGATAATATATTCAGGCATTCGTAACTACATGATGCACCAATTAAAAATGTCTATATTAACAATGGCTCAAATAACAATTTCAAAGTTGTTGGTCGTTCAGACTTTACATCTTGGCCAAGGCCAATGGGGATTGTCCAATCAGAAGTTCTATCAAAACATTGACAATACAAAGAAGATGTGTTGTTGGCCCATTTGATTTTAAGAACAGACAGACAACCAAAGAGAGCATTTACGATATTCTAAATCTTCAGGAGTTGGTTGAGACCCTAATAGAGCTAAAAACGTGCTGAGTAGACTTCAGTTTGTCAGGTGAACACAAACGTCAAATATATAATGTTGATAAAGCTCCGTTTCTTATGGATATAACTTATCAATGTTTGAAATAACTAAATTAGGTGTTGATTAGTCAATGTTTTGTTTCGGCTTCTTCCAACGCATGATTACGGTAAAATGGTTTAAACTACATAAATATAATACGAAAAATACATGTATGTTTCATATTGGGACCTGAAAGTGTGTAATTTATCTTCAAGATATTTAAAATCTGATTTCTTTTTGTATCTGATTTAAAATAGAATAAATCATTGACTATACACTTTATTTGGAAACATTTAGAAATTGATAAAGAATATTAGTTAGTATCAGCCATAAATCAAAAGCTTGTCCAGCTCATCCATCAGATTTTAAATCAGTATTTCTGGAAAACTACAATAAATTAATCCCACTATGGCTGACACCTGACACTGGTTCTTGTCTTTATAAAACAAGAAAAATAAATATTCTAAAAAAGAGTATCATCCG
Organism: Dissostichus eleginoides; assembly: GCA_031216635.1. Taxonomy (NCBI): domain Eukaryota; kingdom Metazoa; phylum Chordata; class Actinopteri; order Perciformes; family Nototheniidae; genus Dissostichus; species Dissostichus eleginoides. Next base: position 6,711,670 of record CM062264.1, read on the forward strand.
CATATAGCTCATTTCCCAGTGCAGGTGGCGAGCTCAGCTCATCCTGCTGCGGCATCAGAGGGAGCATTAAACACTCCTCCTGCTCATCTTCTCCTCTCTGCCAGGAGGAAGGGGATAAAGGAAAGGTGAGAGATGCCGAGGGAGGGAGGGAAGCTATCAGCCGGCTCAATTGGACGACTCCACTCTGCCTCCACTCACTGCTACCTATTTCCTTCCACCTCTTTGGCTGCTGACACCCAGATTATCATATAAGAAGACGAGTGCCATGCAGCCGCTGATTTACAGGGGGCTTGAACCAATCAATCTGAAAAGTTAAGATTAACCGTAAAGGCTCCCCCGTTCCCGCCTCCTCCGAGTCCTCCTCGCGTTCTGTTGTCTCAATTTCCCCTCCCTTTCTCCCCCCCTTATATTTTAATCTAAGCGAGAAATGAAAGGGGAGGCCTTTACATTTCATAGCCTCCAGAAAACTCAGGCAAGTATTCATTGTCGTTCCACTTTTCCCTTTCAACCTCTCGGCAGGCCTCGGCTCGTGACATCTTTATATACGACGCCCCGCTCTCAAATTGCCACTGACGCCTTTAGATGAGCTGCACTGTGATCTCGGAATATGAAAACACCCCTGACAGATTCTTCTTATTGACACACGCTGCAACAGAGATCAACCCGAGGCCTCTCACTCATCCCGCCACATTAAAAGCACCTACACCGACTAAAACAGACATAATTAACTCCCTGGGTATTTTAGGATAATCGTTATAACTTATGATAAATATTTTTTTCTCCCCCCTTCGACACAACCTGCTTTATGGCGGGGATCGGCAATGTCATAAAGAACGAGGCGCAGCTCTTAATCACACGGGACAAATACACCATTAACTTTTGAATTCATTTTCCCTGAATCTGCATGGGCTATGGTAAACTCTTCCTCATTACGGAAGCAGATGCTTCAAAGCCAGACTGGATGGGATCAAAGGCCGGCGAGAGAGAGAGCGACTGGCTCCCTCGCGCCCTGATTTAGCTCGTTTTCATTATCATACCCGACTAAAACATCCATCGCATTATGCATTATCTGTTTAAAAGCTCCTCTTTTCTCCGGCCTCTCGGACACCTTTTCTCTGTGAGAGGATGGCCAAATCCTAGGCTAATTATCATATAAGAGGAGATACACACACACAGTGAGGAGCAGTACTCAAATCTTGTACTTGAGTAAAAGTAGAAGTACCAGAGTAGAAATACTCTCTGGTACTTCTACTTTTTGTTACAAAGAAAAGTCTTGCAATCAAAATCTTACACAAGTAAGGACCAAAAGTTAAAGTACTAATTATGCAAATGTTCCCATTTCGGAATAATAGATTATATATTTTGATTATAATTATTGATGCATTAATGTGTTTTTCAATGGTGCAGCGAGATTGAAAAAACTGAAACTTAACTTTAATTAAATGTATTATGTCAACAAATTTCACAGAACTGTATTAGGTTAGTTGACAGCGATACACATAAGTTGAACCTAATATTTGTTATTTAATCCTAATATTATTACTTTCAACTAACCTAATACAATTTTGTGGAACCTGTTGACATAAGATATTTAATTAAAGGCAATGTTTTGTCAGTGTATACTGCAGGGTAGATTTGGAATCTTGGAGATTTTACTCCAGGTGGAACTAAAGTCTGATTTAAGTGTTGATTATATTTCACATCATTAATCCACATCTCTAAAGTAAATAAAGGTACAAAATAAGTGTAGTAGAGTAAAAGTACACAATTTACCTCTGAATTGTAGTGGGGTAGAAGTACAAGCAAAACATTGACATACTCAAGTAATGACCAAATCTGTCAAAATTCTACTTATGTACTTGAGTAAATCTACCTTGTTACTTTACACCATGCACACACACACTAAAACACACATCTCTTTTCCTTCAGCAGCTACAGAGTCAGGTATGCAGGAGTGTGTGTCGGGCAGAGGCCGGAGAGCAGAGGAAGCTGATGGTAATGCATTTTTCTCCAAACAAGAAGGATTGCTGAATCCCAGCCTCCTGGAGCAGGGGTGGGGGGCTGAGGGAGGGGGAAGAAGAGGGGGGGGTGTGTAGCATAGCGATGCCGGGGATTCAGGTATATGGATGGCCTAAGGAGGTTTCCATCATTCATAAAGCGCGGCGGCCGTACGCGCCCTGACGCCGAATTGATCTTGCAAAAGAAGCAGGGTGGCAGAGCGACCACTTCATTAGTCTCCCCCGGCAACAAATCACTGCTGCGGCACTCAGAGGCCCGCCGCTACCTGACCCACATTACTACAGCCTCAACAGTCTAAAGTGACCGGCCCTTTCACGCAGCCATTATGAGTGAGTTATGAAGCAATGCAAAAATATTCTCTATACATCCACTATTACTGCGGGTCACAGTCAACACCGCCACGATAAATGTGCAAGCTTTAAGTACGCCATAATCCACAAAGTAAAAAGCCCCGCAGCCCCAGGCTCATTTTGTTTTCTGCTATCAGTTCATGCAACTGCCTCCCACAGTGAAATTTTTTTTTTTAAGGATAAAAGGAATGTTCAAGATGGAAGTGAGATCTTTGAAACAAAGTAGTGCAGGATTTCCTTTGATTGTGGTTTTATTGTATCCTGCAGTGCATGTCAATCACAAAGGGAAGAAAGTGATGAGAACAATACATGTGTTTAACTAAACTGCAGATGTCCCTGTGGAATAGATCATCTGATTAGGTTTAGGAGTGCATTCTTGTGCATATTCAGGGAGAACAGTGAAGCATTAGGCAAATGTTTTGTGTTGTTGTTTTAATCAGCTGTTTCATCAAATGTTTGTTCAATTGGCCTGATTTATTACATTTAATGTATAGAATGTGCAAACTAGTTTTCATATTTTAACTCATATTCCTAAACTCTATGTATTTCAGCTCCTTACACATTTCCCTAATTTATGAGATCACCATTCTTAAAGTCCTCTATCACTCTCTGCCTCTTTCTCCCTCCCTTTAAGACACTTTATTGGCATTGGAAACTTTTTTTACATCGCTAACGCAAGTGTGTGACAAAGACAGCAAATGTATATACTCATATATACAAAAAACCCAAAATCAAATGAAAGAAAATCAGAACACTTTTGATTTTGTTCAAATAGATATACAGTAAATACACATTATCAAAGACAAAAATAAAAATAAAAGAGATTGCTCGTAAGAAATATAAATACTAAAAGAAAGAACTCTCTCACACACACAATACTTTTATGTCGAACTTCCTGCAGGGTATTGTCTGAAGAAATATCAATTTTGTAGCCAAAATGAACTAAATTCAACATTTTTCAGAAAACCCTCCTTGCGTTAATTCAGTGTTTACACATCATAACTGTGTATTTTTCATTAATGGGCTTAGAAAAGGGCAATATTAAAGTATATGATATGAACTCATATCAAAATGTCCTGAAGGCTGGAGCTGATCTTTCCACCATGACAACATTCTCTAGAAGTTTTGAGATCTTGTAGGACGGGATGACCGAGTAAACACTCGCCTTCCATCAAGAAACAAATGGCATCGCGGTTCAGCAACATCACCTGGGTCAGCCTTACACACAGTAAACAGCTACGCATTATTCTGTTAGAACAACAGAGGACTTGAGCATTTGGATATTTTATTTCAAGCTGACTGGAATGAAGCACTTAAGCCTTCATGGGTGAACATCAGCACGTTGATGAGCTAATGCAGGTCAGAGGTTCTGCATTAGTGTACATGATGGTGGAAACTTATCAGAAGTTCAGAAGCCTTATTCATGCGTGATTTCAAGGAAAACCAATTACATTACATGTTACTTGTTAGACGCTTTTATCCAAAGCAACTTACATACTCAATACTGTGGACAATCCCCACAGGAGCAATTTGGGGTGAAGTGTCTTGCCCAGGGACACAACGACATGCTGACTGCAGTGGGGTTTGAACCTGTGCTCCCCTGATCCGAACACCAAGGCTCTATCCACTGCGCCACAATGCCACAGTATTACTGTACTACCCAGAGGTCCATAACAATGGAATTGTTTAAAATATTAGGTGATTAGAAAATCGTTACTAGCAACTGATTTAGGTATTGTTATTCAACTACCAGAAGACATACAATGAGTATTCCAACAATGCTCAAAGGATGAAGCATTAAAGACAGTGCTAAACCTTATCACATTACATTGCATTTCATTTATCTGACATTTTTTATCCAAAGAAACCTACAATAAGTACATTTAACCATGAAGAAACTCAAAAGCAAGAATCCTGCAGGTAAATTAGCTATCTATAAACCGGACCATATTAAATGCGACTGCATTAGCTTCAATTAAGCCAAACCGTTCAAAGTGCTATGTACATATGTTTATTCATTCATTTTCTGATTTATTTTATATTTTATTGGCCAAGGTGCAGTCGAAATCGTTACTAGTTATATTTGTGTGTGAAGACGCAGCAGTTTCAGCATACACTGTGAAGGTGTTCATCAACAAGGTCAACAACCACACTGTTGCTCTTTATACACCCAACAAAGATCCAGCCCTGGAACATATTTACTCTATTATTAAGGCAGAAAGCATCCTCATCATCCAACCCTCCAATATTACGTTCTTATACAACGTAACTTTCAATTATGTTTTAGCGATTGAATTTAAAGTGGCAGATTTACAAATGTGGTTAACGTTGTAAAGTCAAACACAACTAAATCCAATAAAAAATCATGTTATGTTGAAGCAACAAAACCCCTTGGTTAGGTTCAGAAAACAGATTATAGCTTGGCTTGGGGTTAGGGTTAGTATGACAACTCAAAATAGTAGGGTTAGGGTTAGAGTTAGAGTTAGGCTAAAGGCTATTTGTTTCAGTTTCCTGGGTAAAAATCAGTGTGTTTGACCCTATCCACCTCCTTCATCATTCTGTAGACTAGAAATCATGAGATGTTACAAATCAGTGTGTTTGACCCTATCCATCTCCTTCATCATTTTGTAGACTAGAAATCATGAGATGTTAAAAACAAAAGTAATCCGGGACATGATCTCAAACTAATTTCTGTTGGAACGTAATTGACGGCGCAGTTTATTTGTATTTGTAATCTATATTTTGTTGAAGCAGACATCTTTCCAGCAAAAAACATGACTCTGAGCAGGAGCCCTTCTTTAAATAAAGCCATTGGCCTTATATGCACGTCCCTGAGGACAAGTGCCTTTCTGCAAATCTACTCGTGAGACTCATACACAACTGCAGCTTGAAACATCACCCACAATTGTAAATTACCTTTTCTCTTGCCTGTAAACTACAGCAATAACTGTGGAGTAGTCATGATATTTTCCAGAAACACACTCTTTGCCGAATCCTATCCTAATTTTTACTTTGTCTAACCTAGTTGCCCTGTACTGACATTGGAGTCCATCATATAGGAATTAGGACTATTCAAAAACGTTGCAATTGAATTTTAAAAGACATCGTCATTGAATGAAATTAGGGTTATGCAGAATTATAACATCATTGTTATTGTCTAGCAAGGTATGCATTTGCCAATATATGTATGTGGAATTTTCTTGAATGGTAGCAATCATGTTGCAGTCGACCATGAAAAATATCTGGGACCATCGTGAAATGTTTAATTAAAGGGGCCCTATTATGCTTTTTGGGGTTTTCTTTTCTGTAGTGTGATCTATAGGTTTTAGTGCATGTAAATGGTCTGCAAAGACTAACATCCCTGTGTTCCCTCCAGAGGGAGTTTCTCTCCCACACACTCCTCCCTGTCTGAAATGCCTCATTGGACTCCTTTTTGTTTTTCAGTAACATAATGACATCACTATGTAACACTTGCGCTTCTATTGGCCAGATTCAACACATTGTACGTGATATGCTAACGGGCGGGACATTTCTAAGCGGCTGACACATCACAACAGAACCGGCCAGCTAACCAATCAGAGCAGACTGGGCTCTGGTTTCAGACAGAGGGTGAAAAGAGGTGCTGCAGCACAGGCAGTATGAGACAAATAAAGAGCTTTTTGAACATTAAAGCATGGAGACATGTCACAGTGGAGGCACAAAATACAAATACTAACATGAAATTGAGCAGAATATGTCCTCTTTGAAGAAGGCTACATTTGATGCAATACGTCTTTGAATACCATGAAAAGCTAGTGGCTACACCTATATCTTAATTCAACTACACCTACTTTAATAAAATGTAATGCATTATTACTTTGAGCATTTTGGGTCTTGTTCTGCAAAATCCAAGTACCCTTTCACTAAGCACTACAAAAAAAAGTATTTTAAATTGAAATGTAACTTGCACATTAATCTGTTAAACATCTCTGTTTGCTCAACACAGGACTTCAGCAGCCCTGCTACCACTTTGAATTACACCACCACGCCACATAATTAGTCCGATATTCTCTTTATACTGGCAGGCTCAGAGTAATGATGCCAAGCACTCATAGGGAAGATGGAGCACTCACCGAGGACTTGCTTCGTGATCTCTGAGGAGGCAACTTCACAGAGGCAGGGCAGAGCGAAACAAAGTGCGTAGGCCTTCCATGTACACAAATCTTGTCAATGGTAATTGATTGCTGCTGGTCACCCGCACAGGACCCGGGACGAAATCAAGTGGCTTCTCCATAAAACAATGTCAAATATTGATGATATTTCTCTTCCCTGCCTCTAGAATGAATAGCCTCATCCTCCCTGTAGTTTTGATGAATGTTTGTTATTGCCTTCCCCTCTTGTTGTCTTTCTGTTGTCATTTTCAGCAGCTGCATGCTGGGATGAACCGGTGGTGTTTTCTGCATTTGTTTACCACTTCACTGCGACCAAAACCAGTACTGACGTGATATAATTACTGACCTAACTTAATGTGAACTGAATTTAAATAAAACTTTAGTTTCCCATGATAAATCTGTGTGTATTTCAAGGGTGAAATCTGAATAAGTTGCTGCTTTGTTTCGCCTGTGTCTTTTAAAGGCTGATGTCCTTTTTTCTTATGACAGTTCTCTCCATCAAAGAATACACAAAAGACACGGTGCCATGCCATGCCACAAACACAGTTTTGCCACCACAGAAGCGAAAAACATTTGAGACATTTGACTTGGAAATACACAAAAGGAATTCAATGCCCCCTTTTCCCCCCCTTTTATATGTCAACATCTCTCTCAAACAAACTATTCTCCCTCCTCTTATTGTCTGTTTAAACTTGCATGCCCCCCCACAGCCTTCCTCACTCTATTCCCTCAACTGTCAGTGTGAGAGGTCTAAAAGCTCGTCTGGTCCACTGTTTCACATCAGAAATGGTTTGTGTGTTTGTCAGTTCTGGTTCTCTGGGAGAATGAAACCAGAGAGACAAAGGAAGGGAGAAAGAGGGGGGAAAACAACATATGGAGTTTATGATGAATGTCGGAGGGGACACTATGTTTTCTGTGATGATGGGGGAGTGGGGGGGGAGGATTTTTTTGGAAGACATACTGAATATGACACACACACGGACCAGTAGAGTCAGACACACACACACGGACATTCTGACAGAGCCTGTCTGACTCATGCAGCTTAACAAATGCATCAGAAGGATAGGCATCAATTATTCAATCCTCTTGGTTTGGAAAAAAAATGTGTATCTGTGTGTGTTTGTGCACACATTGGGGATTTGGGGGATGCGTGTTGGGGGGGGGGGGTCAAACAAGTCCCTCAAGGTTAGGCCCATTTGGAAAAGGAGGCCGGGCTAAACGCCAGACAGGGGCTATACGAGCGCCGGTCCGAGGGGAATTTTGACTCCGGGAATGGAACGATTTGCACAGAGGCGGAGGCTCATATTGGACTGATCCTGCATATGAAACATGAAACATGGAAGACACTTCGACAGTATCTTGTCAATAAAAATCACTATTGCCTACACAATCAAAAGATTACGTTATTATGGGCAGTGTATGTGTATCATCATTGGCAGATGAAGTGTTCACATGCCAGTAACGTTTACAATATGGCACTTTGGGATTTTCAGGAAAAAGTAATATGACCTGGCTTTCCTGATAACAGGCATTTCAGGATTCTTTTTTTTACTTATGACATATCAATATCCAAAGTCCACAACCACTTTTGGCATTTAAACATGAAGTATAGACTGCACATGTAAAAACATTGCATATTTTATTTATCAGGTATATTTCCCGTGTTCAATTATAGGGAACGTTTGGTACATACCCCAATGCTATATCTGATGAAGGTTATATAACCATAAAACAATGTTTTTACATCAAATAAGAAAGGTTTTATTTATTTTCGGCTTGGGCAGGTTTGTGGGCGGGACCTTGTTATGTTTCAAAATCCTAAGAGTGCAGATCCCATATTTGGGATATTTTGGTTTTACTTTTGCACAATCTGAAGCAGTAATACATATATATACAGTCCATATACACTAGAAGGAAAAACATGTTATTCTGGTTTATTAAACTAGATAATGATAATCACTATCATGTGCTTTCAAAGATGTTCTTATAAAGTGCTTAACAAAATTAATCGGGTGCATTATTTTTTAGCGGTGTGACGTTAATGTATTATTTACTCGTCAGAAGGTAGAAATCTATTTGAATAATTATTCCCAAGTCTAACCTGTAACAGTGTCTACTTTCTCACTTGAATGCTTTAGGACTTGACACACGCACAAACACATGAGAGTGATGCTCTGAGACACATGTTGCTAGGACACAAGCACCAAGAGTGCAAGCTGTCTTTGTTTGTATAGTAGTGTATATGTGTGTGTGTGTCAAGTACATGCATTTATGTGTGTGTGTGTGTGTGTGTGTGTGTGTGTGTGTCTTGGGGAGAGAGTGAAAACCCGCCAAGGAGACTCAAAAGAGGCAGCTAATGGACTCCAACCGCGGAGCGCTTGTCACACAAACATTTCTGCTGTCAAAGCAGTTTATCACACGTAACACAATGAGACACCCCCCCCACCCCCCCTTCTCTCTACACACACACTCACACATGCACGCACTGTCCCAGAGCAGCCATTTGTCCCAGCTTGCGGAGAGTGGATGGGAGGGGTGCAGAGCGGGAGAACAAAGGAGAAGAGACATTCGGAGAGAACAGTTGTGTTTTCACAGTTGTTTTAGCAAATGCGATGTGACAAAGTGAAAAAGAGGGATTCTTGGCACCACATTGCTCCTGACTGAACTTGACCGTATAAGGATCTTGGCGTGCACATGGACTGTTTGACATACATAAATCAGCATTAGCCTTTTCAAGCTTTACCATGATGCAATCAGTGTGTTTTACCTCGATATGAAGCTTGTGTTGATCAGAGAAAGAAAACTGTCCATAATTAATGTCCAGTTGTTCTCGAGTCAGACGTGCTTCATTGGCGCCGCTCACAGGGCAGTACTGAGTTCACACATATGCACAAAGAGAATATCTCACCCATACATTGAAAGGCACTAAACATGCATTATTTCTAATAATTCTACACGCTGCATCTGACAGCAGAAAAATCCTTGTGTACTAGCAGCATAATAGAAGTGGAGACAATGCTCTTAATCATCCAAACACATCCAACTTCCTCCTCTTCTCATAGGTTGTTGGCACCCAGGGTGTCATTTTAAAGGACGCTTTGAGTAATCTCCATTTATTAATAAAAGGAATGGCAAATATGTTGTGTCCACAGTGGTTAAAAAAATACTCTGTAGAATTCCAGTCAGTCTTGTTTAATTCCAAACGTCCGCTACCATCTCTAAACATAAAAAGAATTTGACTCAGTTGTATTTTACTTTAGTGTTCCCCTTGGGAAAAGGTTCAGTCTGCTGCTGGAGTTCAGAGCTGTATTTCAGACAATAAACTTTCTGTATGTGCATGCAACAGGACATCTTGGATTACTTAGAATTGTATGACATGATGTCAGATTACTATGTATCATGTTCATGTTAGCCTGTTGCAGAGGCCCTATCTGGTGCTGTATTGTTTGCTGGATTTTGAGTCAGATAAATAAAGGGATGTTTGAATGCTGCATTGACTTACTGAATGATCCTCAAAGGCAATATTTGGTAACACTTTATATTAAAGTGCCAGTGAAGTGCATTTTTTTGCGCCAAAATGAAATGGCAGTTTCATTTCTTACATATAATTGTACCTGTTCATGGCTAAAATATTTTTTTAGGAAGTGCGAGGGACGAGATAAACATCGCAAATTTTTCAGAGTCTGAGCCTACCGCTGCTGCAGACGATAGCGGCTGTGACGTCACAAGATGGGCCCAGTTGTGATTGTAAACATGGCGGAGACTTCGGAAAGTGATACTGGTGCGAGAGAAATGAGTGATTTTGACAGCTTTTCGGACAGGATAGATGAGGAAAGTGGCCATGGAAGTCAATTTAGTTGAGGACAATATTTTGTCATAGATCTAGAGTAGATCTACACACAGGATTGGCCATCACCTGATCATACATTCATCTGTTCATAGCATGATGCAACATTCATGTTCACATGCAGTGTTGTGCTAGTTACTGAAAACCAGTAACTAGTTACAATTACTAGTTACTTCACTACTTACACCAAAAAGTAATGCGTTACTGTGAAAAGTAACTTTTTAGTTACTTAAAAAAGGGCACCCATTAATGCCCTTATACTGTAGCCTTCATTTCAGTACTGTTATTGCATCGGAGAATAATACAACCTGTTGATCAACTTGACATGCATTTGCATCACTGAACTCTGCTAAGCAATGTGGTCTATACAAACACAAACACAAAGATATGTTTCAAAGTGCCAATCCAGCCGCTGTTGCTTAGGTGGAGGTGGAGTGGCGTCGGATGAGTCTGGGTCTGTGGTCTTAGCTACTAGCTTCGTCCCAGCATGTTGTTTCTGCAGATGTTTCAACAGATTTTAATTGCTGTTTTGGGCAGTCGATAGGATCTTTGACCCGCCAAGACACAACTTACATTTAACTAAAACGTTCTTTTCTTTGTGCTCGACAAAAGTGAAATAGTGAGAATATCTCCAGGCGGAGAAACTCGACTTGAGCTCTGCCGCCGCCATGATAGTCTTGTTAGTAGACACAAACACAGTGGCCTTTATTTTTCATAAACAATCTACGAATCTACGAAACAATACACCAGCCACTCACCTTCATCTTTTGGTAACAGAAACATCGCCACTTCGGCAGAATTGACATTACCACAGCCAGCGGCAATGCATCGCTTCCCGTGTGTTTTTCCTCCCTTTTTCTTCACTGTCGCCTCCATTGTCAGGTTTCCTCGATTGGCAATCACTTCCAGTCGACTGCGAAACACTTTCCAATAAAATACTCGCTCAAAAACGTTGGTAAATTCCACTTTGAAACAGAGACAAAATGAACGGTGGTGAATGTAAACACTTCGGCTGAGCCCATCTTCTGACGTCACGCAGTAGATCGCAAGCCACGCCCACGAAGGCGGAGGTTTCCCAGCGGAAAATTCCAACTCGTCAAATTCGTTGCTATTCCAACATCTTTGATATGGGTTCCAATGGACAATTTTGGTCATTACTATACGTATTAGCATAACAGATCATGCACCGGCGCACACTTCACTGGGTCTTTAAGGTACACAAATTAACCATCAACTAGTTGTTAATTAACATGCATATTAGCAGTATATTGGCTCTTTATCAGTCATTATAAAACACTTACTATGGCCTTATTCTACATAACCATATTCTACAAGTAATAAGCCATTAGTTGAGAGTTTTGGTCTTAATATGCTCTGCTCAGTATGGGCCTAATAAGGCAGTAGTACCACAAGAATAGCAATTCTCCCATAATAACACTTAACAAATATGATCTATTCTTATGTAACAATACATGAAAGTATAAGTGTTAATTGTGTCTAAATAACTCAAAATTAGGTTTTTCGATCTAAGAACATGTTCCCTATTTTAAAGTGAAGTCTTGTTCATAACCAATAAGCTAGTAGTTGGACTCTAATTGACCTGAACAGGTTCCCTATTCTAAAGTTGCCTCCTCTTCACACTTTGTAAATACATTATAGAAACACAACTACGGAAATTAACCTCAACAATACATGAACAAAGTAGGCCCACGTTGAAATATCTGTTTTATTAATGAACCACTAAAGAGAGGTTCAGACTATACCAAAACATGTCAAGTTTCTCCAAGGCTGAGAACACATATGCAGCCTGTACTTTTTTTAATAAAAACTCATTTTTAACAGAGTTTATGTATTTGTGATCATACTGTGTGACCTGCTTGTATGTACTTACACAATAGGTATACAGTTCTCTCTATGTGTTGTACTGTCTCAGTGTGAACATAGATTAAACAGCCAGCCAAACTCTTTTGAGAGCCAGGGAATGAGCAGCCATGCTCCTTTATTGACTTATTTGCAGTCAACAAAACAGTCAATTCAAACAGAGTGAAACTATAAAAAAAGAAGTTACAAGTTTAATGATCTCACACATGCAAGTGTAACATACACAGATTAACAAATAGGACCGCTAAGTGTAAACAAGGTAAATATAGCTAATGCTAGCTGTGCAATAAGTATGTATACAGGCTAGTATGGCTAACACTAGCATGTATGCTAACGCTAAAGTGTATGCTAACGCTAGCGCGAATGCTAACGCAATGTATGTAACATTAAGCTGTCTGTGGCTTTTCCTGCTGTAACAATGCAAATTTCCCCTCTGTGGGACTAATAAAGGTATTCTGATTCTGATTCTGCGAATGCTAGCGCGCATGCTAACACATTTTCTCATTGTGGTTAAACATCTCCAAATTTCATCACATAAACACAATACATGTTACTAATCCTTACATTGTAAGTGTAAGGCTTACACTTACAGTCATTGCTTTCTGACGGACTTGACCCTTTTACTCTTCAGGATGCATAGGGAAAATTAGTAGCAGGTTCTTATTATACATCCATGGTCTACTGCCATGCTATTCAGTTCAGTTTCTCCTACTTCCTGTACCCGGTTTCCTGTCTAACCTTCAGTACAAATTTCACAAAAATATAAATGTGCAAATATGAAACATACAGGTCAATATCACCTTGCTATTGGTAGCTGAACTTTCAATACCCCAAAACATATTCTTAGAATAAATACTTAATTTTGAGTTATTTAGACACAATTAACACTTATAGTTTCATGTATTGTTACATAAGAATAGATCATATTTGTTAAGTGTTATTATGGGAGAATTACTATTCTTGTGGTACTACTGCCTTATTAGGCCCATATTGAGCAGAGAATATCCAGTATAGACCAAAACTCATGTACAACAACTTCCTTACTTGCAATAAATAAGCACTAATTAGAGGGTTATTGAGGAAAAACTCTCAACTAATGGCTTATTACTTGCAGAATATGGTCATGTAGAATAAGGCATTAATAAGTGTTTTATAATGGCTAATAAAGAGCCAATATACTGCTAATATGCATGTTAATTAACAACTAGTTGATGGTTAATTTGTGTACCTTAATATAAAATGTTACCCAATATTTTTTACATCAGCGACCACACAAAGAGGCCACAATGTTGGGGAGGACCCACAGTCTGCCTCCTGCCAAGACACTGGTAAAGGCAGGGATAGTGAGGCTACTGAAGCTACGTTTACATAAAGATACATAATTTGAAGGGTTAGAGCAACATCAGGTTGGTTCATACAAAACATCTTAACAAGAAGAGGCAAGGAAATTTTTTTCTGCAGCACTGAATGGCTTGGCCATGTTTTTCCAAAGACTTTCAAACAGGGGATCCATTGCAGATGGTACCCCATGTGGATAAGGACTTTTTTATGTTTTATTTTAATCTGATGTTGTTCAGCCTGTACTTTGCAGTCACAGGCAGCACATAGCGGAAGACTGCACGTCACACTGGGTCAATCTAATAATTTCAATGTTGAGGTCGGAAACGAGTGCCCCTACCAATTTGGATTAGCTCAGTAATTTTTTTGAGTCGATGCATTGTAGTTATTTTATAATATGCTAAAAATGTAAGGTTGCATGTATGTTTTAGCCTAAATAAATATGTTAGTAATAATTGACGGACTGTCCTCATTTTGGTACAGAAGTTGGCAGTAATTGCTGCTAAATTGCCCTATTTTCCGACTTACCTGGACTGGTCTTGTTTTGATTCAGTGCAGTGGTTTCATGCTTATACAAACTGAAGATTTAAGAATGACTGGCTCTCCATTTCCCCACAGCATTTCTCACAAAGTACATCCCTGTATTTAACTAAAGGGCCACTGGTTAAAATATTTAATTTTAGCTTTACCTCAAATTATCTGACCAGTTAGAGTTGTACATCCCATACTGTAGCAGACTGCTCCCATAATGGAGCATGGTTGTGGTTCTTATCAATGGGATAGCAACCACTGATTCTATGCTACATGCAAATGGAACATGTGGTCAACCTGGTTGCTGATGATGTCCAACATGGCCTACAGATTGCTGTAAATATAGCAAACCTTTTAACAGTCTCACCCCGGATTCACGCTTTTCCTTAATTACAATATTTTCCTTTGTGTGATAATCATCTAATTTTGTTAAGTAAGCACAGGAGGCCCAACATGTCAACACTAAATAGTGAATTCTCTTTTCAGTAGGTTTATATAACCTTTCATAATATGATGGTGGCAAGTCGAAGAGCATCTATTTACCTGATCTCCCAGATCTTTATTTCAATTAGTTAGAACCAACTTTGACTTTAAGGCCAAAGAGAACATTATTGAACTTGATGTGGACTGGCAGGTTGCCTCTACCTTGATCTCGAATACAAATTGTATTAGATAACCGCATCTCATTTGAGCAGAAACACAACATAACTACTTGTTCTCCTTTGTTTCTTGTACATATCTTTGTTGTATCCTACCAACAGAATGCGGGTGGATGATCATTTGTGTTTTATCGATGCAACAGCAGGAAGGCAATGCAGCATTTTGGGAATCCCTGGTGTAAGAAAGTTTGCAAACCCCTGATAAAATCTTCAAATCACCACAAGAGAATTATCTGCATCAAGTGTTGGAAACATACCTAAGGAATCTTCACCTTTCCCTGAGTTTGCTCACATATCGCAGTTTTCCATCTCTCACTCCTTCAACCCCCTCCTCTCTTTGTTTCTTTTTTCCTCACCCCCCCTCCCTACGTCTCCACTCTCTGACCCTTCATCCCTCCACCCTCGCTTTCACTCACACACACACACACACACACACACATACACACACACCAACACACACACACACACATACACACACACACACACACACGCACACACACAAACACACACACACACATTCCATGCCTTTCTCTGCATGGCTGAGCTAATTGAGTATCTAAACAAACTAATTAATCACGGGTGTCCGCCGAAGACGGACAGGTCCAGAGAGGTGATGTTCATCAACTGCCCCCCCCCTCCCATTTTGTTTCCTTAATCCCCACTTGCAGTTTATTTTGCTGAATGCGCACATTCAACCCCCCCCCCCCCCCCCCTCCTCGCACCCTCTCCTCGAATCTCTTTGCCATGGCCAAGGTTATACCAGTATACACACTCATTCACTATTTATGATTTTGCATAGAGGAGAAGTGCCCCCCCCCTCCCCAACCCAACTATATATATATATTTTCCCTTCTTTTCCTCTTCTCTTAGAGTCAGGGTATCTGGGTACATTAATCAAAAATAATGAATAAAATGATCAGCCTGACAATGTGGCGTAGACTCCCTCGGTTTCAGGAGGATAACCGACCAACTTTATTAATCAACATTTCCTGATTAATTGTTACAAAGTGTCATCCATAAATTCCCCCCCTTCATTTTAATAGTACTTTGGCCAACACTAACAATATCCCCCGTGACCACAGATTTATTGAGGCCTTGGCCGATTTGTGAGGGAGGAAAAAAAAGAGGGGAGAGGGAGACAGATAGAAGAGCAGGTAAGGAAAACAACATCCCCTTTAACAATGCTTTGAATGCAGGACGGGGTAGATTTGCAGCACCCGAACACTTAGTCTTCAGAATTGGCCTAATGGCAGTTAGGTACAGTACGGCCCCATGGAGCTCCCTCTCTCTCTCCTTCCCCCTGATAAGGTGAGGCGGCAGAGTAAACCATTACGGGTGACAGTTTCACTTTTCTCTCCCTAATTACTTGTTCCTGCCCATGTGGCATTTCTTAGAAAAATTTGTTGAATAATGACCGGCATTAAAATGGAGGCTCTTAAGAATTTATATGCACCGGCTTAATTCATCATGTCCTTTCTTTATCTCCTGTGTAGATTTATATCCCGGCGTGTCGCGCGGGGCCCTCTGCCGTGTGACAGGGGCCGTCATCTCCTTAAGGGCACGGCATGTATATCAGTGACTGCGCCCCCCCCTCCTCTACACCCCCCACCCACTGCCTTTCTATGCAGGTAGAGCGCTGCGAGCGTTTGTTTCTCCTGTCGTTTGTCTGTTAAGCAGATCAGAGCGGTGTCATAGATTTCTGTTTAGGGGCGCTTGTTTTTGCGAGTGACTGATCACCTCCCCTTCAGAGAGACCGCTGGCTGGGCAACGCATGTTTAAATTGTTCTGTTTTTCTTGTTTCACTATTGCTTTTGATGTACAACCACAGGAAGAGATCACTTTAAAATATTTCTGCATTGTAGTAGCCTATAGGCGTCAAAAATGCTAACCATGTAAAAGCATTTTACATGGTGTGACTCTGACCCCGGATCCCCCTCTCTATCCTGATGTCCTGCCATATCTCTTTCTAATGGATATAACCATTGAGCCCAAAATAAAGTATGTTTGAATTGGAATTGCACTCAAACATAGCAGAGCTCTATCAAGGCTAACAGTGCCTTCACATGCTGCTCTGGCTGTCCCATTTTCTGAGTTGGGAAGTCAGAAGGTGTTGTATTTTATTGCTCAGTTCAATCAACCCTACATTTACGTATGTCCACCATGTTTCTTTGCGTTATTTAATGTCAACACTGCAAATCCTGTAACAACATTTTCATCGACTGTTTCCAACCTGAGGGGTGTTTACAAGAATACAGCAGAAATACCTTCTCTTCCAATGATATCAGACCCGTGATTTGGATCCATTCCAAAATTCACTGTGTTCTTCCTTAGCTCATGCTTCCTAAAGTTTAATAAAGGTCAGTCCAGTTGTTTTTCTGTAATTCTGCTGACAGACATACAACAAATAGGTAAAAAGACGAACAGATAGAAACATCATTACCTGCTTGCCAGATGTAATGATGACTGTTGAGGCATCAGTATGCTTTAACCAACATGCTTGTTGGATGGTGAAACAACATCTGGAACTCCCCTTAAAAAGACACGAAGTGTATTTTTGACGAATTTTGTAACTTTGCATTCTCTAGCACTTTGGCGATTTGGTAAGTATGGTCATGATCAGATAACATGTTGTATGGTATCAACACGTTTATTATAAAACCTGACTTTTTGGTTTTGACATTTGATACATATAATATTCAAAGGCACACAGCAATTGATTGAACCGTTGTTACCTGTGGTAAGAATCCTTGAAAGGAATTTTCTTTCCTTTTAAAAAGCTTTTCAATCTTTACAAACATGTATAGTGCAGGTGTGGAGTCTCTCATTTTGACATCACATGCTACATGTGTGTCCAAATATACCAGAGCCTACATGTTTGTTTTTATGTTATAACCCCCCCCCTCACACACAAACACACACCATATTTATTAATGCAGAATGTTTAAGTTCAGGCATTAGGATGATTAATGTATAGAATCAGGCGAAGTGTTCTCAGAGCCACCTACAGTCTCACATTTAATACTATTGTTTTTTGCTATTTCCTTAGGGTAATTTACTATAGGCTCTCTGGAGTATACCCACTTAGGGCAGCTATACACTTTCAAGGGCATCATGGTGGGCATACAGGGCTCTAATGTCTGAATTTAATGCTAGTGACCAGCCATTCAGTGCATGTTCTTTATACCTAATAATGTAATATGTTTGACTCTGCATGTTTGAGAAATAGCTTGAGTTTAGAGACAAATACTCCAAAGGTTTGTGCAAGAAAATACTCATCTTAATAAAATGTCCTTGCATTCATTTATAAAGCTACTAGAGTAATTCAAATATATTACGGTGCAAATGCGCAATGACCCAAAACACTTCCATTTGAAGAATAGTATAGTAGTTTTAAAATCAAAGCTGTAACGATGCTGTAGCAGATCTGCATAATATCCAAGGAATGATGCGATCACGTTGTTAAAATAAGCCAGTTAACATTTTAGGGAAGTTTCCACCTGCATTTCATTTAAAGAGACAGAGAGCCATTACACTTTTTCCCAAGTGAGATTTGACTGTGATATACCTACAACAATAATTCCATTAGCTGTGTCAACAATCAAGCAGAAATCCTCCAAAATCACATCAAAAGTAATATGTTCACAGTATTCGTCCAAACTGTCCCCTTTAACCATAAATGTTGACTTTCAAGTGTCCAAATGTAAAGCATCTCTCTCAGGACTGTTTCTATAAATCGTAAATCATATTATTGATATGACTTATACATACATGTTTGCCCTCCTTTTCAAACCTTTTCATAGTTCACAAAGTCCAGGCTCAACTGTACACCTTATACAGCATAGATGATATAAGGCGTCCTCAGGTAAAGTACAATCTGTCCAATTAAAGAATCCCTCCAGTGAGCACCTTGTCTGCGCGCTGAATGTGAGCTGTGATCCGATCCAGCAACATGTTCTTCTTCTCACTCCGGGTGACCTCGGCCCCGTGGCCATCTATATGCTAATTGCATGCAAATTACATAACAGCTGACACACTTTTGATGGGGACATTAAATGAGTGACATCGTAATGCACTTGATGTCTATTTTTATCATATCAGAGAAGTTTAGTATATCTAAGTTGCCAGGAAACATCTTTTATGACCCTATTTCTCTAACTCATAATTACTATACATTAAATCACTTATATCGTAATGCATTGAGTTTCCGTGTGTGTGCTAACTTGACTTTGAATGCCTTACATGTACAGTATCATGGGAAAAAATACAATACTACTGTTTTTTTGTTGCTGTCAAATTGTCAAAAAGTATTTTACATTTAAAATGTAATGCAATATATGCACAAGTTGCTAGGCCTACACAACCAAATATTTGTTTATCACCATTCAAACACAATGTTTTAAAAAGTTTTAGAAACCCAACACAACTCAGTGAACACTGTTAAACTTTATGTGATCATTTCATAGGAATAAACCTAACGTCATATTTGGCCATTTGGTTTAATATAGTGTTGAAAGTTCAAAACATATAAAACACTTGAGCAAGTTATGGCATAAGTTGTAAAATGCTTAATAAGGACCGTAACTTACATGAGCTGCATTTCTCATTCACGATCGGTTGTTTCCGCAAACGTCCGAATGTTGTGTCACTGTAAATGTAAATCCTATTGTAAAGGATGGTCAAGTTTATCCTAAGCTAAAGGAGATTTTAAAGGAGGTATTGAAGCTCCTTATTATCATCTAGATCTAGAGAA
Organism: Dissostichus eleginoides; assembly: GCA_031216635.1. Lineage (NCBI taxonomy): Eukaryota > Metazoa > Chordata > Actinopteri > Perciformes > Nototheniidae > Dissostichus > Dissostichus eleginoides. Next base: position 6,731,196 of record CM062264.1, read on the forward strand.
TCCAAATAGCTCGTATCATGGCTGCCACCAAATTGACAGTTCGACGGCAACCTAGATCTTAGTATGAAACCATAAAAGCCATGACATTTGACCTTTAAAATTACCCGAGCACCACCTTTTTATATTTGCCTTTGTGTGGTAAAATAAATCTAAATTCATGACTTAAAAAGGGAAATGTTCTTCTGCGGTCTTCCCTTAGGAAAACAACACCCTATCTATTGATTGCTGATATGAATGATGGAGAAAAATCCCACAATGTTCCGCAGGTAGTGGAAGAAACGGCTGTATAATTAAATGTTGTGATCAAAACAATTTATCTCGACACATGCACAAACAAACGCAGCGCTGTACGTATCAATCAGGTGTGACAGCGTTTAAGTGTGAGGCTGTGACATGACAGGAGCTTCCTGCCAGGAGGCTCGTCTCTCTAACGACAGCCACTGCTCCGGAACGGAGACAATCTGGGAGGCACGTGGAGCACGCACACACTCGCCCTTTTCCTCGATCTCTCTCTTTGATAACTATCACTGTCAAGGGGAGACAGAGCCCAATGTATGACAATTTGTTCATTATCATAGTGAATAGATTTTCACAGGCTCCCCCGCCAGTCTGCCACCGGCGGATAGATGAATATCAAACAGGCCGCTCCTTTGTCCTAGGGGCCAAATTTAGGAAATAACATCTCATCCTGCTCTCCGCCTGCCCCTCTCTTTCTCTATCCTCCCCCAGTAGGACCAGTGACACTTCAAGTACCCATCACTCAGACCAGAGTGTGTGTGTGTGTGTGTGTGTGTGTGTGTGTGTGTTGTGTGTGTTTGTGTGTGAGTGAGTGGTGTGTATTTCTAAGGAGAAATAGCTTGAGTTTAGAGACAAATACTCCATAGGTATGTGCAAGAAAAGACTCATCTTAATAAAATGTCCTTGCATTCATTTATAAAGCTACTAGAGTAATTAAAATATATTACGGTGCAAATGCGCAACGACCCAAAACACTTCCATTTGAAGAATAGTATAGTGGTTTTAAAATCAAAGCTGTAACGATGCTGTAGCAGATCTGCATAATATCCAAGGAATGTTCACGTTGTTAAAATAAGCCGGTTAACATTTTAGGGAAGTTTCCACCAACAGTGACAGTTGGCAAACTTTATAATCCCCGAGTCCGGGTTCTAGCTGTGTGCGTCAGCGTTTTTTATTTGCGGCATTGTGTTTATGCAGCGTTTTTAGTAAACCCTAAGCATGTTTCCTCAAGTTTGTCAATATTTTCTCAATGCAGCGCATGTGTTGTCAATTTGTTGAAGATGTTTCTTCATTTACATGTGTTTTTTTATATTTGCATCGTTTTGAAAGGGAGGCGCATTTCTCCTAATGGAAAATGTTTGGGCCTTTGTAATGGGTTTGCACCTGTCGGCCACCATACAATAATGTAATTTAAATCGAAACTTTTACAGAGTATATGGCATAAAAGTTCATAGAAATTATGAAAACAGAATAAGTATTAATTACACTTAATTGGAAAATAAACACATTTATAAAGTTTTTACAAGGCTTAAAGTAACACATCTGCTTGAATTTAAATATATGTATAACTATCTGTCATGACAGGTCTACTGTCATGACAAATAGTTGGTCAGACTTTCTTGTAAACGTGTGGTTAACTGAACCCAAATGGAATTGTTCTTTCTACAGTGCATTCATCAAATCGCTACAGTGCACGTGTTTTGATCGATATCAATGGAAAATTAAGGTGGTAATATGCCATTTCATAAACCAGTATGTATTTTTTATGATATGGGCATCGATTTGCAAGCTAACAAAACAAAATGTAGCTAATTACTAAAAAATAATGTACATACTTTATTACAAAAAAAGGTTGAACCCAACCACCTTTGAGGATGGGATTATTACTGGTCATTTTTTCATTTGACTTGCTGAACAAGGAAAACAACATATATATTTAGAATAATTCTACGTTTAAATGAGAAGATTGATACCACTCTCACACTTGTATGTTAACTATACTGTATGGTTAGGGTTAGCATACAGACTGAAACCCATGCATTATGAAACAATTAATTAAGACACTATTAAGTTGATTTATTACCCTTAAATGTGTTCTTATTATATGCAAATATTAGAAAGAAACACGTCAAATGTTAGTCCAGCTGTCTTTAGTGTAGAACTAAATTTATATGCCGTGCCCCCAAATATCTAATACAACTTTTTAAAAATGCCTTTCTTCATTTTTTAAGAGACGGAGACTTAAGTGAAGGCTCAGCTGAATGTTGGTCCGTATTTAAAATCTCATCTCAGACTGCAGACAGGACTGAGATACCAGACCTGTCAGGACCTAGCTACACAACTATACCTAATTCTCACACACACACACACACACACACACACACACACACACACACACACACACACACACACACGCACACACACACACAATGGCAAAGACAGAGATGGACTATCCTGGTTGTGTTGCTTTAACTCGCTTTCACACACGGAGACTTAAAGAAAGAACGGCAGGACAAATAAGGAAGCAGAAAGAGGACAATGAGGTTTAAATCATAAATTCATCACTCGTCTTTAAACTTAATTCTCTCTGTTCCGTCTGTTATCATCCTCCCCGCATTGCGTTTTCCTTTAAGTATCACACTCAGCCCGTATAAAGGCCACGCCAACAATCCCTCTCACCTACAACGTTTTTTTTTTTGGCTTGAGATAATTTATGAAAATGAAAATGACTTTTTGCTCATTTTGTTAATGTATGCACTTTAACAATTAATAACCCAAACGCTGGGAGATTTTCAACTAAAGGCCATTAATTTGTATAAATCTGCCAAGCTCTGACAGCAGGAGATTTTTTAAACTGATCTGAGGGAAAGTGAAATTATTCTCTAGCCTCGGGTTAAATATGACTTTTCTTCAGGACTTCTCCAGGTCTGCCGGCTCCTTGCCGCTTTCTGACCTTCTCATTGATCCACCTCTCCCTCACTTGTTTTCTATGCTTTTGCGTTTTCTGTCTGCATTATTTTTGCTAATTCCTTTGGTTAACAGGGAGTGGTGTGTTTTGTTTGAGTTGCCCCAAGGCCTTCTGGAGTGGCTCCTTCTGAATCAAAATGTTCCTTGTGCCATGGCTGAAGGAAGGCCAACACATCCTCAAACCCTTTTGAAATAATAATAATAATAATTTATGAGGACATTACGATATGATCTGTCACATATTTCCGAAGTCTGGTTAAGTTCAGGAAAGATTGTCACGACTCGACAAATAATATCCTATGCTCTACGAAGAGAGGGTTAGGGTTATAGGGGATTAGGGTTAGGGTTATTAAAAATAATAATACGTACAACTAGTTTGCCAGCATAGAGAGATGCACAGGTAATTAGGCACAGGTAAGTTAGGTCACATGATAGGATTCATGGGTCCTAAGTACACTATGATCATGTTATGGAAATTAAATGGGTTGTTTTGAAATTGGCTTATTCAGTTGGCATGAGGTTTCTATCAAACACTTTTTCTGTCACAAATTACTTCAAATTTGTGTCGATTCTATCAAGATTCAACATCTTTTGAATGTATATGTTTTTTGTTGTCTAGATACATTACATTACATTACTTTACATGTTAGACGCTTTTATCCAAAGCGACTTACATACTCAATACTGGGGACAAGATACCATTTGAGGTTGGTAAAAAGTAATTTTTTGTTTTGCTTTACATCGTGTACTTTTGATTATCAGTTGATGATTGCAAAGGTCAACCAATGATGCAGTCTGTATCCGGTTAAAGACGACATATTCTGCTCATTCAACCACTTAGAGATATCCCGCCCCTTAGCTTATCACATATAATGTGTTGCTGTGCTAGCCAATAGAAATGTGAGTGTTACATAGTGATGTCACTATGTTCCAGAAATAAACAGGGGTGGAGTTTGTGGGAGAGAAACTCGCTTTGGAAGGAACTTTGGGATTTTAACCTTTCACAGACCATTATCATGCACTAAAACATAACACACAATAGGAAAGGGAAAACCCCATAAAGCATAATATGGCCTTCATTATATATACATGTTTCTTCCTTTAGTCTTCTAAACATCCTCCACTCCTTACTAATGCAATGCAAAGTTTGTTCAAATGAAATAAAAGTTACATCCAGAGATTGGTACATTGGTCAATCTTCACAGAAAAGACACATCAAGACTTTTAAAGACATAGCACTCACATTTAAACACTTGGTTATCAGGAAATCAGCATAAACTGATTACAACAAAAATATCAACCAAAACACAACTTCCTTGTAGCATTCCTTTGTTTCCCAACCTCTGAGCTCATCTACCAGCATTCAGTAGTTACTCTACAAGCCTTTCCACCTGGCCACTGCTGCTGCTGCAGGATTTGTTATCTAGATCAGAGCCATTTAGAGCCCTTCATTCATCATGTACGCCAGATTTGAAACAAGGTAAACAGAGGCGACCGCAACACTCGCTCCGTCCGCCAAACACCTCCTCGTTCTAGGTCAAGGTCGGGGATTCATTCCTGCAACAAACAAGGAAAGAAAAACATTTAACGTGTGAAAACGAGACGCTGTAATTGCAATGCAACTGTTAATTTACACCAAAACATTCAAGAAGTCACTTGTTTTAATTGAAGCATCCTTCTAGATTAGTTTGTGTTTCTGATCCACTTTACATTACATGTTACTTGTTAGACGCTTTTATCCAAGTGACTTACATACTCAATACTGTGGACAATTTGGGGTGAAGTGTCTTGCCCAGGGACACAACAACATGCTGACTGCAGTGGGGTTTGAACCAGTGACCCCCTGATCCCAACACCAAGGCTCTATCCACTGCGCCACACGCCTCCCCTACACTACACTGAAACCACTGAAACATTGATTTTAGTTAAATGTATTATGTCAACAGATTTACATTTAATTAAAGTTTCAGTTTTTTCAATGTATATAAATAATACTTTAAGTGGTATGAATTGCTACTTTTGTGATAAATAATAATGAAGTAATAAGACATACCTCTCACATTTAAAGCTATTGTTAATGAAGGCAAATCATGATTATAAAAAATGATCCGTTACCTAGCAGAACTTCCATTGTCTTCCAAGGCATCTACACTTCTTTTTCTATAACCAGTTTCCTAATTTCCACCTCCCTCCACGCTCCCTCCCCTCCTCTCGCCCTCTCCTCCTGGCGGTAGTTTTTTAAGTTCAGATTCTGAGAGCATGTCTTCATTAGCTGCATTAACATTCACAGGCTGTAGTAAATTCTGACAGTGAAAAGGTCCCCGTAACCTTTAGTTGTGCAGAAATTTACTTCCCAAGAAAATTACAGCTGGCACTGTCTTAATTAATGCCCGCTTTCTTCTCCTGAAAACCACGAGCCTGTCAGCCGGAGGAGGAGATGAGGAAGGAGAAGAAATTAGAAAAACAGAGAGTGGAAAAGAAGAAGAGAGAAAGGGAAATCAGGACGGAGGAGGAGAATTTCACTCGACTGAATGGTTTTACTTACAGACACGGGGTGGCGTGGCAAGACGAGGCGCCGCATAGGAATAAAAAGTAGGGATATCGCTGCGGCGTTTCACAATATTGCTGTTTGTCGGGGTGTTTATGTGCGAGTGTGTTGTCGCACACAGAGGCCGGCTATTTCCCCCAGTAAGTAGATTCAGTAGATTCAAATCTACACTATCTCCCACACAACTCCCCATACTCTCTCTTTCTCATTCTCTGCTTTTTGTCATCCAAAGTGGTATGAGAGGGGGGGGGCTTTGGAGGGAAACTAATACATATTTTATCCCAGGCTATCTCCTGGGTGCAGATGCTGCTTTGTTGCAGGCCCTCAGAGGAAGAGAACGGCTAAAAGAATCCATCTTCGCACTGGGGAAGCATGGCGTCGCAATCCCGCACTGATTGGGCCACAAACAAATTTGAATAAATACCAACATCCGTCTGCATGGCAAATACAGAGCTGAACGTGGTGCGTGTGTGAGGAGGAGGTTGTGTGAAGGCTTTTTTAGCTTTCAGCGGAGGGGAAAAAGATCACGATCCCCGTCCCTAATTGTCCGAGCGAGGTTCTTGATCATCTTTCCGTCTGGGTGTCTCTATCCTTCCCTTTCTACCTCTCCCCCACCTTAGCGCCCTCCCCTCCATCCGTCTCCGCAGATGCTAATTAGAGAAGTGAGTCGCAGCTCCGTTGATAGACAAATGTCAGCAAGAGTCTCCAGTCGCTCGGTAATTGCCTGAATCAAAGCCTCGGGGAGAGCAGAGATGATGAGGAGCAGAGACGTTGTACACTCTGTGGGTCTGTCCGCACGCACTCCTGCATCTACAAGTCAAATCGGGCCGGAAATCACAGACTTTGCAGAAACGGGGGGATGTTTTCTGGCACTCTGTATTGACAAACTACATTTGAGGTGTGCACGTGGGTAGCATTTAAAACACAAATGGCTCTACAAGCTAATGAATGGAACATACTCTACAAAACATTGTGGTTTAGGTTTAAAATGCTGCATATTTAAAAGGGAATATGTTATAAAGGGTTAGGGTTAGGGTCAGGTGAATGAGCTCAACACATTTGACTAACATATCACCATTAAATATCCCTGTTTGATTTATTATATTACTAAAACTCCACTGAACAATACAAAACAGACACCAGATATATCTTTTTGGTGTTTTCTTTGCACCAGTTAAAGACATTTTATGAAAACAAACATAGTGCATGAAACATTTGGTTTTTGCCAGTAGTGTCTGCAAACAGCAATGATTGTTGGTAGGAAACAGGTAGAAGTCACAGGCTTGTTGACCCATCCATCCATCCAAACTCTCATCCTAAAAGCATTTTGGAATGGTGTAACAATAAAGCAATTTGCAAAGTAACAATATAATTATAAGCATGGCCTTTGGGAAAAGATGACATACAGACTTGTTTAGCATTTCCACTTTTTCTAAGGCATCTACAGTTCAGAATTGTTTATCCCATTGATGGTCATTGGGCCAGGTTGGTCCCATCCATTGAGTGTGTGAATGAGAGGCACGTTGTAAAGCGATGTGGATAAAAGCGTGATATAAATGCTTTCAATCCATTTAACAATGCCATGCTACCTACACCTGTGGATTTAAAGACCCACTGAAGTGTGCGACGGTGCATGATCTTTTATGCTAATACGTATAGTAATGACCAAAATTGTCCATTGGAACCCATATCAAAGATGTTGGAATAGCAACGAATTTGACGAGTTTGAATTTTCCGCTGGGAAATTCGCAGTCGACCTCCGCCTTCGTGGGCGTGGCTTGCGATCTACTGCGTGACGTCAGAAGATGGGCCAAGCCGAAGTGTTTACATTCACCACCATTCATTTTGTCTCTATTTCAAAGTCGAATTTACCAACGTTTTTGAGCGAGTATTTGATTGGAAAGTGTTTCGCAGTCGACTGGAAGTGATTGCCAATCGAGAAAAGCTGACAATGGAGGCGACAGTGACGAAAAAGGGAGGAAAAACACACGGGAAGCGATGCATTGCCGCTGGCTGTGGTAATGTGAAGTCTGCCGAAGTGGCGATGTTTCTGTTCCCAAAAGATGAAGGTGAGTGGCTGGTGTCATTGTTTCGTAGATTCGTAGATTGTTTATGAAAAATAAACGCCACTGTGTTGATGTTTCTGTTCCCAAAAGATGAAGGTGAGTGGCTGGTGTCATTGTTTCGTAGATTCGTAGATTGTTTATGAAAAATAAACGCCACTGTGTTTGTGTTAACTAACAAGACTGTCATGGCGGCGGCAGAGCTCAAGTCGAGTTTCTCCGCCTGGAGATATTCTCACTATTTCACTTTTGTCGAGCACAAAGAAAAGAACGTTTTAGTTAAATGTAAGTTGTGTCTTGGCGGGTCAAAGATCCTATCGACTGCCCAAAACAGCAATTAAAATCTGTTGAAACATCTGCAGAAAAAACATGCTGGGACGAAGCTAGTAGCGAAGCTAGTAGCTAAGACCACAGACCCAGACTCATCCGACGCCATTCCACCTCCACCTAAGCAACAGCGGCTGGATTGGCACTTTGAAACATATCTTTGTGTTTGTGTTTGTATAGACCACATTGCTTAGCAGAGTTCAGTGATGCAAATGCATGTCAAGTTGATCAACAGGTTGTATTATTCTCCGATGCAATAACAGTACTGAAATGAAGGCTACAGTATAAGGGCATTAATGGGTGCCCTTTTCTAAGTAACTAAGAAGTTACTTTTCACAGTAACGCATTACTTTTTGGTGTAAGTAGTGAAGTAACTAGTAATTGTAACTACTTACTGGTTTTCAGTAACTAGCACAACACTGCATGTGAACATGAATGTTGCATCATGCTATGAACAGATGAATGTATGATCAGGTGATGGCCAATCCTGTGTGTAGATCTACTCTAGATCTATGACAAAATATTGTCCTCAACTAAATTGACTTCCATGGCCACTTTCCTCATCTATCCTGTCCGAAAAGCTGTCAAAATCACTCATTTCTCTCGCACCAGTATCACTTTCCGAAGGCTCCGCCATGTTTACAATCACAACTGGGCCCATCTTGTGACGTCACAGCCGCTATCGTCTGCAGCAGCGGTAGGCTCAGACTCTGAAAAATTTGCGATGTTTATCTCGTCCCTCGCACTTCCTAAAAAATTATTTTAGCCATGAACAGGTACAATTATATGTAAGAAATGAAACTGCCATTTCACTTTGGCGCAAAAAAATGCACTTCACTGGCACTTTAAGGGACAACTATACATCTTTCCCAGAGGCCGCTTCTCACTAACCGTGTGCATATATATACATCTATTGTTTGAGACATTTAAACAAATTCACTTTATTTTTGTTTCCGGTGAGAGCAATGTTTCCTTTCTATTGATCCTTCCATTATTCTCTTGCATTTCAACTTTCTCCAAAAAAACCTCAAGTATGAAGAAAACGTTATCATATTAGATGGGCTCATTTGACGAAGGGAGCGAGTTTTGCACTTTGCGAGCCATTGGTCATTATTTTGTAACACATCGGAAAATTTGGGGGCGTCTAACGTCAAGTAGTTAGGACTTTATTTTTAACTAATGGGCAGCCAGCTTCAGGCTACTTGTTTAGCAGTTCACATGTGACACCTCTATTAGAGCCTGCCCGCTCGGCAATAAATCCTCATGTCTCCTAATTATAAAGGTTTGACTCCGGCCTTAGTTAGAACCACACAAGTCTCCTCTCTAAATAACATCTTGAGCCATCAAAGACCTTCATCTCATTTGTATAAAATTGCTCTATCTCTTCACCCTTCCTCGCTTTGGTGTGATTTGGTGACTTTATGCAACACTTAACCATCTCTACAGTAGCACAGTTAGGTATACCAATTATATCAGCTAATCAAAACAATTAGGAGTTAGAGTTTAATGTCAAGCGGGGAGTCAGGTTATTAAGTAGGTGCCTAATGAGTGTCACTTTAACTAACACCCAATGTGTTTCTGTGTGTGTGTGTGTGTGTGTGTGTGTGTGTGTGTGTGTGTGTGTGTGTGTGTGTGTGTGTGTGTGTGGTGAGAGAGAGAGAGAAAATGACTTTGAGTTGCACCACTGTCTTGAAAGAAATATTACACAAACTTTTCGGTTTAGTTTTGCCTGTGTTGATGCTTATCAGCTAACTTGAAAAACTATTTACAGCTCAGAAAGACCATGAGTCTGTTTTTGTGTGTTTCTATAAAGCATACATCACACTCATAAGTCTTTACAGTGAGAGAAACTTAGATTATGCCTTGCCCTGGAACATCTACACCTATTCCCCCACACCACACACACACACACACACACACACACACACACACACACACACACACACACACGGCTCCCTGTGTTACCTGTGATGATAAACGGCTCCAGATTTTAAGATTCCCATTTCTAATTGTCTGAGTGGAGAGGCAGGACGATGGCGATTGATCAAATTGGGCAGCCTCCACCATCCTCCTCCTCTTTCGCTTTTTTTCTACCTCCTTCCTTTTCCTGCCCAAAGACCCTCTTAAAATATTAAACCAGAGTTATGAATGGTCACCATAGCCCCATCTATTAATATCTCACAAATTGACAAGAATGAAGCATTTCCATTGGGTAAGAGAGAGGTATTCAAAATGTGGTTTGTCCAAGGAGCCAGGTCTTATGGATGCAAATGCCCTCACCTGAATCACTTCATCCATCTGACATTGTTCACTGACTGTTAAACAAAATATAATTAAAAAACTAGAATTAATATAGTCCCATGTATATAAAAACAATACAACGTATGTTATTGTTGCTACTGTTTCTGGACAAATTAACCCAATGATATACTTTTTCCGTTTTGAAACAAAACTTTTATTCCATGCCTTTTCTCTTCTCTAAAACAATATGCTGTGTACACTGAGAAATATACTGTATATGTTAAATGTTTTTTGCATTCATTTAAACACATTAACCCACAATTCAGTCGCATATTTGGTATTGTTTCAACTTCTGGGATCTCCACCAGAAATACAAAGTAATGTAGAGTGTAGTTTTCCATTTCTGAAAAATAATCCAGTAAGGGGTATAGATCAAATATCTCATTGGTACCTTTACGGTGAGAGAAGGAAAAGGAAAATAAAAGGAATAAGGGGATACAAACTAAAATAAGGTACTGTGTTGTATTTTTAATTATCATAATTACGGTAGTCCTTTAATTACTTTGGTAAAGCATAATAAAGAAAGGGGGATAACTGTTTATTGTTTATTAAAATAACTTATATCACGGTGTGATTCATTTTAATATTGATGTTCTTACTGAAAAAAAAATCAATATATAACAAAATCAATTAGACTAAGCAGAGGAAAAAAGGGAAAATAGTGTTTTTTTAAGATGACATATACTAAAGAACTGTAATAAACTATTTTTTTATGTAATATCCATATGACAATCAAAGATGATGTTAGGCAGGAAACATTGTTAATATATCCTTTATAACCTAATTTATATAACATTTGATTCCTAAAGACATGATGTGTTTTATGGATGTATGACAGTAGTTTCTGATAAGTAGAGTGATACAAAAATAAATCTAAAATGTCCACTCTAAAACCATGGACTCTAATGCAATAAACTCAAACAGGGGATTACCTGGCTTTATCCCATGTCTTGGAAAAGCACTTCTGAAAAAGATAATGACTCATTTGAACATTAAAACATAATATTTCAGAAAGGCTGATTTGCTAACATTTGACTCAATATAAGTGTAGTGCATCCACTTAGGTTTGGATATTGCAGGCAAAAAGTATGACTTATACATGTTTCCAATTTAATAGCAGTGTGGTTGCTAGTTAAAATAAAATCATAAACACTTAACTGGCTTTGCCTTTAACCTGTTAAGCCCCAAGCCTGTTTTCCAGGTCTCAGGCTGGAAAATGACATTCCCAGAACAAATGACCATAACTTCACTTCTAAAAGGGGTAAATTAATAATCTTTTTTCTCAAAGCAATGATAAACCTGTGAGTTGGATTTAGAAGAGTCAGAATCAATATAGATTTTTTTTATTTGAAAGTAAATTCAGATTGAACATAGTAAAAAATGTAAATGATAGTGTCCGTCCAAAAAAAAAACATTACTTATTATGAAAACCACCCTTGAATGATGGGATCGGAGACTAAAAGCTTTAGGAATCCAAAATATAACATATAATAAGTACCCTGTATCAAGATTGATGCAAAACAAGTGACATTTGACCTTTTTAGAGAGGTTTATATATCTCTGGAACCCATCGGTCGATTTTGATGATTGACATCTCTTTTTAACCGTTAGAGCCAATAGAATCGAGGGGAAGTTCCTCATACACACACACGTTACCAAATAAGGAGTGAGAGTGATGCGTTGCCAAAATACCCAAAACAGGAAGCTGTCATACACTCTGGTAGCTATCATTAGCAGCTAATATGAAAACTCAGTTTTTGACATAAAAATGGAATTATGGATTATCAGTAATTTTTTCAAAGTGACACAGACACATTGGATTAACCTATGGATTAACCTTCAGCCGCGTTTTTCTCGTTTTAATGCCATTGAACAAAACCTTTGATCAGAATAATAGCAAAAGGTAAGACATATTGCCGTGTTGGCTACCTAAAGCTCGTGTTGTGATTTCTGTATTTGCTTCCCATGTCGCGAGTTCTGATCGCTCAGTGATGATACTTATATTTCTGGAATCTGTGGAATCTCATCTTAATAGCAAAGCTTGTTTGTGCAGATCCGATAAGTAATAAAGTATGTATACCTAGAGTTCTGTGCGCTCAGGGCTCATTTAGACGCTTCTTGTGAGACTTGTGTATCGTCAGTTAGCTGAGTTTCTTCCCGTTAAATGAGTATGACACATTCATAGTTTATTAAATGTTAAGAAGCCCTGAGACACAGTTTCGTGAGAAAAAAAAAGCTTAACGACAAAGCTTTTGTAGAAAAATTAAATATAAAATATACTTTAAATGTGTCTGTAATCCAAGCTTTACCAATACATTCCATATACAGCTACACAAAGCATTCCTAAATTGCAACATATGTTCCCTTACTCTCATAATAAAAATCCAGAAAAAAAACAAAAACATCTTGATAATTTTACAACAACCTATTGTAGTTTTCACATCTCCCCTGCTTTTTCCTCTGCGCGAGGCGTATTGATTCGTACCTGCTTTTCCTTGCTCAGATTATACATTCATACACAAGTTCTCAGCACGCAGTCATTTGTTGAGCATGCATCTCGCACACAGGAAGATCTGAGGACAACAAAAAGCTCCGGTTTCCCAGAGGACGAGTACACATGGAAGGAGGGAGGGAACCAGAGGAGGAGGGTAGGGGGGGTGAGGAGGCAGCGTAGCGACTGAAGCGACTGAAGCGACTGAAGCGACTTTGTCTCAGGAGAGGAGCTTCTTCGATCTGATTATTTGGGAAGGACAAAGTGCTTTTGTTGATGAACAGTCGCTGTGATATCTGGGAGTTGGGAAATCGATGAGGACGCGCAGAGCTGTGGCTCATTGATCCCAGGCCGCGGCATTGACAAACCATGGCCTGGTTAGCTATGCGAGGGAATGAGGCGAAATGAGCTGCTTGTGAAGGTGCTTCTCTCTCTGTAGACACTGTTATTGGTATCATTTGTATTGACAAGCTTGGCTCCGGCATGATTAATAATCACCCGTTCCAAAGTGTGAGCTCTGTTGTCTGCATGTGTGTGTGTGCCGTGTCGGAAGTTTTATGCTAATCCTCGTGTGTACCTCTTTTTTCATTTATCTTCAATTCTCGTATGTGCAAAACTTTGAAAAAGAAAGTAAAAATAAGAGATGAATAAAAGTAAGTGCATATTTTGTAGCGCAGGAAAGAGGAAGAAACAGAGAGAACGACTCATCACTCAAATGAGGGCCTCTCATTATTGGGCCCGGGCGTTGTTTGTCCAGGCAGCTTTTTCCTGGCACCTTGTTAGAGATGTCCACGGCTGGTAATTGGATCCGTCTTGCCATTAGAGTGGAGCCGCGGCTGACAGACGCTCAGACCGGAGAGACGCTTAAATGACAAATGTTCTCTCTCCTTCTAAAACCTGAGTGTAAAGCTGTGACGTCTCGTTAACGTCTCTCAGACGAGGTTTGAGGGCTCTGGCAATCAAGCGGGCTGCTTAAAGCTACGAGGCTACAGCACAAGGGACGTGGGGAGGACGCCTGAGAGCTTTAAGTAAAAAAGGAAGGTTTTTTTTGTGTTTGTGGGTGTTTGGTTAGCGTAGCAAGAGGTTTCCTTTTCTTTTTAATCAATAGGTATCTTCACCTGGGCGAGCAAATATGAGTCAAGGCTGAACATGTACTTACTTCTTTTAGTGTTGACCCTACCAACACTGCTATGATTCAGGATTTAAAGCTGTTACAGGCCCAGGTATGCAGCAGTACATGTATTTGTTTCTTAAAGCAACAATTACCATTTGGTTTCCATTCTGGATTATACATATCATGTGTTGAATATTTACCTTTTTAATGGAATTGAACCAGGTACGCTGTTCATGTATTAGATACAAATCTTTATCTGTAATCCTGTGCGAACACAATATTATAATCTAAGACAGTTCACAAAATAGTGCTGCAGGGATGAGGTATTTTCTTAGCCTGACCTGGAAGTTAGCATAGCACTGGTCCATCGACGAAAAAACGATGGGTTTATTCAATTGGATTTTGGATTATTTAAATAAGGTCCATGGTAATTAAACATTTATCATACTTAGACGTATTGTTCGGCAACAATATATTCCCAAATTAACCCAACTATTATAATGTTTTAAGTGTAAATGTAATCAACAGAAGTAAAAAGCTTAGAACAAACTACACCACCTTCAAATTAACCTCGCTAAGCTTAATGCTAACTATTGTTCTGCAACTTTGTCTCATTTAGTTAGCAACCCTATTTTTTAAGCCGAAATAAAATGATTGAGAGTATTTCATGGCATATTTTATGTGGTAAAACACAACCATAAATAATTTAATAAACCTGTGTTTACCACATACCTTATTTTAGGCATTTATCATAAATTCTGTACAAAAATAAATAATTGCCTTCAACGATGCAAACAGCTAGGTTCAGTCAAGTTCAGGATGACTATTCCTTGTTGTGTCGAGAGATTTCCAATCAATCCATAATTATCTACTTCATATTCGTCACCTTGCATTTTCTATGTGTTTTTCAAAACCTTACATTTTTTAAGGGATGTTTAGCTTGACACATATGCAGGCCTAAAAAATCTGTATTGATTTTGGTATCTTTAAATTTCATACTGCCAAATCCTCCTCTCCTTCTCTACATCTCTACAAATGTCAATGTCAATTCTTTACTCTGGAAATAAAAAGATATGCTTTAATTTCATGGTTCAGGAAACGTGGTATTCATCAGCGCAATGCAACGAGCTGCTTTTGTTTTTGTTTTACTGAATGCAAATGAACATCTAGAACGAAAGGGCTTCCAATTAAGTGTGTTTGACATTCGTCAAACATGTGTTGGTACAAGAATATACCCTTATATTCAGTACAACCATTTCCATATGGTTCATGTATGGATACCAGAATGCTTTTAACCTGTTAAACCCGGCAGCCCGGGTTTCTTTTCACGAAACTGTGTCTCAGGGCTTCTTAACATTTACAAACCTATTAATGTGTCATACCCACTTAACGGGAAGAAACTCAGCTAACTGACGATACGAACCATTTTTACCGAAACAAAACACAAGTCTCACAAGAAGCGTCTAAATGAGCCCTGAGTGAAAAAATCCTAACGCACTTAGCACAGAACTCACGGTAGAAATACTTATACTTATCGGATCTGCACAAACAAGATATTAGCTAGCAAACTGAGATTCCACAGATTCTAGGGGTATAAGTATCATCACTGAGCGATCAAAACTCGCGGCAGGGGAAGCAAACCCAGACATCACACAATGTAGCTTTACGGAGCAAAATCGGGAAATATGTCTTAACTTTAGCTGTTTCTGATCAAAAGTTGTGTTCAATGGTATTCAAACGAGAAAAACGCTGCTGAAGGTTAATCCAATGTGTCTGTGTCACTTTGAAATGATTACTGATAATCCATCATCATATTAATGTCAACAACGGAGATTTCAATTTAGCTGCTACGAGAGTGTATGACAGCTTCCAGTTTTGGGCATTCTGGCTACGCATCAATCACTCACCAATGGGTAATGTTTAGATGGATTTTAGGAACTTCCCCTCGATTCTATTGGCTCTAACGGCTAAAAAGAGATGTCAATCATCAACATCGACCGATGGGTTCCAGAGATATGGAAAATGCACCCAAATGACCCTAGAAGTGGGGGTTTTTTTCTAAATCTCTCTAAAAAGGTCAAATTTCACTTGGTTTGCATCAATCTTGATACAGGGTACTTGTTATAGTTTGGATTCCTAAAGCTTTTAGTCTACTATCCCATCATTCAAGGGTGGTTTTCACTATAAGTAATGTTTTCTTTTTGGACGGACACTATAATTTACATTTTTCTACTATGTTCAATCTGAATTTACTTTAAAATAAAAAAATGCTATATTGATTCTGACTTGTCTACATCCAACTCACAGGTTTATCATTGCTTTGAGAAAAAAGATTATTAATTTACCCCTTTTTCACTTTTAGAAGTGAAGATATAGTCATTTGTTCTGAGAATGTCATTTTCGAGCCTGACACCTGAAAAACAGGCACAGGGCTTAATAGGTTAATCAAATAAACAACTTTAAGACATTTAAATCATATGCTGAGTTGTGTACGGACCATTCTGAGCTTTTAGTAATTCACACTGAGAATGAATTTGAGACAAGGAAACATTCATCCATAACGGAGTTCAGTGAATTTGGACATGTCATAACTCAATCTCACACATTGAAATGGTAAACAGAAAGTTTGAGTGAGAGAAAATGGAAGCCTTGTGAATGAATGCAAAAATATTATATAATTATTGTCTGGGATTCTAGCCAAATATGCCAACATATCATTGTGCATAGGAAAGCCATTATTTTCACTAGGAAAGCATCGCTAAAACAACCCATATTCACCATGAGGTTTGGTGAAGTTGAATCAAATGAAGAACTACAGTAAGTATTTGCAGTGTGAAGTTGAATGATTAAAATGCCTTGTACGATGAAGAATTTAAAGCATTAACACACTGTTCATGTCACTATGATGATTTTCACACTGTTAATACACACATTCTAATGTTACATTGGTTTCTGCTTTACCTTCTCTTGTTGTTTCTTGTGTTAAACAGGTCAAACCTCACTCAACACTTAGATATGAGAACAAAGTATGTTCCCCGGTTTCCAAAGCAACCCATAGATTGATGTTTATCCTTTTTTTGGAAGTTCCTCAAGCACCGAAAGAAACATATGATTAAGGCTAAATGTACCAACTTGTATTGATGTTATCAGGGAATTAATGGCCGTTATTAGTTATGTCCACCAATAATCCAACGCTTTAGAAGCAGAACTAACCAGTAGTAGATCCTGAGTCCTTGATCACGAGTCCTGGATCTTGAGTCGTGGCTGAACCTGTCGCTGTGGTCCTGCCTGACTCTCATCCTACTACTTCTTTGATGGAACCCACAGGATTGTTGACATCTAACAGGATTCTTCTTCTTATTTATGGACACATGCATTTTCAAGTATTTGGAGTACCTATGTTGTAAATGTATTATCTTTTCAATTTACACACGGCATCTATTGCACATCTGTCCATCCTGGGAGAGGGATCCCTCCTCTGTTGCTCTCCCTGAGGTTTCTTCCATTTTTCCCCATTAACTGTGGGTTTTCTTTGGAAGTTTTTCCTTGTCCGATGTGAGGGTCCAAGGACAGATGACGTCATATTTATATTCTGTACAAACTTGAAAGTCCACAGAGACAAATGTAAAATGTGTGATATTGGGCTATATAAATAAACTGTGATTGATTGATTGAATTAGTAGATACTAGAAGGGTATGAGTTTTGTTTTGTTTAGCACCAAAAACAAAGTTCTTAGGTTTAGAAGAAGTTAATGACCTAGGTTAAAATAAGAACGGATACACTTGTTTATGTAGATTATGTACCTGTCACGAGCTGTCTGTGTTTCCTGTTTTATTTTGACATTTGTTCACACCCTGTGTCATGTCTGTTTTCACTTCCTGTCTGTGTTTTCCCTCCTGTTTGATTACCTGATTCTGTTCACCTGGTGCCCTTCTGTTTGTCCTGCCCTCCCCAGCTGTGTATTGTATTGTATTGTGATTAGTCTTGCATTTATTTAAGTTCTGGTTTTATTTTTGGTGTTTTTCAGATGCTTGTATTTTCATCTAGGTCTGTTCAGTTTGTTTTTGCCTTGCCCTGTTCTGTCTGAATTCCCTGCCATTAAAACTATTTTCTATAAGGGATTTGTGTGTCCTGCATTTGACTCCACCCTGCTCTGTTGAACCTGACAGTACCTCACATCACTTGCTTATAAACTACTTAACCTGTTAAGCCCGAGAGTACCCTAATCCGGGTCCGGCGGGTAGTTTTTTCACGAAACTGTGTCACAGGGCTTCTTAATATTTAAAAACCTATTAATGTGTCATACTCCCTTAACGGTTAGAAACTCAGCTAACTGAAGATATGAACCATTTTTACCGAAACAAAGCACAAGTCTCACAAGAAGCGTCTAAATGACCCCTGAGTGAAAGAATGCTAACGCACTTAGCAGAGAACTCAAGGTAAAAATACCCTTATTACTTATTGTAACTGCACATACAAAATATCAGATTAAAACTGAGATTCCACATATTATATAGGTATTAGTATCATCACTGAGCGATCAGAACTCGCGACAGGGGAAGCAAACACAGACATCACAACACGTAGCTTTACGGAGCATTCACGGGAGATCGTCTCACCTTAGCTGTTATTCTGATCAAAAGTCATGTTCAATGGCATTAAAATGATAAAAACGCGGCGGAAGGTTAATCCATAGGTTAATCCAATGTGTCTGTCACTTTGAAAAAATTATAGATAATCCATAATTCCATTTTTATGTAAAATAAAAAAAAAGGTAGCCACCTTCTAATGGTATCGCAGCTTCCGGTTCCGGAGCATTCTGGCTGCGCAGCACTCATTCACCAATGGGTAATGTTTAGATGGATTTTAGGAACTTCCCCTCGATTCTATTGGCTCTAACGGTTAAAAAGAGATGTCAATCATCAAAATCGAACGAGGGGGGCCAGAGATATGGAAAATGCACCCAAATTACCCCAGAAGTGACTTACATTTTCTTACTATGTTCAATCTGAATTTACTTTAAAATAAAAACATCTATATTGATTCTGACACTTCTATATCCAACTCACAGATGTAACCCTGCTTTGAGAAAAAAGATTATTAATTTACCCCTTTTAGAAGTGAAGATATGATCATTTGTTCTGGGAATGTCATTTTCGAGCATGAGACCTGAAAAACAGGCTCAGGGCTTAACAGGTTAAGTTTGAATAACTCAATGTTGACTTTTGGGTTGCACATGGGACACAACTCCTGTGTCTTGGAAGCAGACTTTATCAGTCTTTATACGTTACAGGACTTCCTCCTTTGCTGTAGGCACAATTATTATGGTAGCTGAAAGTCACTGCCGTCTTTATATATATTCGTAAGCAACCATGTGAATGGATGACAATAGCATTCTAAAACTACCTACCCACTTTGAGGTGAAGCAGGTGCCCCTTCTCACCTATATCTAGCAGATTATCATTAAAAATGGCCATTTATTAGGCTAATAGAAGTTCAAAGCTGGTTAATGTGAAGAAATTGTGTAGCAACTTCAGTACATTTGGTTTGTTTTTATTGCTTGCCCTACCATGTCTCCTACACTTTACATTTATACTGCTGATATGTTCTTCGATTTTAGTTTTGAAAGAATAGCAATCTTTGCTCGGATTACGTTATCTTGAAATGTTGTTCTTGTGTAGGACATTTCTCTACCCATGTGAGTCATCGAGAGGTGGGGAGTTTGAACCCAGAGACTGTGGTTCAAATCCAGAGGACCAGGCAAATGTAAGTTTAGACAACAACTGCACTTTGATAAAGTTAGGGTTAGGGTTAGACACTTTTTAGCATCTAACTTTAGCTTAGAGAAAACAAAGAATGATGGTGCCACTAGGCCCCAACCAACAGCGGTCCAATTTAAAGCACTGGAATACATGGTTCTCGGGCTGTCACAGGTTTAAAAAAGCTGCCCGACACTACAGAAGTAAATTTCCTGGCAGATGTGCATCCACTCCAGAAAACACTCACTGCACTGTGTTTACAGATGGGAAACTGGGAATGAATTTGTCCTGATCGCTGCACTAGTAGCTCCATCTGGAAGAATTAATGTTAAGGTGTATGGTGAGTAAGGGAAGAGTGCTCCCTGGAGCTTGGCTATCAGAAGACTATGCTACAGATGACATATTGGCAACGTGAAAAATGGGAAATAAATGTGCGACTTGAAAGCAGGTGCATGTGTTATTTACATATTTGCTTATAAAACCAAAGTAGAAACATACAGAACCAAAGGCAATGATTATTTCCTGTCTTTTTTAGTATGGAACCAATTGAATGTGTCAGAGCAAAACATCTGTGACTTCTCCAGATATGATTATCTTGACTTCATAGATAACAACAGAGGTTGTATACATTCCCGCTCGAAAGGATCCAGCCTGTGAGGAAGCACTGGACATATGAAAATAAAACTAAAGCGTTCCAAATGGGCTTACGTGATGTTCGTGTGAAGCTTTGAGAGACAGGTCTGTCCAAGAAGCAGGTATCCTGTTGGTCCTCTTCCTGTTGCTCATCTGTTGTTATTGTCTCAGCTATGTTTCAGATTAGCATAACTGACAAGCGTGTTTACATCGGCGGTAATTAAAGCGAGTGCTGGATCCATGAGTCATGGCTCCATCTGCACTATGTCATCAAATGAGAGACGGAGATGGTGAAGAAAGAAGAACGATGAGGACATCAACTATGAATTAAAATGAACTCAACACAAGTAAATCTTACCAACCAAATGTAAACAACACTATTCTTGTACCTAAGTTTCCTCAAAATGAGGACCCCCCTATCAGTGGCGGTTCTAGAAATGTTTACATGGGGTAGCAAAGGGGGGGCAAGTCATGCCAGGGTGGCATGGGAGGGCGGACAGTACGTGATATTTTGTATATATACAACATATAACCTATTTATTGTTAAATCATGCCCTAACACAAGTGTTCTTAATGCACAAGAGAAACAGGGTGTTCACTTAGACAAACAAACTAAAATATAGTATAAAACAGCAGAAAATACTCATGATACCCTAGAATTATGTTTATTGTAAGTACAGTAAAAGTACTTAGTTATACTTAAGTACACAAATGACATCACCCATCTCTTAAGAGAGCTAAAGGTGACCTGTGCAGCAACACATTTCAATATGTGTCAATACTAAGAGCCGCTAGATTGTGCTGCTGTAATGGATATGCAAGGAGAATAAAAACATACCATGTGGTCCAGCTGGAGTTTCATCTGCCTCATGATCACTGCCTCTGTCCCTCTTTTTGACACTTCATCTTTATTCCTCACATACATTTCTTCTTCTTCACTAATGTCTTCATCTCCTCCTGACTTTCTCCTGCTCTGACCCTCCTGGTCTCTTCAGTGTACTCTCTTTTCCTTTTCCTCTTTCTGTTTTTCCTGATCACATCTCAGATATGTCTTTTTTTTGTTGTTGAATCACTCCAGCGACTCTGGCCTGCAAGAGTCTACGTGTGAAAAGCACTGGTACAAATGCTTGTATAACTTTACACGTTAGGGCCATGTAGCTAATAAGTAGCCTAGCATATAATAAAAATACATTCAGAAAGTTTTTATCAAATGCACACAGGCAGCTGTGTTTAGACCCAGTTTGACGGTAAAGGATGTATCCTGATTTAAAGGGCCAATGTCATGGCCATTTCTACTGATCTAAATTCCATTGTTGTGGTATACTAAAATAGATTTATACTGAGCAATTTTCCAAACTCACATTGGTTTCTCATACAGCATCTCTGTAAAGTATGTGTATTCACCGGTATCCACTCTCTGTCCTAAACGGCTTGTTGGAGCTCCTGCCCACCCCCCCTCCCTGTGAGCCCTGTGTGCTCTGATTGGTCGGGACGTTGCGAGGCTCGTTGCGAGGCTCGTTGCGAGGCTCGTTGCGAGGCTCGTTGCGAGGCTCGTTGCTGCGATCTGCTGCGAGGAGCAGACAGGCTTCCGGGTCGGCGATACAGCGAGAACAAGCAAAACTCATCCTGAGCACACACAAACACTCACAGCCGAAGTAAAAACAATAAGTGTGGAAGAGACAGATAACTGCATAAATATGCAAACCTACAGTTAACTTTACTGCTGGAGAAGAGAGATCAGGGGGGGGGGGGGGGGAGAGCTGTGGCTGATGGGTCATTAGGTGTGTAAACACACAGCTGATCACCTGAGAGCTGCCGTTTCATTCAGACTATTTAAAAAAAAAAAACGGTCTGATTTTAACATTGCACAACAATGAACTCAATGTGTGATTGTTATAGCAGTAATATTAAACACTAATAATACTTACTTGCCCATGGTGAGATGACGAGGCTTCATTAAAAATAAACCTCTTTTTAGTGAATTACTGAGTTTGGGCAAGTTAATAACGTTTTAATGAAGTTGACAACAGTATATTCATATTTGTCAGTGCTTTCATGTCAATTCGACGAACATAAACATAAATGATCGTGAAGATGATGAGGGATAGTGGTGGTCTAATGGATGGTGAGGCGGGCTGAAGATCGGAAGGTTGTGAGTTCAAATCCCGCCAGGAACACCACCACTAGTGTGCCCTTGAGTAAGGCACTTCTTCCTTAGTTACTCCAGGGAGAATGTCCCTGTAATTGGTAATTGTAAGTTGCTTTGGATAAAAGCATCAGCTAAATGTAATGTAATGATGATTAAATTATGATTACAAATCGGTAGTGAGAGCCGGGCTGCATTTCCTTCCGTCGGATGTGATATAAAAACAAACCGATTATTTTTGTAGTCATAAACTCACGTGGATTAAACCACATTTATTAGTGCTTTTATGTCAATACGGCAAACATATGATACATTAAATGATCGTGAGGATGATGATTAAAAATCGTTTGTTTGAGCCGGTCTGCATTTCCTGATGAAAAAACAAACCGATGGATTCGCAGTACACCAACGTGGATTAAACAACATTATTTTGTTAAATAAAAACATGGTGATGTTTTGTAAATTATTACATGTCTCTTATTTAGCACAGAATATGATCCTATCCGTGACATATGGATCTTAACAAAGATCCGCTATATCAATACCTTTAGATCTATCAGCTGTTTATTTCACATGAGTTCCAGTGTGGCAGCTTTTTAATCACTGCTCCCCCTGGTGGATCCATGATCCATTGCAGCTGGTTTCATTACAATTTAATTTATTTATCAAGGGGGCGTATCAAGTCCTGCGGGGGGTTTTCCTTTCAGCAGGGGCCCACCCCGTGCCGATCACGGGTCCACATGGGTAGGGGCGTCCGAAATGAGGTGCTACATCTCTAGGCTGTCTTGAACACTATCATCAGAGTAACGTGATCTAATCAATAAATAAAGATTCAGCCGATAACACGAAAGCACATGGCTACTTAACATGCAGAATGTCGTAATTTTGCATGCTAAGTAGCCATGTGCTTTCTTGGGCTTAATCTTTATTGATAGAATTTAAACATTCAGTATAATAATTGTAGCGTCCCCGGCTGAATGATGGTCAGACTCAGGGACGTGCACAGACATTTGGAGGGGCTATTGCTCTAAACTAGAAAAAGGGCCCTGCCCCCCCCGAAAAAACATAAGACCTTTTGAATTTTTTTCTAAATGAAATCCAGGGAACATTTTTGTTTTGCAGTCCATATCTCATTAAAATATCTAATGTTACTAACTATCAAAGAAAAAATGGGGACAATTCTGTTTTAATTAGGCTAGTTTGACCATTGTAACTTCTGGGCAGACATACTGATAAAATAGGGCTTCTAAGTGATTAATTAAACCAGTTCAATACGCATTATTCTTATTCTTATCATTCTTTATGAGCGCAGTAACGGTAAGGTATCTAATTACTTATTTATTAAGTATTCCATAACTTAATAAAAGGGGTTGTTGTAAAGTGGTAGAGACATGGCAGAAATCCTACAATAAAACGGGACAGTGAAGTGTTCTCCGTGAGAGGGCGATCAAGAAAAGAGAGCGAGCGGCCCCGTTGAGGGAGTTTACGGAGCAGATGAAAAGACACAGAAAGACAGAAGCACAATAACAAGTATAGCCTATTTAGATTTTTTGGTGTAAATAACCGACGGTGTCAAGAGGAAGTAAAGTCCCCTGGTTTGTCCCCTACTCTAACTGCCATGAGACAACTCAAAATCAATTTAAGCATATTTAAAAACGGGGACATTTCCGGGGACAGATTGACCTGGGGATTTGCCACCAAAGCCAGGCGGGCATTTGGTATGATCACCATAGCCATATGAGGCCGGAGGGCTGTCCTTTGCTTTCAGCTGTCAGATTGTAAACAAAGTCACGTGACTGGGGGCAGATGACAGCACTGACAAGGTGTGTTTTATCTCAGCGAGACGCTACAATACTAATTGTGGGCTTATCATGTTTCTTCGGCCACAACAGAAAAAACATAAACCTCTTGCTCTCTCCAGAGGGGCAGGTCAGCCAAAAATGGCAAAAGGGCCGTTGCCCGGGCAACATTAGCCCGTACCTGTGCACGTCCCTGGTCAGACTCTCTAACCGATGGTATCTGTTTATTGATCACCCTTGCTTTTATACAATCATTACCAGGTGCTAAAAACCCAATGTAACTATTTAGTATATGTTAATGTATTCGTCATCTATCCGTCATTATACGTATGTGTGTTTACACTGCTCCGTTGTCCATTGACTTCCGGTAAAAGTTCTACAAAATAAGAGTCCCGATCTTATTACTATCAAAATAAAAGTGCAAAACGAAAACTTTACCATAAGAAAATATTGGCATACAAATATAATCACTTCTCTAAAAAGTAACTCATTTTAAATATAGTTAGACATATTAAAGGTCATTTACAATAATAATAATAATAATATTAATATTAGTAATAAGCTTTATATTTTTATAGCACCTATTACAATAAGTGTAGCCAAACTGGCTTCACAGCGCAGTTCAATAGACACATTAGTATAACATGACAGGATAAAAGAAATGTAGAGGATCAGCTACATTTCAACACATATATCCACTAAGATTAATACATGAAGACTTGTAACTCTGACTTGACTTGACTCTTCTTGGGTGACTCGGACTTGGACTCGGACTCGAACACAGGTAATGATGACTCGGACTCGACTCGGACACTCCTTGGGTGACTCGGACTTGGACTCGGACTCGACTACGACTCTCCCTAGGTGACTCGGACTTGGACTCGGACTCGAAGAGTGGTGACTCGAGAGTGACTTGGACTCGTGAATTGGTGACTTGACTACAACACTGTGGTTACCTTACAAAAGTTGACCAAAAAGAGTGATTTCGTCAGCAGTGATTTTTAGCATGTCAACTTTCTCAGTGGAAGCTAGCTGAAGGGCTTTCTGTTCGAACCACAGTGACATCTAGAGGTTGTTTTGTGCATAACTTGTCAACCAAATGGTAGAGCTGGCTGAATCAGATGGAGTTAAACTTTTTAATTTTTTTTCAACAAGATATCAATACACAAAATGTGCTCTACCAAATGGTGGTGCTGGCTGTTAAAGGGTTAAAAATATTCTTCATTTGCAGTATTTTATTTTAAAAGTGTTCAGAAAGACTGCATCAATGATATGCTATATATATATATATATATATATAATATGAATATTTTTTAACTTCAACCAAAGTCAATTTAAATAGCGGGCAAAAATGGGTTAATTGTCATGGATGTGGTGTTTGATATAGTTTACGTTCAATTTCAACTATTTTAGACAGAAAAACGTATATTGACTAAATCCTTTTTAATAATTTACTATTTAGAAAGGTTTTTTGAGAAATCATTTCAAAAGTAAACTTTTTTTTCCTTTTATATTTAAATTTGAAATGTTTGCACACAACATTATTAATGTATACATTTTAATCAATTTTTTCAAATTATGAATCCATTTATTTTATTGTATTTCCTTGAGGCTGGGGAAGATATTTCAGCATGTAGTTCAACACGCAAATGTTCTAATGTTCAAGTAAGTATAAGTATAACATGGAAAAGGAAATAAAATAATTTTCATAGGAGGATGTGGATTTCTTTTCTCTCACCTTGTAATTGCACAATCAAACCATCTATAATGTAGCTCTTGCCTTCACTCACAAAACAACATTTTGTTGAATTGGACACATTTTTCGAAACTCTGTTGACTGACATGCAATGACTGGGACTGATGGAAGAATCTGCAAGGAATGAACTAGGAGCAGAGAAATAATCATATTTTAAAAGACAGCAGCTTCATAAGAGGCCAACAAGTGTGACATGGTGTGTCAGTGTGCTGAAGGATAGTTGTGACCAGCTATCCAGGCCAGTCTCTAAAGACTTTCCATGGTGTAAAATGCTGCTGCTGGAGTACTAGTGCTGATATCATGTCTACCATCCTCTTAAAATACTCTGTCCAACAATATAAGTCTCATGAAGAAAGGTGTTTTAACGCGTATTCAAAATAGTAGAGAAACATGCATTAATTGAAGTTAAATGCATCAATCTGGTGCACTTTGAGGGCAAAATTAAGAGATCTATGGATACAGCTCTCAACACTCAGATAAAACAGAACTGTATAATGCTTCAATAAACTGGCTATTCTTTATAATATACTCAGATCAAGAGGAGACAGAGATGTTAAGTTATAAATCAAGGGTTTTTATTATTATTTACAGGTAGATATTATACACTTTTGACTTTAGTTTAAGGGCTTCAGTTTTTCTTCTTCTTCTTTGCTTGCGAAAGTGTTTCTACTGCTTTACGTCTGCTTTACGCAACCGACTGGTGCTGCTGCTGCTGCGTCATGACGTCGCCGGTGCTTATCAGGCAGGCTCTAGCTCCGAACCGGCCCTGGAACCGCGTTGGTTCCAGGGCCTCGCAGCGGGGTTACAGCGCAGAAGTGCGCCGCATTTGCGCATGACTGATGTGCAACAACATGTGACTCCTCTGTTTGTCTTCTGTTGGTCGCTTGTTAGCAGACCCTTCACGCGATAGCAGAGCGAACAGGTACAGGATGCGTAGAGCGAGGGATCATTGTCCACTAGTCGTGCTCGCGGATGGATACAAAAATATACTTTGGCGGCCGTTAATAGGCTTTACGTGGGCGGCCCGCCCAAGTAAAGTCTATGTTTTGAAGTGAGAAGTTGTCCGTCAGTCCGTGAGTCGGACCCCCCCCCCCCAAAATGAAAAGTCACAAGTCACCCAAATCAGCGTTAAAAAAGCGGGAGGCGCCAAAAAGCGACTAATTTGCATCACTGATAATATCACCGTTCCAATCAAACGAGTGCTTTTTGTTTTGAAATCACTTCCGCGAGTTTCGCTCCAATGACCATTAGACCATTTAGTAAGGTAAAAAGCTAAAACGCCTCTCAGACGCTCTTCCGTTTACTTTTTTAATAAGGAAAAACAAATGGTCCGTAGATACACGGATTCATCTCCCTCCATCATGTTGATTTGAATCAGAAGTTCTGAACATGAGCCCGCCCCGCTCGACCTTCTGAGCCAATCACAGCGCGATAATGACCTGCCTTCCGTTTCAACCATACTCCTTCCGTTTCCACGATACTTTCTCTCACACATACATGCATTCTTCTCTTGCATACATATATTGTCTTCAGACATGCATATATTATTTATAATATTAAATGTAAACATTGAATGAATGTGCATGAGAGCAAAATGTATAAATATGAGCATTACAATATATGAATATGAGAGCAAAATGTATGAATGTGTGAGTGTAAATATATACGTGTGTGAGAGTGAAAATATGTGTATGTAAAAGGAGAATGTATGTGTGTAAGAGAGAAAATATATGAATGTAAAAGGAGAATGTATGTGTGTAAGAGTGAAAATATATGTATGTAAAAGGAGAATGTATGTGTGTAAGAGTGAAAATATATGAATGTAAAAGGAGAATGTATGTGCGTAAGAGTGAAAATATATGTATGTAAAAGGAGAATGTATGTGTGTAAGAGTGAAAATATATGTATGTAAAAGGAGAATGTATGTGTGGAAGTTAACGGTGGCATGCATCACACCTAAAACTAGATTCATACACACACACACACACACACACACACACACACACACACACACACACGTCATCCTTCCTTTAGGAAGAATATCTGAAGGTGTTTTTCAAAATATAAACAGCTGCCAAACTGAACTCTTTTTTTAACACTTTTATCTAGCAGATCTATGTGTACTTACAAGACAATTCTATATACGTTCTTATTATTCAAACCGTTATCATATAATCATTGATTTTCAACTTGCTTCCTTTTCTCTCCTTTTGCTCCCCCTCTCTTTTTCTCTCCTGTAGACCAAAGGTAATTCTTGTGTTTCGCTCCTTGTTGTTGCTATTATCTGCTTTATTGAGCACAGTGTCCACCGTGCACAACTCATGGCCATTTCCATAAAGCAGAGGAGGGGGGTTTAGATATTAGAGGAGCAGCAAATGACTCATGACTAAGGAAGGAAGAGGGGAGGGCAGGAGGGGGGGCGGATGTTGGGCCTTGAGGAACCCAGACTTCACCCTACCGGCTTCTCTCGTTCCACAACATAACGCCACCCCGTATGGTAGCTGCATGTCGATTTTCTTCTCCTTTCCATTCCCTTCTTCTTCCTTGTCTGCTTCACCTCCTCGGGAAGCTGTACCACCAACCCCCCCCCCTTTCCCTCCACCCTGTTCCTCCTCCCCTCCACTTCTGCATTGCAAACTCCAACATTAAATTGTGATAGATGAAGAGCGGAGGGCATTCATACAAATCAATGACTTTAGTGTATGTGTCATTAGTCTGCACCACGCAGCCAGCGGTCAGCGTCATAAATCAGACCGTGATCGGCTGTCTGCCGCGCCGCAGCTGCACAAAATGCATGCATTAGCCCACACCGATGCTTACTTTAAAACAAGTAACAAGGCGGGGGGGAAGGAGAGCTTCTCTGAGGAGCTTCGTGGAGTATAACATGGACTCTATAGTGACTCAGTGAACCAGAGATGATGACTCAGCTGCACTACAGCAGCCACGCATGATTTTAGAGGATTTAGAAGGGAATGCATTCGGTTGTTTTTTAGTGTGAACTGGATTTAGATTTAGAAGAAGTACTTCAATCCTTTACTTTAGAAAAAGCAGTGAGAAGACAGTCGAACAATACTCTGTTACAAGGGAAAGTCTTGATTTCAGTAAGGAGAAGTACAGATGTATCATCAACAAAATGTACTTAAAGTATCAAAAATAAGAGCACTCATTATGCTAAATGGCTAAGATGAAATTGTGTGTATTATCATAAACAATATAGTATGCTGTTTTTATATATAACTAAAACATATAAGACTTTTTTTCAGTGTGGTTACTTTGTGTAGAACTAAGTAGGTAAGTAGTATGCTTTACTTTAGTTAAAGCAGTAATACGACAGTCTCACAATACTCCGTTACAAGGGAAAGTCTTGATTTCAGTAAGTAACAGTACAGATGTATCAACAACAGAATGTACTTAAAGTATCAAAAATAAGAGTGCTCATTATGCGTAATGGAAAAGATTAAAGGTGTGTATATTATAATAAACAATATAATATGCTGGTTTTATTACTAACTAAAACACATAAGACTTTTTCTCAGTTTGGTTACTTTGTGTAAAACTGAGTAGGTTAGTAGTATATCATATATACATCATTTGTCATGTAAAGTAACTAGTAACTACTCGTGTTGAATAAATATAGTGACAGTAAATGTTAATACTCAACTACAAGTCCCTCAAAATGATACTTAGGTAGCATATGTGAGTAAATGTACTTAGTTACATTCCACCTCTGGGTAGATGCATTGCCTGGATGATTCACATGGAAACATTTTTTTTAGAAAAAAACAAATTGCACTTTAGCGTTAAAGTTAAGTTTCAAAAAGATCTGTCAGCAAATGTTTTGAAACAATATTTTAAAAACTCCTAAATACTACTTATAATACTAAACCATAATAGTATATTCTGTAGAAACTGTAAAGTCCCCTGAGAGAAATGTAAAATATGTGATATTGGGTTAAATAAATACACTTTGATTGATAATCAGGAATTTGAAATGAATGATGAACTATTGTAATACGTCATTGTTGCTGATCATTTATTGACAATATTGATATATTAATATGTGTGTCCACTTGACTAAAAAGCAAACAATAACCACTTAAAGTGACTTATAACCTGTTTATGATGTATTGTATTGTATGTATGACATCTATAAACCTCAGAGTAGTTAATAAATAAAGCACTAAAAAAATAAAAACCTATAAGAATTATGGTGCACTGATCCTTGCCAAATGAGTGCTTATAACTGTAATTAAATAGTTTATATAGATTATAACAGCGTTGTATTAGGTCTTTCATGCATTATGGACATAGGCCTCATAGAATGTTACCGAAAGTTCCAAAGACTTTCGGTAACATATAGCCACCCCTGCAGCGTGGCTATATAAAAGTTTGATTTCACACAAGAAGATGGTGGTTAAAGGTATCATTAATCAAGGCCAGAGCTCAATTAATCAAAAGAGGAGAGTCGTAGTCCTGCGACCCCGCCATCCAAACCAGAACCCGGGTGTCAATACGAGCCTCAGGGACGCAGCCAGGCAGAACGCTGCAGCGGGCAGTCAATGGGAGCCTGAAGATCTGCCTGTCCTCCCACACCATCGTCCAGGGGTCTGTCACTGTCCTGTCCTCAGTGGGGTACGCCACCTCGCTCAGCTGCAGACACCCAGAGGGGACTCAGGAGGGGGGTGCTGCTGTTTTAAGTATAAAAGCTTTATTTTTCATAGAGCTGCATATAAATAAACTAACTTTTATGTGACAGTCTCCTTTTCTTTCTATGATTTATTACTGGCTGGAGGTTGTAAAAAGTTACATGTAATGAGTTGATTATCTGATACTGCAAGTTGTGCTTAAAACAATATGTAAAGGAAATGGAAATTAAATATGAGCAAAGGCCTATGGGAATGATGATGTAATGAGGAAACGTATTACTATTCCACAGCAAAAAAGACGTAATGAAGTTACTGGTAAATGTTTCAAAAAAATGGCGAGTGATTACAGGATTACAATGTTACAATACATTGATATATGTAAATGCACTCACATTAAATGTTTGTTTTGTAAACTGTACTATTTTGTCATGTGTTGTGCACTTTTATTGTTGGTCTACTGCATTGAACATCGTATAGAAAGGCACATTTAAAAGTCTGCTCTGATTGGTTATCAGACCGACTCTGTTGTGATTGGTCAACCGCTTAGACATGTCCCGCCCCTTAGCCTGTCACGTACATGGTGTTGGAGCGCTAGCCAATAGAAGCACAAGTGTTACATTGTGATGTCACTATGTCACAGAGGTAAACAAAGGAGTCCAATGGAGGTGTTTC
Organism: Dissostichus eleginoides; assembly: GCA_031216635.1. NCBI lineage: Eukaryota > Metazoa > Chordata > Actinopteri > Perciformes > Nototheniidae > Dissostichus > Dissostichus eleginoides. The sequence goes on from CM062264.1 coordinate 6,762,437, forward strand.
AGATGGGGGGGGGGGGGGGGGGGGAGAGAGAGAAACTCCCACACACAGGGATTTTAGTCTTTTGCAGAACAATCATGCACAAAACCCTATATAACTGCAGATATAGAGCATATTTAAAATCTTAATGTATAATATAATGTATAATTGGACTTGGAACATAATTTGTCGTTATAAAACACATCTGCAATAAATGTGTACATTACATTACAATAGATGTGTACATTACATATTTATGTATTCATTTTAAACATGTATATATGTATACATTTGATGTATATAAATACAAAAAATGAACACTTCAAAAAGCTGCCTTTCTGTCTCTTTTGAGTCAATTTATCAGTAAAAGAAAGTTTGTTTACTCAAGCCCAATTGTATAAATAAAATACCCAAGCTCTGCAGAATAACTCGCCAAGTGCATCTCATGGGAGACACTCTGCATTTCATCTAAGGAAATTAAAAATAATTATCTATTTATGAACAAAGAAAATACTTGTTCTTCCTTTCTGAGTTTGTTTTACAATTCTCTGTCTTGTAAGAAAGTCAAGGAATCAATTAAAAAATGTTTCCCTCACCCTCTTTTCTTTGTGAAATTAAGTGTAAGTCACTCATTTATTTGATATCTCGACATAATTTGATCTCTAAAGACTTGAGGAAGGCTGCTGATGAGAATGTCTTGTTTTAGCTCTCAACATCAAGGCGTTTCCAACAAAAGCGCAGCTCCATCAAGACCTCATTAATATCTGCCTTCATTTTCAAGCAATTGGCGACCATGGCCGCGTGACGGCTGATCTCGTTAGGGACTGGAACAGCTGTTTCAAGGGCCAGCGTTCATGGCTCTTAATTTAATGAATTTAGGTGTTTGTTTTTTCCTGAATTTGGCATAAATGTTTCGGAAATTCTAAACAATTCCTGCTAACCCATTTGCAATTGTGGTAACTGGATAATTTATTACTTTATTTGGAACTTAATGTCAAAAAACATATATTGATTTATTTGAGCGTTTGCTTCCTTTACCCTAACCACGTTTAACCAATCCAGTAAATAATCATTCTCTAAAATAATCAGTATATGTTAAGTATAATTGCTTTTTAGAGGATATAACGTGTTAAAAATCTAACTATTTCTCTAAAATATGATTCAGTACATTCAGTGTTTTTGTAAATGTTGAATAATGATTTTACCTGACCTTAATACTACACTGAATAAACTGAAACTTTGACTTTAATTAAATGTGTAAGGTCAACAGATATCCCACAACTGTATAAGGTTCGTTGATTGTAATTAAATTAAGTTGAAATACAAATATATTACTAATATAATTTATTTCAACTAACCTAATACAGTTCTGTGAAATTTGTGACATAAAACATTCCATTTTTTTCAGTGTAATCCCTTCACCCGACAAGTGATTATCTTTTGGAATGATGTATTTCTCTAAATTATTCTCACATTGCCTTTTGTTTGGTGAACATACTTTCTTAATCTGATATAGTGTCAGAAAGCATGCATTTGAATCCATCTTCAGTTCTATCTATGTGTTCCCTCCCTCCCTTCAGTCCTGGGGTGATATATGGCCATTGACACCATTAGACAAAGGTATTATTAGCAGATTAGGCAGAGCGAGGGAGCAGGGACCCGGACATGGACCGGGGGGCCATGTTTCCAAAGAAGCCAGACCCCTCCGCTGGAATCCCCCTGCAGCTCCCCTCAACCACCGTCCCAATTACAGCTGCATCGCACTCCACACACACAGAGGGTCACGGAGGACAGTGAATAAATATTCTCACATTATCTCCAGCGGTGGAAGGGTGCAGAGAACAAGCAGGCCCACAGGGGATATGGCGGCCCGTTGGCCCCTCAGACTAGGGGGGGTCTGGGAAACACAGAGGAAGCATAATGTGGGTTATCAATGAGAAGAGATTTCCAAAAGCAAAACCCCAAAATGGGCTGGGATAATGAGATCTCTGCCATCTGGTTGGAAGTAGGAGGTTCCTGTAAGCAGACATATTTCAATATTTTTTCAGCAGTGGCCATGAAATAGTACAGTATAACTTATTTTGCAGAAAGAAAGCTGGAACGGACACTGAAGAATTGCATCAACACAATATCATGAGCAATATTATCTGTGGTTTATTCTTATAAATGTAACCCTTTCACAAAACCACAGTTCCAAAACATGGGGAGACGCCAATGTCAATGTGTCCACTCTTTATATACAGTCCATGCTTTAATAAATAAGTAATAATAAGCTTAATTATCCCTTTTTGCATTTTGTTAATTAGCACTGGTCTTAAACACAACATTAAAGTAAGGCAGTGTTAAACTGACTCAATAAATGCCTTGACTTGCAAAAACTCCTCTGAAGTCTATCAAGGAAGATGAACATTTAGAAATACGACTATGAATAGGAAGTCTTTACTGTATGTTGAATATGTATACGGTCATGGGAAATGTGAAAATAATTACAAATTAGCAGTAGATACGTTTACAATTACTGTTGCCCTCATGGTAACACCAGGAAGAATACAATGGTGATAATAGGAAACCAAACCAGGGGGTAACACATGCTTATGCTAAGTACATTTATATTCTTCCCACTAAACACAAGTTCACTAATATATGATCCTCAGAAGACGCACTAGACTCTAGTAGCTTTGTTTTTAATTATTTCTAAAGTGGCATTTTGTACATACACAGCTTTGAGCTGACAGCGAGAGTGTGAAAGTCTCTATTTCTTTTCTCTCTTCCTCTCCTTGTTTTGCTTTTATCCTTTTAGTCTTGAAGGAGCCTAATGAGTGTGTGCAGAGGGCCCCTCTCTCCCTGCCCTTAAATCAGTAATTGGTTTCAGCACAGAGACTGTCAGGAAATTAACACATCACACGGTGACAGCTGCTCACTTTTTTTATTTCTTCTTCCAGCGGCATTCTTCGTCATGTGAATGGCCGCTGATTTGCCGGCGAACATCACAAATGAGAGGTTGCTAATCAAGGGGCCGCTCTCAAGGGCGGAGTGCTGCCCTCTGCCTCCGTTCTCCATCTGCCGCGAGTATAAGTAATAAGTAAGTAAATAAATAAATAATTGTGGCGTGCTGTGTGTATGTGTGTGTACATCACTCACAGGTGGGTGTATCTTGGAGAGAATGGCTGTACTATTGTTGTAGAATTCACAAAGCTTTATTCGTCATTCCTTATATAAACAGGTTATTTGTCTGCGGAGAAACCGTTTTTTTACAAGTGCAGATTCCTATTAAAAACAAAGAATGTTATACTGATATTGTGTTATACTATATTACTTAGAAGTATTTCACTTTAGTAATATAATATACGTCGATATAATTTAAAAACGAAAAAAAAATTAAATCAGGGGATTACCTTTATTCCTTTTAAATTGACTACATTAAAAGTCTGTTTTTTAGAACTTATTACACTAAATCAACAAAAAAATAAGAAAAAAAAAATGTCGGAGCTACTCAAAATATTGTAGTAACTAAAACTTTTGGTCTCTAAATAAATATACTGTGTGTGTATATAGTGTGTGTATTTATATACAAATAATCAAGTAAGGTACCTGAACACTCATCCACTTCTAAAACATACATTTTTACCTGATTAACTTTGTAACTATGTTTTGAAAGATGCTATATGAATAAAGTGTGTTATTATTATTATATCTATATAAACACTATTGTACACCGTTGAAAATGTCTTGTAAACCACATGGCAATAATCCTAATGGTTCTGATTTTAAGGCCCTGACACACCAAGCCGATTTCGGCCGGCGATAGATGTCTGGCCGTCGATGAGCGTCCTGTCGCCCTACTCAGATTGGTGTGTCCCGCACCGGGCCCGGCGCCACGAGGGGGCAAAAGGGGGCATTGCCCCCTCAGTTGTATTCTTTGCCCCCTCACTTCAGCATCATTCATCCATCAAAAAGTACGATAAATGTCACAATTATTAAATAACTTTAAATAATTATTTTCCCCAATATACCTTCCTATGTTTAGATCAGATATGTGAACAGGCAGTCAAGCAACGTGTAAAAAAGCCTCAACCCCAAGCGAGCTTGTAGTCTTAATTCATGTTAGCGTGTGTGCTTAGCTGTAAACACAGTCGGATGGGTGACCAAACGTCCCCGTTTTCCGGGCAGAGTCCCCGTTTTCGGTGGCCGGTACCCGGTTGAAACTCCCGAAAATGCTCCCGTTTTTGAATGTGCATTAAAAAACATAGAGCAAGGTGAAATAAAATGTTACATGTCAGTAAAAACAGAGTAACAGTGTTGTGCCTGTTTGTAGCGTTAGCGTATTTCTTCTTCTACTACTTTTTCTTCTACCTCTAATTCTTCTTCTACTTCTAATTCAATGTAGGCTACTGCCCGCAAAATATATTATAAATATTGACATAGTACTACAACAAAAGCTTTAAACGAGGTAAATTACGAATTTATGTTCTCAATCGCCAAGTGTGGGATTGAATATTACATTAATTTAGATTAGATTTGTACTATAATAATAATAATAATATGTTGTGTATTATATAAACCGTATTGGTACAATGAGCGACATCTAGTGACGGATTGTGGAACATTGATTAGATTTTTCGGTACCACTTTACAATAAGACTACCCTTATAAAGGATTCATAAAGGGTTTCTAATTAGGTTATTAATTAGGTTGTAAACACTTTATTAATCATTAAGAACCATTTATAAGCCAGTTCTAACATACGTCAACACAGGCTCACTATTTGGCAAGATGACTAAGCCTTATATTGGCTACCTAGCTTAATTTGTCTTCTTCATCAGCCAGCATCCTTGGTATCTGTTGTTCACTGAGTTGATTCCCACCCCTTCCATCTTGATGTTTCTTGGCATCTCTTTATGACCATTTATTTATGAGTTACTAACATTTATAATAAGGCTTAGCAGTACAGATAAATGTGGGCTCACTATTTGGCAAGCAACCGGTCACAGTTGCCCTGATTATCTCATGTCTTATAAAAGCTTATTAATGATTTACAAAGTTTTAACAACTTAATTAATAAATTAATTACAAACTATTCGTAAACCCTATATAAGGGTAGTCTTATTGTAAAGTGGTACCAATTTTTCTCATGGCAGTTAGACTCTAGAGACAAACCAGGGGACTTTGCTTTTAATCTGTGTCTGTCCATTTGGTGTAGTATTGTATCCAATATTACATTTGGTTTATATATTAGTCGCTTTGTTATGAAATGCCAGGTTTTAGGCCATGGTTTGAACATTCAATTCTGAAAATAAAAAATCAACCATTTAATGATGATTAATGATACATTTTTCTTTAATCCTGACGTGACTAGAGTATATAGTAATTAAGTAAGTCAATCTGTATAGGAAGACGAGTTAAGGGATAGAGGAGAAAAGGTTATGGTATAATTACAGAGCCTGTCAATTTATGAATTGAGGAAATCAATGTTAGTCTGTTAACCAAAGTGCAGCCATCTAATAATGTACTATAGGACATAGGAAGTGAGACAGAGTGCAAGCGGCTCTTCTTCAGCACATTGGACAGTGTCATTGGGGAAATGAACAGGAGATTTTCGGAACGAAACAGCCAGCTGGTCGAGGCGCTTTGTGCCCTTGACCCAGAAAATCCTCACTTTTTGGATGTGCAGAAGGTGACACCGCTGCTTGAGCTCACGAAAACCACTTTGGTGGAATCTGAGTTTGCTGTAGCTCGAAACTTTTTGCAGTCTGAAATGGCCCGCTCTACTGGGGATGTGTGGACCCCCACTTCCATCCTGCAGCGCTTCTCCAGGCCTCTTGCCGCTATGCCAACCGTGCTTACCGCACTGAAACATGGAGTGACTTTTGGGGCATCCTCGGCTATATGTGAGAGCACCTTCTCAACACTAACGAATGTCTTCAGTCAGCACAGACGAAGCATGCTGCACCCGAGAAAAGCCTGCATGATACAATTGGCGTGTGAGGCGGATCTCACAAAACAATTTCGGGAAAAAGACTGGAAGGAGCGCATATTCAGAAAGTTCAATAAGCAAACAAGGAGGCTGCAACTTTACTGAATTAAGGTAAGATACAATTCTGCAGATTTATTTTGTTAAAAAAAAGCTTGGTGTGTCAATTAATTACATTGCCAGTATTTTTCGTTGTTGTGTGACGACCCCTACTTTACCTGTTGTGTGTGTGTATGTCCCTTTAACGTTCAGCACTGATTGAGGGCACCTGGCTGTCGGTACGGTCCTGAGGAGTGAAAGGCCCGAGCCAGAGACTTGCTTGCTCTCTCTGTTGGAGGATCTGTTTTGGAGAGCAGCTACCTGACTTATGATTTTGTTTCCCTTCACCTTAGTTTGGCATTCAACACTTTGCACGACCACACCATGCTCACACACCCACACATACACTACTGATCTTACTGATTAACACATCCCATTGTGGTAGCTCTGTTTAGTTTAATGGTAATAATAAATATCTTTCCTTATATCGCGTCCGTTCCACGTTTTTGTTATGGCCAAGAGCCAGGCCGTGACAGTTGGGAAAAAAAGTCGCCCCCTCTGATTTTTTAACAGCCCCCTCAGTCATTTCATCCTGGAGCCGGGCCTGTCCCGCACTTTCGTGTCTTTTCGGCCGTGCCGACACCTCCGCTGCCGATTGACCAAGTTGAATCGGCAGCGGAGGCTGTCGGCAAAAGAAATCACTCTGATTGGCTGTTCAGCTTAGCGAATCAGTGCATGAGAAGTGATTATTATTATAGTTATTGCCACTCACGCATGCGCAGTTCGTACGTGCTACTTGGCTGTCGGCTGAAGTCTTTGCGGTGTGTTCCAGTGCGACTTTTTGGCCAAGACGCAGGAGACATGAGGCGACACAACAGTCGGGTCCGTCGGGACGTGTTCTTTGGTGTCAGTTTGGTGTGTCAGGGCCTTTAAAGGTGTCATTTGTAGAGACAAACCCACAGATAACGCCCAGCTCACTCCAAGTGTATTGCTCTAGTTCAGTGTCAATACTGCATATTAATAAACATGTATTCATTTGTTAATTCAAGCCCATTCATTCTCATGCTGTCCTCTTGACAGAAACATTGATTGGGTCTATTTGTGTGATCGCTTAGTGGCTGACAAGACAGCCATTGTATCATTGTGATAGCATCAGGGGAACTGTTGAGTTCATACTAAGGTTACATGAAGAGCTCTCTCTGTAAGGCAGCGTTTCTCAAAGTGTGGGGCGTGCCCTACTGGTGGGGCGCAGAGATGTGATAGGTGGGTCGCGAATGGACGCGATGAACGGGAGATTATTATTATTTTTTTTTAAATATCCGGCGGCGGATGCTGTACCGGCGCAGCGGCGCTGTGAAAGTCCACGGCCCACCTATGCCAGAGCCAGCGGCCCCCCGGGAAAAGTCCCGAATCTCCCCATGGCCAATCCGAGCCTGCTCACACACACACAACTGAAACCAAAATCATTTACAGACATATGTAAAGATCTCTCATACACACATGTGAAACGCTCTCTCTAACACACACACACACACACACACACACACACACACACACACACACACACACACACACAAACACACAACAGCGTTGCAGTCGGGAAGAAAAGCAATGTGGAGCGGCACCTCACCACTTCATAAGGAGTTTAACCGTGACACTTTTCGAAATCCCGTTTGTGTCTCCCCACTTTACGAATAGGCCTATGTTTATTTTTTAACGCAAGCCGTCATCGCCACGGAGGAGCACACAGCCTCTGTGAGCGAGCGAGACAGAGAGAGAGAGAGAGAGAGAGAGCGAGAGAGCTAGAGAGAGCACACCTCTATCTATTTAATATAGCCTAGTTGTAAAAAATAAAGTAAGAAATCAGTCCAATGTGTACTATAGGACAGTAAAAAAAAAACGGTTTAAAAGGGGAGTTATTAGTAAAATATGCATAAATAAAAAGAAAGAATGCTAACTAGGTAACATAAGATAAGAATAAACAAGTTTAAATTATTTGTTATTGGTTGTGATCATATTCTAAAGATGTTTGGATCATTGAAAAGTATACAGCTCCCTTTCATACGAGTGTTGAGAGCTGTATCCATAAATTCATTTTGTGCTCAAAGTGCACCAGATTGATGCATTTAACTTCAACATTAAAAAAAAATCTTCCCGGGGGTGCATGCCCCCGGCCCCCCTAGAGGATGTGAAAGTCAGAGCTATTTTTTGAAAGTAGCTCTCATCCTAAAAAAGGTTGGAGACCCCTGTTATAGAACGATACATTTCACAATTTTAAGCTTGACCTACCATTTTATTGGAGCGATGAGGAACAGATGGGTCTTGAAAAGGCCCACATGTTCAAAGTGGGGAATGACAGAAAAAGTTTGAGAACCACTGCTGTAAGGTGACTTTTAGAAGTGTTCAGTACACTGCTGGCATGATTAATGTGTTGTGTCCCGTCAAAAGTGTTGAGTTCAGTCATATTTCATGTTTTTGTTTAATCATTTTTCGTCTTGTCTCCCACTTCCTGTCTTATTTTGGTACTCACCTTTTGTGTTTCATTCCAGGTCCCTTCACTCCCTATCCTTGTGTGTCTTCCGCTCTCATCAGCGTCAGCCCCGCCCCTGATTGTTTCCACCTGTGCCAATTACCTTTTGTTTAAATTCCCCAGCCTTCCTTTGTCTTGTGTCGATCTTTTTTTGTATTCCTATTTTTGAAAATAAAGTATTTACTCAGACTTTACCTCTGTCTCCCGGGTCGTGCATTTGAGTCCTTTACCTTGTGTATCCAAGTTCGTGACAGAACGAACTGACCACAATGGACTCAGCCCACCCAAAGAAACTTCACGCCGCCCTGTCAGCCCAAGGCGTGAGGATTTTTTACCATGAGGAACAGCTTGGCTTAATCAGCCAAGGAGTTAAAGAGCTTGTAGGACACCAGGCCGAGCTCCAGGATTCCGTCTCTACACAGATACAACAGTTGTCTACACATGTGCATCAATTCATCGCTCACCTAGAGACTGCTCCTCCGATGATGTCATCCACTGCTGGCAGCTTTCCTGTCGAGGATCCTGCTGACGCTGTCAGCCCGATCCAGGCTGTTTCTTCCTCATTACGGCTGGCTCTTCCGGAGAGATTCTCCGGAAGAGCCAGCCGTAATGAGGAAGAAACCATGAACTGCAGAGCCTTCCTTGTGCAGTGCGATCTGCATTTCCAACACAACCCAGGGGCTTTTTCATCAGACCATGTTGAACTGTCCCATTTAACGGGAAGAGCTGCAGCCTGGGCTACTGCAGAATGGTCCAGAGACTCCGAGCTTTGCTATTCATTAGCCGACTTCATAGACACTATGAGTCGCATATTTGACCACTCGTCGCCTGCTACAGAGGCCAGCAGAAGGCTTCTTCAGATGCGCCAGCACAACCGTCAGGTGGTTGATTATGCCATCGAGTTTCGCACGGCGGCAGCGGTCAGCGGGTGGAATATTCCGGCTCTTCGTGGCGCCTTTATGACTGGACTTTCAGATCCAATAAAGGACCAGCTGGCTCCTCTGGAGGTGCCACAGGACCTGGAATCTCTCATCGCTGTGTCCATCCGGATCGACAACCGACTTCGGGAAAGGGAGAGAGAGCGCTGGCGCACCCGTGACGGACATCCCAGTTTCCAGGGCTTTCCTCGGAGAGCCGCTCCGCCAGGGGAAGTTTTCCAGCCCGCGGTTTCGGACCATCGGAGGACAGCGCCTCCGCTTGACTCAGACGAACCCATGCAGTTGGGTAGGACCAGGCTTTCTATGGAGGAGAGGCAGCGCCGTCTGCGGGAGGGCTGCTGTTTCTACTGTGTCCAGCTGGATCACCAACTCGCCTCATGTCCGGGAAAAGACCGAGCTTACCAGTCAAGAGGAGGGCGCTGGTGAGCAAGCTTTCCACAGACTTTCATCCTCGACCTGTTACCCATATAAACATTTTCATAAACAATCAGGCCATTGACCAAGGGGTGCTAATAGACTCAGGGGCTGACAAAAGTCTTATGGACTGAAAAACTGTTCCGCTATCTCGCCCCATTAACGCCAGTGCCTTAGACGGTTGTCTTTTGTTCACAGTTACCCACTGCACAGAGCCTATTCAGATCACTGTTAATAAGGACCAGACAGAAACTATGCAGTTTCACATTTTCGAATCTGCTCAGCACCCGATTATTTTGGGTTTCCCATGGCTAAAGATCCACAACCCACACATTGACTGGCGCTCCGGGAAAATTAAGGAGTGGGGGGAGGATTGTATTCACAGATGTAAACATTCACGAGCTGTTAATGCACCAACTGATCCTGGTAGGATTATAAAAGATCATCCTGATTATCCTGACCTACAGCAAGTACCTCCATGTTACCACGATTTAAAGGAAGCCTTTACTAAATCGAAGGCCATGTCGCTACCTCCTCACCGATCTTTTGACTGTCCGATTCATCTCCTACCGGGAGCTCCCATTCCCAAAGGAAGACTTTATTCTATTTCAGGACCAGAGAGAGCAGCAATGGACGATATCATCTCCTCCTCACTCAAATCAGGGATTATCCGCCCTTCATCTTCACCAGCCGGGGCAGGGTTTTTCTTCGTAGGAAAGAAACGGTAAAAAACCGCTATCCACTGCCACTCATGTCCTCTGCCTTCAAACTACTTGAAGTCCACTGAGACAAATGTAACATTTATGATATTGGGCTATATAAATAAACATTGATTGATACTTCAGACTGCCAAAATATTCACCAAGTTGGATTTAAGAAACGCATACCACTTGGTTAGAATAAGGAAGGGGGATGAGTGGAAGACAGGATTCAACACTCAGAGTGGCCACTATGAGTATCTGGTAATGCCTTTTGGACTGTGCAATGCACCGGCTGTGTTTCAGGCTTTTGTGAATGAGGTTTTGCGGGAGTTTTTGAATGTTTCTGTGTTTGTGTATCTTGATGATATTTTGATTTTCTCACCAGACTCTAAGTCCCATGTTAACCATGTCCGTCAGGTTCTGCAGAAACTGCTCTAAAATCAATTGTATGTCAAGGCAGAGAAATGTGAGTTCCACGCAGAAAAAGTGTCTTTTTTAGGTTACATAATCTCACCTAATCAGATACAAATGGATCCTACCAAAGTCAGTGCAGTTTCCAAGTGGCCAACACCAGACTCCAGGAAGAAAGTCCAGCAGTTTCTAGGGTTTGCACACTTCTATAGGAAGTGTATAAGAAACTTCAGTTCTGTTGCTGCTCCTCTGCATGTTCTTACTTCTCCTGAGGTTCCCTTCAAATGGACTCCCCAGGCTGACGTCACCTTCCAGCGCCTCAGGGAAAGGTTCACCACAGCTCCCATACTCACCATCCCGGATCCCCAGCGGCAGTTTGTGGTCGAGGCCGATGCTTCCAATGAGGGGATTGGAGAATTATTGTCTCAGAGATCCTTGGAGGACAACAAGATGCACCCATGTGCCTACCTGTCGCGTAAGTTGACAACGGCAATGAAAAACTATGATGTGGGAAATAAAGAACTGTTAGCTGTAAAAGCAGCCCTCGAGGAATGGAGACACTGGTTAGAGGGGGCAGAGCAGCCTTTCTTAGTCTGGACAGACCATAAAAACCTGGAGTACATTAGAAAAGCTAAACGCCTCAACTCTCGCCAGGCCAGGTGGACACTATTTTTCAGTAGGTTCCACTTCACACTCTCTTTTCGTACCGGATCCCAGAACCAAAAACCTGATGCTCTGTCTCGCCTTTACGACCCAGAACCACTTGCCGTAGAGCCCAAGACCATCGTTCCACTAAACTGTGTGGTCGTAGCATTTTTCTAGCAAGTAGAGTCAGACGTAAAACAAGCAAACGTTTTGGACCCGGCACCTAGCGAGTGTCCAAACAACCTGTTGTTTGTCCCTGTGTCTCTCCACTCCAAGGTCATCTACTTGGCTCACACGTCTGTGCTCTTGTGCCATCCTGGTGTTAAAAGGACCATGTTCAGGATCAAACAGCGGTTCTGGTGGCAAGCCATGAAGAAAAACGTGGCGGAGTACGTAGCGGCTTGTCCTGTGTGTGCTCGAAATAAGACCTCGTCCCAGGTCAAGATGGGCTTGCTTCAGCCGTTGCCGGTTCCCCAACGTCCCTGGTCACACATTTCCATGGACTTTGTGACAGGACTCCCATCATCCAGAGGCAAAACTACGGTCCTGACAGTGGTGGACCGGTTCTCCAAGATGGCTCATTTTAATTAAGCTTATTCAGGATCCATGGGTTTCCGAGTGACATTGTTTCCGACAGGGGTCCACAGTTTATTTCCGCATTCTGGAAGGAGTTTTGCTGGCTCATAGGCGCCACTGTCAGCATGTCATCAGGCTATCATCCTCAATCCAATGGACAGTCGGAGCGTCTGAACCAAGAACTGGAGACTACGCTACACTGTCTTGTCTACCAGAACCAGACCACCTGGAGCAACCACCTCACATGGGTTGAGTTTGCCCGAAATACTCTCCCCACGGCGGCCACAGGTCTCTCTCCTTTCCTTTGTGCCAATGGCTACCAACCTCCGCTGTTTTCAGCCAACGAAGGAGAAGTAACGGTACCATCGGTCCATGCCATGATTAGACGCTGTCGCCGAACCTGGGCGGGTGCTCGCCAGTCCCTACTCAGAAGTTCGGCTCGGATGAAGGCTGTAGCAGACGTCCATCGCAGGGCCGCTCCCCTCTACAGACCGGGTCAGAAGGTTTGGCTTTCCACCAAGGACCTACCGCTTCATGTCGCCTCCAAGAAATTGGCTCTGAGGTTTGTGGGTCCATTCCCGGTGTCCAAGGTCATCAATCCTGTGTCTGTGCGCCTACGACTTCCCAGGTCTATGAGAGTACATCCCACCTTCCATGTCAGCAAGATCAAACCAGTGTTTGAGAGCACACTTGTTCCCGCCTCCAAGCCCCCTCCACCGCCCCAGCTCTTTGAAGGTGGTCAAGTTTATAAGGTCCGTAAGCTGCTGGAGGTCCACAATCGGGGTCGGGGCAAGCAATTCCTGGTGGACTCGAAAGGTTACGGTCCCGAGGCAAGATGCTGGGTACCTGCAACATTTATTGTGGAAAAGACCCTCATTCAGGAGTTGTATGATCAGCCTGGGCCATCAGGAGTCGGCCCTAGAGGGGGGGGGTACTGTTGTGTCCCGTCAAAAGTGTTGAGTTCAGTCATGTTTCATGTTTTTGTTTAATCATTTTTTGTCTTGTCTCCCACTTCCTGTCTTATTTTGGTACTCACCTTTTGTGTTTCATTCCAGGTCCCTTCACTCCCTATCCTTGTGTGTGTCTTCCGCTCTCATCAGCGTCAGCCCCGCCCCTGATTGTTTCCACCTGTGCCAATTACCTTTTGTTTAAATTCTCCAGCCTTCCTTTGTCTTGTGTCAGTTCGTCTTGTCCTGTCTCCATGTCAGTAGTCTGCGTACCAGCAATTATTGATCTTATCTCAAACCTGATTCATGCTCCTGATTTACTTTGTAAGTTTTGTACCTCACTTCATGAGAGATTTTCTTTTGTGCCTTTTTGAGCCTTTTTTCACCTCGTTTAAGAGTGTCGATCTTTTTTTGTATTCCTATTTTTGAAAATAAAATATTTACTCATACTTTACCTCTGGCTCCCGGGTCGTGCATTTGAGTCCTTTACCTTGTGTATCCAAGTTTGTGACAAAATTAATCTAATATTGAATTGAGGAGATAAAACTGACGGATTAGAACTCGATAATTTTGTGGATTAGTCAAATACTTCATTCTGATTGGTGAATTTGGACATTCCAGCAGTTGATATTTTTTGCAAACAGACTGTTTCTAAGGAGAACAGGTGAAGTTAAACTGTTCTCAAGAAAAAACTGTTCAAGAGGAGAGAAAAGAGGTCAAAAGACATAGAGCTGAACGACCCCTCCACTACCTCCCAACACTTGTTGTTTGGCTGTACAGTCATGAATGATGTGCCTGTAGCGTGTTATTATCTAGTTTATTGCTAGTCCTGAAAACCTTGGTTGTCTATTTTACAAAAATCCAATAAATAAGTTTCTGCTGTTTACCTCGCAGATGTAAATCCTTTCCCTCCTATTTATTGGGGCGGCAACAGTACATTTAGACCAGGGGTCTCCAACCTTTCTTCATCTGAGTGCTAGTTTGAAAAAATGAAAGTGGCCAAGAGCTTGCATCACATCGCTTACATTTATTCACATAGCCCTCATCAGTTGAATTAAGCTACACGTGTGAAATTGCAATACCTAAAGCTTATCAAAAATCTTAACTTCACATCAAGGTCCAAGAAAACGAAAATGTCTCACACATTATTATGGCCCACATAGTAAGCACATCACTGAAAATGCACATAAATGTCCCTAATCACCACCTTACAAGCATCTTATGGCACATGTGTAAAATAAGTGCATTCACTATTTTTTACAGTTAGTGAGAGGACTGGCACTGCATGGAGTCCACCATAGAGGTGTATGCTGGACCCACTTAGGATCACTCTAATAGAGTCATTTAAATGTTCATCAGTCAGTCTTGTTCTGTATTTAGATTTTATGACATTCATGTCAGAAAAAGCTGCTTCACAAAGGTATGTAGAGCCAAATAAAGCAGACATTTGCAGTGCTGCTTGGTGATGTTCTTATAGTTTTCTGGGTCTACAAGGCTCCAGAAATGTTGTGAGTTTTGCTGAGACTTAAGCTGAACATGATTTTGGAGATTGATAACCTCCACCTCTATCTCCACAGGATTGACACTGAACAGTTCAGCCATCTTTTTCTTTGTCTTGACATTAAATTATAAACCATAATAAATCAATTGTATAGGTCTAGCCTCCCTATATCTGTGTGTGAAATTGTTCCATCCTCAAAAACAAAAAACGAATACTTCTGCAGTCTAGCTGCAGCTTCTAGCAACGGTCTTCTGTTAAAAAAAAGGACACTGAATGTCCTGAATGAGGCATCACACACATGACTTGAGTCTGAACACAGCAGACAACAGGAGTATTTACAACAGCATTATAAAACCAAAAATAGTGCATGTGGGTGCACACTTACATTCTCTGTCTTACTGTTACATAAATCCCATGAATGTATGAGACTAAGTTAGCTTCATCATATCTCAATCAGTGATTAATTGAATAATAAAGTTTCTATCAGGTCACTATCACCTGTCACTCATTATTTTAGGGAGGGGGCGGGGTTTGGAGGAACAGAGGAGACGGTGATCGCGGAAGCTTTCCTCCTGCCTTCACAAACTTTACACACGTATTTATCAACTGAAAATAGCAAGAGGACATTCATACTCTGCAATCCAAGACTTGATTAAATCCACCAAAAACCTGACATGGCGATAACGAGTGTTTTTCAAAAAACACAAATCCCTGTTTGTCTCTGAGCTGCAGCGACGGCCTGATTCAGAGCGGGTCATTCTGCTGTTGGTTCTGGAAAAAACGTTATTTTCCAGCCGCGGCCGAAAAATCAAGAAGCAACCTTACTACGCTATAATCGATAATCGAGCTACTGAAAAGCTGCCCACGAACTACCGGTAACTCGCGGTCGACGTGTTGGAGACCCTTGATTTAGACAAATATGTTAGAACCTAAACAACACAAAATTGTATGGCCTAAAACATGACTGTGTCATTATTGTGAAGCTCAAAGATTCCAATCGCCATTTTGCAATGCAGACTCAGGCTGAGTCCCTGGTAAATTGGGGAAAGAGGTAGACCGTCTCTGGATCGGAGGCAGGCCCACCTGTGACGGCACCCATCTGACACTTAAAGTGACCATGGCCTTATTTATACATTAATTTAACCAAACCTGTTTTATGTAGTAGGCTGTTAACATGTATATTTATTCTGTAAAGTTGGCAAAACTAGGGAACCACAGTTTTTGCACTTTAACTTGGAATAATTTTCAGCAAAGATCATGGATGTCTGACTTTAGTATCTATTATTCTTTTTTTTCTTTTTTTTACCTTTATTTATTCCTTCTGTGATGTTCATATTTTTGTTACTCAGCCAGTGTTCGTGGGTCTGGTGGACCCGCTGCCTTTTTGGGCTTCAATTCAACACAATCAAACTATTTTATGTTAAAATACTCAACAGATGTTTACTTCATCCCAATTACAAGCAATATAAACAGCATATATGGTTAATATTTGCTCATTTACATTTGCTAGATCACATTAATGAATTCAAGTGCTACTTGTTTTTTTGCCCGCTGACCGGCTGGTCCTGTGGCTCGTCTTTTTTTTGTAACTAGCTGATGCTCAATCTCATCCTCTTCTTCAAAGTCACTGTCATACTCAGAATTCTCAGAAATGTGATCCTCACATTCTGAAACCTCTTCCTCTTCCTCTAAATCATCAAATGGTTCTCTCTCTTCCAAAATCATTTGCAAGGCCCTCTGAGTAGAGAATCTTTTGGCCATCTTGATCAGTTGTGATAAGGACCCAAACTGGCGAAGCTTTATTTATTCGCTCTGTGCACAAGATGGCGTCTATCAACTTCCGGCGGGTGGGGGTGAGGGCGAGTACTTCCGGTTTGAGTACAGAGTTTTGACAGTTTGTTTTGACATAGACACCAAGAGCAAGAATGAGCGGATTTGGGGTTAAAGAAAGGCGATTGACCTTTCAGCGGGTAAGAAAGTCGGCACTACATTGCTGTGTGCCCCTTTGTACAAATTCGTCCCGTTATAATCGGGAGATAAGTTTTCATTAATTTCCCATTGATGCTGAGGTAAAGGCTCAGTGGCTGATCAAGGTCCGTAGGGACAATTTCAGCCCCACAAAAAATACCCGTGTGTGTAGTAGGCATTTTCGACCAGGAGACTTATTGGTCACAGCTGGAGGACTGAAAAGAGTACAGAAAGGAGCTACACCTGTTCTCTTTGCATGGAATAATTACGAGCTACCTACACCAAGACATAATGTTTGGGAGCGTCAGCCGAGGGCAGAGAGCCCCATCCCGGACTTGACAGCTGAGTACGAGGTGGAAACAGTTGCACCGCCTGATCATGACTACTGTCTAACTCCAGCGACAGCAGTGATGGCAAATCAGGTGGCCGACGAGAACGAAGCCTTGAAAATTCAGATGGGAGCTCCAACTCCAGCTGGAAGTGTTACAACTGCAAACTCGTTTCGGGATACAACGCCTGGCAGGGTCGGACGAGGACATTCGTTTCTACACCAGGTTTATAAGGCTATCTGGGTGTTGTTATGGCTACTAGTTTGCACCACAGTCAGCAGAATTATTTCCACCTGGACACACTTCCTTTACCAACTGCTTGGAAGCAAACGTCTGTGGATCCCACGCGAAGTTGTCAGAGCTCACCTTCCACCAGAGTTTTCAGCTTTCCCTGACACACAAGTGGTGCTTGACTGCACTGAAATATTCTGCCAGACTCCATCATCTCTCCTGCTGCAGAGTGAGGTGTTTTCAACTTACAAGTCGCATGCTACATTCAAGGCCATGATTGGCATGGCACCCCAAGGTGCCATTACATTTGTGTCTGGCCTGTATGCAGGATCTATGAGTGACCGGGAGATCAGACATGGCAATAATGGTCGACAAATTCTTTATGGACAATCTGGTTCAGTGCAAAGTTTACTGGCCTGCCTTTCTGTAAAAAAAACCCCAAATGAGCAGGGAGGATGTCAGGCAGACTAAATCCATTGCACGTCTGAGGGTCCATGTGGAGAGGTGCATCAGAAGGGTAAAAGAGAACAAACTCTGACAAAGCCATACCACTGTCTGTGTGTGGAAGCATTGAGGAGCTTTTCAATGTGGCTTGCTTCCTGGTCAACTACCAGAACGGACCACTGGTAAAAGCATGGGCAAGCCTGGGCAACAATGATTAAAATATTTCTTCTGCCTTTTTTTAGGGCTCCAAAACCAATTGTGTATTTCATTGTGGTCATTACAAAAAACAGTTATACCATACTATGTTTAGGTACTAATGAATTATAACTTCAAAACAAACACACACAAAAATAACAGAACAATACATAATTTAATAAATCCACAAAATGATTACATATTTACAATATATACATCACTTCCAGCACTATGACATTATAATGACAGACTGATAGATAGCAGACCTGTTGCACTCACTGATGGCAGTACTGATAGTAAATGATGCTGGCTAAAAAACAATGCATATTATCAGCACTTGTGTTCCTTCAAGTTAAACTCAGGTTCCATTTCAGTGTATAACAGTGGCGAACCGTCAGGGCCTTCAAGGTGTGTGTGTCTACAGAAGGTCCAGTTGTGATAGACACGGTTCGCCACTGGTATATAAGGGTATGCATGTAATCACAATTGTTGAATAGAACAAACAAGAACTCTGGACATGTTTGGGAAAACACATCCCGCAGGCGGTAGGTACCGCAGCATCAGGACTAAAACCACCAGACTCGGAGACAGTTTCATCCCACAGGCAATAAGACTGTTAAACACCTGAACTTGAAACAACATACATAACATTCATCTGGCTGCTACTTAGAAATGATTTATTTATCTAATATATCATATTCCAATCACTTGTATATATAGACTCTTGTTGCACTATTTCACTATTTTACTTTTGTATTTACTATTTACTTGCACTATATTTGTCTGTTTTTCTGTTTTACTGTGTTGCACTGTTGGAGGAGCCTGTGACCTAAGATTTTCATCGTCATAATTACACTGTAGCTATGTACGTATTACCAATAAAAGCCTTGAACCTTGAACATATCAGCTACTTAAACCAAAGTGACTCGGAAGAACTCTTGGGAGGCACAGTGACATGAGAATATATTAGTGGCAGATAATGACATGGTGAGCACATGAAAACAGCTCAGGAAGTTCAAGTTTTGTATAGATTTGTAAATATGAACAATAAAACCAGAACCAAAACATAGGTATGAACTAATTGAAAGAACTATACAGGAAAATATTCATGTTAGATCAGTATAGTGGTTGTTCAAAGAAAAATGTAGTGCATATCAGTCCATGTAAAAATAAAAATAACCTCCCTTCTCCCTAATGGTTGTAGCCACCTCGCAGTCTCTGCAGATAGGTTGTATAAGGCAGTGTTTCCCATCCTTTGATTTATTTGTGGCGGGCCGCCACAAATAAATATCGTCCGCCACAAATAAATATCGTCCGCCACAAATGGATGTGATAAATAAAAAAACATTTGAACAATCTTTTTTTAGGTGGTCTAATGGATAGTGAGGTGGGCTGATGATCGGAAGGATGCAAGTTCAAATCCCGCCTGGAACACCACTACTAGTGTGCCCTTGAGTAAGGCACTTAGCCCTCAGTTACTCCAGGGAGAATGGCCCTGTAATTGGTCATTGTAAGTCGCTTTGGAATAAGGCGTCTGCTAAATGCCTGAATTGTAAATTGTAAATTACATTTTTGGGAGAATAAACCCCACAGATCCTCAACTCCGGTGTATCTCACTCATTAACAACGCAACACAGAAGCAACAAGAACGTTGTCTACAGTAGCCATGAACTCGCATGGATTTTCTTATTTGAGGGGGACACACGCAATTACATGTTCAGTGTCTATTCTTTGTATATTTACTGCAGTTTTTCATGTATACCAGTAGTCTGATACAATATTTACAGTTTGAAAGGGTGTTAAATGAAATTTGGTGATGATTAATGGTTTTTGTGTTAATGTAATAGCAGTTAAAACAGGACCGGTCAAATTTGACCGCGAACACCAAAGTAAGGGGGGGAAACGAAGACAATAGGAGGGTTAAACGTGCAAAATTATACTACTGATCCTATATCAGCTTACATTTTACAGGGAGCAACAACTATGGTAATGTCCTGCCAAATTTCAAACATACTGTATGACCTTGGGTCACATTTTTTTTTTTCCAATAGCAGCAGCATTCTCTAACATGGAAATTATCTCTTTGGCCTAGCTGATGCCTAAAAGTAATTAAAGGGTCTTTGATTTCATACTGTACCGGCCCCCATACACAATTAGCTTTTTGTATTATTCTTTCTTTAGGCATCAAAAGCACCTTGCTGAAAGTGTTTAAAGCTTATATTAAGTCCCATATGTAGCTCTACAGTGAAACAGTAATGGGAATAATAAGTTGTTGTATTTGTTCACAAGCTATTTCACAGCCTCAACACATCATCTACCAAAATATCCACGATTCTTTAGGCTAAAATTGACATCAGTTGTAACATTACATTATCATTTAAGTCTTTAACCCTATGCCAAAGTTGCTTGCACAAACTATTTTCAAAATATCTATTGTGACATACTGTATATACAAGTGACAAACCAACAAGGAGGACTGTGTGATGTAAAGAGAATATAAGAATGATATCTAAATCAAAATTATTTGACCCCACTGTATTGAATAATATGGTGAGTGCCTTGCTAACACTGTAAATGATGAAACAGATGTTTATAAACAAATACTTTTATTTTGATTTAAAATATATTTATATATGATTTATTTATGAGATTTTTTAAATGAACTAGTTCATCAACAGAACTTCATCATTTACAACACAACGACGAACATTTAGGACACTGTCATGTTGATATTCATTTGTGGTTCCCAGGATGGAGGCCAGGTCTTTTTGCTGAAAAAAAATGGCAAAAATAAAACAGTTAGACATTTTTTTTCAATTTCTGAAATATGTTGAGTATACAAAATCCTTTCAAATGGCTTCTCAACTCTACGAAGGGCCATACACATAACGGTCTGTTTTCACATCCTGGATGCTAGGCCTGTCGGTCGGGCCTTTAGTGCCTACTCTTGTTCCGACAATCCAAGGAAACTGAGGGTGATCCTTATGTTGCTAAGCTTCCATAAGCAGCTAACTTACCACCGAAACGTATTCAGCGTGTTGTTTTTTGAATGTTGTCCGTGGGACAGCAGTGTCCTAAACAGTGTTTACCCCAAACCATACTGCATTATCTGAATTGTATGATAAGCAGTTCCCCTGATTCCTTCAACAATAATGATGACCATAACTCCATATTGGACATTGTTGACATTGAAGCTGGTCACAATTTAGCATGTCATTTAAGTCTTCGTAACTATTTAGTAAAAACACACTTAACAGTAGATTTAGGTTTTGACAAAGCTACATCTCTCTTTAGGCTATCACCAATGCCACATATTAAAAAGGGCCCAATAGTGCTTTTGGGGGTTTTCCATTTCCAGTAGTGTGTTGATTACGTAATTGTGAATGTAAAGGGACTACAAAAGCTTAATAGAAAAAGTTCCCCCAGAGTTTCTCTCCAACACACCTGCCGGAAACTAATTCCTACATTAAACGTAATAGACTAAGGGGCGAGACATATCCAAGCGGTTGGCAATGGTTTCAGACAGAGGGTGAAAAGAGGTGCTGCAGCACAGGCAGTATGAGAAACATAAAGAGCTTTTTGAACATTAAAGCAGGACAAACTTAATACTAATGAACCTGGAAATGAACAGACTATGTCCTCTTTAAGTTCTCTTAGTCTATAATTACAAAGCAACCCTGATTTCTCTGATTTCTGAAATTAAATAAACTTAAAATGGTGCAGGTGCTTATTACATGACCTTAAATAACTCCCAATTCATGGCAAAACTGACAGACTTCTTAATTAGATAGATAGAGATTTATTGTCTCCCTTGGGAGAGATTTGCCTAGGGCAGTCGAGAGAATACACATAAACACAGGTACACATATAGAACAACCAGAGTCAGAGATACACTACAAAGATCACATGGCATACATAAGATATACAAACATACAGGTGTACCCGTTACACTCCATCATTAATTAGGCCGAACTGTCAATTTATTGACAATTGAGTTAAACAAGAAATCTGAACTTACCATGCAGGGCAGGGCAGCCAATGGACCAGCACTTCTTTACAGCCCTTTGAAACAGAAGAGAGGACAAAAACTAAATATTAATTCTTTAAATTTATAATTCAATACTTCATTGCATTCCATCCCCCAGCATTTTAAAATGGTAAATGCTTGGATTAATGTAAGACCTCCCAGAGAACAGCTCAACATTTTATTTCAGAATTTCTGACAAAATTCAACAATTTCAAAACTATTATGTTTGTTGTGTTGAAGGTCCATTCCTGTTGTGTACTTCATGCAAACAATATAGCTACTAACCTTTCTTTCACGTGTCTTTGACACAAATTGCACTGGAAACGTGTCCAGTTTGCTGTGATATTCACATGCTGTAAAGAAACATGATCACATAATGTTAATAAAAACCATCATATGCAAAGACCACAGAAGAGAAGAGTTGGAGGCACTACAGAGATCACCAAATTCGGGCAGCTATCAGTTTTGTCTTATTGTGTTTATTTTTAATTTTACGTTTGACCATTGTAAAGAACCAAGTAATATGTGTTATGATAATAAGGATGCAGTTAAATATAATTTAAAATAAAATCCATAAATCCAAAACTTGATATCATGTATGGTCTTGCAAACTTTTAAATTGAAAAACACAATTTGTAAGGCCTCAAACAAATGCATGTCATAATTTCCCCATACTTTATATGACATAATGGATATGCACCTCTTGGGTACCACAAATGACCACATAGTGAACCACAGATTATCTCCATGTGCCACAAAGCTTGTTACAGGAATCAAAAGAACTGGACTAAAAAGATTCAATTAAAAACACATCTTCAACTACTATTATGTTAAAAGTTGTATATTTTTTAACAGGTCTGTAATGCCTGTATTTTTTTTGATACCTTCCTCCTTGTTTTTTTTTTTTGCCTCTCTTCTTTTTGCAGATATTTTAACAGCTCTCTTTCTAAAAGGGAAACAAAAAACAAGTGTTAATTGCAATAGTCATGTGGTGTGTGCTTTGCAAACCAGGGAAGTTCTTGCGAGAACACTTACATTTTAAGAAAAAGTTGGAAAAGAAAATAGTGAAAAATCTTCTGGCTTAGAGGCCAGTTGGTGGTGCTACTCCTTTTTTTACACTGGCACCTTTTTTAACCGTTCTGTATCTCATATTGTATAGAGTCAAGATTTCCCTCATTGTTCTACATCATATATTCTATATCGATACCTACCTGTTGGTTGATTTTTTCTCTGCCTCAAACTCTCCTTTCTCCACTTCCTCTGCCTGCTCTTTCTCCTTGCCTGCCTCCATCTCTCCTGCCACCACCAGTCCAAACTCTTCCTCTGAGTCTTTCTGTCCCTCCACCTCTCCTCTCTCCAGTCTTTCACTCGCTAATCTGTCTGTCTGTGTCTCTATTCCCCTTCTGTCTCCATCTCCTGCATTTCAGTATTTCCCTCAGTCTCACCCATTTCACCTCCCTCCCCCTGTTCTGTCTGGTCATCTTCTTCTCCAGTCCTTTCATGCTGCCCTAGACCCTCTGTCTCAGGATCCCATGCTTTGAAGTTAAACAAAGCAGACAAACAAGACATTAAAGATGTAGTGCAGGGTTGAAAATATGATTAACCAACAAATATTAAAGTTTAACAAAGAAAAAGGAATAAATGAATTCCCCAAAACCAATCTAGGTTGTCTAAAATATTATCTGACTGACATTTCTATCTGATCCATCTGGATAGGTACACAATACAGGATTAAACTTAATAAAGAATCATGAATGTGAATGTTTCCAGGACCGCATGGGCTACCAGTGGCAGCTCAAAGGGGCACTGGAGCTGGGCCGTCCACTTCTTATTTTTATTGTGATACTTCCCCCATAACAGGAGAGGAAAGTACCCAAGGCCCTTCAGTTTTTCGACCTTAAAAACAAATAAAAACATATAGACAACATCAACAAATAGATACAGAGATAGATTTTCCAGGCAGTGTTAAAAAGGAAAGACTTTATAGAGAGTGGACTGCCAACTCTCTTTTTTAGTGTGTCTTAATCAGGGAGAACCATCAGAGCAACACCACTAATATTCTCTAAAATGACAGTTGTGTTCCTGTTCTGTTTTACCCTTCATTAGCATCTGCCATGAAGTTATATTCACTCTACCACATTACAAGTGAACCAAAGGAGACACCTCTTAAGGCTCTGACCAACCCACTCTCTTCAGTCTGTGTACAAATGACACGACTTTACACATTGGAAATGCGTGCAATAGATACGCAGAAGTCCGATTTTGCGTGCATATGATACGCTAACCATTCCCATTGAGATCTGAGGCCGAGTTTTGCGTGCATATTATACGCCACGTTTCTTGCCTGCACTTGTTTTTGTCCGGTCGGGTCTTGGTAGACCGGAAGCTGTGTGGTTCATAAAAACATGTTCTTACTCAATACCAAGCCACGATTATTGTTTTTATTTTAAATCGTATAATGTCGGACTTTTTTTGCCGTCTGTGAGGAAAAGAAATAGGGCTCAGAGCTTCAGAATAATGAAATATGTATTTTTTTAAATCTTTTTTTCCTTCTAATTTGTTATTCTTTTCGAAATAACACACCGTTATTTACTCAACAATAACACACAATTATCCTTGTTTTTATTTATTCGTTTAATTCTATAATCTCTTGGCTTTTTAGCCGTTCCTCAGGAACTGAATTTCAAAATAAAGTCACCGGAAACAGACGTAGGCCTATAAGGGACATTTCGAGCATCATTGCGACACACGCCACAAACCCACTGAACTGATTACCCAAGATCCTCAGCTAGAAGCTCGGTGATTGGATTGTTTAGCCGCAATGCGCGCTGGGATATGGTGTTAATGCGATATGAAATCCGAAAAACATTTAAAAAAAGAAAATAATACTTTATTCCGAGTGTGCTTGCTTTTCTCTTTGGAAGTCATCACATAACGGCATTGTAATACACGGTTCGGCTGCATTAAATATTACACATCTGCCGTAGTTCTTTATTTATAGAGCCCTGATTAGAAGACTTCTAGACAAACTGGAAGAAATGCCGCCGAAACTGAATATGTGACGTGGATCATAAATATATCAGCAATTAAACAACATCTTCCATTTCTTTTCACACAATACGTCTCCTTGCAGTATCAACACTAATTCGGCTGACTTTTATATTTGATCCAATTGGTAGATAGGTTATATTTACACCATAACGGTGCACAGCTGATATAAAAGGACTTGTAGTTTTTAAAGATATTACTGATTTTCTTTGAATATAAGAATGTAAATACTGAGTTGAGAGAATAGTCAGGGGTTTTTGGGTGATGGTAGACACATCTATGGAATCAGAATTTCAATAGCTTACCATTAAATGACAGATATACCTTTCTGTCTGTGATGTTTTACAAATCAGATATTAATGTGTAGAAGTAAAACATGAGAAATAGTATAGCAATATCCTGTAAAATTATGTGAAAACATGAATAAAACTACACATCTTCAGATGTTATACATACATAAGTGTCCTACACTAATAATACAAAGTTATTATTAGTATGCTGTGTGTACCTTGTGTGCACCGCCTAGTGGTTAAAGCACGTTATTGAATTATTTTGTTGAATAATGTTATTTGATGAAAAAAATATTAAGAGTACACACAAAATAGGGGGAAAGTAGAAGGTCAATGATAGAAATATAGAATATAAAAAATCAAGAAGATACTGTAAGTGATCTCTACAATAAAACAGTTTAGTGCCGGATGTACAAAGATATTAATATGAGGATGTGCAAAACAGACAAACTAATTAACCTTTATTTAAACATTAAAGAATACTTTAGGTTAAGGTCTTCTTTTAAATAAGAAAAAAGCTTTTGGGATATCTACACATAAATATTAAGCCTGACAAAGTACTTAACGTCTAATATATTGCTTTCCTGCCTATGTTGAAGCACTTATTTTAACTGATATTATACACATTAATTATACTCTTATGTATGTAGATAGTATAAGAAATGTGCAGAATTTGACAGTTTAATGGTGGAGGTATACACACATATTGATAGATGTCTTGTAATGCACTGTTGAGGAAGCTGTGACCCAAGTTTTTCATTCATTGCATAACTTCAACATAGTTCAGGTGTAACTAAAGTCTGCTTTAAGGGTTGTTTATATTTCACATCATTAATCAGAATCTGCAAAGTAACTAAAATAAATGTAGTGGAGTAAAAATACCAGGTTAACCTCTGAATTGTAGTGGAGTAGAATTACAAAGTAACAATGACTCTGAGCTATCATGTGGGTATATAATGCTGCCCATTATGGATACAAGCGATTTTCACCCATTTATTAATTACATGTTTTAAATTTGTACACACCAATGTGTTTCCTATCGCCTAAACCTCCAGGGATGTACACAGTTTAATACTGGCAA
The DNA here is from genome assembly GCA_031216635.1 of Dissostichus eleginoides. Taxonomy (NCBI): domain Eukaryota; kingdom Metazoa; phylum Chordata; class Actinopteri; order Perciformes; family Nototheniidae; genus Dissostichus; species Dissostichus eleginoides. The sequence continues at coordinate 6,788,699 of CM062264.1, forward strand.
CTTCTAATTGTGGGAAAAACGAAAACGTCTTTTAAAACTACAATTCCCAGTAGAGACCGCTATAGAACATGTTGCGAAACCCATGTGCGAAACACAATAGCCAGCATGTGTAGTTCTGGGGGGGCGTTCGAGTCCAGCTTTCGATAGTCTGCCGTGGTTTAGTTCGATTTCAAAGAGCTGTTTGACGCTCGGCGTAACCTTGGCGCACTGCCACTCCAACATCCAATCCCAGAGCTTGAAGATGAATCACGGGGTTTGTCAAGCAACGGGACTGTAGTCCCAAACGATAGCTGAGGATTATGGGTAGTGTAGTGTCTTTGGCCATCCTAAACTCTGAAATGTTTTTCGGATATCATATCGCATTAACACCATATCCCAACGTGCATTGCGGCTAAGGATCTTGGGTAATCAGTTCAGTGGGTTGTGGTTGTCGTGTGTATCGCAATGATTCTCGAAATGTCCCTTATAGGCCTACGTCTGTTTCCGGTGACTTTATTTACGGCTAAAAAGCCCAAGATTATAGAATTAAACGAATAAATAAAAACAAGGATAATTGTGTGTTATTGTTGAGTAAATAACAGTGTGTTATTTAGAAAAGAATAACAAATTAGAAGGAAAAAAAGATTTAAAAAATACAGATTTCATTATTCTGAAGCTCTGAGCCCTATTTCTTTTCCTCACAGACGGCAAAAAAAGTCCGACATTATACGATTTAAAATAAAAACAATAATCGTGGCTTGGTATTGAGTAAGAACATGTTTTTATGAACCACACAGCTTCTGGTCTACCAAGACCCGACCGGACAAAAACAAGTGCAGGCAAGAAACGTGGCGTATAATATGCACGCAAAACTCGGCCTCAGATCTCAATGGGAATGGTTAGCGTATCATATGCACGCAAAATCGAACTTCTGCGTATCTATTGCACGCATTTCCAATGTGTAAAGTCGTGTCATTTGTACGCAGACTGAAGAGAGTGGGTTGTTTTAAACATTGTTATTAAGACTGTTTATATAAATAATAAATAACAGTGGTCCTAAAACAGATCCCTGTGACACACCCTTGGATACCTGAAGAGATGTTGAAGTTAAGCCTTCTGCCCGCACACACTGCGATCTGCATGATAAATAGTTCTCGATGAGTGATTCGAGTCAAGCTTATTGACTTTATATAACAATGGGATGTAGTCAGCGTGTCATCAACCAATGGTTTGTGGACTACCACTTTGAAGATTTAGTTGTCACCATCCTGGTGATTTGGAACGAGAGAGTGGAGCTAAATGCAACCAAATTGTTAATTGACAAGAATGTTTAAATTCATTTTCATAATCAGAAAACACACTTTGAGAGGGATAAAGTTCTAAGCTGAAAACAAGGACAACACAAAAGCAGAAAACATATTTACTTTGGACATAACTCAAGTGAGAAGTAGAGATATTTTCTAAACCTTTATGCAATTGGCTTTCAGTAGAAACGCTTCTTGCTAAATTTGAAAGAAATGAACATTGAGAAGGCACGTCTTTTTAGGCTTCCATTTTCAGACCCTGAGGTTACCACTTGATCAAGCTCCCAAAAAGTTTTACTTTAAGCTATTATATGCAACTAATGTATTCTAGGCCCTTCCCTTTCTGGAAATTCCACACAACCTGTGTGTAGCAAGGGATTTATGTGACCCTGAATACATCTCAAATCTAACCTGGTTGACATGTAAACTCTGTGTATCACCCCTTTAAAAACACCTAACCTAACCCAGCTTGTATATTATGGTAATGTGTTGCTATTGTCCAATTGTATTGTTGTCTCCTGGTTGGGTGCTTACAGTTTTAAGTGGCCATTAATAACAGGGTATGAACACACATGCACAACTTCACACACACTTGTAAACACGGTAAAAAGTGAAGTCCATCAGTGGAAACATTGCGCGGTCAGATTGTGTCACTCAGTGTGCGACTCACCGAGTCACTAACACCTTTATTGTCAGCTGACTCATCCTCACATCCAGCGGCTGTCCTCTGCTGTCACCTCGCCTCCCTCAGGCCCTGCCTCCAACCATAATAAATACAGGTTAATGCACATTATGACACAGCTTGGATGAATGCTTGATTCTGATTGGTCATTTTGGACATTTTAGAGGGTAGTTATAACTTGCTAACACATCGCTGCTAAGGATAAAATGACCATTGCTAAGGAAGTTGAAGAGACTGTGTGCAGTCATATCAATCCGCAGAAAGAATTCCAGTCGATTTAACATCTGCTGTGGACAACAAACGTACATATTTATCCACCAGAAACACAATGGAATACTTTTTTAAAACATATTTTTGTACTTGTTGAGACCACAAAACGTTTGATTCATGATGTCTAAACTGTCCCTAGTACAGAAAAGAAAAACAGCACAAGAAAAGGAAGGAGGTTAAAGACAGAACACTGGACATCAGAGAAATCAACAGAAGAGCAATGGGACGTCCTTTCCTCCGGCACAAATAAGGGCACTGGGACGCTACTCAAGATGGCGCAGACAAATCAACTTCCGGTGATACCGAGGACCAAGAGCGAGGAAATGAAAAATAAGAGAAGTGAGAAGCAGCCCAGGAACAGCAGAAGAAGACAGACAGGAAGTAAACACTACCAGAAACAGCAAAAAGACAGACAGGAAGTAAACACTACCAGGAACAGCAGAAGAAGACAGACAGGAAGTAAACACTACCAGGAACACGGGCCGTTTCTCAATGTCGAGTAAACCTGCTGCAGAGCCACTTTTTCAAGTATACTACGTCATCAAGTGGCGCCGAAGGACTGTTTAAATGCATGTTAAATGCCCAGCATTCGGCGCCACTCGATGACGTAGTATACTTGAAATAGTGGCTCTGCAGCAGGTATACTTGACATTGAGAAACGGCCACGGTATGGGCTCTGACAGTGTTTAAAGACTGGTTAACAGAAAAAAACATTTGAACAGACTTGGACAGTTAGAGAAAACCTCGATCAGTGCTTACATTTTGTTGCTGTTACCGCAGTTCCAGCCGTTGGTACGCAGTAGAACGGACCATTTTTTTCTTGCACATTAACTTACGTAAAATCTACAGATGACTAAACATTTTCACTGGAGAAAGAGACCGTGACTTTGTTATTTTTATAAATTGGAACAAGTGTGCGATACTTTTCTTATCTTTTTGACATAATCCAGTCTATGTTGTGTACTTATTTAAGTTTAAATAGGTAGGTAGCAGGAAAAAGCATTACATTACATGATATTTAGCTGATGCTTTATCCAAAGCAACCCACATACACTTCTAGACATGCCTATGGGAGCAATTTGAATTGACTTTATCAATCGATCAAAATACTTTATTCATAACAGGGGGAAATCAGGTTTCGTGGCATCTCGAAACCAAATTAGAATAAAATAATTTTTTTTTATAAAGTTAGGTTGAAGTCAAAATATGCATTATAAGTCCTAGAGATAAAGCGTCCTAGTCAGAGCATCTTAGGCACAGGAAGGAGGCCAAACTTCCACCACATCACATGGACCCCCTCTGAAGACATGATGAAGACTCAGGCTCATGGTGAAGCTATGATGAAGCTCTCAATGCATCTTTGTTGGCCCAAACTATCCGGAAGCCTTCAATGGAAGCGTTGTAAATGCGTTGATGGAAGCGTTGCCCAAACAGTCGGGAAGCCATTAATTAAAATGTTTCAGATCCTGGTTCAGCCATGTTTCCGTATAGTTCATTATACACTCCAGGTTGATTGCTAAACACCTTTTTACCCCATGAACTACAGTTGCCCCGCCGAATATAAAAAAAGCAACAATACAGTACCTTTAGACAGGTGACAGATGTCAACTCATGCTCTTTACTGGGGTGCAAAAACCAAACAGAAAAAGGAAACTCTGACATCGGGAGAATATATCAGTCTTTTAACATCATGCCCCTCGGGACCTTACGGTGTGTCTGTGCGGTGTGTGCCTCCGTTAGTACGGAAACGTGTTTGCATGTGTGAGTGACACCCCAAGGGTAGAAAATACAGTTGTAGCGCGAAAGAATAAAGCCAGAGCGAGAGACAAAGAAACAAACTGTGATATTTCTTGATTTTGACAAGCGCCCCTGCCAAGGTGAAATTGCGTGTGATGCTCGTCCGTGGCACGACTCTGCCTCCCCACGTCGCCCTGTACATGAAGTTAGTGTTGTTTTCAATCCCATCTCTTTTCAGATGTGGCGCAGGGGCCATGGAGAGAGGTGGCTGCCGTGCCTGGCGTGTTGGGTGAAATTGGACTGCCTCTCCCCATTATTGTAAACATCATCCCACCAGACAGGCAAGCGGGTCGCGGGGACGCAGGATGAGGGGGCCTAGCCTGGGAGAGATGTGCTAAAACACATCCATTAAGGCCCAAACTATTTTTGATTTACATGTTCAGACTCTTTAAAACTGTCACATCCACCACAGATCTCACACTCCTCTGCTCTCGTCCTCACACACACGCAACTGTGATGCTGAAAAGTGATGTTTTCTTCTCTTTTATTTTCACCACTTGTTCCCAAGCGAGGAAAAACCCCTCTCGGAGAATCAAGGGCAGGAGAGCAGGAGCTAACCTCAGTAGTGTGGTAAATAACAGGCAGCCAATCGCACATGTTGGTTTCTACCTCATTACAGTGTATGCAGAACTTAATGACCTTAACGTCGCCTGCAATCATCTGTCATGGCAGCAATTAATTTCATAAAGGGCCCATGATGGCGGCGGACCATTTTAAATTTCTTAAGTCATACTGTAACTGGATGAAAAAATGCATATATGACAAATAGGGCATAATACTAAGAAGACAACAAGAGGAAAAAAACATTCATTAAGAGAGTCGAAGACACAAAGAAAGAGAGAGAGAGAGCAGAGCCAAGGTTGAATCATAATTAGGAGTATAATGTGGTTTAAAAGCTAGAATATATTAACCTTAACTATATCTGGCAAAACAATATGAGAACAATAAAGACTTGAGGATATGAGCAATAATTACAGCAATCTTTCTGGTTGTGCAAATAATTAAAATGGGGAGGTGCTGTATAGCTTTAAGGGTGTTACAACAGTAGCAAATGACAAGCAAATACAATTGTTTTTTAATTATACAAATTATTTAAAGGTCGGGTATGTAATTTATTTCAGAAACACTTTTTGTTATATTCCATGGAATGCTCTTAACATCCCGATAGCAATGCATATATTAAATGCTTTGACAATAAATACATAAAAAATGTTCATCTGTGGAAGCCGTAGTACTGTACAAAGCACGACCAATCATCTGAGCCGGCCCGGCTAAAATAACTAGATGGCCTACCTGCCTGTCAGCCTTCCATCTGTGCACAAACCTATCTCGTGCCCTCATTGGTCATGTGCGCGTTCGTGTGTGTTGGAGGAGGGGCTCTGTAAGGAAGTCTGAAGGAAGAGGCAGATTTTTTCCGGTTGTGTACTTTCAAATTCTAGCGCACTCAATTATATACCCCACCTTTAAAGAGATTTTACCCATAAACAATATACATTTGAGTCCAAGCAGCGCCGTATAGATAGAATAGTTGCGACGGCGGAAATCCAAAATGCTTGATCGTTACGTGGTTCAGAGAGACTCAGAAAGTTCCCGAAAATAAGATATACTTTATTAATTCCAAATTGGGTAATTTCTTCATTGCAGCAGCATGTAAAAAAAGTATTGCACATAAATAGAAATACGAAATGACTATTATACAATTATACAATATAAACATCTCAAAATAGAAGACGAACAGAACAAAAAGAGTGAAAATATTAAAATTGACCGTGAAGAAAAAATCTGACAAATAAAACACTATTCAAGGGCTAAATGACAGCTCACATAAAAGTGTGATATTATTTAAATAAGTCCCATTTTATGAGAATATATAATGTGCTGGCTTCTCCTGCAAATATCTTAGAAAGGTGCAATTGTCGCTACTGGGCAGCCTCATAAAGAATGGAGCAGTAACAGGCTCTGTATGGACAGAGCGTACAGTAAGTCATGTATGATCTGAATGATAACAACGCATAAAGGACATAAAATATATCGCAGGAACTATTAAACTGCTGTTCTTGCTATTTAGATGTGATAAAGGGTGTTTTTTTCCATACAGAAATGATGTCTAACTACCTTTTAAAATGTGTTAAAAATGCAAACAAAGATGAATAAAGAGTATTTAAAATGCTGTAAATGAACAAAAAACATTTCCTTTTAAATGCAATGAGTATTCGTCTGAAAAAAGGCAGAGAAAATAGATATTCCATAAGTGCTCTTTAAGTTCATATGATGTGGAATATTACCGCAAACCAAAGATCTATGATTAGGTTCTTTTTTTGCTAAATAAGAGTATATTACACCATTTATCAAGCAGAGAGGAAATGGTGACGTGTCTTCTGCCTTCCATTCATCATGATTACAGTGGCATCAATCCTAGTTTGTGGCTGTGGTCCTGATGTAGGTGCCTCGTCTGGATCTGCTGGAGTCTAAAGGCAAAGAAAAGGAAATCCTCTGTGGTACGTTTGCATGGCACTTCACAAGGTCAGGATGCCCAAATCAAGTGTTCTTTGACACTGAATGAAAGAACATTTTGGTCAGTTAAAACTGTACAAAGCTCTGCATGAAAATGTAAGAGAAGCAATGGAAAAAATCCCAATACCCAATACTATACATCCATTTGCATATGTGTACAGTGTCCCTTTGTATTTAAAGGAAACTACATACTTAACCTTTTTCTTCTTAAGAAAATTGCATATGTTTTGCAGTATTTGTATTCCAAGGACATGCGGTCAGGGGAAGTAAAAAAAAATAACAATAAAATGAAATAAATATTAATATTTCTCGACTGGTCTGTGCTATAAATTTATTTTCTGTATGATTCCAATAATTTCAACACATTTTATATAAAAAAATCGCTGAAATGGCGTATTTTCTGTTCCTATACGGTGTGAGATGCGAGCTGAGGCAGCGACGAGCGGAGCCTCACCTCGGATTGCGTAATCCCTTGCGAACTAGGTTGAGCGCATGCATTTGGTGCGTGCCTGTTGCTATCACTCTGTATGTCACCAATATAATGTTTACAGAGACTTTACTATGCATCCTGACTTTCCATAGCCTAGCTAATGTATGTAATGTATGTGTGACATATTTAGTCTTGCTGAGACATAAAAGCACAGTAAAAAGACACAAGGTGAGGCAGACAGTACTCTGCCGCACTGAAGGGGGCGCACGTGAGCCCACAGGTTCTTGTTGCTACTGTTATTCTATGCAGAGACGGTAGACACAAACAACAAGCTAGACTTCTGAAACTACAAGAAGATAAGGAGGACTTTTACAAAATAGTAATAGAGATTTTTGTCCAGAAGGATAGGCGCATGGACTTCATCTATGTAAGACCACCATTTTTATTGAAAATGGGATCTTACTAAGAGAGAACAATCCAATATTTAAAGGTCCCATGACATGGCCATTTCTACTGATCATAATTCCATTGTTGAGGTCTACTAGAATAGATTTACATTGTTCAATGTTCCAAAATCACATTGGTTTTCTCATACAGCATCTCTGTATAGTATGTGTATTCACTCTCTGTCCTACACTTGTTGGAGCTCCTGCACCCCCTCCCTATGAGCCCACTGTGCTCTGATTGGTCAGCTCACCCACTCTGTTCTGATGAGTCCACCACCGTTACAGCTGAACATCAGTGATTATGTGTTACAATGGCGTTTGTTAGCAACCAGAAAATGACACCAGTAATGACAAACAGATGAGAATGCTGCGTGGGGTCTGGGTGCCGTGTTGGCGGGACGTTGCGGGGCTCGCTGCTCCGCCCTTTGAGGCTCGAGGAGCGGACAGTGTGAGCTGGATTACTGGTGTCGTTTCCTGGTTGCTGCATGGGGTCTGCGAGACAGCGAGACACCGCGGAACTCAGCCTGAGCACACACAGTGTGTGTGCGGAGATCCGCAGAAGAAAAAAATGGAAAAAGAGAAATCTCCAACGAGGCGTTCTGGGGCAGCATAACAGGTCTTTTCTGTGTTAGAGTTTTACTCGCAACAGGGTGTACTTTGAGGGTTTGTGACTTTGCAGACCGTTTACATGCAGAAAAAGCTACATAACACACAAGGGGACGGGTAATAACAGGAAAAGCATGTCATGGGACCTTTAAATTATACTACATTTTTTGGTTATACTTTTGTTGAACGGTCTGTTTAAAATGAATCGAAGCATCAGACTTAAAAAGCTTTTCAAAATAACAGATTATTTTGATTAAGGTCAAAATATAATACTATTTGTAAATCTGACTCTGAAAAAGTCAGTGCCTCACCAGCCATGAACCTCACTTTCCATGCTGCCACACGATAGAGTGGGTCAGGAAAAAGTCCTATAACTCAGAAATGAGCTGGCATTTTAGCGCTTATGGTTCTATCGTCTCGAAGTCAACCGTTTTTTCGAGCACGATTTTGGTGAGAAGCCTGAAATAAGCCACTGGTCACTGTCTATGTGTCCTAAAAACAGCTGTTAGAGAGTAAATGTGTATTTTTTCAGACTTCACTCTGATCTTTGACCAATCAAATAATTAGGAAAAATATTAGAATAAAAAAATAGGTTTTGAAGCTGTGTTTATTTTTAGGTTTTAATTGTAGCCTTTGGATCGCCTAAACATTTCTAAGTCATTACAGCTACAGTTTAGACTTACATTTGACGAATAAAAAAATTATTAAGTCGGGGTTCAAATAATGATTTATGTGTATGATGTAATTGGATTGTTAGTTTCTTATAAATACGTCAGAATCATATAAAAAAACAATATTTAACACACAAATATTGATGTTTAATATAAGCTCCAGCATGAAGTTGAATATATAAATAGTTTTTTGTGGGGTAAAGAGTTGCAGATAGCAGCTTTATAATACAACCCTAATGCATGTGCTAAAGGTAACACTGGACTTATAAATGTGTGCAGCAGTGACATCACTATTAGCATTAGCTGCATTCAGGAATCAGTTCATTGCTCGTAGAAAACTCATTGAGAGGAAACACTAGGACGCTTTGTTTCACAGAAAGAATGAAAGAAGAATACAGTAACAGATGTAGACAAACAGACCTAAGCTCAACAGTGATAGCACATGGGTCTGCAGATAGTTATAGGTATGTTCCTGCATAATGTCTGGTGTTAATCTGACCCCTCCCCTTGCTGGCAACAACGTTTCACAACCATGCACGATTATTTGTCTACTGGCAACAAAAAAAACTCCTCTCCCTGCTTTTCTTCACTCTCTCCATCCCTTCCCTCCCTAACACATCCGGCTTTGTAGGGAGTGAAATTGTTGTGCAGTGACAGATTCAAAACACAAAAATACAAATCAGGCCTTTGAAAATCGCCTGAATGGAAGATGCCAGTATCAATCAATTCGCCCGCCGCTCGTCCCCCTATGGACTATGACAAAAACATCTGTCTTATGGGTGCTGTGCGGCTGCAGCAGTCTTCAATCTGCAATGCAAAATTAACCCCGGTTTAATGTAGACGCCAGGGAGGGAAGGAAAGGAAATGCGTGGATGTTGGATGAAACATTTGCGACAGTAGCGGAGTTCAAACCCTGTGTGTCGTTCCATTACTTGTTTGCCACGTCCTTGAAGAACGCATGGTTATGAATGACAGCTGGAGGGAGTTCGGATGCAAAGGAGAAGCATGTATAGCAAAAAAATGACTTCCTCTTTGATGAAGAGGGGGGTTCGTGGCATGGAGGATTTGAAATTGTCTCCCAGTGATTGTGATTGCCAAGCGCGGGGCCAGGCCATTATATCACTGAATCTTTGTTAAGCAGCCCCTGAGAGTGGCTGACAGCATAATTAATCTTACCATATGAACAAAGGGACCCACTCAATAGTACTGAGGACGCTTATTAAAAAAATACTAAACACACGCTCACCCCACCTCCCCCTCTTTCGGCTTCCCTTTAAAAATACGCCGAGATGGTCGTCGCGGGAAAAAAGGTGGCGTCATTATCTTTTTTTTTTTTTAAAGGGGGTATGATAGGAGGTGGAGTGCGGACGTGGGTTGGTTGGAGGAGGGGGCAGCACCTGGCAGGATGATGGATCATTCCATGAGACAGTGAACGATATTAAACAATAATAGTGTTTATGCGATACCGCCAACCAAATAGTTTTAATTAGAATTTTTAGATTAGCGCAATCTTTCCCCCCTCACGTGAATATTCAACAGCAAGGGGGAAGAGGAGGAGATAATGCAGGACAACACACACAAACACACACACACACAGTTTTTATCACTGGTTGGTCTGGCCTGCAGATAAAAAAATAATAATTGTGTGGAGGAAGATCTGATACCAGACTATAGTTATTTTGATATTAAAATGATTCACAGTTTTCTATGTCAAGGTTAGATACTTCAGAGATACGGTGTTAGCAAGTTTCTGTAACATTATGGCGGTTTTGTTCATTATTACCCAAACGTCCGTAAGGATTTTTTTATTATAAGATATTTTTCCAGTGTTCCACTTTTATTTACGTATGTGTAACATTTTAAAATATATTATAAAATAACATGGAAAAAGGAAATATGTCACAATTACTCTGACTATATGTTGCAAATTAGAGTAATAACATGCTAATATTCTATATTTTTTTTATTTTTGTTACGGCCCTTCTTCAGGACCCATGCAACTCTTGCAAATAAAGTTTTGTCAAGTAAATGTATATGATGTATTTTGTTTTGCGTGGTGATATAGTGCACAAAATATTGATTGTAATTAAAACATTTTAATGCTACATCATTTACAAATGTGTCTCTTTTCAGATTGTTAAACACAGATTTCTCAGGATGAGACGCAATTATTTTTAAATATCTGCCTCAGCTTTCTAAAAAAGAAAAGAAAATAGGAGCAGCATATATGTTGGCATCCAGGCTACGGACTCGTCACTCCCAGCATATTTTCTACATAGAACATTAAGGAGTGATGATTAAATAACCTTCCCCTGGACCGCCTACAGGTGCATGCTGAGTTGGTGCTGGGGCAGAGGGAGAGATGACCAATCTTGGAGCTTAAATAGAGCGCCAGATTACAGAGAGTGTGTTTGGTTGGTTGTAAGAGGGGGCAAGGCTGTTATGTGTATATGTGTCATTGGTGCTCGACTTCACTGCCTGAACTAGCACACAGGCTCCGCTGCAAACACTTTGTCTGATACTAGAAATTAGACCAAATTAGGACTCCTGACCCAAAGTCTGATAGTCCCTTTTCTTTTGACTTATTTTGAAAACCAGGGGCTAATAACATGAACAATGTATCTATTCATCTGAAGCAGCTAAATGGAATTCAGACATAATTTATTACTGGTATTACTAAGTTATATTTACATGTCACATGTCAAAATGTCCTTTAGGGCCACAAGCTCTGTAGGGTGGATGTTTTCAGTAACAGCTCTGGAATACATTACTCTTTAACATTAAAAACTAATCAAGAGAAAAAACTCATAATTAAATATTAAATAAAGTAATTAATCAAGTGAAATACTAGAGATGTAGCTCTTATTTGCCTATGTTTGGTGTCACAGTTGGTCTCATATGTTCACAGATCAGGTAATTTATTTCGAATAACTTCAGAATTTCTCCCAAGAAGGTCAAAATGAAGCTTTAACCAAACATATCGGGCCTGAGGAGGGCCATCTTTCCTTTTTCGGCTTTCTATTCTTTTCTTTTTTTTGGTGAAATGTCAAGTTTGGTAATATGTCAAGAGGAACACAATTCTCTATCCAATTAATGGCTGACATCCCTGCTGTGGAGTGAACTACTGGAGACATGAACACATTATTATAAAAATTGGTGGAAAGAATACCTGTGCATTCAATTCAAGATGCAAACATGTTTCAGTTGCCATGGACCACAGACAATATATATATATTTTGTATTCTCTATGTGTTCGTGTGTATCCCTAATGTCAACGTTTTATGAGCACATAATGTTTGATGTTCATATACAGTATTTTACATTATCTTGAATAAAACAAAAAAGATTACTGTTTGATTGAGGATTAGATGAATGAGGACCTGTTGTATTTCTTAACAAATATTTATAATATATAAATCTGATTGATTTGTGAATTGACTACAATGAAATTAACCGCAGCCCTTCAAAATAAAATCCCCTTTATCCCCCCCTCTGTCTCTCTGGGGCTAAACTGGACCTGGCCTGGCTAATAGAGGGGTGGAGAAGTGTAATTCATCAGAAACAGGTCACGCACACACACACACACACACACACACACACACACACACACACACACACACACACACACACACACACACACACACACACACACAAAGATCATTTCTGCAACCACAAAATCACTTTAATATATTCCCAGTGCTACTTTTGAATATTAATAAAATATCAATTATTAATTTTGCCTTTGGCATGGCAAGATATACAAGTTTTAATTAGTGTACTGTACTCTTTCACAATTAAAAAATAATTGATGTCCACACATGCGGGCATTTTGCTGTGATGGTCTTTCTTGTTGTTGTCAACAGAGGCGGCGGGAGGTGGTGCGGGGGGGCACTGGCGCTGCTCCTTCTTCTTCTTCTTCTTCTTCTTCTTCTTCTTCTTCTTCTTCTTCTTCTTCTTCTTCTTGTCCGCAGTTCACATGCACTTCAGGCCGGAGGCTATCAAGTCCTATTTTGATAAAGTGCAACATCAAAACAAGATAATGAGACAGATTCGGGGCTTTGTAAAATGGAGTGGGTGGGGGTGCAGAAAGAAGAAGGGACACTGATGAGAAGGAAGAGATTCTGTTTATGCCCGACGTTGCAATGGTGCAGATTTTTAGATTTGCAATCCAACTGGACTGACCTCATCAATTGCCACCAACATGATTATCTGGTTGCTTTTGCATGTATAACATGTTAGGCTTTCGCAATGCAGCACTTGCTATTTTATGTATTTATACGGTGGCCGACAGGGGCAAACACGTTACAACAACGGCCATTAGGAGAAACATCCTGCAGTTTCAAAAACGATGCAAATAAATAGTTTAAAAATAAGTAGCCGGAGGGTTTGGAAAGTCGCCGAATTTAGCGAGAAAGTCAACACGAGAAAGGCACCACTGCCTCAGACTTCTCCATCAAAATCAGCTCCGATTAGACCTTTCTGAATCCCGACAGGATGGTGTCGGTCGTCACTGAAGCCCATGCTGTGTCCATCCATCCCACAACATCCTGGAAAGTTACGTGACGCATCCTCCCAGTTGCCTTGACTTTTTTCTTCTTCGGTGGTACAGCAGCTTTCAGTTGTCCCGATTGTATACAGTGCCATCTATTGGCCGGAGTTTGAACGCAGTCAGACAAAATTCAATATATAAGTCACTTTGGAGTATAAGTCGCAGGACCAGCCAGAAAGGTAAAAAAAACACGACTTATAGTCCGGAAAATACGGTAAATGTGACGCACACATCTGGGACCGGAGCGCTTTTTGGCGTTCAGGGATTATAATGTTTCCTAACTGTTACTGTTCACAGAGTTAGTCAGTTTCAAAATTGAAAGTGTGTATTTGAAATTAGTAAGCTTGCTACGGTAGCTAGCTAGCTTACAGCAGATCTGTAATAATATCTGAATGAATCATGTGATCACGTTGTTAAAACAGCCCAATAAAACTTGTTTTATTATTTGCAGCATTTTGTTTTTGCAGCGCTCTTAAAAAACGATGCGCCTGTTTCTTCCTGTTTGTGAATGTTTTCTAAATGCTGCCCTAGTGTTGTCAATTTGGTGAAGATAATTCTTCATTTGATTTGCTACATTTGTGTTTTTATATTTACACTGTTTTTGAAAGTGTTTCTCCTAATGTTAGTGTTTTGGGCCGTGGTACCGCGGTTGCACCTGTCGGCCTATATATGTGAAAAATGCAGTATAAGGAGGACACATGCTTTAATTTGACCTTCCAGCCTGCTAGTTACTGCTTCTGCCTATCTGTGTTGCCTTTGAGTGTGCACTTTCCTGTGTGTGCAGACGGGTTTGAGTGTGTGTATGTATCCTCCGCATGGTGAAGTGGCAGATGAAAGTATGAGAAGCAGGAAATCTGCTCCTGTCCATGTCAGTTCTGCTCCACGGAGCTCTGATAACTGAATAATAATCCTCCTAGTCAGTTTGCTGCTCTCTGCGCTCTCATTTCCTTCCATCTACATCTTCTGATTGTCTCCTAAAGGTTTGTTCTATCCTGGAGTTTAATTTGTGGCAGATCCTGCCTGATCCATCAGATGGAACAATATGCTGCTTACGTAGCCGGTGCTCCAGTATCGTGTTGTTTGTGGAGATGACCATGCTGGTGTTGTCCAGGCACTGTAGTTCTACTCTGCTTCATGACTTCATCACATCCACCCAAAATATCTCACCCGGTTCCTTCTATTTATAACTTCAATGACTACTGTTCCCCCTCTCTGTTCTGTCCTAACTGCATCATTCCCCCGTGTTTCGCTAGCTCTGTGCAAAAACCATCTAAAATAACGTTAACATTGAAATGCCAAGTAAAGGTGTTGTGTAAAAGTATAGTCATGTCTTCAGAAGAAATGTTAAATTATTGTTTGTTCACAGCAATCGCAAAGTCAATGTGAAGATGCTAAGAGACACACATTTGCGCCTGGGACGACATGAGTATACAAACTCTGCATTAGCATGTTTCATTTTGTCCAAGAAAAAGGTGTTAGGGTGTTTTTAAGGTAACTGGCTGTCGGACATAATGGCTATAGAGCCAATGTAACATTTTTCAGACTATTGGGGTTTGGTCAGGGGCAACAGAATAACAGCATGGTGGTCTTCTTTAATTTGCACACTTAAAATCCATCTATTAGTACAGTGTTTTACTTTTTGCTTAATCATGGATAATGTTGTGCAGGCCTGTTCATAATTAGTCATTTACTTTCATTGAAATTGCATCAACATTTAAAAAAAGAATATTTTATTAACATTTTCTGTAAATCTAAATGTTAATATTTGTAAATCATTCATGCACACAATTGTTATTTAAGACCAAAGTTAGCAGGTTGATAATTAAGAGACATTTAGTGTGTTACTTAATGTGAAAATGTACAATTGTATAAATTGGTGAAATCTGGACATAAATACAAATTAGATTAAATGTAATTATAAAAACATCTTCTCCTTGGTGTGGTGTATACGTGTTTGCATGTGTGTTAAACGTTAGCAGCAGAAGGCCTGCCACCTCTGCTGATTGACTAACTGCCATTAACACCACTCAAATATAAATTCTGCTGCAGTTGGATGAAAAGAATTCCAGAAGCTGGGGATTTATGACACAGACACATCCAGGAGAAGAAGAGAGAGGGTAGACAGTCTGAGGAGAGTCTCCCAGACTCTCCTAATGGTGTTGGCATGAGATTTGAGGGTTTAATATTGCATGCAGTTGGCTTTTTTTTTCTCTTTTGTGCAATTGACCAACATGACATGCCTAACTGTATAAATGGGCTGCTTTATGATGATAAGATCACTGGCTAATAAGATATTTATGTGACATGCTGACGGATCCATCTCCTCCCTCTCCCGTACTGCCAACTGCATGCCTCGCCGAGCCGGTGAGGATCAAACGCAAATTCTCCAAATGGGGTCGTTAAATGGAGAGGAAATTTAATAAATTAATACTTTTTTTTCATAGACGAAGCTAAAAAATAAAGATGGGGTGACAGAAAGAGCGATAGGGGGAAGACGTTTTTAGTGACACAGTATTTACAATTTATTTTTTCTTCTTTTTCTTTTTTGTTCCCCAGTCGTCCATCTCGTCATGCCCCAGCCCCCTCCGTTATGCCCCCTGGGTATTTACATGGCTGTCCCTTTGGAATGAGTCAAACTTGTCAAATTGTAGCTTAAAAAGGGCCCTAATAATACTTTTTGGGGTTTCCATTTACTATAGTTTGTTATATACGTTTTAGTGCATGTAAAGGGTCTGCAAAGGCTAAATTCCCAAAGTTGCCTTCAGAGGGAGTTTCTCTCCGACACACTCCCCCCCCTGCCTAAAACGTATCTATTGGACTCCTTTGTTTACTTCTGTCACATAATGACATCACTACGCTTCTATTGGGTTACGCTCTGACACATTGTACGTGATACGCTAAAGGGCGGGACATCTCTTAGCGGTTGACCAATCATGACAGTAGGCCAGCTAACCAATCAGAGGTGCTGCAGCACACGCAGTATGAGAAAAATAAAGAGCTTTTTGAACATTAAGGCATGGAGACATGTCACAATAGAGGCAGAAAATACTAATATGAACATGAACATGAGCATAATAGGGCCCCTTTAAATGAGGAAAATAGCTTTTTATCATATAAGTAAAAAATATTATCAAAAATCAAGAGAACAAGAAAACCAGAGTTCCTATAAGCTAATGACACTTAAGTATATATCTAATCATTTCCTTAGCGATTGCTTTAACTGGTACTGTTGTTGTAAGTGGTTTGGAAGTTTCAGTAGCAAATGATTTTACAAGTAAGAGCTGTAGCCAAGTGAATTCAGATATGGAGTAGCACTGTAAGATCGCCTCATAAAGTGAAGGGTTCCCAAGCAGGCTTTGACAACAGTGTACACAATAGTCTGTATGCTCCCGACCCTGCCACACATCACTGTATATGCTCGTATACAAACACATCCGCGGGAGTGGAGGTATCCAGAGGGCCCAATTAGCCAGAGACATGGAGAGAGAAGGAGCATGTATCACTGTGACAGGATGTGCTTTTTGTCAACTGCCAGCCTTCATGTTTGACTACAGGCCGCCTGACAGCTCCTGCATTGCATCCATAACAAGTCGTGACATACAGAAAACACAAGTAAACGCACACACGCGCGCACACGCACACATTGTGAGTCGATGCTAATTAGCCTAATCCCGGTAATGAAGAGGCACGCTAACATTTTAGGAGTGATGCTTTTCGCGAGCAGTGTAAACACAAGTATGACACCCTCTGACCCCTCCTCCAACGCACACACACAAAGCGTTTGACACACAATTTTCTAGCCGCAATTAAGACTAGCATACATCCCCCTAGAAAACTTCCAACACATCCACCACCAGCTCTCTGTTCATTGGCATGGCATTTAGCACATCTGGTTCCACCCAATGGGAGTCATGTCTTTAAATGTGAAGGATTCCCAGCATAAACACGTATTTTGCACAGTTCACAGCTTTACCAGTGACATAATGGGGGAATACATGTTTCTAAGGATAGTAAAATGAAATATTTTGGTAACATCTTTTCGGAATCCAGGTGTCAAGCAGTTACTCATACCTAATTAAACCATTGCAACTTATCGAATGACTATTCCGATCACCTGAAGAAACCTATAGAGTTACTACTGCTTGTGTAGATTTCACCTGATTGGTGGCAGTTTTTCAATGCTTAAGGAGGATCATATTACATAGGAGGCCATAAGATGCTTCCACGTTTCACACATGCACTGTGTCAACATAATTTCACCAACCCTCAAATTATTTTGTCCTTTGGAGTGGACTTAAACACACTTTAGTCAGCTCTCTAGTACAAAGTGTGTGTTATGTCCAATTCAGCCCATGGCTTGATAGAGCTACTTAATGCCCTTTGCGTTGAGAGTGGCAAGAGAGTGGGTGTTTGATGACTTTTCTGTCGCAGCTGGTGTGAAACCACAATAACATCCAAGGTTGTTTTTGTTTGGGATTCAGCAAATTAAAAACCAGCGTCTCGACTGCATTGTATTTCACGCCATGTCCTGGCACTAAACCAAATAGACTATGTAACAAATAGACTATTTCCCAGACAAAGGGCTAAGGACAGCATCTAATCTCAACTAGATGACACATACTGCGCCCACACAAGGTTGTCCGTCATCCCCAAAACCGGGTCCTCATCTAAATGTGTTGCAGGGTTCCCCAGGTTCGTCATTCCCATGTTGTTGCTGTGTCAGTTATGCTGTTGCTCTTTTTTGGCCTGCTGCTGCCTAAAGTTACTTTTGCCGTGCCAAGGTGTAACAGGTGCACCTTTACAGACTCAACATTACATTTTCTCCTGGGCCCTGCAGGGATTAGTTCAATACTGGTTTAATAATAGCGCCCATTGAAGGCTATCTGCTGTTTCACCCAAATCCTCAATAGTTTCAATAAACAATTCAAACATATGGATTGATATGGATCAGATACAATACAAAATGCTATCAAACCCGAACACTATCCCAATCCTGCTTACCCCAAAAAAGGAACCTATCTAGATTCCCAGCCGCACCTTCATAATGGGAGTATTTTTGCAATGGTACAGGTTATAAAATGATGCCCTGTTCACAATTATGAAGCAAATTGAAAGTTGTTCTGCCACCAAAGGCAAGACAAGTGTTCCAGAAGTAAGATCCCAAAATCTATTTGCTAGCTTTTCTGTTAGTAAGTGGTCATGGAGCTTCATCAACATTGTGGTTGTCAGAGTTAGTAAACAGGAAGTTTGTTTGTGAGAAAAGAAACCTCGCTTTATTTGGTTAACTGAGTCAAACATGTCAAAATGTCAAAACAAGTCTTGAACAAGACATACAATGCCAATAAGGTCATGGCTTGCTGTGCGCAAACTGACCATCAAGGTGCATTTTACACAAGTGTTTGAGGGTTTCACGAGATCAGAGCGTGACCTCATTCAAGAACACAGAAAGGTAGTTCATCAGGCCGAAGGCACCTGTTCTAGTTTTTCCTCTCAACACACATACATATACTGACGTGCACAAACAATCCCACACATACTCCTTCACACACCCTCTCTTTAAATCTCCGGGGAGCTGTCTGTGTACTCTATATTTATTATCAGGGGTGGCACTGTTGATAGATGAGATACCTACTCAATTACAAGGGCACAACATTGCCTTTCCAAGCTGATAGGGTGAAAAACTGGCCCCTTTCTTCTTCTTCTTTTTTTTTCTATCCCTCCATCAGGGAGGGTGATATACAACAATGTTGGGGGGGATACATCTCTCCAGACCGTGAAACGTCCTGCAACACGAAAGCCAATCACAATACAAAGAATGGGTCAAATGGGAGAAGCAGGGACTTCCTTCAGCGCGGTATCCATCGAGGATTCTTACTGCCACGTACATAGTCATAAACAAACATGGCGACACACACACACACTCACACATGTACACAACCGTGGACAGTCAGGGGCCCCACATCGGCATTAATCTCCATCCAGCTGAGATTTGTGAAGCCTGGAGATTGAGAGGAGGCCGATGATGCCGGCTGTTTCAAGGCGGACATTTTGGAAGCATGATGTTGAGCTATGTTCCCGCAGCCGGCCGGGGGGGAGGCATCGACATATAAAATGGTTGTAAATTTGCATTAGGCTCAATCCATCATCATAGGGTGGGTGAGAGGGAGGGAGGGAGGAGGGGGCAGATAGGGAGAGACACAGAGGAGAAGAGGGTGAAAAGGGAGGGAGGAGGAGTGCCTGGCGGTTGGAGGGGAGGGGGGCACTGTGGAGCCGGTCGGGGTCTTGCTGTGCACTGCAGCCGTGAGGCCGGCCCCTCTCCTCCACTCTGACAGATTCCTATTTAAGTGACTGCGAATGCAACAATTCCACAAATAATTTGTCAACCTGTGTGCGGCTGAACTGGCTCTGAACCCGGCTCCCTCTCTCCATCCACTCCCTACATACACACACACACACACCTGCAGAAGCAAAGATATATATGACAATGTGCATATTTATACGAAACTACGATACGATAAAACTTTATTGTCTGATCAAGTCTGAACTTTTTTCTCATCATTAAGACACGATACAAGGGTACAGACATTTAACAATTACAATCACTGAAAAAAACGACGTGTTCAAGACCCTATAATGTACATTTGACCTGGGATTTAACTCTGTATTTAACAGAAACACAATATGTTTCAAAACATATATGCAAAAAAGTTCTACCAAATGTTTCCACATAGTGTATGCAAGTAAAAAAAGAAAACAGGCAGGTGTTTTCAGACAGGCAGAAGGGTTACTGAATGACCCAGTGACCCGTAGGTTACCAGCAGGCCACAATATAAACACACCGGGCTGTAGACGCTTTCTGAACACTGCAATTAAATCACCAATATTTCACCCAAGTGCCATTTGATGAATATGAAACCCACTGTCATGCTTATGTACAGTAATAAATAACAATGACACAATCCTTAGTGTCTTTACAGTTGGCAATTAAGGTATAAAAACAAGTAAGGTGCCATCGAGGCTTCATTTTAGGTTAATACAACACTTCATATTTTCTTAGGTTTTGGAAACTTCATAGATTTTCATCATGTAAAACTGTTAAATGTAACAAAATATAAAAATGGCCTTGCTCCTCAGCCTTTCTGCAAATGAAGCAAGAGATGACACAACTGCAGCAGACCCAAAGCAGCTTGCTGGCCATTTTAAGGTTCAATTCTACAAAACATCTACAAAATTACTTTTTCAAACTTTTTACGTGAAAACGAACACAATCCACAAACTTGAAACCTGAACCATTGAAATGTTCTGCAAACCCTAACCTGCCACTTTTAACAATGCTACTAAATCCTGGTTAATTTAGCAACAAAACAGTCAAATAGGCCTTCTAGAGACGTGTTTCATCTGCTATAAACAGTATGATTCTTGCATTAAATCATTGTTTTTAGTTTGTGTATGTATATTGTATCTGTACTCATCGCATTACCCATGCATAAATAAACAGTAGAGCAGGATAATTGGAAATAGAGAGTGAACTATTTTGGATTTTTACAGGTGAAAGAAAAAAATGGAAGGATGATCTCAGAGTGTACTGATGAAGGTTCCTCAATAGATATTTTTTAGACCATATGGTTGGTGCTGGGAAAGGTGAGATATGAAGAGGAGACGGAGCTGAGGGGAAATAGAGAAAAAGGCCTTAAGCAATGACTTCAGAGGGCATAGCAGAAAAGAGAAAAAATGTGTTCATTCATCATTATTGTCATGGGCTTTGGCAAATGATAATAATTTGTCTTCATCCCTATTTTTAGACAATGAGCCACAATAGCCATTTTGGCCAGATGGGAAAGCGGGCCTGTGTGAGCAATATGCTACATTTTGTTTGATGTCCTTTATGGAATTTCTTAATTAGGGCTCTCTGCCACCAGTTCCTGCTCTATTATTTTAAACATGCATGCAGTCCAATGACACATTTAGATGTATGGATGTATGTATAAGAGACTCTCATTTATCTTGCAGCATATTTATGAGACATATGAATGATTGATGTGATTTATTTTTTGCGATTTCACTTCAATCGGATGAAAAATATTAAACTGTACTATAATTGTCATGTGACTGTATGCAGATACATGAAGTGAGTAAATGGGAGAAAATGCAAAACATTAACAGCAACATCATACAAACCTAGAGTAATTGAGTCCCCTGGGCTGAATGATTTCCCAAAAGCATATCTATGATCAACTATGACGGACAGAGCAGAAGTGTTGGCATGGGACAAAGCATTATTAAAAGTCAAGAGGTGTGTGTTGTGTGCGTGCTACACAAAGGCCTGATGTGTTTGTCCCTGCTGAGCCTGTAGGGAGGTCACGCTGTGAACCAGGATGGATGAAGATAAATCGGAGTGGAGCGGGACATATGGAGGAGGTATAATTGACATCTAATGTGCACGGTGACCCTGTGAATCGCAGGTTACCAGCAGGCCAAAGCATAAACACACCGGGAGAGAGATGCTTTGTGAACACTGCAATTAGATCACCCATTTCTCAACATTGCTGCTATAGCACTGCTTAGGACTCCAGGTTATGAAACAAAAGGCATGAACATGTTCTAATATATCATATAATGTATTAAGATTACTATTCAAACCCAATGTAAATAAACCAGTCCAACACACACAGACCCGCAGAAGCAAATATATATGATAATCTGCATTTTCATTTGTATGAAAACATGTTTTCTTTTAAAAAGGACCTCATTGTACCTTTGCTATATCCAACACAAGTGTATTTGTTCTGTATTCGTATGTGTCTGTAGTGTATTTGTAATGAAATGTATAGAAGACACATTTGCCTGAATGCAAGGGGTTTCCTTATTTGAGACAAAGAGATGTACTAAAGGGCACCTTTTTAATTTCACAGTAAGAAAACTAGAACAAAAGAAATTAAAGTAAGATAAAGAAAGGAAAATGGACAAAAAAGCAGGCAGGTGCTTTCAGACAGGGCAGCAGGGTCACTGAATGACCCCGTGACTGCAGGTTACTGGCAGGCTGCAGCATACACACACCAGGCTGTAGATGCTTTGTGAACACTGCAATTAAATACCTTAGAGTAGAATTAAGTGGTTCTCTACTGCTTTTCATCAAATGGATGGAAATGTGTCTTTACATTGTTGACCCTTTGATTGAATGACTTTATTTAATTTATTATTAGAAAAATAACAAGAAAAGTGACAACATAATTCCAACATGGTCAACAAAAGAAAACACAAAGAGACATTAAAATAAACAACCCTGTAGTTCATAAGAATATCACCACAAAATATCAGTCCCAAGGAAAGAAAAAAAAATCAATGACAGCTAAATCAACAATGGCATTGAATATTAAACCATAAATCGGCGAACCTGTCCCACAGAATGGCCCTAACCTGACTTCTATAAGACCCTCTCATATGTATAGCAAGAGGCTGTTGGACAACATAGCAGCCCCTATTGTTCTATACCCCCAGTTTGTGCCTCACATGAAATCCTGATATGTTTGGTAATATATTAATTATTATTCATGCAGAGGAGATGCAAGACATACTGTATAGACAAGTATAATTTTCTAAGGAGAACTTTACATATTTATAATTAGGAGTGTATATATCTTCTAACTGAGCGATAGGGACAAACTGTACGAACAAGAGCCCGTAAACTGTCACCTGTTTCAAATCCCCATAACCAAGATCCACAAGATGTGTTGTGCTCTGAGATTTAGATGGTAGAACATGCATACATATTGAGCCGTCAATCCACAGTGACCACAGGTGAAATGTTACCTTCGTCACAGTCCAGTAAAATGCTGTTTTTTATCAAATAAAAGAATACAGGTAATAAAACAAGAGAAAATAATAATTCTCTTTACACTCCTCAGCAGAGGTTAATTTCCTCCTGAAATTGAAACACCAAGGCCAATTGTTCCCCACTGAA
This sequence comes from Dissostichus eleginoides, assembly GCA_031216635.1. Taxonomy (NCBI): domain Eukaryota; kingdom Metazoa; phylum Chordata; class Actinopteri; order Perciformes; family Nototheniidae; genus Dissostichus; species Dissostichus eleginoides. The sequence continues at coordinate 6,811,908 of CM062264.1, forward strand.
CACAAATCCATCCTCCCCGCACGATGTACGGGTGACATATCCCCTGGAACCCTCCCCTCTCTCCCCCCTCTCCGTCTCTGTCCATTCCTCTCTCCTCCAACATTTTCCTATCGGCCGGATCACTCCCACCAGTAATTTATAACCTCTTCACTGTAGTCTCCCATTCCTGCGATGTACGAAGGGCTCTTAAGACGCTATTGATTTTTATTTGATTAAATGTCTCGCTGGTTTGCAGCAAATTAGCAAGAGTTTAATCAAATCACAATCGATATCTACTTAATAATCCCCCAACACACACCTCATGCAAACTAAGGTGAAATTCACAAGTGAATAACAGGGAGGGTAAATGGATACAATTTACCTGAATATTAAATAGTGGACCTGTGTGCAAATGTATGTTTAGGTACGTTCAATTGTGTACTGATTTTGTTGTGTACGCTACACACATTCGTACACATCAGCTGTTTCTTTCTATGTCCAGTTTTTCAACCCTAAAGTGCTCTGGAAATACCATCCGGAAACAAGCATGAGTTTGAACTGTGAACACCCAGAGAGTCACAACTACAATGAAGGGCAACACAACCACAAAGAATGAGTACAAAGAGACATGAAGCAACTATAAAAAGACTCAATTACCATAAATTGACACAAAATGACAACATTTAAAAAAAGAAAAAACACACACACACACACACACACACACACACACACACTACTAGCCTACTCTAGTAGCTAGACTGGAAACTTTGTATCAGTTGTTTTTGTATCAATTGGACAGGTTTAAGTCCATGTTTTCTGCATCTCATGAAACAAATTGAGAGACTAAAGTAGAGCCTTAACTATTGCACAGTAGTGCGTTTAGGTAAATTATATTGTCACGTAAAAATTGGGTTATGCTAGAGCAGGGGTGCCCAATACGTCGATCGCAAGGGTAGTGTGGGTAGATCGCATGGCATTTAAAAAAAAAGAAGAAAAAAAAAGAAAAAAAACATTTTTTTTTTTTTTTTTTTTTTAAAGTTAGCCTATCATCCATCCTTACTATGGCATTTGCCACTTGATTGAAGTACAGGTAAGCCAGTATGAGTTGTATTGTGCCATACGGGTTTATGCAGTTATGAGGGGGCCTCACCTCCTCATCTGAAGCGCAAATGCGGCGCACTATTATCCGCTTATTATCCGCTTATTATCCGCAATTTGCCCGACAGGGGCGGCCCTGTAGGTAGATAATTTGGGCATGGTCATTTTAAAAGTAGCTCCCAAGCTGAAAAAGTGTGGGCACCTCTGTGGTAGAGAATACAAATGTATTGTTTTTGTCCAAAACAAGCTAGTTCTTGGATGAAAAACCTCCAACAATTAAGTGATTAACAAAACTGTTACCTTTGAACTTACTTTGATTGACTAATATGTTAATCCGCTAATCATTTGCAGCTTGAGGCATACAATACAATTCATGAAATCTCACATGCTTTCCCTATAGAAATCACATTTGGAAGCACACACAGAAAACCCCTCTGGAAACGTGTGTGCTCTTCCCACCCCACTATGAAACCCCTTCCACACATCAATCATTTTTATTGGCCATCTGTGAGAAGGCCTTTTACGAAACACTGAAGTATCACTTTCAACATCACCACAGATATAGTACAGGGTGAGAGGCAGTGACTGATGTTGGGTGTGGGCTGATGTATGCCAACGGTCTCCACAGAAGTCATGTGGGTGTTATATTTTTCTTCACCAAAAATCATGTATTTCAAAATGTTTAGACCTCAAAGTACAGTATTTCTCTTCAGGTTGTAGGGTTAGGGTTATCCTATGCAGAGATGGGGTAGTTACTCAAAAAAAGTAATATTACATATTACTTTAAAAAAAAGTAATAAATTACTTTACTTTCGTTACTCTCTACATAAAGTTACTCGTTACTTTACATTACTTTTGCGTGACTCAGCAACAGCCTATAGCCAAAACTTAAAACTTAGGCCTACATGTGCACACATAACAATTACTATTGCAATAAGGAAGACATAACACAAGTTAAAACGGTGAAAATTCTAGTTTCTGCTGCTTGTTCGGAGTCGGCACTCACTCAACATCATCACTCTGGGTTCGGGGGTCTTTAGGTACTAGCTTCGTGTTAGCATGTTGCCTTTTTGCAGGTGCTTGGAGAGGTTTGATGTTGTCTTTGCAGCAGTGCACCTTACCGTCACATTCCTGTCCTTTCTTCTGACACATTGAAAATAATGGGCATACCTCCACCCCTCGAGAGTTATAGCTGTAGATGTCTCTGTCTCAGTCTGCAGCTCATGTGACAGCTGCATGTGGACAAGTCGCGCAAATGTTACGAAAATATAAACCTGCGGTGGAAATCCCTCTAGTGACTTGAAATATTTAAAATGTTAAAAGTTAGACCTATCACATTTACCAATCTTATCTACCCCTGGAACTAACTAAACTAGTTATAAATGTTTAGGTTAAAAATGTGGTTTAGGGGGTAGATGGGCCACTTCTAACCAGAGGGTCAGTGGTTCGATACCAAGCCACTGAAGTCAACATGTCAAAGTGTCTTTGGCCAAGATACTGAACCCTAAATTGCTTCCATAGGCATTTCAACGGTATTAAAGTGTATGTAAGTCATTTTGGATCAAATTGGCAGTAAATAACATGTAGTGTGAAATGTTATGTTAATGTCAACATTTCTAAACATTGTGTTGAGCCAACAGAGCAGAGGTGGAACAAGAACTCAGATACTCCATTACAAGTAAAAGTCCTGAATTCAAAATGTTACCTATAGTAGAAGAATGGTTTTCAACAAAATATACTCACATTTTCAAAAGTAAAAGTACTCATTATGCAAAATGTCTCTTTTGAAAGTAATGTATTCTTATAAAATATTATATTATTGAGTTATAATTGCTTGGAATAAATGTAAGAGCTTTAAAATGTTGAAGTTTGTCAACTTTTAGCCGATTTTAGATTTCATTTAAATACTCGGTATATAAGGAGTACAGAACTGCATGATATATCAAATATTTTATGTATTTTTAAATGTAAAAAGTTGCAAGTACTAGTGAGTCATTCAACGTAAAAGTATGACAAAATGGTACTTAAGTAAATGTACATGTTACATTCTAGCACTGGTCTTGACACAATCCAGAGGGGACTTTAGATCATTAGACCGTGTATTTTCTGGTACACAAATACTATTTGCTCATCAATACATAATATTTTCCCTGCTTTTTTCGTTCCTCTCCATTGTCACGCCAGTACATAAACCCATCTTTGTCTTTAATAAACACAATTTATCATAATCCTTACGATTTCTACAAAAGCTGTCTTCAAAGTAATGAAGGTTCAATGTAATTAATTAAACTTGCATCGCCCATTCCAAGCACTCTTAATGGAAATTAAGAATATTGATATTGCAATCGACAGATATAATAATGCGTTTGAAATTTGATTTTAGCCCTTGTTTGTTGTTATTAATGTGCAATCAAGTGTTAAATTGTAGATTTATGACTCGGCTGATATTTTTTTCTAGATTTTTTGGATGTGTAGGCCTGATGATAATCGTTTCACCCTCACCTTCAACACCCCTGTTCCGGAAACAGAACCCAAGAAGACACATGTTGGTCAAGTGCAACAGAAGTTGTCAGAGCGGTAATGAACCAGGGACAAAAGCTGTGTCGGTTCCAGTTTTCTTTGCTGAGGTTTATGGTTCATGTCCAAAAATATTTTTGCAAGAACAATGGTTTTCGCAAAAAGACATACAGGAGGTTGACATTTGCTTCATGTTGCTGTTTAAATATTTGTAAATTGGTATGTGACTTTTTAGGTTTATTTGAGCATATGGTTAATTGTTGGGGGAAACAAATGAAGCTAAGGCGTAAGTTCAGTGAAGAACAATAGCTTTAAATTCCTTCACTCCTCAGCTGCATCTCATCAGCTTATTAAGGGTGTCCATTGTTAATGAACTACATTTTGCCTCAATCTCCAACAGCCAATCTTCCTGATCTCCTATCTACTGCAGTCAGCTGCCATTCCAGGCGTTAATGCCACCTCTAGCTTAGAAGCTAACACTCAACCTTAAAGTGCTTTGAATAAAAACTTTCCTGGTTATATTTCCCCCTCTGATTTCCTTCCTTTCTCTGCAACCGAAAAGGCAACCTCGGGATTAAAGCTATAAAGTGCCGTCTGTCAGGGTCTATGACGCCCTGGGGCCCCCCGCTAACATCTGAGACCCCACGTGCCGTTGTTCGGCATCATCTCCCATCATATCATGTCAGCTGGGGGGAGACGGGCCGATGAGACAGGCAGCCTTCACAGGAGCTGACAGGGCTGATTCACGTCAAGAGCTTCATCCACAGCCGGGTCAATCGGAGCTGACTCCACGCCTCTCCCCGCCAAAAGTGGATATCCATCCCAATGTGCATCACACAAGTGTTGTGGGGGGGCTGGGAGACGGATGCTTGGCAGTTAATGATGAAGACGGGATGATGTTACGCAGTCTGGGTGATGAGGATGAGATGAGATGGGAAATGGAAAGGAAGAGCTCTGATGTTTGATATCTCATGCCACACAGAAGATAGGGGGTAATTTCTGCTCTGATGGTTGGGGGAAATTTACAAAAGGGATATAAATGGACACCATGGAAATGAAATACCACACAGTTAATGATGAGGAATGTAGTTGTCCGCATTTTGACAAAGTACACTGAAATAAATGAATTGTTTAGTGACATTAGCACGATATTTTAGGGCGTATTTTTACAAACAGTAGCTGGAAAAGGTCTTGAAATTGGCTTTAAATATGACTTTATGCTGTTTTTATTTAATTTTATTGTATGGAATATTCAGATAAAATCACTCATTACATATTAGATTTATTTTATCTCTATCATCACTTAATCAATTTCTTCCTTTTTACCAGCTCAAAAGATAGTTAGGTCTGTTTCATACTGTACTTCATGATCGGTATCATGTGATGAGCCTAGGTTCAGTCAAAATGAAGAGGAGGCCCTTCGCAATCAAAAATATTCTTGAGAGCCTTGTTAAAGACATGGCAGGAGAAACATTTGACGTAGTCCCAAATTAAACTTTTGGGCAGAAGGATCTTTAGGCTCAATCGTAAATAACAAAAGAGGTCAGAGTTTACACAAATGTTGCATAATGCGTTCTTTAATTCATTTTTTTTGCTTGCATTATTAACGTTAATTTGCTGCTTGGAACGCCATGATGTCACAAAAGTATGACCAAGAGAGTCATACCAGGGTAGACTTTCCTGCCCTAATAATAAGGGAGATTTAAATCAAGTGTAGTTTGAAAAATAACGTTTTGAAGAGTCTTTAAAAGCTAGTTTGGACAATTATAGCTTGTCAACACCAGGAAAGATCAGCCGCAATCAGTTGAAATTAAGCTTAATGTAAATTGAGGCTTACGTGTTTTTTTGTGCTGAAATCACCGAAACTCAATGCATGGTCACACAAATTTGAACTTGGGATGCTAAAACATGTCAGCAGGAGTTGACGTATTAGTGCTGAAATTATCTTATTCCATTACCAGGAGTCTCAAAAGGAGGACAAACTTACTTACGCTGTGTGTGGGCACGTGCCGTAATTCAACAGAAGTACTCTCCAGTTACAGAACAATCACCATGGTTCAAGGTGGGAATAAGAATTGCAAAGGTATGTGAGAAATATGGAGATAATCTCTGACCTTTCTGGAAGGAGAACAAAAGCTAACTTGATTTTACAGTAATTCAGGAAATAAGACCTGTGGCAAATACACATTTATTATACATACCCGTTTTGTTCAGCAGGATATTCTACACATATCAACAAAACTTTTGAAGCGTAATTGCAATCAGAAGCTAACGTTAGGCTATAAACAAACCACATCACGGTCACATGGCTGCGCCTCACCAATGCTAACCAAAAGGCATACTCTTGTTCAGTGTGATGATGTTAAGTGGGGCAAGTGGGATATTTACCCATATTTCATGTCATTTAACAAACCGTAATAATCTAATAATAAGTAAGTAAGCTTTTTCTTTACCACAGACCTTATTTTTGGCATCTAACGAAAAAACAAGTTAAAAAAATCCGCAACAAACCCTCCTGTATTTGTGCATATACCACAAGGTAAACATCTGCTTTGGTCTCACCTTTGGAGGGACAGAGAGAAAGACTGACATGTGACATCCGTCCCTCCAGCAGCTGTCACCGCCTCACTTCCTCCTCCTGCTCTCCTCCTATCTCCTTCTCTTTCTCTCAGTGTGTCTGCCGGCCTGCCTCTCCTTATCACTCAAGGGTCTGCTAATTCACCAGCGAGGTTGCACTGATAAGCCCCTCTATCTCTCCCTCTGTAGTGGACACTTCCCAGAGTCCTCTAACATGTGTCTGTCTGAAAGTGACGGTGACACAGGGACCCCAGGGTGACAGCACAGCTTGGCCTTGAATTAAGGAGACTTACAGATACGCTGATAAAGTGAGAGTGGTAGTGATGGAGAAGGGAGGGGAATAAAAGCTGGAGGAGTGGAGAAAGAGAAAAGGAAAGGGAAATAAAAGGAAACACTCCATGACTGACTGTCCACATATTCAGTTTATTTTCATTCAAGTATCTTCCTAAACTAAACATTTACTAAAGTACTGAACAAATTGTAAGAACTTGAACTTGTACTTCCATTAAATGCTACTTTATACTGCTACTCCTCCCCATTTAAATGGAAATTATATATTTACCACAGTACATCTATGTTACAGCCTTAGTTACTTTTTATTTTAAGGTTTTAAAAAAACACGTTGGCGGCATATGAACACAAAAAAACTTTAACAAAAAAAGGTTGATAAACGTTAGTTATATGTCATTATATTTGTGTTCCTGTTTTATTTTGAAAAGCCTTTTTTCCTTGTGTCTTGTCTTGTTTTACTTCCTGTCTTTTTGCCTGCCCTCCCCAGCTGTGTCTTGTTTTTGTGATTAGTCTTGTGTGTGTATATATCTGTCTTCTCTTTAGCTCATTATCAGAGGCCTGTACTACGAATCCAGTTCAACATACCCTGGATATGTTTGAGTTACCCGGCTTACCTAATCCAAAACAAACGCGCTCCTACGACGCTTGTTATCAACTCGGTAACTCAAGCCAGGGTTTCTCTGTCCGGCTGAGTGTGCGTTCACATGAAAGGGGCGGGGTTAGCAACATTTGACCAATCACAAACATGGAGAAGCGTACTGACAGCACAGCGTCATACTTCCTGAATGAAAAGTGAACTATAATATGAGACAAATATGAAGAAGTTAAACTTTAAACATCCATGACTTAAACACTTTATCCAGGATGAAAGCCACATAGCTGCACCTGCAAGGTGAATACAACTGGTAAAAAAAAAGGTGTTTGAATGCGTACATTAACAGGTTTATGATATCAGTGCCCCGTCTAAGACACGAGTGGATCTGACTTTAATTACATTTGACTCTAGTGTTTCGTCAACTTAATGTGTTGCTTAAAATAATACTTCTGCATACAGTATGTGACACTGTCATTGTTGCACGGCCAGATACGGCTCAAGAAGCCGACTCAGATAAGGAAATATGATACATTATGATGTGATATGAATGATAATGGGACACATCGACGTGTGCACTCAGTGCCGCGGACTGTACGTAATGTTACTTTGATCCGGTTACTTATGTTGTGGCAGATATTTAAGTAAGCTTTCTTAACGCTAATGTTATATTAGTCGGATTGCTCTGAAGATGGGAGGTGATATTCTATTAATTTTCACGTTCACACAGTCAGTTGATTTTTGCCGGCCGTCTTTCCTGCAACGGCAGTTTTTCTGTATTTCCTTTCTCCTGTAATATGACTTGATAGCTTTAAACTCCGCACACTGAGCTCTGATTGGTCAGCAGGCGGTGCTTTCACTGAGTTGATCTCTTAGCCTGCAACCTAACTGCTCCGGACCAGGCTAGCCGTTCAGCATAAGTTACCATGGAGATCTAGCCTGGTAAGAAGTGAACCAGCGCCGTAGGACAAGAAACCCAGAGTTTTCCCTGAAGTTAGCTCGCTAAGCGAAAATCCGGCTTCGTAGTACAGGCCTCTGTTCCTCATCAATGTTTCCCCAGTTTGGTTCAGTCTCCCACAGTTCCTGGTTTCCTGTCTGTATTCTAGATTTACCTCCCTCCTATGTTTTCCAAGTATCCAGGTTTGTTATCTGTTTTGTTTAGCTACCTTTCCTTTTGTTTTACCTTTCCTGAACTTTAAGTGTTCAGCTTCTTTGTACCAGCTTTATTTTAATAAAGTTTGCTTTTTGATTATACCTTTATACATGCCTCCCCTCTTTGATACTGCATATACAGTAGGTCCTAATGTCCTCACCCCTGTGACATCATAATGCTTCTCTAAAGATGAAACCAGTGGAGTTACTGTTTGAGGTTTTTTTTTAAATAGGTAAAATGATCTAATATGTTATCAAAACTTTAAAAAGATAGTCGTCATCATGAATAATTTGTGTACCAGAATGTTGTTTAACCCTAACAGCACTATGCACGAACAAATTCTAAATCTAAAAATCTAATAATGATATGTATAGAACAATATTCACATACGGAGGCAATTTTATGCAGAATGAGTACTTTTTCTTGTATTACTTTTAGTAAATGTTGCCACGTCTGTACATACTTAAGTTAACATTTGAATTCAGTACTTTTTGTACTCTGTGTGAGTTTCTAAGAGAGAAAGCCTGCATGTGTTTGTGCCTGGGAGCATGTCTGTGTCTGTGACAACAGCCCGGGGCATTTCATGTGTATTGTCTTAGAAATGGTGAGTGTGTGTGTGTGTGTGTGTGTGTGTGTGTGTGTGTGTGTGTTTGTGGTAAGAGACTCCTCAGGAATAGCACAGGCTCTTTTCTGCTCTGTTTCCTTTGTTTCCATCGTTTAGCCGGAGTAAGGAGATCTGTCTCAAGGTCGCTGCCCTCTGTTACCCAGCAGCCCCTGAATAAGTAAGCAGAGGAAACCTACTACTTTTACTAAATACTTCAATATTTAGAGGGTAACAGCAGAGGGTAAAGTTATTTAAAAAATGTGTGCATAAAATAGGGAAAATAAAAAACAATATGGAAACTTACAAAGAATTAACAACGCACAAGGATTACAGACGAAATGTATAGGAAAATACCGGACAACAGGTAAACTATGATGCATTGCAAGGTGATTTCTTAACAGGAATTCTTGCAACACAACTATTTTTCCCCTGCTTAATGTCTGTAAAATGTGTATATTTGTATATTAAGTAAAGGTTTTGAGGTAGGACGATGGTGGAAAAGAGCATGAAGAGCAAAATCTGCATAAATAAAGGTTAAAACGCACTTTAAATGTGCTACTCATTCAAAAACACAGATCCTTTTTGACACAGGCAAGATGTTACACACTTTGCAAGATGTATAGATGGATCTCTACAAGAGAGCAGCAGCCTGCAGTACAACCATAACTCACATTTCAAGGAGCTGGAGCAATCAGATCACCATTCTCATGCAAAGGTAACATTTGCCTTTATAATGGATTTCTGCCTTTTCCATTATTTTATTGGAACGCTGGAGCTCCACTCGTCACTGTGTAGATATATAGGTTAACATCCTGTGGCATTTTAGCAAAAGGCCATCCTGAGTACCCCTCTGCCCCGGTATGAATAACTGATATGAAACTTCAAGACGCTGCACTGCACAGCGGAATTCACTACGAATGTAGGATATAGGGTAAGGTATTGTTGCAGATTGGCAAGGTTTGGCAACCACAAGTCATGACAACTGATAGATAACAAATATAAGAACAATAGTGTGGTGCAGTAATGATTCCTAAAACGAGGGGTTACATATGGTAACCCTTGTTATATAAGCACAGGCGGAGCCCTCTACTGGACTCTACTGGACTCTATGGGTACTACCCCTTGATCATATCATGCAAGCATTCATCCACTGAGACTTCTATAACCGTAGCCGGCCCCGGGGCGGGCTTACCTGAATGCGCGTGCATCCCACTGTATAAAAGGAGGCCTCATCTCCTGACTGTCATCCTACACTTCTCTTCAGCAAGCAGCATAGGACATACAGGGCCCCCGAGTAGAGGGCTCCGCCTGTGCTTATATAACAAGGGTTACCATACGTAACCCCTCGTTATATCTCTCACAGGCTCCGCCCTCTACTGGACTCTATGGGTACAGTGGGCGAAGCCCCGATGTATACACGTGCTGTCGTCCAACAACACTGTTCCATCTCACTGTCCCTGACCGGCTTTCTGGTTAGCAGCCGCTGCGCCTCACTCACCTCTCCCTCGGTCGTAACCGTGGAGAAGTCGGGGTAGCGACTGACAGAGCACACTCTGACGCGCTTACCTCGCGAAAGTGTGCTTCCGTCCCATAGGCGGACGGAGAGAGCCCTCAGCCCTGTATGGGCTCACAATGCACCACCTCTCCCGAGTCCCTAAGGAGCACGGGGAGAGCGCAAGTGCCCCATGTCCCACACTCAGACACGCTTACCTCGTGAAGAGCGTGTATGGACTATGACGTGGAGGGCTCCCCCCTCCTGCCCTAAAGCAGGGGGAAAGAGTCCTCCAGCCCCTTAAGGGCCCAGTGCGCGCCACGTTTCCCCCGGGACCTGGGGAAACGTAAGCGCATTACGCCCGGGGAGGGGGTCAGATCTAGCTGCCTGGATAGACTGAATAACACTGTCAGACAATCCACCCTGTCTTAGCCTGTCCCTCTCAGGAGCCAAGCCTGGAGAGGTTGGCCCAGAGTGGGTAACGCCCCGATTGCACCTGCCTCTTGAGACATCGCCCCCCAGAACTGGGGAAGCGCCCAGGGCTGGCCCACCTTCATCTGTGTCATCTCTGAGTACCACGTTGCCCCGACGCGATCCGGCGCTACTAGGATGATTGACAGACGTTCTCGCCTCACTCTCCCTAGGAGAGAGAGAATGAGACGCAGCGGTGGAAAGGCATAGAGCAGCTTTCTTGGCCATGGCTCGTGTGCAAACGCGTCCACCCCCAAGGGCGGATGGTCGCTCAGAGCCATGGAGAACCACAGGGCACAGTGGCTGTTGCGCCGGCTGGCGAACAGGTCCACTTCCGCTCTCCCGAACTGGGCCCAGATCTGCTTCACCACCTCCGGGTGAAGCGCCCACTCGCCTGGCAGGGACGCCGCCCCTCGACATGAGGTCGGCCTCCCTGTTCTCCAGTCCCGGGATGTGGAGGGCTCTCAGAGATAACACCACCTCTGAAGCCCATAACCACAGTTTCTCCGCCGTGGTCAACAAAGCGGCGGAGCGGACTCCGCCCTGCCTGTTGATATATGCCACTGACCAGTACATGTCTCCCCCGAATTAAGGGATTGAAATGCTGGAGGACCAACACTACTGCCCGCAGCTCTAGGAGGTTGCTGTGCCGTGTCTCTGTTAGAGATCAGCGCCCACCTATAGCTCTCTTCAGGCAGGTCCCTCCCCATCCTGTTCTGGACGCGTCCGTGAACACTGTGATGTAGGAGGTCACCCGTCCCAGTGGACACCCCCTCCGGAGGTGATCCGGGGACCCCCAGAACCGGAGGTTGCCCTCCACTGAGGGGGGGATGGTCACCAGACGCCGTTTGTGCCTCTTGGGATCCAAACGCAGGCTGGAGAACCACCTCTGCAGGCGGCGCATATGCAGTAACCCCAGCGGCACCACGAAGTGAGCAGCCGCCATGAGACCCAGAGTCTGCATGATGGTCAAAGCTGTCACTGTTGCCCCCTGTCTCAGCCTGCGAACCGCCCGCAGCAGGGATGCCTGTCTGCTCTCTGACAGGGTGGCGCGTAGCCTGCCTGCATCAAGCACCATCCCTAGATACTGCACCTGCTGGTGAGGTATGGGATTGCTCTTCTTCCAATTGCCCGCAAAACCCAACTTGGTTAGGTGTAGGATCAATTGGGTTGTGTGAAACATTGCCATTCCCTGGACCTGGCCATGACTATAAGGTCGTCCAGATAAAAGAAGACCCTCATGCCATGGTCGCGAAGCAGCTGAAGCGCTGTGGCCACACATTTGCTGAACGTGCTTGGGGATAGGGAGTAGCCGAACGGCAGTCTGTTGTACTCGTAGGCTATCCCCATGAAGGCAAAACGCAAATACTTTCTGTGCCTTGGAGCAATTTCGACATGAAAGTAAGCGTCCTTCAGGTCGATGGTTGTAAACCAATCGCCCGGCTGCACCAGCCCCAATAACTTTCAGCGTCCTGTCCATCCACTCTGTTAATACACAGCTGTGCTTCCATTCCGCATAACACTTTGTTAGGGGGTGAGCAATCAGCTGTGAAGCCACAGCTAGGAAGCTGTGGTACTCCCTGGTGGCCCACTCCGCCGCCAAACTCCCCATAAAAGGAAGTTCGGCCCATGGGGGGCTGACACAGAAAGGGCCGATTTTCCACTGAGGTCCCTGAACGCTCTCGTGGGAGCGCGCGCTCCGCCATAATGCAATCCTCACCCCGACGGAAAAATTCATTAATCTGAGTTTTTACGCTAAGTGCGGTGTGCCTCCTGACAATAACACGCAGGCCACAATGTCCCTGTACCCGCAGAGCGCTCTGATAGCACTTCCTGCGGTTTATTACCCTCACACGCGCATGCCCACTAGCTGCTTCCTTTACTGGAGTTACAACTGGGGCAGCGAGTGGGGAATCAGTACAGTTAACATTATGTGGAAGTGTGGAATTGTGGAAAGAAATTACATTTAGACTGGGATAAATGCAATCATCTTTTTTATTGAAAGTGTGCTTGACAATTTCTGCATTAAAGAGGGAGGAGGCGGGATTTGCTCTCACGTCCTGGGTGGAGGAGGTCCCTCTCTCCGCCGGGACGCTTCCTCCCCCCTGCCAGTCAGCTCCGGGAGGACGGCGCACCCCACCCCGAAGCCCTCTGCTGAGGAGTGGCCGGAGCCGAAACCTGCCGGGGTCGGCCAATCCGTACCCGCGATTGCCGGTTCTGAGCCGGGTCCGCGGGACGGGCCGCAGAGGTGGAGGGGGCAACGGGAGCCGAGGGGGCTCTATACCGTCGCCTCTCTCCTCCTCATCGTAGCACCGCGCTCTCTCCCCTGCGGAGGAGCTTGAGGAAGAGCCAGCGGCAGCATACGGCTAAGCTGCAGCCTCTCTTCCTCCAGGCGGCGGAAGCGCTGGGTGACCGACGTGATCGATCCGAAGAGCCCCTCCGTGGATACGGGGGCCCCAAGGAGATCCTCGCGGTCCTTCCTGGACAGCGCGGTGAGTCCCAGCCACACGTGACGTGACAGATTGTTCATCTGACCAATACAGCGGTCCGAAACGAAACTAAGGCCGGCTGCGCCGGGCCGTAAAACCCCTGACGGAGGGTTCGGCGGTAGTGGTGGGGGGAGCGGTAGCCCTACACGCTCCGCCGCGATGGCGATCACCGATGGGAAGTCCTGACGTGCGGACCTGTGCGGCGGCCCCTCCTGGGCGCCGGAACCGGAAGCACCCAACATCGAGGATCCCTCTTCGTCTTCCTCCTCGACGTACGGGGCTGGCCAGCCCGCCGGGATGGCGAAAACGAATGGCACCTCCCCAGCCGCATCCTGTTCCTCCATCTCCACCACCTCGAGGTCCACGTGGTCCTCCGTTTCCTCCGGCGACACGTAGTAGGCCTGAAAATGCTCCAGGCGATGCCAGCGGCAAAGTCGTGGTAGCATCCGGCAGGCATTACAGGAGGGAGACTGGGTCAAGCCGTCCCCGGCGTGTTCAGGCCCCAGACACTCGAAACAGAGGCGGTAACACTTACGTTACCTTGTCTTGAAGTCAATGGTTTTAAGAGTGTTTGTGTTTAGAAGCTTGAAATAAGGTCTGTGGTTAACACAAGCTTACCGGAATCTCACGTTTTATTCTACGACACGAAATGAGTCAGTGAATACCACACCTGTTGATGTCCAAAGCTTCTATGTTTGTGCAGTGGCTAACAATTGAGTAAATAAACAACTAACCTAAAGCCATGCGACTGTGATGTAGTTTGTTTATAGCATATAGCTTTTAACTTCTGCCCATTGCATTAACGCTTAGAAAAATCTCAAAGTGGTGTAAATGTGTGGAGATTATCCATCTGTACAAAACGTGGTAAGTATCATAAAAATATGTTGACCACAGATGTTATTTTACGCAATATTCCAAAATCCAATGGAAAACAAGTATCTCATATATAGCCTATGTAGAATTGGAGATATTTTATGTATTATACAGAAACATTTGCAAACAAAAAAAAACCTACCCTAACTCACCAAAAACTTACCAAATACCTTTAAAAAAGTGACCTAATCTTACCTTAACTACTAAATGGTCGAAAACATGTATTTCTTTAGTCTTAACATAAAATAGGTAAGATATGATAAACACAGATATATGACAAAGGGTAAATAATGGTCCAGATTAAAAGCATTTCAGAGTAAAGTACCTTGTTTATAATGTGTCCATAAATAGCATGGCCTTTATGACTCTAAAGTGTGCTTCCCTTTTCAGAGATGATCCTCACCAGCTCCAAGAAAGCTGTTAAGGTTTGCTTTGTAGCACCGTTAGTAGGAAACACAGTGCTGCATTTAATGTGCCATTAACGTCAGGCAGTTCTCATATTAAGTACATCCTTCAATCTACAGTTTTAATTTTGCGGTTCGCTTCGTGGTGTTGTGACCATGATGTATATTTCATGAGTGACCTTCCAGTCCAGCATTAAGCTGAGTCCGCGGCTATGCTTTTACCCTTTCCACTTTGATGTCTCTTCTTATCCTCCATGACACGTCAAATCCAGGAGAATCGGTGGCTTTGCAGTCGCCCTGAACATCGCCCATAATCCCTTCAGCCTCGCCTGCCGGAGGGGCTCCAGTAGATGTTTCTACTTCTGCGGTCAGTCTATTCCCATCTCGTCGCCTGACTGTTCCCTTTTCCCGCCTGCCGCCACCTCTAATGAAGCTTGCTGGCCCCTTTAAGTCCCTCTGCATTTGACAGTAATGTGACACAGTAATATCCAATGATGGGGCCCCATCTCCACCCACATCAGCGCTGAATAATACATATCTGCCGCCTTATAAACATAATACATTAGTTACCAGAACTAGATGTGTGTGTTGTGGCACCTTTGTGTGCGCAATTAATTAAAGATGAATTTATGCACATTCCGACCGTTCTGACTGACACTAAAGGTAAAAATAAATAGGTTATCAATGAATAATTGACTGGAGGATGGTAATGCTTATGTTTCGTTCGCCACTCTAAGTCGCGAGAAGCGAAGTGTCCACGAAGTCGTCTCGCTTTGTTTTAGACAGCCATGTTGTGCAGATTAGGGGCGAAAGAGGGGGCATTACAGGGAGTGCTAATAGGCTAAGCAGTGTTTTCCCAGGCAGAAAACTTGATGGAGGAACCGTCCAACGCACACACACCCCGAGCATTCTGGGAGTCTGTAGAAGAAGCCACTCGGCAAACAGCGCTGGCACTCTAAATCAGCCTCAAATGTACTCAAGCTTCACGTCACATTTGTAAGGTTGATTTCAGTCTCAGCGAGTCAGCCTGCGCGCCTCCGTCCACGCATTAGCATCCAGAGCATACACACACACACACAACGCTTACTAATGCTCTCACACACTCTTGGCAGGGTGAGTTTATCCTTCAGTGTTTGACCGTAGTAAAGAAGCTGCCAGTCATTCGCAGACAAGCTCGTAAATCCACAGGAAGGAGGAAGTAAAAGGAGCCAATTACTTTTAGATTTCCGTCCCTCTAATAAGCCTAGTGAGTCACATAAACTTTCACCTTCCAGGACCTCCATCTGTTTTACTGTGTGTGTGTGTGTGTGTGTGTGTGTGTGTGTGTGGCGTAAGTCTGGCTGCTTACGTGTGTGTGTTATCGGCTTGTCTGCTTGTTCCAAAGTGTATTTACCCTCATGCGTGTGTCTGCATATGATGTTTTGGCATCAACATGTGTTTCTGTGTGAGTCAATGTGTTTGATAGTGCCGTGTGTGTGGTGTGAGTCGGACCAGCAGAGTAAAGGAGACTGAGGGAGGGAGCAACGTATTTTACTACAAAGTCCATGGCCAAATGAAGGAGGTGGGAGAAATTGTCCTGTCAGTCAGAATCAGGCCTTGGCCATAGTGTGTGTGTGTGTGTGTGTGGGTGTGTGTGTGTGTAGATAGGAAGCCCATGGTCTCACGACTGAAGTTGATCATGACCTTGATGTCCACTTAAGTCACTAACTAACTTCAGGAGCTTGCACTGACCTTCCTTTTACATCCAGTAGATCCACTTTTCCTGAAAGCTGCTGCAAATCATACTGTTTGAAGCTGTGTTAAACTTGTGTATACTGTAAAACACACAGGATTCATTGCTGTACAGTATTTTCTTGAGTTTAGACTATGAGGAATTCTAATGTACCGTTTTTTCCGGACTATAAGTCGCGTTCACTGGTCTGGTTGGTCCTGCGACTTATACTCCGAAGCGACTTATATATTGCGTTCAAACTCCGGCCAACAGGTGGTGTTAGTAATTCTTGAACCCTGAGAGCAGGACAAACTGAAAAGAGTCAAGGTAAGCTTATAAAAGTTAACATCAATTAATTACACAAAAGATGCGGTGGTGTACAATGAAAATGCAAGCTGGAGGCGCTCTCCCCATTCAGTTCATTGCCTCTCGCGTCTGTGTCCGGTGGAAGAGCGGTCGATTCTTGGCTTGCTCTCCCTGTTGTCCTCTGTGGTCTTCTCCTATTGGCCGGCGTCGACGGGGGGCGGGTCCAATGCAATTCCTGCCGTTTTCTGTTGCTAAATTACATCATTCTGATGTCTGTGGTTATTTAAACATTCCCTAATAAACGTTATTTCAGCGTCAATAAACCCAGTGTGTTTAGTGTACAACATCACGTCATTTCACCTTCAATTCACGGTTTCAAAACGTTAGCCACATGCTAATGCTAACAGGAAATGAAGAATTTTCAGAATAAAAGTGTTAAGTTAATAGTTAGTGTAAACTTCCGTTTTTTTCAGAATAAAACTGCTTTAAATTAAAACCCTGTATTTAATTTAAATTACTTTATTACTACTTTTTCTGATAAAATAGTGGACAATATGACAATATTGTAGGTTTTGTCATGGCAAAATGTATTCACAATGGAGAGTGGAAAATGTCTAGATCAGTGGTTCTCAACCTGTGGTAAGCGTACCACTGGTGGTACGCCAGCTCCCGCTAGTGGTACGGAGGAATCTGACATAATTTTTTTTTTTTTTTACATTTTATTTAACCTTTATTTAACCAGATGAAAAGATTGAGACAAAATCTCATTTACAATGCTGACCTGGCCAAGAAGACTGCAACGTTACACGTTCTTACACATAACACAGACATATAAAATACAGAGAACACAACTAAGTAAACAAAAAGACGAAAAGCAGTCACTACATTGTGCACATTTGGGACAGAAAGGTACACTACTTATTACTGCAAGAGCAGCTGGTGGTAAGGACCTCAGACAACTTCAATTTAAAACAGGCTATAGGGACAAGTGCCATCAGTTTGAGGCTTGATTGAATAACATTAATTAAAAAATAAATCATACTATCGAAATACTACAACGAATGAAAATAAGCTTGAGATAATTGAAACTGTGGTTTAAATACGTTCTAATAGGCTATTGTTGTTTTTAGATTTAGAAACGAAAATTTTTTTTTTTTTTTCTGGCGTTGCCAATGACGACCATACTACCCGCGAACGATTAGCGAACGTTGCAAGCAAGCTAAAGAAAGAAGAAAGCTGAATGATGTTGTGAGAGAGGTACAGGGAATATTACCAGCGAAAGTGAACAAGTGAATGAGGAGGAGGACAGTCATCAACAGAGCACAAGCACAGTCTCCGCCAGCAACGCAAAAGTGATATGCACAGTCACAACGCTGTGATGAGAAGTGACTCAGGAAGAAGGCATTTGCACAAAGAATGGAGAC
This sequence comes from Dissostichus eleginoides, assembly GCA_031216635.1. NCBI lineage: Eukaryota > Metazoa > Chordata > Actinopteri > Perciformes > Nototheniidae > Dissostichus > Dissostichus eleginoides. The sequence continues at coordinate 6,829,889 of CM062264.1, forward strand.
AAGGCTGTGACCGAGGTCAAAAGCTGAAAATGCACACACTTGTCCTTAATTCTTATCTTTTTTCTTTTCTTTTTTACTTTGCCACCACAGAAATGGCAATAGCAAACATCAGCAGACTGAAGATGAGCTATTAGCCCTTAGGCTCATCTGCTCCTGGAGGCTTTCATTATTATTGTGGAACTGAATTCCCAATAGGACATTCACACTTTGGTATTTGGTACATGTATGTACAGTTGTCATTTGTTGTGTGAGAATAAGTTATTATTTTGTTCTTTATATTCTCACTTGTGGTGTGTGAGTGAGTGATGAGTGAGAGAGAGAGAGAGACTGCCCTTTGTACATGTAGCTGTGGCTGACAATAAATAATGTTATTATGAATACATGTGCCTCCGAGTCCTGCATGAACTGTGCATAGACTGTATTTTAACATTGGTCATATGGTGGTACTCGGAGAGACAACTATTTTCTCAGGTGGTACTTGGTGTAAAAAGGTTGAGAACCACTGGTCTAGATAACTGTATCTTAAAACACCTAGTTGCAAAAACTAGAGGGATCTACTCATTGCTAAAATAAAATATAAAGACAAAAATACAGATCAGTTAAAGTATCAGAAAAAGTCCTGCAATAATCAAAACTGATGTTATTATCACTAATCTGTTACATCAGATTCTCTCTCCTAACTTGTAAAACACCTAGCTTGGTAGGTGCCCCCCAGTCTCTGATACCAAGAAATCTTTGTCTAGATTAGAAGCACAAGGCTTTCAACTTACTTCAATGTGAAGCCATCCGTGTCATTATTAGATATCATAGCAACTGTCGCAGTGTGAAAAGTGAGAAGGACACGAAGAACAGGTGGGAGGGAAGGATGGATTGATGAATGGCTGGGTCAAACTAAATCAGGACAATCAGCCAGGAGAAAGATGTTTGTAACCAGCTCGAAAACAAATCATAGTGACTCACTCAATGTTCTCAACTTAAGCAAGTTAAACAACAAACACATAGTTGAACCCAAACCACAATTTTTCCCAAGGCCTAAAGAATAACTTTGGTGTCCTAAACGTAAACCAGCATTTTAGTTTGGTAAGTAACCTTAGTTAACCCGTTTTGGAAGTACATTGTGAAAATACTTGAAATGCATGTTACAAACAAAAATGCTGAAACGTCCAAAACCAACACTAGAAGGGTACCCAGAGTGTCATCGTTTTTAAGCTTAGATCTGTTCAACAAACATTCATGTTAGATTGCATTGTAACATAGATGGATGGATGGCATTGTTAAGGTACGATCGTGAAAACCATTATGAACTGTTTGGCTGTGTTTAATGTATGATAATCCTTGAAACTCATGGAGAAATGAGTATCACTGGCACTCCTAAAACGAAAAATAAAAGACTTATAAGGCATTGATACAACTATTACCATGTTTGATACGGCTAAAACCATGTTCTTGAAATGAAGCTGACAATCATACTGTCTATCTTAGCCTTTCGTGCAAAGATACAGTTAAGTAAGTACACAACAACAAGCCTGTAAACAAATAGAACAGCCTTGACAAGGACACGTCAGAGTGGAATGCGGCCCAACCCCCGGCCCAGCTCTTTGAGTTCAGAAAGAGAGCGCAAGGGATGAAATCTGAGTGCCTTTGACACACAGCCCATCCATATCCCTGCTCTGTCACTGCCGTTCCACTCCTATTCTCATTAGGGTAATGTGATTTTACAAAGTGGCAGTAAGGAGGGGAGACGAGGCGACAAACCGGAGTGGCTGCTTGACGTCTCGCCGCATCGCGACAACTCATCCCAGAGCCGATCCCTGATTGGCGGTCCCGCTGAACGCTACTGAGTCGTGAGGAAACGTGTCATTTCCGAACATCATCTCCAGCGATGATGTTGTGTCACACACACACACACACACACACACACACACACACACACACACACACACACACACACACAAGTTCAAGATGAGAATGGGAAGAAAAAAATGTCCTTCATGTGAGCAACAGCTGAATTAAAAAGCATCTAAAATTAGAAATTAAATCGAGATGCTTGAGCAAGAAATAATTAAATCATGTGTGAAAAATACAGACTTACATACTCTAAAAGAGTTGTTTAACCTTTGCCCTTAGTTATGAATGCATGTTAGACTTGTATCACAGCCAAGCCATCTCTCCATTTTATATGTGCTGACTTGCAGGACTGTCACTGTATTTAATACCATTTTTAAGCTCACTTGACTAATCATCCACTCAATTTTGTTTCACTTTTTGCCTTGCACACTTCTTACTTGGGGGCTCCTTAAGCTTGTCAACTTTTGCAGCTTCAGCATTAATAGATTAAAGGTCCCATGTCATGCTTTTCCGGTTATTACCCGTCCCCTTGTGTGTTATGAAGGTTTTTATGCATGTAAACGGTCTGCAAAGTCACAAACCCTCAAAGTACACCCTGTAGCGAGTAAAACTCTAACACAGAAAATACCTGTCTATGCTGCCCCAGAACGCCTCATTGAAGATTTCTCTTTTTCCATTGTTTTCTTCCTGGGTACAGTGACGTGCCCATACCCAAATGGACCCATTGGTCTAAATGGACCAATCCGTGGAGCCGTTACGTTACGTCCGCGGAGCCGTTACGTTAAGTCCGTGGATTGGTCCAAATGAACCAATCCGCGGACTTCCTCACACACACACACTCAATCTTTTCTCAGCTGCAGCTCCGCCGATTTCTCCTCCCTGAGACGGCGGGACGCGGCGAGGCTGTGAGTCGGTGTGTGTGAGCACACACACAAACTCCCAGCCAGGCTACGGGTGTGGGTGTGTGCTCGGGCTGGTTTCGGGCTGGGTTTCGCTGTGTCTCGCTGTCTCGCAGACAGCCACTGGGCTCACAGGGAGGGGGGGGCAGGAGCTCCAACAAGCCGTTTAGGACGGAGAATGAATACACATACTATACAGAGATGCTGTATGAGAAACCAATGTGAGTTTGGAAAATTGCACAATATAAATCTATTTTAGTATACCTCAACAATGGAATTATGATCAGTAGAAATGGCCATGACATGGGACCTTTAAGCATTAAGTGTATGACGCATTTAATTTCAATGACTCCCATGCCCTTTGCTCTTCGGCTTTACCATTTTGGAGCCAGGACAACAAACAGCCAGCAAAGGTGGGCGCCCATGATAGGGATGTAGTAGCAGTTTGGTAGTAGGGCGTAATGGACGATGGGCAAGTACCCGTGACTTAGTTTAGATTCAACTCCAGCCAGTGCAAATTGTGGAGGAGTTGTGTAATATGGAAAATTTGGGTGGATCAAGTATGTTTAAAAAAAATGTCCCTGATAAAGTAGTATAACATCTGCCCATTGCCTTCTTTTTTATGCATCCTTTTCAAATCCCGAAAATTGCTGTTAACCCGAATGAGCTGAAACTGAAATGTTCCTCTGTACACAAGAATTGATCATTAGAAACATTTTAAGAAAATAGGAAATACTTAATCATACATCGCTGCATTTTACTATCTAAATTGTTGTTTGTCCCTGCCTTCTGGACCTCAGTCATTTTCCACCACCTCATCAGCTATCCTGGGCTCCCAGCTGCTTCCCATCTTCAACCAAAGCAGTATATAAGCCTCTCTTGCGCTGTTACTCATTGACATATTTTCCCACGATTCTGATGCAAGATTTTCCAGTACTTTATTTGGTTGTACTGGTTCAATGTTGCCAATATCTGCTGTAACCTGGTAAACCCACCAGCCTGCGTTGGAATCTGAGATGATGTTTCTGCAACCTTGTTTCCTGATTACCTGTCGCTGCGATATACCGGCTTTCCGATCTGGCATCAACCTATTTGCTAACATTACCTGAATGAATTACCTGGTCCGCTCTGTACATGTAGGTTTTTGTCATCAAATCATAAACTGTTTCCTGCTATCCAGTGTGCGGCATTTGGTACCAAAAACCACCTCTTACACCAACTTACAGTATTTAATGCAATATTTTACTTCCTTTTTTCTTAATGTCTACATTATACTGTATGTTGCACTATAGGGGGGACCTTAGACTTCAGATTTTCTATGCCAACTACAATTTAACTATTGTGCATACAGCTGCACCCACCCAGGTTTTCCCCTCCAAGTTGAAGGCTGACAGCTGAATACCTGTACAACAATAAAACCTTGAATTATAAACATTCCATATTATTATGGAACCGTAAATACTTTGAAATCCCAGAGTAGCAACGTGAGCACACTTACTGACTGATTCTCCTCAACAAAAGCACAACACTGTAGAAACTGTCAGCTGCAACTACAGGAAGTGTATTTATTTTTCTCCCCCTTAACCCAAAGCAGTTTGGCACACTTAATTATGACAGACGGGACTGAGCACACACAGCGTTGACAGCGGCATCCACTAATTGACAATGACATTAAAGAAAGGATATACTAATACAGTTTGTATATGTCCACCATTCTCTAGGGGGGTTGTGTGCTGACGTAAAGATGTATCCTGTCAGCACTGCAGCCATGCAACAAACAAACACACAAACTCCGATAGACAAACACGTGGACAAACATCAAAATACTTCATCTCCCACCAGGGCTGACAGCCGATGTTCAAATCGCCGCGGGCGTTTCTACATCGCTTTGTGTGAATCCAGCTCAAACATGAGCATGTGGTTGATTTAACTTATAATGCTTTGCCCGTCATGCGTGTACCCACACCCCTTTCCAAACCACATCCCCCCCTTCCCTTCTTCAAATTAATTAGGGGAGACGTTTCACAAATTAAGTTTATTGATATTGTCTGTTCACTTGCTGCAACAGAATGAAATAATACAAAAAGATCCCTGTACTTCTGTAACCCTTCTGTTAGTGCTAACAATGGCTGTCACAAAGCAGTTTTTTTCACATATACATGCACACACTTCAGCTCCACCCCTCCATTTGCCAAGCGGGAAAGTAAGTGGTGGTGCCGGGGCTGGAGCTTGACTTTGTTAATAGTCAGACGACAGCTTAACAGCTTGTGCAACCGTAATTATCGCCGTTTGAAATAAACGTGACGGTTTGCAGAGTGTGTTTGTGGGGCGGGGGTTGAGGGGAGAAACAACAGGAGTGGAAATAGGAGGGTGGAAAAATCAAAACAATGTAGCAGTTGTAAAAAGTTGCCACAAGAGAATCAAATAAATAATTCAGACAAAATGCCTCATCTGTCGCCTGCCATCTCAGGTGCGAGGCCCACCTGACTTCCCTCTCCCTCTTTGGCTGAATAATTCACGTAACCAAAGAGGCAAACGGTGACTTATAAAAGCCATTATTATGTTTAATAATGACTAATACATGTCTTAAGCTGGGCTTGTGAGTGTAGGGGGGGGGGTGTTCGTTGATGCAGGCCTTTCAGACGGAGCCACATGGACTGATGAATGTTAGAAATGAGATGTGTGTTACCGCGTACAGTTAGGCCAGTCTATGCATATTCATCATCTGCCTTAACATTTCACATCTGCATGTTGATCCATGGACACAGTGGAAGTGAAAACACTCACACCATGTTGTTTAGAGTGACACATTTATGATGCATTCAGGAGGGCTTTGTTTAAAGGGGCCCTATTGTGTTTCAGGTTCATATTAGTATGTTGTGCCTCTACTGTGACATGTCTCGATGCTTTAATGTTCAAAAGCTCTTTATTTTTCTCATACTGTCTGTGCTGTAGCACCTCTTTTCACCCTCTGTCTGAAACCAGAGCCCAGTCTGCTCTGATTGGTTAGCTGGCAGGATCTGTTGTGATTGATCAACCACTCAGTGATTTCCCACCTCTTAGCCTATCACTCACAATGTGTTGGAGCAAAAGCCAATAGAAGTGCAGGTGTTACGTAGTAAACAAAGGAGGATTTTAGCCTTTGCAGACCACTACATGTACAGAAACCTATACCAAACACCTACAGGAAAGGGAAAACCAGTGGCGGCTGGCGCATTTTTCTCCAGGGGGGGATCTACCAAAATGTAAGCAAACTTATACACAAACTCAAAACATGTCATATTACAACGCAGGGCTAGCTCAAAGGCACACAGCACTTGATACAGTCTATTATTTTAGTGCCTGTTTTTGTCAACCTCCTTATTATGCTTACTGATCCCTATCCTGTAGCCTCCTGTTTACTTTCCTAAACATGGCTAGTCGCATAGCATCATCCATGTGGATAGGCCTGTCACGATAATTAATTTTGTTGGACGATACATTTTCCCGGAAATTATTGCGATAAACGATAATATTGTCGGCACCATTGTAAGACCATTTTAGACCACTGACATAATGATAATATATAATAATAATTCAAGTACATCCTTTCAAACAGAACTTTGTATTGAACATTCAACATTACAAATGAAATGTGAAATAATATTCAAATATATAAATTATATATAATAAATAAAATAAATACATTTAATTATAACAAATTAATTAAAATCACACACAACCAAAACAATCAATTAAATAGACTCAGGCTGGAAAACAGAGCTCTCTCTCTCATATATATATATATATATATATAGATAAATAAATAAATATGAGCACACATTGTCTCACAAGCAAAAAAAACCTCCTTAAAACAACAGTCAAGTGTACAGTCCACTGTCCATACAAAGACCCAGATGCCTCAACAGGCCATATCCAAATCTGTACAGTATTTCAAAGATTTCGAGCAAGGAACAACAACATGTTTGCATTGTCGGGCAAATGCATCTTTGATTGCAAACTGTAGGGAAGGTGGGGGCTCTCGAGCTGCCGTGTTTGCTCCCAGCTGGGAACACAGAAAGGTTAGGTTGTGTTTCAGGTGCAGTTTAAGGTTGGTCGTATTGCTAGCTTTTGTTGCTACCTTTTTTAAACAAATGCGACACACCGCCCGGCTCATTCAAGTCCGTAGGTTCGCCTCGTTGATTTGGCTTAAATCCAAAATATTCCCACACCGGAGATGTGGTATTAGGTTTTGCAACCACTTCCATTTAACTTCAAATTCCCCTCGAGTAAGTCACACGTTGTCTCCTGCTTGTCTCTATATTATTAATTTGGCTGCTACACTGCTGCACTCGGAGTGTCCTGACCTGGCTGTGTGTGAGCCCCGCCCCTCACAGTGCGCCGGGCTGGCAGCCACAGCGCTCCTGGCTGAAATGCTGGTCACATCCTTATGTAAACAAACACGCATGTAAACGGCAATTTATCGAGCTCAGAAAAGTTATCGAGTCCATTTTTATTTATCGTACGATAAGTCAATTTATTGATTATCGCGACAGGCCTACGACTCTAGTTTGTTCATGCTTTTTAGTTTTTTCTGATATGTGTGTACTGTTTTCTCTTTGTGTTGTACTGTCTCAGTGTGAACATAGATTAAACAGCCAGCCAAACTCTTTTGAGAGCCAGGGAATGAGCAGCCATAGTCCTTTATTGACTTATTTGCAGTCCACTGACATTCAAACGGAGTGAAACTATAAAAAAAGAAGATACAAGGCACTTAATGATCTCATAAATGCAAGTGTAACATACACAGATTAACACATAGGACCGCTAAGTGTAAACAAGGTAAATATAGCTAATGCTAGCTGTGCAATAAGCATGTATACAGGCTAGGATGGCTAAAGCTACCGTGTATGTTAACGCTAGCGCGAATGCTAACGCAAAAGCTAGCGCGAATGCTAACGCATTTTCTCATTCTGTTTAAACATCTCCCAATGTCATCACATAAATACACACAATACATGTTACTAATCCTTACACTTACAGTCATTGCTTTCTGACGGACTTGACCCTTTTATTCTTCAGGTTGCATTGCATAGGGAAAATGAGTAATCAACTGCCATGCCATTCAGTTCACTTTCTCCTACTTCCTGTACCCGGTTTCCTGTTTAACTTAAAGCATCAAAATAAAGGTCCTATAACAACAATGAACAATGTGAAACCTTCATTAAACATTAAACTTATGACTTACGGGGGCAGAACAATGTGCTTTAGGTCACTCACATCTGTCTGGATCCATGCTGGGTCTGGTCCATAGACTGGTCTGATCCTGACGTTTGAAAAGGGAGGCAGGGGAAGCAACATATAGCACTGGTGTTTCTACAGGTAGTTAGCCCAGCCTTCTTGCTAAACCAGCTCCTTGAAAAAGAGCATGTATACTGCCTTCCTCTGTCCTAACTCCTGCATATGTCCAACCCAGTCTCACGGCATTTCGTGTTATAGTGACGACATTTAATCTATTGATTCGTGTTCACCAACACGATTTTCCCCGTTTTTTCGTGTCACACAGAACGATTTTAAAAGCAATGTATTTCTATTGGTAGTAGCCTATGTTTCATGCCTGCAACACGTCTTTTTGTCCGGTCGGGTCTTGAAAGACCGGAAGCTGTGTGGTTCATAAAAACATGTTCTTACTCAATATCAAGCCACGATTATTGTTTTTATTTTAAATCATATAATGTCGGACTTTTTTTGCCGTCCGCGAGGAAAATAAATGGGGCTCAGAGCCTCAGAATACTGAAATCTGTATTTTTTCAATCTCATCTTTCAATTTGTTATTCTTTTCTAAATAACACACTGTTATTTACTCAACAATAACACACAATTATCCTTGTTTTTATTTATTTGTTTAATTCTATAATCTCTGGCTTTTTTGGCGTCCATCAGGAACTGAATTTCAAAATAAAATAACCGGACACAGATACACACCCACTGAACTGATTACCCAAGATCCTCAGCTATGGTATAAGCTCGGTGATTGTATTGTTTAGCCGCAATGCACGTTGGGATATGGTGTTTATACGATATAAAATCCGAAAACATTAAAAAATAAATAATAATAATACTTTATTCCGAGTGTACTTGCTTTTCTCTTTGAAAGTCATCACATAACGGCATTGTAATACACGGTTCGGCTGCATTAAATATTACACATCTGCCGTAGTTATTTATTTATAGAGCCCTGATTAGAAGAATTCTAGACAAACTGGAAGAACTGCCACCGAAACTGAATACGTGACGTGGATCATAAATATATCAGCAATTAAACAACATCTTCAATTTCTCTTCACACAATACGTCTCCTTGCAGTATCAACATTAATTCGGCTGACTTTTATATTTGATCCAATTGGTAGAAAGGTTATATTTACCCCATAACGGTGCACAGCTTATATAAAAGGCCTTGTAGTTTTTAAAGATATTACTGATTTTCTTTGAATATAAGAATGTAAATATTGAGTTGAGAGAATAGTCAGGGGTTTTGGGTGATGGTAGACACATCTATGGAAACAGAATTTCAATAGCTTACCATTAAATGACGGATATACCTTTCTGTCTGTGATGTTTTACAAATCAGATATTAATGTGTAGAAGTAAAACATGTGAAATAATATAGCAATATCCTGTAAAATTATGTGAAAACATGAATAAAACTACACACCTTCAGATATTATACATACATAAGTGTCCTACACTAATAATACAAAGTTATTATGGCATTGTATGCTGTGTGTACCTTGTGTGCACCGCCTAGTGGTTAAAGCACGTTATTTAATTATTTTTTTAATATGTTATATTTGATGAAAAAAATATTAAGAGTACCTACAAAATAGGGGGAAAGTAGAAGGTCAATGATAGAAATATAGAATATAAAAAATCAAGAAGATACTGTAAGTAACAGTTTAGTTCCGGATGTACAAAGATATTAATAGGAGGAAGTGCAAAACAGAAAAACGAATTAACCTTTATTTAAACATTAAAGAATACTTTAGGTTAAGGTCTTCTTTTAAATAAGAAAAAAGCTTTGGGGGTATCTACAGATAAATATTAAGCCTGACAAAGTACTTAACGTCTAATATATTGCTTTCCTGCAATGTTAACTATGTTGAAGCACTTATTTTAACTGATATTATACATATGAATTATACTCTTATAAGATGTATGTAGATAGTATAAGAAATGTGCAGAATATGACAGTTTAATGGTGGAGGTATACACACATATTGATAGACTGTTGAGGAACCTGCGACCCAAGTTTTTAAATTCATTGCAAAACTACACCGTAGTTGTGTATATGATATGTCAATAAACCTTAGAAAATCTTGAAATCTTGAAGGGATGTGCAAAATAGCCATTATATACAGTCTTTAATTAACTATTAGTAGAGAATAACGAGTAATGAATATACTTGATAGGGATCTGCAGATAAATGTTTAGTCTTCTCAAGCACCAACTAATATCTCGCCTGATTGTTGGCACTTGACAATCACCTTCCCTGAATTTTACTCAGGTGTAACTAAAGTCTGATTTAAGGGTTGTTTATATTTGACAGCATTAATCGGAATCTGCAAAGTAACTAAAATAAATGTAGTGGAGTAAAAATACCAGGTTAACCTCTGAATTGTAGTGGAGTAGAATTACAAAGTAACAATGAGCTGTCATGTGGGTATATATTAATGCTGCCCATTATGGACACAAGCAATTTTCACCCATTTATTAATTATATGTTTTGAATTTGATAACACCAATGTGTTTAATACTGGCAACTTCTAATTTTAGGAAAAACGAAAACGTTCCCAGTAGAGACATAGAACATGTTGAGAAACACAATAGCCAGCATGTGTAGTTCTGGGGGGGGGGAGTTGGTCCTGTTCGAGTCCAGTTTTGGATAGTCTGCCGTGGTTTCGTTCTATTTCAAAGTGCTGTTTGACGCTCGGCGTAACCTTGGCGCACTGCCACTCCAACATCCAATCCCAGAGCTTGAAGATCCATCAAGGGGTTTGTCAAGCAAAGGGACTGTAGTCCCAAACGATAGCTGAGATTATGGGTAGTGTAGTGTCTTCGGCCATCCTAAACTCCGAAATGTTTTTCGGATTTCATATCGCATTAACACCATATCCCAACGTGCATTGCGGCTAAAACATCCAATCACCGAGCTTAAACCATAGCTGAGGATCTTGGGTGATTACACTCGGTTGATGAGGGACCGCTGGCAAGCTGCTGCCGCGCCTCCGCCGTAACTTGTTATTTTTAGCTGTCCTTCTAGCTTGAATCAGTCTGTTTGTGCTCTATTGTTCCAACCTTACACTACTTAGCCAGTCTGAAGTCGAAGTAATTCCACAGTGTTTTGCCTACAGCCTGCCTGGTGCTGCACTGTTTACACCCGGCAGCCCGAAGCTATCCTATCTGCTAAACAAGCTAACCTGGGACTTTGGGACTTCTCTGTGCTGTCGGTGACTGGATACCCGGATCTGGCGTGCCTAGTAACACCTGCCTGACCGGAGCTGTCTGTTCCTGCCTACCAAGTCGTCCATCTGACTGTGGTCCATCTGTCTTACGAAGGCTGCCTCGTCACAGTAGCTGGTCCCTGCTCACACGCTACCCGCGGCTAACCCGCGACTCAGCCACAGGCGTGGGTTTGCTCTCCCTGCCCGGGGACTCGACACAATGTCTACCGCTGCTCTATCCTGGTTCTACTGTGCCCTAACCATCACCCGGACTACAATAACGCTGAACTGCACCCTGACTGACTTCTCTCACCATGATGTTCAGCAGGCTTGTCATTTGGGCTGCACTGTGTTTCACAGTCACTAACGCTGCCCCGCAGCTGAAATACCCTGCCACGGAGCTGCCGTGTCACTTCCTGATCCCTCCAACTCTGCTTGCCCATCGGGACATCCTCAAACGTTCCAGATATGTACACCGTTGATCACGTCGTAACTTTCAATACACAACTACAAACCAAAACACAAACATCCGCTCTTTTTGGTCTACCGAGCCCCGCCCCCTCCCTCATCACTCCTCTTTTGAGTGCCTGGCAATAAAACTCACAGGATCTAAACCTACCATTATTGTGACTATCTACAGACCATCGAAGCCATCAGCTGCTTTCCTCACAGAATTCTCAGCCTTATTAACAACAATATGTGCTATGTCCCCCACTGTCATCCTCCTGGGTGATTTTAATATTCATATTGATAACCCCGCTAATGGTTTTTGCAAAGGACTTCATCTCACTCCTTGAGTGTCTTGGTATTACACAATATGTCAATTTTCCAACCCACAACAAAGGTCACATATTAGACCTAGTCTGTTGCACCGGTATCACTCCTTTTAACCTCACTGATGCTGAGTTCCCCATCTCTGATCATAAATCTGTGCTTTTTGAGGTAAATGTCCACTGTTGGAGGGTCACCCTTTGGAGTGGTTGAAGGTTCGAGCCCGCTCCGCGCCGTTCGTTGATGAGTGGTCTGCTATAAGAGGAAGGACTCAGACACAGAGATATGAGGTTAACAATAAGCTGATTTAATGGTAAAAGCAACAGTACAATATAACGAAGTACTTCGGGCCCTGGCTCTACTACCGTGCGATATACGTATCAGACAGTCAGACAGAACAGGGGCCCCGAGTATAAAGAAGTTACAATATTTATACACACAAACGGGGAGGAGTTGTGTGGGAGGAGTTGTGTCGGTTGCTCCTCCCTAGGTGTTATCTACTGGTGGATTCACTCCTGGGCGAGCCCTAGGCAGCGAATCAGAGTGAGTCAGCCATTGCTGCCCTGGATACCATCTTCCACTCCGTACAGAGCGTGGGAGGTTTGGATCTACTGCGCCCGCTGATAAGTCCCAGGCCGTCTTCATGGCACCCATGGGGTAAACAATTCATGGGGTCAACATGGGGTGATCATAACAATCTTTATCGTCCCACCTGGCAGCACTCTCTTTGTATACTCTAAGTCTCCACACAGTCTCTGCACAGGACCTCGCTACTTTCAATGTTGTAAGTTTAAACACTTTCCCATGCAACCCCTCCCCACGCTCCTGTCCAGCCCATTAAAACCCGGGGGGGCGACTGGGTCCATCCATTCCCAAGTCACGGCACACACAATGAGCACAGCAAGCAAATAATACCACAATAAGAATATTGCCCTAGTTTCATAAGCAGTTTCATAAGCATACATTTTACACAGACTATTGGCGCCTAAGATATGTCGGGCCAAGGTTATAATTATTGAAACAGGTTGTTAGGCTGGCTGAGTGACTGACTTTTTTTACAGAACTGTCGACCAATATTGAAAAAAATGTAAACAAAACAAACATGGTCATAAGCATGATACCATTCTTAGTTAACAAAAAAACATTCAACATTTCATAATTAGCATGCAAAAAATGAACCTCGAGGGATTAATTAAGCTTTACCAAATGCAATATTTTGTGTATCTGTTGACAGCCTAATCCTTATGAGACCACACACAAAGCTTACTTTCACATAACTGATTTGTTCTAAAAAGAATAAAGATGTGCCAAGTTCTTAGAACAAAATAAATTACAAAGACGATCTAAGGGTCATGTATATTTTTTCAGGGTAGGTCATTTCCAAAAGTAACCAAAATATTGTAATTTATTTCCTACTCTTTCTCTTGATAAACTACATTTCCAGGCCTCTTTACTGTATATTAACTTTGATCAATAACTACCTCTGTAATCAATACATACTGATTGAGGTATCGAACCAAAGCCCTGCAATTAAATATTTTACTTTTGCATCACTGGTAGCTACAGACATGCACCCTCATAGGCCTACCCCACCTCTTCCTGGGGATGAATGGGGTACGAATGTTCTTTATGTTCCAATGGAGCACTAACAGCCAACATGACACACACGGCTGTTTACATATGCAACTGTTCGAATATCGAATCATCTCCTTTACCTTTCAGGTTCAAGAAAAACCTGCAAAACAGGATGTGAAGATTTATGAGTTACAAGTGCTATAAGAAGAAAGAAAGGAAGATGGGCGCAGGTGGGCGCAACATACTATGAGGGGCCATACAGACCGTAATTCATACTGGTCCTCACACACATACATTCTCCTTTTACATACATATATTTTCACTCTTACACTCATACATTCTCCTTTTACATTCATACATTTTCCCTCTCATATACATATATGTTTACAGTCACACATTCATACATTTTGCTCTCATATTATCATATTTCAATGCACACATTCATACATTGTCACTCACATATTTATACATTTTTCACTCACATATTTATACATTTTGCTCTCATGCACATTCATTCAATGTTTAGATTTAATATTAGAAATAATATATGCATGTCTGAAGACAATATATGTATGCAAGAGAAGAATGTATGTATGTGGGATATAAAGTATAGTGGAAGCGGAAGGAGTATGGTTGAAACGGAAGGCAGGTCATTATCGCGCTTTGATTGGCTCAGAAGGTCGAGCGGGGCGGGCTCATGTTCAGAACTTCTGATTCAAATCAACATGATGGAGGGAGATGAATCCGTGTATCTTCGGACCATTTGTTTTTCTTTATTAAACAAGTAAACGGAAGAGCGTCTGAGAGGCGTTTTTGCTTTTTGTTTTTTACCTTACTAAACGGTCTAATTGTCATTGGAGCGAGGGGCGGGGCGAAACTCACGGATGTGATTTCAAAATCACTCGTTTGCTTGGAACTGTGCTAATATTATAATCAAGGGTAAACGAGGTGAATTTAGCGATCATAACGAAAACGGCCAAGAGACATATTGAGCCCAGAAAATGAATGTTATTAAGGGCTGTAAATATAATAAGCCTATGTCTAAAATGGACAACATTGTTAGGAGATTTAAACTATACAGCGGTTCTGCACTGCGGTCAACTCCGCCGTCACTCAAGTTTGTTTTTTCAAATCGGCAGCTCTTCATTTTTCTTCCTGCTATATTTGACGAGTGATACAAATATTTTTTACCACAAGTTCTCAATAAAACTGACACTGTTGGACTCAGTACTAGTTGACTGCTACCAGAAATAATATGAAGTACTTTTACTGTGTACTTTTTGAGTAATCCTCTGTCAAAGTCCCCTCCATAGTAGGCCTACGTATAATCAGGGTTGGGTTGTAACGGAATACATGTAACGGCGTTACGTAATCAGAATACTCTCTCTAGAGCAGTGGTTCTCAAAGTGGGGGGCGCAGAGGCATGACAGGGGGGGCGCGAGAGACCAGAAGGAAAAATGGTTATTAAAAAAAAAAAGAAAAAAAAAAGATTAAGAAAAATCATAATTTGAAAAATTATTGATTCGAAAATAATATGATACAGTACAGTACTATTACGTCTGGGTCTCTGTTTCATTAAAGCTCGGCTCTGTGCGTCTGGAACGAGCCATTTTGTGTGCGTGCGCGAGCGAGAGAGAGAGAGCGCACCGGTACCGGAGATCGTTGTTGTTAGCTTCTGGTGCTAGCGAGCTACACTAACGGATATTAGGAGTTTTTTCAACAACAAAGTGGAGGAGAGTCCTCTCCTGTCAGACTGAGAGGCTCAGTGAGCTAAAGGACTCTCTGAGTGTTTAGATAGTTAACTTTAGTCTAAGTTATCTCAGTGGGTCTCAAACGTTTTGGTCACCATTAATGTAAACAATTATTTCCGAGGCACACGTTTATATGATCATTATAGTTATAAAAAAATAAGAGAATAAATGAAAAACAGGTATGAAATACTATATGACAGTAAAAAAAGAATAAAGTTTAAAAGGGTGATTTGTAAAATATCCATAAAGAAAAAGTAAATCTGTTTACAGTTCTGTTTCATATGGGTGTTGAGAGATGTATCCATAGATCTCTTCATTTTGCTCTCAAAGTGCACCAGATTGATGCTTTTAACTTCAATATTTAAAAATAAATCTTCCCGGGGGAGCTTGCCCCCGGACCCCCCTATGTGAGGTCCACACACCACCTAAAAAAATAGCACTTTACCCCTGCTTACACCTATATGCCGTGAGCTGATTATCGAGCCTTCATTGTAACAGTCGCGGGCACACTGTGTATTTGCGTGGGGAGTGTTGCAGTAGAAAATTCCACTGTAGCGACCGGTACATTAATGGGAAACCCTAAATGTTTGAGCACCCTCTATGAAACGTCAAGCTACCCCTTAGCACCCCCAAAATAAATCTCTGGCGCCCCCACTGAGCCTATTTGTGTTGGGGGGGCCCGACTTTTCTTTTTCTCCAAAGGGGGGGCCTGACAGAAAAAGTTTGAGAAACACTCCTCTAGAGAGAGAGAGAGAGAGAGAGAGAGAGATGCAGCGTGTCTGTGAGGCCCCGCCCCCGCACGCAGATGAGAGAGACATATCTTTTAAAATATATTGAAAGTTAGAAACGGAGATGGTTCGATAAAATGTGCAAGATAACGTTTATGTAGCATTTCTTTATTGGTGAAATTATGACATTTCTTAACGGGATAAAATCAAAGTAAATAGCCTGCTGCTGCTGAATGCATGGGGCAAGTGACTGGAAAAAGTTTTTAAAGTTATTACACTGTTTCAGATAATAATAATAATAATAATAATAATAATAATAATAATAATAATAATAATAATAATAGTGAATTGTCCGCAGGGCCGCACTGGGACAATAAGTCAGGCCGGGAATTATACACCCAGCCAGGCCACTACCAGTTTTTTTTGTGCCATTTTGCTGGATTTATTTGTGAATATTTACAGCGTTGCTGCCCGTAGTGATAGCCCTATAGTTTAAATCTACTACCCACAAATAAACATATGGACATGGGTTACTATTTAAAAAAATGTGCAAATGTATTTGGCAAACCTATCCATGGGAACATATTTTAAATGGGGGTGGACCTCATATCCTCTAGGGGCATCCCCCCTCGGTAAGATTTTTCTTTTACATTTTGGAGTTAAATGCATCAATCTGGTGCACTTTGAGGGGAAAATAAAGAGACTATCTATGGAAACACCCTGATGAAACAGATCTATAAAAAAAATTGAAAGTTGTTTATTTATGGTTCATTTATAGTTGTGAGTGTGTCTGGGCTCCTGAATCCGCCTCTCCTGTCTCCCTCCTCTCCCCCCTGCTCCTCTTTGAGGCACCAGCAAAGACTAGCTTTAGCCCTCAACAAGTTTTAAAAGTTTATCTTACCTTTTTTCACCTATTTAACATTTTTTCTTTTTATTCATGCATATTTGACTAATCACTCCCCCCTCAAGTGGAAATATGTGTTTACATAAATGGTGACCAAACCGTTTGAGACCCACTGAGATAACTTAGACTAAGTTAACTATCTAATGGTGCATTTCCACCATGGCGCGGAGCGCGGTTTAAGCGTGCCGTGTCGTGCCGGGCCCGTTTTTGGTTGCGTTTCCACTAGGCCTAGTTCCGGCCCGGGGCTACTTTTTCACCTTTTTTCTGGCCCGACAAAATCGTGGTTCTATCGGGCCAACAAGCGGGCCAACAAGCGGGCCAGCAACCGGGCTGAGTATGCTAAACTAGTGAGAGAATCGCTGGCAAGGGGGCTACAACTACAACAAGATGAACATATTTGACCGTGATTTAATTGTAATACACGTTTCAAAATGATGCCGAAGTAACAACATACTGATACCGGTTAGTAAAAACCATGAATTAATGCTTTGACAAGTCTGCAGACAGACGGCAGGCGAAAAACCTTTTAAAATGCGTGTTGTCTGAATGGAGATCGGCTAAGCTAACGCACTATATGCTCCGACCGTCCACATTCACAAAAACGGCCTATACAGACATAAATAAAGCAGCGACTGTATTCGCCATGACAAAGACAGTCTGTGGTTTGTACTTTTGTCTAGTTTCTGAACAGATATGAGGAGCTGTGAGCTTGAGTGCTAACAGCTAACGGCTGATGTTGTTTTTCTGAAGATGACGTCACGGCTCCGCCTACACTGCGTTACTATAGATACTACCCCAGTTCCTAAACTGTAATGGAAGCACAGCATTAAAGTGAGCCGGGCCTAACAAGGCCTAACAAAACCGTACTAAGTCGAGTGAGGCCTGCGGTGGAAATGAGCCATAAAACCCTCGCGCTAGTGGAGCCTCGCAACCGTGCCGCGCCACACTAGCACTGCATAAGCGCATAGGTGAGCCGCATTTGCGGCTCCGTTGAGGCTCCCTCCGCAAGATGAGGGCCCCTCCGCGAGGTGAGGCCCCACGCAGTCTGCGTGATCAGCCTGTAGGGAGGGACGGCCCTGTCGGAAGGCCACATCATGTAGACAGACAGTCACCCTGTGTGAGGCAGACCCACATTTGCGCAGCGTTGCGTTCACAATACATAAAAATAAAAAAAATCAGCAGGCCACTTAACAGGCCAGGCCATCGGGAAACCTCCCGGTCCTCCCGATGGCCAGTCCGGGCCTGATTCTCCAACCGGCCCACTTCGGTACCGGCCAGTCCGCCACTGCTGGTTGGCCTCTTATGATGCTGCTGTCTTTTAATATATGATTATTTCTCAGCCGCTAGTTCGTTCCTTTCTGGTAGCAGTCAACTACCGAGTCCAACAGTGTCAGTTTTATTAACAACTTGTGGTAAAACACATTTGTATCACTGGTCAAATATAGCAGGAAAAAAAATGAAGAGCTGCTGATTTGAAAAAACAAACGCGAGAGACGGCTGAGGTGACCGCAGTGCAGAATCGCTGTATAGTTTAAATCTCCTAACAATGTTGTCCATTTTAGACATAGGCTTATTATATTTACAGCCCTTAATAACATTCATTTTCTGGGCTCAATATGTGTCTTGGCCGTTTTCGTTGTGATCGATCGCTAAATTCACCTCATTTCCCCTTGTTTATAATATTATCACAGTTCCAAGCAAACGAGTGCTTTTGTTTTGAAATCACATCCGTGAGTTTTGCCCCGCACCGCGCTCCAATGACCATTTTAATACTAGTTGAACATTACATTTTTACATTTGTATGTGTTTTTTTTTATATGTTTATAGTTATTGTGCTTTTTATCATGTTTTTAATTATTGTTTTATTATTGTACTCCCATTGTGTTATTTAATATTGTAGTTATTGCCTGTACAGCACTTTGGTCAACTGAAGGTTGTTTTAAATGTGCTATATAAATAAATAAAGATTGAGATTGAGATTAGACCATTTAGTAAGGTAAAAAACTAAAAGCAAAAACGCCTCGCAGACACTCTTCCGTTTACTTTTTTAATAAGGAAAAACAAATGGTCCGTAGATACACGGATTCATCTCCCTCCATCATGTTGATTTGAATCAGAAGTTCTGAACATGAGCCCGCCCCGCTCAACCTTCTTAGCCAATCACAGCGCGATAATGACCTGCCTTCCGTTTCAACTATACTCCTTCCGTTTCCACTATACTTTCTCTCCCACATACATGCATTCTTCTCTTGCATACATATATTGTCTTCAGACATGCATATATTATTTATATATTAAATGTAAACATTGAATGAATGTGCATGAGAGCAAAATGTATGAATGTGTGAGTGTAAATATATATGTATATGAGAGTGAAAATGTATGTAAAAGGAGAATGTATGTATGTAAAAGGAGAATGTATGTATGTAAAAGGAGAATGTATGTGTATAAAAGGAGAATGTATGTGTGTGAGAGGACCAGTATGAATTACGGCCTGTACGGCCCCTCATAAAATACTTTAGCATATAAACAAACCAATTAATCAAAAGCTTTTTCTACAAGAATAAACACTAATTTTCTTGACGATGACCCTGACAAATGGCTGGCGAATGGAAAGCGAAGTTACTCCGGCGTGCACGACACAGCGCGATCATCCCAGCGACACCACGCTGCTCAGCCAACCAGCCCACTGGTGAGTCCCCCCCCACTCATCCACCTCCACCTCCCTCTTTCTCTCTTTCCCCGCTCGGTGGGGCTAATAAACGGCCGGTGTCAAAAAGGGTTGTCAGTCCATTCTTTGCTTGTTTGGGTTCATCTGGACTAGCGGGATGTTGGGATAGAGGGATGAAGGAAGGAGGAGGGGGAGGAGGGGAGAAAAGGCTACTTGTGGGGGGAGGTAGTGACAGACAGATGGGGCAAGGGGGGGGGGAAAGAAAGTGATGGAGGTAGTAGAAGAAGAGGAGGAGGATTATGGGTGCAGCTCAGCTCAGCTCAGCGGCTCCTCTCTCCAGGAGGACCGGCGGGACTGTCGGCCCATCACTGGCGCTTTATTGATTTCTACCCAGCGTGCTCTTTGTCAAAAATCAGATACAGTGCGAGCCCTCTGGACCTCCTCACCTTTTAAAGCACACGGAGAGCCTTTTATGTGCTGAACCGAGGCGTTTGCGCGCTTGTAATGGTGTGCGATTGTGCGCTGTGCTCTTTGTCGGGGGGGTCAGAAGGCTCCGTGACGGACGAGAGGCGAGAGATGAGAGAGGAGCCTCTTATTGCGCTGTGAGCAGATTTCACACACGCTTGTTTTGATGCTCTTTCATAGCTGTAATTGTTTAAACTGGCTTGGACACAGCATTTTGCTGCATTTTGGCCAACATGTTGAGGAATACATTGTGTTTTGAGTAAGACTTTTAATAGGGTTAGGTCAAGGATTCATGGGAATGTTAATGAAGGCCAAGTAATTCATTAAAGAGGACATATTCTGCTCATTTACAGGTTCATTATCATTTGTATTTTGAGCCTCTACTGTGACGTGTTTACAGGCTTTAAAGTTCAAAAAGGTCTTTATTTTTCTCATTGTGCCTGTGTGATAAACTGTATCAATACCAAACACGTTAGGTTTCAGATGTTAAAGGAATTGGCGTCTGCCCAAACAGGAAGAATGGGTGTGTACATTTGCTGATCAGCTAAGAGACATTACAGCATCACATACATTTCTGGGGAATATCTTAAGGTGTTTTTTTTTGTAAAATGCTGACTAAACCAACATTGTGTTCAGTTGTTTTTTATGGTGGTTAGGTTTGATTAATGATGACATATTTTTGCTTTAATATTTAAAAAAGGTCTTTCTTTTCTCATACTGCCTGGACTATAATACATTAAATTACATGACACTTGTTAGACGCTTTTACCCAAAGTGACGTGGGGATGGAGCCAGTGCTCCTCTGATCCTCTGATCAGCGCACTAACTCTTACTGAGCCACAGCCTCCTATACTTTTTGAAACCAGAGCCCAGTCTGCTCTGATTGGTCAGCTGGCCGGCCCTGTTGTGATTGGTCAACCACTTAGAGATGTCCCACCCCTTAGCCTATCACTTACAATGTGTTGGAGTGCTATAAAGAAGCGCAAGTGTTGCATAGTGATGTCATTATGTTACATAAGTGAATAAAGGAGTCTAATGGAGGCGTTTCAGGCAGGGGGGGGAGTGTGTGGGAGAGAAACTCCCTCTGGAGGGAACACAGGGATTTAACCTTTGCAGACCACTTACATGCAATAAAACCTATAGAACACACTACAGGGAAGGGAAACCCCCAAAGTGCAGAATAGGGCCTCTTTTAAAAGACAGTAACTACTGATTATATTTATATTTTTAATACAATATTCCAAGGGTAATTTGTGCAAAAACAAGATCAAAGAAAAGTCATGACTAGATTTTAGACTAATTCGAATTTTGCCGCATTTTGGTCAAAACGATGAAAAATACGTAGTGTATTGAGTGGAACTTTTGTTAGGGTTAGGGCTAGATCAATGATTCCAGAGAAGGTTAATAAAGACCAATTCATCCATTAAAGTAGTGTAATGGAAAGTAACTACTGATTTTATTTATAATTTATGTACATCATTAAAGTATCATCTTTGGAAAAAAACAGATCATGGGTGGTCATTTTGAAAGTTTACTGAATATGACGATTTATCTAGTGGAAAAAAATAGTGGCAAGGCACTAACTGTCTGGTAATAGCTGAAGATTAAAGTGAATATGAAATAACTATGGTAAATGGCAGAGGTAAACTAAAGGAAGGGGGGGGATGTTGACGTTGGCGGGGGTCCACTGTCCAGCGACTACTCCGCCCCCCCCCCCACCCCTGCTGCCCCTCCAACCTCGACACGGAAAAATATTATGCAGCAACTGGGCTTTCATTGACTCCCAGTGATTCATTGCCCAATTTTAAACTGCCAAGCTGTTAAATTGCATCAGGTCTGCCAAAATTCATTCCAGGACTGTAGAGGAGATATGAAAAATTAAATGTCATCTCAGCTACAGTGGAAAACTTTTACCTCTCCTCCTAGTGAGGGCAGGAATATGCTAGATTCTGGTATGATCGATGGCCGCGCGGGACTACACTTAACCTACTTAGTGATGTCATGTTAGGCTGCAGCGCTGTTTACTCTCAGCCGAATGACAGCCAGAAATAAACTTTATCAGCCACTGACATCGGCCCATTCTCCCTCCTCTCCCTCTCCATCTTTATGTTGATGCACAGAAGCATGATTCTCTTCTCTTCCCTCAATGACTCCCATGCAAACTTGTTTGAAGAGGGCAATTTCTAAGACAGGGGAGTGTGTGTCCGTTTATTAAGTTATCCACTGCTTAATATCTGAGTTATAGTGAAGAGGGTGGTGCAGCTCTTTGTAGTTGGAGACCTGCTGTGGTCAGGTGTCATGTCTTACAACGTGTCTCAATGTGTCATTTTATTCAGGTTTTCATA
Source organism: Dissostichus eleginoides (assembly GCA_031216635.1). Lineage (NCBI taxonomy): Eukaryota > Metazoa > Chordata > Actinopteri > Perciformes > Nototheniidae > Dissostichus > Dissostichus eleginoides. The sequence continues at coordinate 6,852,328 of CM062264.1, forward strand.
AAATCTGCTATTGTCTACTCTGGATCATACAAGCCCAGCAGGTGTCAGAAAATAAATAAATGTGTACACACAAACTAGTATTTTTTGCACTCGCAATACATTTAAATCAGTTAAAAGAGAAGATAGTCATGTTGTATGTTTTTTATAATAATGTAGACATTGTTTATTAATACTGGTCAGCTGTGGCTGCTGTCAATTAAGTGCACTTTAGCCCCAGTTTGTGACTTTTATGTATTACCGTAGTGCATAAGACGCACAGTATAGGGTATTAAATAGTATTAAATACACAATGATCAAAGTTCTTGGTGATTGTCAATAAGGAAGTATTATAATACTTGACCTAATAGATCCCTATTATGTTCACAATGCATTATAGAAAGTGATACAAGGCAGTCTCTGTCTCTGTAAATACAATTTAAAATGTACAATCTGCTTTATACAATCTGCTTAATATGAAAAGTGCTTTATAAATAACTTATTTGATTTAAATTGATTTTTAAATGTAAGTGTTCTCGCCACATAATGATCACACATACAAAATAAAAGTAGAAAATAAATTCTAGACACATAGAGCTGGCAAATTTCAATAATTATTTCAAATAAAATAAAACATAATTTAAATGTGTTCTCATCTTTGCAGCTTTGCCCACCTTGTGCATTGTTTTTCTTAATTCAGTTCAGTGCAAAACCTCTGAAGAGCACTTATCAACAGTGTCGATTTGTATAAATTACATTAAATGGCTCACTTGTCTCTAACATCAGAACTTATTTTCCATCCCTCTTTCTCCCGATATTTCCTCTGAATACAGGAGCCGTCCCTCCATGATCGTCACACAATAACCCTCTCCCCCCCCCCCTCTGTCTCTGCTCCTGCTCTCGCTGCTTTACGCACTGCGAGGCGGCGATATTTATTATTACGAATATCATTTGTATTAATCACCAGGATAAATGACTGGTTTGGCTATCTGAATGCCTCATTTAGAGAAACTTGGCTCCCATGTCATGGTTATAAATTACAGGCAGGCCTGTGTTTCACCTGAGGCTCTCTCTCCTCCTTCTCCACACACACACACACACACACACACACACACACACACACAGAGAAGCTGTTTCCCATGTCACACCGACGGACGTGCAGGTGACATCGCTTCAAGAAACAGTGCTAAATGCACATGGCCGTACCACGTTCACACACTGAAATGCACACTTTACTGCGATACATTCCCCACACTATGAGAGTTGGCCTCCTAATGTCCACACAGTCTCATTAATGCCTCATTCATTGGTGTTTAATTTATAAAACTACTTCGCTGAAAATCTTCACTTTCGAATTGGACATTTTAAGATACAACTCCTGTTTCCAGGACATTTGCATTTTGTTGATACCAAAGTAGATTTTCTGCACCTATTGTATGCGGTTGGTATGCACAACAGGTCAGTTATTATTCACTATAAAATGTATTTTATACATAAATATGTGCCCCCAATTTGTTAAAAAATTCAGAAAGTTTCAGGGAAATAATTATCTCTTTTTCTACTGATCCACCTGTTTAAAAACCTGTCTGAAAAAATGAGCTGATCAGATTTGGCCACATTGTGACGTCACACCGATTTTGGGTTGGGCAACCATTAGCCACTGACCAACCAGGGTAACACCCGCTCCGTCTTAACGTCTCAACTGAATCTCCTCCTAAAGAACCATTGTGTTTTTTTAACCAAACACTTCCACACAGGAGGTTGGCCAGCAGGAGATCATTTGAGACATGTTTGATATATATCTGAGATAATATATTGTTGAAAAGAGTATAGGGGTCCTTTAAACGTCCACCTTTGTAATCCTGAATGATGTTAAAACTATGGTGGAATCTATTCAGTCCAACATGTCTGTTCGCAAATCTTTAATTGACTAAAAACAATGGTTTTATGTAAATCATTGATACCCTGGTTCGCTGCTGTGCCTGGCTTGGTGTTTCTGTAAACTGATCTTTTCCCAGGTTAAGTAAAGGTTAATTACACAAATTGTTCATATTTAATATACTCTGAACCACGATGTTAATGTTTTTCCATTTGTAATGTTTGTCCATGTTGATGAATGTCTATGCGTGTCAATTTTGTTCTATTCTATAGCCAGGGTTGGGAGGGTTACTTCCCAAATGCATTCCGTTACAATTACTAGTTACCTGTAAAAAAAAGTAACCTAATCTGAGTATCAACATATCAAAGTATTGTAACCTGATACTTTCTGTTACTTTTGGATTACCTCAATATCAAATGCTACGGAGCCCCCTAGGGGACATGGAGAAGAAAAAAAAATTATTTGAACAAAAAAAAAAAAAAAATGTTTTGCGAGATTTCGCAATACTTTTGCGAGATCTCGCAAAACCTTTGCGAGATCTCGCAATACTTTTGCGAGATCTCGCAAAACCCGAGTGCAGTTTGTAGACGGTCCCTAAGCACTCCTCTCCCTCCTCCAGCTGCAGATTGTGACCAATTCTTTAAGTTTAGCTATGCGTGCGTATCGAACTGTTCTGACAAAAATGACTCTGTAGCTCGTTGTCTACCTTGCTATGATTGTAAAGTCATGTTCTTTGTATTTTTACAACATTATGTTCATGAGTTATTGATCCGCGAAATTCGAATCTGTCAATAACTCAGCTCAGAGTATGCTTTGCGACGTGCATGTCCCCTCGCTCTGAGTGTTCTCTTGAGGTGTCTTTCACTTATGTGAAACCCGTGCCTATTGCCAAGCACTGATGTTATATCTTTATATTTAAGGCCAAGCTCAAAGTCAAATCGATGAACCGCTCCATTGTTGTGGTTTCTGTGTTGCCGAACTGACCAGGAAGGACATTGAGCTAAATGAAAAGTTTTGCGAGATCTCGCAAAGGGGTTTTGCGAGATCTCGCAAAGGTTTTGCGATATCTCGTAAAAGTTTGCGATATCTCGTAAAAGTTTGCGAGATATCGTAAAGGTTTTGCGATATCTCGCAAAACATTTTTATTTATTTTTTTGTTCAAAATTTTTTTTTTTTTCTTCTCCATGTCCCCTTGGGGGCTCCGTAAAATGCAATGCTATTAAACACTGGAGAAAATAAATATCAATAAGATATTTTTTACTTTAGTGTATTATGTAAGACAACATAAAATGCTCAGTTTTAGTTTAATACACACAGTTAAACTCACACACACTATTTTATGAACATATGCTGAATTAAAAACAGAATAAATGAACCAAAGAAAGTGAAAACCATAAAGCAGATTCAGGCAGTACATATAGATTCACACTTAAAGTATTATCCTACAGAACAGTACAGCTTACAGAGAAGAGATAACATCTGATCCTTTACAACAAACGCTATGTGCTCTTTTTAGGTTTTTACTTGCATTGTAATACTGCTAGTAATCCCAATTTTTGAAACAAAGCAATAATCTAATTATGTCTTTTTTAAATGTAACTGTAAGGGAATACAGTCACCTTTTTTTATAAAGTAATCCCGTTACATGTCACAACCCGTAATGCATATTTCCAGCCTTCATGGGCCAAAGTTGAAAGAAAATCTAAAACTCCTTCAGAGAAGGTGTTTTAGATCAAGACATGGACTGTGACAGACAAGCCTATAACCCCACAGTATACTATGTATATAAATAACAACAGGCTGCATTTAAATATATAATTAAGCTCTGAAAACACTTTCTTTTTATTCTTCTATGGTTGGAAACTACTACTGCTATTATGTAAATGGGAAATGACTGGTTTCAATGTTTAAAGTATGTTCTTGAAATAGATTAGTAATATTATTTTATTTCATAGCTCAATCTGTGTTGATAGCTCTCTTAAACTCCAAGGTATGGAGTTGCGAGACACTCATGAAAGTAAGGATTAAAGGGCTTCATTAACACCCAATATCCTTTTTTCAGATTCATATATATATCTATATTGTAAACCTATTCAGAAAGAAACTTAAAAGCCTTAAACTATGGAATAATGTTAGTTAGTATTAACTGTGATCAGGAAAGGGAAAATCAAAAATATTACAAAGGTAACTCAAACTTATTTTCTTCCAGTTCCTCCATTGCAGTCACATATTTCTACATGTGAGCAAATCTGGTCACACACACACACACACACACACACACACACACACACACACACACACACACACACACACACAGTATACTTTCTCCCCCATCCATGCTCCGTATTTCCATGTGATTAAATTATTCAGTGGTACAAACTACAATTATGCTTTATTAAAAATTATTAAAAAATTCTCGCCCGGCTCCGCGTTTGTGAAATAATGTATTGCCTGCTTGTTTTTCTAATTTGCATCTTTGATTCTGCTGCTGTTTGAAAAGCAATGATGATCTCTATAACTACTCCCCCCCCCCTCCCCTATCTCTCTTTGATAGGGCTGGGATGTATGAGTGCATGAGGGGGGAGGGGGCAGGACGAATGGCGTTTTCCTACATTGATAGATGTGCAAGCGTCTGATTTTATTTACATGTGTTTATCAGCTCTATGAGTCGTGGGAATGTGTTGTTGAGTGATTTTTTATTATTTCTTTTTTTATTTATTGAAGCTTCGAGAATGTCCGGAAAGCAGGATAAGCGAAAAAACACGCCTCATTATCTCCAAAAACCACAAAGTTATGAAACATTTTTTCTTTTAAATAAAGGATCAAACTCTTATCCGCCATTTTGCTTAAACATGGCATTTCCATATATTAAATATACATGTGGAATTTACACTTCAAAGTCGGGCCCATTACGTGAGCCATTAGTTTTACTTGTAACAGCAGATCCCTATGCCCAGGTTATGAATGATTTAACAGCGAGTTAGTGTAAACTAGATTACATTTTCTTTCAAAGCGGCTATCTCCTCAGCATTTTTGGAAACGGACGGACTGTTAAAAGGATAAAAGAGGGGAGGGATGACACAGAAAGAGTTGGAGAGACAGAGAGTGCATCGCCTCTTCTGCCTCTCGTTGCACGCTGAATCCTGAGCAATGACTGGCTACTTTAGCAATTAAAATCCGGGGCAAAGACACAGCAGCTTGCTTTGGCCCGGAGACTGGCCCATTCATCATCCCAACTGCCATAAAATAGCACTAGATGGATTCTTTGATTTTAGCTTTGGAAGAACATAAATCAAAATCTAAACCACGGCCTGTCACAAGCATCACCAGAATTATCCATTTGAGGGTGGAGAGGGAAGGATCTAGGCTCATTGTTTCTCCTCCTCTTCGCAGACTCACACCCACCACCTATCCCCCTGTGTGACACCCTGGGTAATCTATAAGTGTCTCGTAATGAGGCTTTTTCTACAGTTCAACACCGGCATTCATCAAGCGCAACAGAGAGGAAGCCTAATCCGGAGTGCTTTGTCCTTTTTTGGTGGGGTTAAAAAGGGAACTTGAATGAGAAAAAATATAAATATTAGTTGTAATACACTGCCATTTAAAAAGACAAAAGAAATGCTGCATTTTTCGGGACAAATACTGCAATTAGCCGAATGCGTGTTTGAACTCATTCCATGAGGTTTTATTTTTAAAAAACTGTAACAAACCTATACAAAACTTTATTACAATGATCCACATTTTTCTGGAGGATTGATATTGACTAATTGGAGGCAACACCGTGTAAATGAGTGGAGAAGACATAAGGCATGTGACTGATTCCATACAGAACATCAGCCAGAAATGAAGTTTATATGCAGGGCTGCACATAACTGGTGCGCAGGTGTGCGCACCCCCGCCAAAAAAAGAGCACCGGATCATTTGAAAAAAAGCGCATTTGCGCACCAACAGAGAGAGAGAGAGAGAGAGAGAGAGGAGAGAGAGAGAGAGAGAGAGAGAGAGAGAGAGAGAGAGAGAGAGAGAGAGAGAGAGAGAGAGAGAGAGAGAGAGAGAGAGAGAGAGAGAGAGAGATGCGAGTTGCGCAAGAACTGGTAAGATAGCAGGGTTTCTCACACATAGACTTTACAAAGTATAATTCGCGAGCCATTTAGGTTTAATTTTTTGTATCCGTCCGCGAGCACGACGGCATCTGCGATCCCTCGCTCTACCCCTCGCTATCGCGTGAAGGGTCTGCTTTATGTGCTCCGCACAGTAACCCCGCTGCGATCCGGCGAACAGTTCATGAGCGTGCTCACTAGCGCACCTCCCCCCGTTCATAAAGTCAAGAACCCCTCAAAAGGTACGGTTTATTTCATTTTAAGGATGCGCCCAAGCAACATCTCCAGGTGCTCATTTGAGAACCAGGGCAAAAAAGTTATGTGCACCCCTGTTTATATGCCATCTAATTGCTTTGACAAATGTATTTAGATTGCAACCTTGGTTAAATCATGTACTATTTAGACCAACAATGAATTTGTCTTTATTTTCAACAAGATAACTTCTCTATGTCCCAACCACCCCACCTCAGCTTTTTCACATGAACAAATAGTGAACATGTACTTATAATGCTAACTGAATGGATGGGACCATTGTCATTTGTGAGCCCTATATAATTGTGGTACTCAGTGTGGCAAATGATCTCAGTAGAACACATTTGATATATGTTGATTAATGATTAATGCTGTATTTAAATGTGATACTTTTCAAAAAGGTCGCTTTATCCTTGGACTTCGAATGAAACATCTAAGTCTTTATGTACTTGACTTTGCAACAAACATTTGTTTGATGTTGTCCAATGCATGTCCTTTAACCCCGCCTCCCATCTCCTCCCTATTCGGCTCATTCACATTAGCATGACATGAACTCTGGATTCAGCTATTGGTGCATTTTACGACTTTTAAGACTTAATGATTTAGAAAAATGCTTTCTAAGTTTTCCTATTGGAAAGTTGATTTGCTGTCACTTAATATGTCTAACTATATTTAAAATGTGTTACCTTTTTATAGAAGTGATTATATTTGTATGCCAATATTTTCTTATGGTAAAGTTTCGTTTTGCACTTTTATTTTGGTAGTAATAGATCGGGACTCTTATTTTGAAGGAACTTTTACCGGAAGTGAATGGACAACGGAGCAGAATGTACATATATTTCGTCTACCAAGACTTTACCCATTTCCTCTTTGCTTTTTGTTCGGGTTCACCTTGCACTTTATCAATTGAATCACTTTGAACATTCGTTTGAGATGTTGACGGGTTGGCCGAACTTTTTACCCCACAGTTAAAGAACTTAATTTGCTTCGCCATTTTTTGTAAAACAAACACACAGCGCACCGCGCACGCGAGTAAACATGCATCGCTTTCTGGCGCCGTAATCACACCAATGCACGTGCAACTTAAGTATCAGGTTCCGACTGGTCACAACAATAATTAAATATCACTCTTAATTTTAATTAACATTTATCTATTTTGGGGTGCACATTTTGCTGTTTGCTGTTTGCTGTCCTTGTTATTTATGTTAAAAACGGGTTGCCACTGATGGCAACCAAAGGCCAAGAAGTGGTTGACATTTTTTCTGAATGGTTGCCAATGGCAACCTGGCAACCGTTACTGTCGAGCCCTGTAGCAAGTTGAGATTCCACAGATTCTAGGGGTATAAGTATCACCACTGAGCGACCAAAACTTGCGGCAGGGGAAGCAAACCCAGACAACACACAACGTAGCTTTACGGAGCAAAAACGGGACATTGTCTTACATTTGCTGTTGTTCTGATCAAAAGTTGTCAATGGCATTAAAACGCATAAAACGCTGTTGAAGGTTAATCCAATGTGTCTGTGTCACTTTGAAATGATTACTGATAATCCATCTTCATATTTATGTCAATAACGGAGATTTCATATTAGCTGCTACAAGAGTGTATGACAGCTTCCGGTTTTGGGCATTCTGGCTACGCATCACTCATTCACCAATGGGTAATGTTTAGATGGATTTTAGGAACTTCCCCTCGATTCTATTGGCTCTAACGGTAAAAAAGGGGTGTCAATCATCAATATCGACCGAGGGGGGCCAGAGATATGGAAAATGGACCCAAATGACCCCAGAAGTGTTTTTTTCTTTCTAAATCTCTCTAAAAAGGTCAAATGTCACTTGTTTTGCATCAATCTCTTCTACTTTTTCTGATAAAATAGTGGACAATATGATATATTGTAGGTTTTGTCATGGCAAAATGTATTCACAATGGAGAGTGGAAAACGTCTAGATTAGTGATTCTCAAATGGGGGTGCGCGGACCCCTGGGGGTACGTTGGGGTACTGCAGGGGGTACGTGAGATAAAAAAAAAAAGGTTAATTAAAAAAATACCATGCATGATTACAAAAATAATCATAGTACAATTAGTTAAATAGTCAAACCCAATTTTATATAAAATATTCCTAGAACCACCAAGGGTTCAAGATCCGTTCTTGTGCTTTTCTGGTTCTTCTCTGTTTTTAAAAGTGTGTGGTCACGTTCTAGTCACTTTGCTCAGCGCTACTGCTTGTTGTTACAACTTGTATTTGCCGTACTCGCCATTAACTGTTATTGCTCAGGTTAATCTCGCCCCCCTCCGACGTAAGCGTGAAGTATTGGTACTTGCCGGGCAGCCGAGCGGGGCCAGCTAAGCACCGGGTTTCGGTACTGAGAGCCAGCTCCGCTGCGGTGGAAACAGGAAGAACCAGAGCTAAATCAGGCTGTAGCCCGGAACCACGCTGAGCGTGAAGCCAGTTGCAATATTAGATTATAACAAATAGACATTGAAATGGAATCGTGGTTAGAACGTAGCAGCACTACAGCAGGGAACATGGACAACGGAGAAAAAAAGAAAGCCAAAATTGAGCCAACAAAATGCCGTCAATATCAGGAGAAGTAAGGTTTGATGGGATTCACGTCAACAAACGGCAACCCGCCCCAGGCATTGGGTTTTTTCTGTGGGGAGAAACTAGCCAACGAAATCAGCGCACCTCCAGAGACATCTCAGTACCAAACACCTGTGTCATGTTGGTAAGCCACCGGAGTTTTTCAAGAGACAACTTGCTGAGTACAGATCCTTGCAAGAGATGATGCGAAAAGCCTCCACAACATCAGCCAAAGCACTGGAGGCCATACTTGCCAACCCTCACGATTTTCGCGGGAGACTCCCGATTTCATTGCCCTCTCCCGTTTCCTCCCGGGGTCATATTTCTCCCGATTTCTGACAAAATCAGATTTAGTCACGACTGTTTCCACTCAGACTTTAATACAGCTACACCATTGTTTGGTTTCCATGGTAGCGCGTCTCTTTAGTAGCATGTGCAACTGAAAGTCTGAGAGGGTGAGGCAGATTGTCACAGAAAACAGAACAAGAATCGACAACTCTACCCTCTGCTCACTCCTTTCCTGGATACAGGTCCAGCCCACACACTACAGGTTGCAACTACAATAAGCATGTTAATGTTAATCTAACAGCTCCGGCGATCCACTAGAACCCCCGCCCGCTATCCACTAGCACTTTTTTTTTTTTTAACCCTTTCATGCATTGTGGTCACTACATTAGAGACTGCTAATTAAATGCTGTTTTCTTGTATATGCATGGGGTTTCGTATGTTATAGTTTTTGCATATTATATCATTTTGTTCATTGGTTTGTTAAACATATATTACTTAAAAATCTGTTTTTAAAAAATGCATAAAGATGAAAATATCCTTAGTTTGTTGTAATTCATGCATGAAGGAGTTAATAAATCACACACTGATGGAACATCACTATATTGTAATTATTTATAGGCTTTTTCTATAAAAAATGTTCGGGGTCGGTCAGGGGGAACTTGGCTGAGAAAATGTTTCAAAGGGGGTACATTACTGAAAAAGGTTTGAGAAGCACTGGTCTAGATAACTGTATCTTAAAACACCTAGTTGCAAAAACTAGAAGGATTTACTCTTTGCTAAAATAAAATATAAAGACAAAAATACAGATGAGTTAAAGTATCAGAAAAAGTCCTGCAATAATCAACACTGTGATGTTATTATCACTAATCTGTTACATCAGATTATCTCTCCCAACTTGTAAAACACCTAGCTTGGTAGGTGCCCCCCAGTCTCTGATACCAAGAAATCCTTGTCTAGATTAGAAGCACAAAGCTTTCAACTTACTCCAATGTGAAGCCATCCGCGTCATTATTAGATATCATAGCAACTGTCGCAGTGTGAAAAGTGAGAAGGACACGAAGAACAGGAGGGAGCGAAGGATGGATTGATGAATGGCTGGGTCAAACTAAATCAGGACAATCAGCCAGGAGAAAGATGTTTGTAACCAGCTCGAAAACAAATCATAGTGACTCACTCAATGTTCTCAACTTAAGCAAGTTAAACAACACACACATAGTTGAACCCAAACCACAATTTTTCCCAAAGCCTAAAGAATAACTTTGGTGTTCTAAACGTAAACCGATATATATCCATTGATTTATAGATTTTTTCTTACGCAATTTTTGTCTATGGGAAAACAGTGTTTTGGGGGCCAAATTGCATCATGTGACAGACCCAAAATGTGTTTTTCCAAGGTTTGGCCACTACGTGAAATTGGCTCCAACACCGAGCGCTATTCCTCAGGACGATTAGTTACACAGATCGTCTAAGAAGGTGTTATTGGAAACTGTTTATGAAAACCTTTTTGTCTTTTCAGAAGAAAAAAAATGTTGTTTAAGTAGAAATAAATAGTATGTTGTAATTTTGAAGACAGCTTGATATACTTAGCATAATTTTCATCAAAAAACAAAATGTAATTCACCATAAGGTTGAAGAACACCTTAGTCGAAAAATAAATTGCTTCTTTCTTTTTTATTTGAGGAATTAGAAATATCTGCGGTCATTAATTCCACCAAATTAAAAGAACATCTCATCAAAGATCTCTTGTCAGTGTCTAAATATATCTGTAAAATAAACAACATGGTAATAGAAGAAACATTACATCATCATCATTAGTTTATGAAAAGCTTGAGGTTCTGAAGCATCGCTGATCTGAAGCAAATGGAACCAAAATAAACCAAAAACCACGGGGCCTTTGAAACCTGTCTGATGTGATTCTCCGAGGAATGTAGGTCACTCCATCAAGTGATACTGAAAAATCAAAAAGTGAAACTATCTGACACAGGGTTTCTAGTTAATGAGAGATGACTGCAACTGGTATTCTTGACTGTAAAAATAGTTACATTTCATCAAATTATTAATGAGCCACAGGAGAATCTGCTGTTCATCCTCCGCTGACCTGATAGTGCATCTAATTCCCATCAGACGTCCTTAGTTTCCGCTGACTTCACATTTCCCCATTTAGCTTTTCACTGTTACAAAATCTCATGTGATATTGAAGCGAGAGGTTCGAGAGGGAGGGAGAGATTAGTTTTTGTGTTGTCATTATGAGGCGCTTCTCATTAACAAGTTATACCAGGAATGTCAAATAAACAAATGTACATTAATCAATCAACAATGTGTAACCATGCTGTCTGTGCTTACCAGTGGTGGACTCATTAAGTACATTTAGGTAGTTGACTTAAGTGCAAACCTGAGGTATTATCCTTGAATATAGAACTTACTAATTACTTATGTAGAATTACAATTGTATTTAAGATTTTTCAGCATTGAGTACTTTTATGTTTAATATATGTAATTTATTATATGTAATGTCTTGTCTTTTATCTGGACCCTGAGTCTGTAATAAAGTTTTGATTGATTGATTGAATACTTTAATTGCATTGTGGTGATTATAGTTACTTTAACATAAGTACCACTCTCAATCCGGTCTTTAACATTCAGGTTGTCCACGCATAGGCCTGTCACGATAATTAATTTTGTTGGACGATACATTTGCCCGGAAATTATTGCGATAAACGATAATATTGTCGGCACTGTTGTGAGACCATTTTAGAACACTGACTTAATGATAATATATAATAATAATTCAAGTACATCCTTTCAAACAGAACTTTTTTATTGAACATTCAACATTGCAAATGAAATGTGAAATAATATTCAAATATATAAATTATATATAATAAATAAACAAATAAATTAAATTATAAAAAGATTATTAAAATCACACACAACCAAACAATAAATTAAATAGACTCAGGCTGGAAAACAGAGCTCTCTCTCTCTCTATATATATATATATATATGTAAATATATATATAAATAAATAAATATATATATAAATACATATATTTATTTATTTATATATATATAAATAAATAAATGTATAAATAAATATATCTATTTATATATATAAAAATAAATATATATATATTTATTTATATATATTATATATATCACTATATATATATATACAAATAAATAAATAAATATGAGCACACATTGTCTCACAAGCAAAAAAAAACTCAACTGGCCATATCCAAATCTGTATCAATCAAAGATTTCGAGCAAGGAACACCAACATGTTTGCATTGTCGGGCAAATGCATCTTTGATTGCAAACTGTCGGGAAGGTGGGGGCTCTCCATCTCCAGCTGCCGTGTTTGCTCCCAGCTGGGAAAACGGAATGTTGGTCGTATTGCTAGCTTTTGTTGCTACCTTTTTAAAACAAATGCGACACACCGCCCGGCTCATTCAAGTCCGTAGGTTCGCCTCGTTGATTTGGCTTAAATCCAAAATATTCCCACACCGGAGATGGAGTTAGGTTTTGCAACAAATTCCATTTAACTTCAAATTCCCCTCGAGTAAGTCACACGTTGTCTCCTGCTTGTCTCTATATTATTCATTTGGCTGCTACACTGCTGCACGCGGAGTGTCCTGACCTGGCTGTGTTTGAGCCCCGCCCCTCACAGCGCGCCTGGCCGGCAGCCACAGCGCACCTGGCTAAAATGCTGGTCACATTCTTATGTAAACAAACACGCATGTAAACGGCAATTTATCGAGGTCAAAAAAGTCATCAAGTTCATTTTTATTTATCGTACGATAAGTCAATGAATTGCTTATCGTGACAGGCCTATCCACACATTTAAGTTCATTCATATAGTTGAAATCGTGTTGTGTGTCTTGTGTCATGACTTTCTGTTTTATTTTGTAGCAACCTCTCCCTCTCGTTTGAGATAACTTAACTTCCTGCCTTTGTGTGTTTCCCGCCTCTGTGATTCTCTTCACCTGTGCCCCCTTACCTTGTGTCTCTCTTTCGGACGATAATGATCTGAATACTTTCTCCAACACTGGAGTTGACCTACAAATGGGCCAAATCCAGCACAAAGACACCGTACTTATAGTGTGTGGGTTGAAACTTTTCAAAGTAGAACAATTTGACTCATAAAATCTGGTCCTGAATGTAAGAATTGTTATAAGATGGAGCTGTGGGAATCAGATTTATTTCACCAAGAGATATCCCTTTCACTGTCAGGGCTGAACACTATGCGTGTGAAAGTCTCTGATGTAGAGTTGAAAAGCTGTGAGCACCAGACCTCTGTAAGGCTTGTGTCTCTGAATCTTCAACCAAACTGTCAGCGGTCAATTGCATTGTGGGTAATTAAGGTGTCAGCTTTGGGCAAGAAAAGAAAATACTTGGATAAAAGCAATATTACATGTACTATAATGAAATATATGCTTTATACACTCAATGCATCCTTATGGACAAGCTGTCAAAAATCCTACATTAAAAGAGGCGGTATTGTGCTTTTTGGGGTTTTCCCTTCCCTGTACTGTTCTATCGGTTTTTGTGCATCTAAACCAGGGTGGGGAACCTTTTTCCTCTCAAGGGCCATTTCAATTTTTTCAACATCCTCCGAGGGCCGTACAAATTATTGACCTCTGCTTAAAAATACAAAAATCACAACCCATTCATTTCGCCTTTCTTTCATGCTGTGCAAAGAAAAAGCGTGTGCAAATGTATTTAGTGTCCTATCCATGTGGACATGATTTAAGTGGGGGGGGACCTAACCTCCTCTAAGGGGGTCTGGGGGCATGCTCTTTGAGAGCAAAATTAAGAGATCTATGGATACATCTCTCAACATCCATATGAAACAGAACAGTAAGCAGATTTTCTTTTTCTTTATGGATATTTTACAAATCACTCCCCTTTCAAACTGTATTCTTGTTTATTAATAACAACTTTTTTTTACTGTCATATAGTAGCCTATTTTATACCTGTTTACTTTATTCTCTTATTTTTTTATAACTATAATGATCATATAAAGATGTGCCTTTACCTCACTGGTTGTAGAAAAAGCTTCTTATATTCGTTAGCATAGCTAGCTAACCAGATGCTAATAACAACAAAGTTATTGACTGTATGATCAGTATGACAGATGAACAGATCGCCACTTGGCTCTCAACTAAAGACACAGCCACGCAAAAACTGCGGCATGTGTACGGCTCCTTATGGGTACTGCAAATGTTGAAGTACCAGAGTGGCGTTCTGGTGCTCTCCGTCAGAACTGTACCCCTGTCAGACGAGACATATACCACGTGATGACACATCAGGCTCGTGTTGTGTTCAAGGACCCTGACCTTGGCCAGGAAAAACAGGTACTCGCTTGTTTAATTATTTTGCGGTCTAGATTTCTTGAATTTTTTTATTTTTTGCGTGTGTTTATAAATTACCTCGAGGGCCGTACCAAATGGTCTCACGGCCCGGGGGCCGGAGGTTCCCCACCCCTGATCTAAATGGTCTGCAAAGGCTAAAATCCCTGTGTTCCCTCCAGAGGGAGTTTCTCTCCCACACCCCCCCACCTGAAGCGACGCCCATACTTCCGTAACATAGTGACATCACAGAACATTTCTGACAAGTCTCTTAGCGGTTGACCAATCACAATAGAGCCGACCAGCTAATCAATCAGAGCAGACTGGGCTCTGGTTTCAGACAGAGGGTGAAAAGAGGTGCTGCAGCACAGACAGTATGAGAAAAATAAAGAGCTTCTGAACATTAAAGGGGACCTATCATGCAAAATGCACTTTGTGATGTCTTTTATACATAAATATGTGTCCCCGGTGTGTCAGGGAACTCACGCAGCGTCAGAAAATAGAACCCTTTCTCTTTTCCTCCGTACCCAAATCTTTTAAAAACGGTGGTACAACGAGCGGATATAGATTTGCTGCCGATATGACGTCAAATCGGCGGCGGAGCCACAGAAGTTGCTATCAGAAACAATGCCTGACGTGTTTTGGACGTAATCTCGTCTTTGTTTACATTAGCAAGCCTCGCTAACACTCAGAGCTAACCTGTACTGTATGTGTTTAAATAGCAGGAAATAAAAAAAGGAACTCACATTGTGATAAACCCGCAAGAGAAAAAGAATTTGAGCTCCATACTGTTTCAGAAATAATCCTTGATGTGGTTTAGAACAGGATGGCGTTTTACAGACATGTTTTGTATAGGTATGGCCCTACAATATTTTTTTCCAATATAGCATAATAGGTCCACTTTAACATTGTTTTTCTTTGAAAAAGAAGATGACTGTCCTAATCTGAACTCGATTCAAACCGTTTCGAGAACCAAATGCCAACTGTAAATCAGGCCTTATAGGCCAGGGCCAATGGCGTTTTATCACAGCAGAATTGAACTTTATCTCCGGTAGAATTCTGATCAGGCATTAGCTCCGCCTCCTCTTTTCTTTTCTTTTCAAGCTAAGGACCCAAAATCTGCGTTTCTCTAACAGGGCTGGAATAGAGGGATATGAGGGATTTCTAAAATGCATGATCTGTTTGTATTTTGAGCAAAACACATCATATACATGTTTTTATATATTTTTATATATCTGAGACCCATAATATATGCCTTAAAATAGCATGATAGGTACACTTTAAAGCAACGAGACATGTCACAGAGACACTAAATACTGATATGAACCTGAAAATGAGCGTAATGTGTCCTCTTTAACCAACACTAACCAGCATTAAAACCAATGACCACAATGTTGGTTGATATTTCCCATAAAAACCTGCAATGCTGTAATGTTTCTTAGCTGATCAGCAAATGTACACACTCATTTTTTCCGCATGGGCAGACGCCAATTCTTCTAACATCTGACCCTAAAGTGTTTGGTATTGATACAGTTTATCAAAGTTGAAAGATCCATCCGCCTCCATCCGTCCACAGTCCTGCCAATTCCTGCCAGCGGGTCTGCCGGGGCACAGGATTAATCTTGCAGGGATTCCTTTGATTTGTGGTCCTCATTTGTATGTCTGTCTGTGAGAAAATGGAGGACAGCTGTCAATGCAGAGGCATTTGTCTTTGTCATTCTCCTCCCCGTCTCCCCCTCTCGTATCTTTGCAGTCGCTGAGCACTCTACAACGCGTCGAAGAGAATGGATAACTCCACTGTCTCACCCACTTAAGAGCAGATTCAATCAAAAATAAAGCAACACATAAAATAACCTATTTTAATTCCCACGATGCGATGAGCACATTCAATTACCTCCCGGGAAAGGCGCGTTTTTCACGGTGGCGACAATTAAAGTCTTATTTAATGTTTAAAGCATATTACTTTCCTTTATTACACATCTCATAACATAGTCAGCAGCCATCAAGGTGCAAAAGCCCCCCTATCCTTTTGTTTTGCATTTTATTGCAAAAGCTCATCAAAGCGGGAGACAATGGGACCCAGTGTGTGTGTGTGTGTGTGTGTGTGTGTGTGTGTGTGTGTGTGTGTGTGTGTGTGTGTATGTGGTAGTGTGGGGTTGGAACAAAAAAGCAGTTCTAAAGTACCATCTTATGTTTTTAGTTTAGAAGCCTGTATTATTTGTCTAGGATTTGTTTCTGTGTATTAACCATATAGTCATTGTTTTTTAGCATATAATGTTATTGTTTTGTGGATCACTTAAAGTGCCAGTGAAGTGCATTTTTTTGCGCCAAAATGAAATGGCAGTTTCATTTCTTACATATAATTGTACCTGTTCATGGCTAAAATAATTTTTTAGGAAGTGCGAGGGACGAGATAAACATCGCAAATTTTTCAGAGTCTGAGCCTACCGCTGCTGCAGACGATAGCGGCTGTGACGTCACAAGATGGGCCCAGTTGTGATTGTAAACATGGCGGAGACTTCGGAAAGTGATACTGGTGCGAGAGAAATGAGTGATTTTGACAGCTTTTCGGACAGGATAGATGAGGAAAGTGGCCATGGAAGTCAATTTAGTTGAGGACAATATTTTGTCATAGATCTAGAGTAGATCTACACACAGGATTGGCCATCACCTGATCATACATTCATCTGTTCATAGCATGATGCAACATTCATGTTCACATGCAGTGTTGTGCTAGTTACTGAAAACCAGTAACTAGTTACAATTACTAGTTACTTCACTACTTACACCAAAAAGTAATGCGTTACTGTGAAAAGTAACTTTTTAGTTACTTAAAAAAGGGCACCCATTAATGCCCTTATACTGTAGCCTTCATTTCAGTACTGTTATTGCATCGGAGAATAATACAACCTGTTGATCAACTTGACATGCATTTGCATCACTGAACTCTGCTAAGCAATGTGATCTATACAAACACAAACACAAAGATATGTTTCAAAGTGCCAATCCAGCCGCTGTTGCTTAGGTGGAGGTGGAGTGGCGTCGGATGAGTCTGGGTCTGTGGTCTTAGCTACTAGCTTCGTCCCAGCATGTTGTTTCTGCAGATGTTTCAACAGATTTTAATTGCTGTTTTGGGCAGTCGATAGGATCTTTGACCCGCCAGACACAACTTACATTTAACTAAAACGTTCTTTTCTTTGTGCTCGACAAAAGTGAAATAGTGAGAATATCTCCAGGCGGAGAAACTCGACTTGAGCTCTGCCGCCGCCATGATAGTCTTGTTAATAGACACAAACACAGTGGCCTTTATTTTTCATAAACAATCTACGAATCTACGAAACAATAACACCAGCCACTCACCTTCATCTTTTGGGAACAGAAACATCGCCACTTCGGCAGAATTGACATTACCACAGCCAGCGGCAATGCATCGCTTCCCGTGTGTTTTTCCTCCCTTTTTCTTCACTGTCGCCTCCATTGTCAGGTTTCCTCGATTGGCAATCACTTCCAGTCGACTGTGAAACACTTTCCAATAAAATACTCGCTCAAAAACGTTGGTAAATTCCACTTTGAAACAGAGACAAAATGAACGGTGGTGAATGTAAACACTTCGGCTGAGCCCATCTTCTGACGTCACGCAGTAGATCGCAAGCCACGCCCACGAAGGCGGATTTCCCAGCGGAAAATTCCAACTCGTCAAATTCGTTGCTATTCCAACATCTTTTATATGGGTTCCAATGGACAATTTTGGTCATTACTATACGTATTAGCATAACAGATCATGCACCGGCGCACACTTCACTGGGTCTTTAAGGGTTAATAGAAATATAGAGGAAAAGTGATATTGAATCATTTCTGATTTAAAGGTGGGGTAGGTAATTTTGGAGAAACCAGCTCGAGTGCGCTAGAATTTGAAAATACACAGCCGGAAAAAATCTGCCACTTCCTTACAGAGCCCCTCCTCCAACACACACGAACGCGCACATGACCAATGAG
This sequence comes from Dissostichus eleginoides, assembly GCA_031216635.1. Classification (NCBI taxonomy): domain Eukaryota; kingdom Metazoa; phylum Chordata; class Actinopteri; order Perciformes; family Nototheniidae; genus Dissostichus; species Dissostichus eleginoides. The sequence goes on from CM062264.1 coordinate 6,870,747, forward strand.
GGCACGAGATAAGTTTGTGCACAGATGGAAGGCTGACAGGCAGGTAGGCCATCCAGTTATTTTAGCCGGGCCGGCTAGAATGATTGGTCGTGCTTTTTACAGTAATACGGCTTCCACAGATTACATTTTGTAATGGATTTTTTGTCAAAGCACTTAAGATATTCATTGCTATCGGGATGTTAACCTCTTTAGCCCAGGGTTGCCAACTTTGGGTACCTGGCTGGAGTGAGATTTTGATATCATGGGTTTAATTACACATATGCGCACTAAATGACTGCTATCGTGTCAGTAGCGGGACCTTAGCATATATATATGATATATATACAATATATACAAATACACAATATTGGACACAGACTATAAAGGGCACAAAGTTTCATTCACTAATGAAAGTCAAACACATGTTTGTTTCCACTGTTTTATTGTGTGCATAGGCCTGTCGCGATAAGCAATTAATTGACTTATCGTACGATAAATAAAAATGAACTCCATAACTTTTCTGACCTCGATAAATTGCCATTTACATGAGGATGTGACTAGCAGTTTGAAAGGATGTACTTGAATTATTATTATATATTATCATTATGTCAGTGTTCTAAAATGGTCATACAACGGTGCCGACAATATTATCGTTTATCGCAATAATTTCCAGGAAAATGTATCCAACAAAATTAATTATCGTGAGAGGCCTATACATGAAACACACAGACACAAACAAATCTACAGACTTACTCCAAACTGCCAAATATATTAATTAACGCACTCTCACTCTCATATACTCTTTGACTCACAACAATAAGCAGCAGACTTTTACTTTTTATCATTTCTACTGGATCTTAGATCTGCGCATGCGCAATACGGGTCGGGGATTGACCAACCGGCTCCCACTGCTCTGCTGTCTGTTAACTTTGTTAAGAGTGGTGGGGGCGGGGAGGGAGCGGGTCGACAGCTTGAGCTGCTGTCAACTCGACATTGTAAATAACCAACCAAAAAACGATCGCCGGTTCATCTTGTTTTTGGCGTGAGAATAGGTTGGGCAGCGTGAGAGTGTGAGATTGAGAGTGAAAGCGTGTGTCACACGCCAGATGCGTGAGAGTTGGCAACCCTGCTTTAGCCCCATGGACCCGCCGAAGGGGCCGAAATCACAACATCTGCAAGCAAAAGTGTCTGAGGGCTTCTTAAGATTTAATAAACTATGAATGTGTCATATCTATGTAACGGGAAGAAACTCAGCTAACTGATCTTTTTTTTCTTTTTTCAAAAAAAACCTCAAAGCTAACGCTGAGCCTCTGAATTAGCCACGGGCAAAAAAATCTTTCGGCCGTTAGCACAGAACTCTAGCTATACCGATCGATATACTTATTGGATCTGCACAAACTAGCTTAGATAACATCCTGAGATTCCAAAGATTATAGAAATATAAGGATCATCTCTGAGCGATCAGAACTCGTGACAGGGGAAGCAAATACAGACAACACACGATGTAGCTTTAGGTAGCAAAAAACAGAGATATGCTCACCTTAGCTGTTATTCTGATCAAAAGTCGTGTTCAATGGCATTAAAACGAGAAAAAACGCGGCTGAAGGTTAATCCATAGGTTAATCTAATGTGTCTGTCACTTTGAAAAAGTTATTGATAATCCATAATTCCATTTTTATGCAAAAAACGGAGAATCAAAATGAGCTACTAATGGTAGCCACCAGAGGCTAGCGCAGCTTCCGGTTTTTCTACACATCACCATCACTCCTTATTTGGTAACCTGTATGTGTATGTGGAACTTTCCCTCGATTCCATTGGCTCTGACGGTTAGAAAGAGATGTCAATCATCAAAATCGACCAAGGGGGGCCAGAGATATGGAAAATCCACCCAAATGACCCCATAAGTGTTTTTTTTTTGCTAAATCTCTCTAAAAAGGTCAAATCACTTGTTTTGCATCAATCTTGATACAGGGTACTTATTATATGTTTTACTTTGGATTCCTAAAGCTTTTAGTCTACTAACCCATCATCCAAGGGGTAGTTTTCACTATAAGTAAAAAAGAATTTTTGGACGTACACTATAATTTACAGTTTTTTACCATGTTCAATCTGAATTTTCTTTAAAATAAAAAACATCTATATTGATTCGGACTTTTCTACATCCAACTCAAAGGTTTATCATTACTTTGAGAAAAAAGATTATTCATTTACCCCTTTTAGAAGTGAAGTTATGGTCATTTGTTCTGGAAATGTCATTTTCGAGCCTGAAATCTGAAAAACAGGCTTGGGGCTTAACAGGTTGGAGCATTCCATGGAATATAACAAAAAGTGTTTCTCGAGCCGGTTTCTCAAACTTACCTACCCCACCTTTAATCGGATATCAATTACAGAATTAATTGAACACAGGTAATCTTTGACATAAAAATAATGTTGAATGTTGAAATAACCACTGCCGTGTTAAAGAACACAGCAAGTGGACACAATAATGAAAACACTGTTGTTTTCACATATACATATATATATATATATATATATATATATAGCCTTAAAAAAACAAAAAAAACTGTTTTGCCTTTGAATACAATCAAGTATCGATAAGGAAATATTCCACATAAATTAAATACAACACATGGTAAGCAGCGGCAACACAGAATACTTTATTTTCCAGGACAAAGAGACATGCAAAAGATAAGAACTGGAAACAGTGTAGTACCTCAAGCTCAAAACCTCCTCCTTAGCCTACCACAAAAAACCTACAACTAGCAGTAGGGTGAAGGACATAGGGCATGATTTAGACATTATGACGTCCGGAATTTTGCTGCGAACATATTTTAGCAAAGCTTCGTTCAAAATACCGTGCTGAAACTGTGTTGAAAGACGCTCACAAGCCAAGCAGGTAAAGAGCTTGTGCAAGCTAGCTGAAAAAACGTTAATAACTCCTGTTACTCAGACAGGTATTATTCAGACAAAAATCCAAACTGGGAATACTCTTGTCCGATCAAAGAAACACAAAGCAAACATCTATTAAAAACTACAACAATGGAATCACTAACTGTTCAGGAAATATTAAGTAAATAATCCCCAAAATATGGCATTTTGAAGCGCTAATCATGGAGACTCACATAAAATAAAATAAAGGTATTGAAAAAATTAAATATGTGACTGATGCATGGGCCATGTTGAAAGATTTAAGTAGAGTGAAAGAAAGAGTTCTTATTTATTGCTTCATTTCTTATTTCTGCAACTAAATGGCCATTTATTTGAGTTTGCTTTCCCTTTGTCCATGATAAGAACGTGTCCGAAGCAATGAATATCATGGCTTTTGTCTTCCACATTTGCACCCACACACCTGTGAAATCCACAGTATTTCCACAAAGTGTGAACGTGTTTGTTTTCGGGGAGGACTCACGTGTTCCCTCGGCCCAGAGAGCAGACCCCGGCCGTGCCGCTGCGGCTTGGCGAGCACCTCTCACTTCATTGGCCCAATGAAATACAGTGTTCATTAGGCCATTGATCAACTAGTCTCATCCTGTCACAAGATTACAGCTGGCCAGCGCACCCACCTACACACACGCAAACACACACCTCTGCGGTGAGACACAGGGCTGGTAAGTGGGGTCAGAGGTGGCTTGTAGTCATCCATCTAACCAGCGTGACAGCGGCAGCTAATAAATCACTTATTCATCGTTTAATCCATCGTCTGTCGCCACCAAACTCCCAGAAAACAATGCCTTCACAAAACACACTCTGCCGCAGAGCATCCATGCAGACAGGTGCATCACGGCCTGCATACACACCTCAGCTAAATACATAGAGTTGTTCAGAAGCAGTGTGACTTTTTGAATCAATCGCATAAATCACATCACCTCGTGCACTTGTAACCAACCTGACGTAAATTTAAGTTAATTAGTCATGAAGTGATTTTTTAGCAGTATAACACATCCAAAGAGCCATAAATCAGCTTTGTTTTAAAGAATCTGAAACTAAATACCAGTTGATAGCCATTTTCGAAGCTGTTTTACCGAACACGAGCGATTCCGTGCTTGTTTTTGTTGACATTGAGCAATGCCATCTGTTAAACGCTCTCTGGGATGTTATAGATGATTGCTAACAGATGCTTTTTCCTCGGAATTACATCTTAAAGCTGCCGAAGAAGACAGACAAACCAACATAAATTCCGTGCTGTCATGCAGTGGAAGTATCCAAAATGAAACACAATGGAGCGGATTTACTAAGAAAATGTGTGCAGCAGATTTAAGTATATCTGCAGCCCTGATTTGTGGGTATTTGGCGCCTGATTAATTAAAACAGCAGCTCATTACGCAGTCACATGCTGGACTGAGACAACCCAGCAGGTGGAGGCTGTCTGAGGGTTAAAGACAGACAGATGCATTAATGTCTTATCAAAAGTAAGAATAAGTTGCGGCCTGTAGTGACTCTACAGTTCATTGGTAGTCAACTTTAATTAACACACATTTTCTGTTACACATTACAGAATACTGCGTCATTATTGTAAAGTTTTCTATATCGGGTAACTTTGAACTTAATTTATTAATAAATGTTTTACTTATACTAGTTTTAGTTAACCGCAGGTGGAAGAAATACTTATTATGTTAACTAAAAGTATTATTAGCATATTAATGGGACACTCTGTTATGTAATACTCCTGCATCCCTTTTTTTTTTGTTACTAAGTGAAGAATAAAAGTATTGGCATCAAAATATACTTGAATTGCCAAAACTAAAATACTCATTATGCAGAATGGACATTTTCGGGCATAATATATGTATTATAACTTGATTAAAATTGGTGCTGCAGTAAAGAGGCCTTATTATGCTTATTCCTGTTTTCCCTCTCCTGTAGTGTGTTCTAGGCTTTTGTGAAATGGCCCTGTGACACCCCCCCCCTTGCCTGAAACACCTCCATTGGACTCCTTTGTTTACTTCTGTAACAAAGTGACATCACTATGTACAGTAACAAACACGCTTCTATTGGCTAGTGCTCCAACAAATAGTGACAAGTGATAGGCTAAAGCGCAACACATCTCCAATTGGTTGACCAATCACAACAGAGCCGGCCAGCTAACCAATCAGAGCAGGCTGGGCTCTGGTTTCTGACAGAGGGTGAAAAGAGGTGCTGCAGCACAGGCAGTATGAGAAAAATAAAGAGCTTTTTGAACATTAAAGCATGGAGACATGTCACAATAGAGGTACACAATACAAATATGAACCTGAAACTGAAAATGAGCATCATATAAAAAAATATATGTTTAAATTGTATTGTTTTTTATTCTGTTTCTATTCTTCCGTCATCTGGCAACTACTTCATTATTACTCTCTATTTGTTCCACTTATCTTTTCTACTTCAAATGTGAACTTATTTGATTTGTTTGCTTGCCACTTTACTTAATAATTACTGTTAAAGGCGGAGCTGCTGGGTATCTTAATTCATTATAGTAAATCTTTATTCATTAGTTGATTCATATTTGTGAGTTATATTTTAAACTTGCAAAGTACAAGCAACTATACATTTTAATAAAAATAAATGTTGAGGAGTAAAAAGCACAACATTTGATGTAGCTTAAGTACAGTACTTGAGTAAATGTACTTATTTAATGACGTACACTGTAAATAACTAATTTGGTGGTTATCTCTATATTTAGCTTCTCCCTCTCTTTATCTGTAGCCGATCAGAGATGAGAAATCAATTATAATTTTCTCCTAACATTCTTTATGGCTAATGTAATCCCATAAGTGCCATGGTTATGCAAGCTTCCTTTGGTGGAATTTCATAATAACCATGGAGCCAATGTGCATCAAAGAGCACGGACACAAAAAGGACACTGAAACTCCTTATTAAATAGAAAATACAAACATTTAACATACAGAAATACATCTCTGTCTTTCCACTGTTCCAACAATCACCAAGTAATTTGTTCACTTATAACTGCTAGATAAATGGCCTTAAGTTAACCGGAATTACATTTAACCAGAATGAGACTAAAGTTCAAGCCCCTTCCCCTCACAGTTCACTCATGTATAAAACCCTCATGTCCAGTCTTTTGAATTAAGCCTGCATTAAAACTCCACCTCTAAGAAACCAGCTTCATTCCAGCAGCCTTAATTTGCTCTTCCTTTCTTCGTCTCCACCCGTCGCTCCTCTTAATTTTCCAAGCATGTTGTCTCACCTGCCAAGAGAAGGAAGGGGAAGAACGGGCGAGTGGACTGAGAGAGAAAAGGGAGGCGAGGGCGGGAGGAAAAAGGGAAAAGGGAAGGGTCTGATGGTACAGTTTAATTACCAGCGCTGACTTGTAAGTGCTCTGGTGGGGAACTACACGACCCAGCTACAAGAGACAGCTCAGCTCCATCCCATTAGAGCGGGAACAGAAGGATCCGCCGCCGCCTGTTTCCTACAATCCTTCACTTCTCTCTGGCCTCCCCTTTTTTCGCAACTCCTTTCCTTTTGCTTCTTCCCGACACTCCCACTTCTATCAGTTAACTTAGTTTAACAGGCACGCAGAGTACATCAAATAATTGCTTGCGAGATAAGGTCTCACTGTGGCATCCCCTTGTCTCCGTGATTGAAAGTCACTGGGTTAAGAACATGAGTAAGAGGTTAACGGTAATAAAAATAGCTATTATGCATATATTCCCTTTCCGACGTGTCACTCCGAGAAAAGGGAAAGGGAAAGGGAGGAAGAGGGAAGGAGGGAGGGATACTGGCACCTAATTACAAGGAGCGCACTTGGCTGCTTTTATCAGTAATTGGACTATATAGCCCTTCATTATAATTTACTTTCTCCCCCAAACTGTGATAATGCAGACAAGCAGAACTGAGTGGGCCTGTTAGTGGCCCAGAAACTGACACCAGTTAATGGTTAATTATAATGACTAAATTAAAGGAGTGACGGTGAGAGGGCACTGGATAAAGCTCAGGCACTTAATTTAACAGGATCACTATCAGAGAAAACTCATGAGTTCAAGATTGGTAATAGAAGAGAGACAAGGGGGGGGGAAATCAGAGGAGAAATTGGTAAGAAGGAAAACAACGGAGAATTTATTTGTGTTGGTTTTTATTGGTCTCATTGTCAGAGCAGGGAGTCGGGCATGTGAATGTGTGTCCGGGGATTAAGAGACCATTAATTGTCTGGTTCAGGCCGGGCTTGAAAACAGGGTGAAAACATATTTTCATTCAGGAGTCCAATCGACAAAATGTGTCTGCTTTAAGCAATTACTGCTTGGGACAATGTAACATACAGACAGACAAAGAGATGCTTATGTGTCTCGGGAAGGCGGAAAATAAACACACTTGCAATCAAACTCTATTTTAACCCATTGAAATGTTGGCTGTTTACACTCCTCTGCTTTAAAGAACTTTAGTTTCCTCCTTCCTCAGTTTAGGTTTGTCAGCAGGTTCACTGAAAAACTGCTGGGCCAATGTTCATGAAATGTGGTGTAAGGGTGTAGCATGAAACGAGGAAGAACCATTTAATTATTGGATTGGACCGCAATATGGGAATGATACACAAATTGTCATGGTTTTTGAGTTTCAAGTTTTATTTTTAAATGTATTGTTCTCCTTGTGCCTTGTATTGTTTTACTTCCTGTCTTTGGTGGTGGTCTGCCCTGATTCTATCCATCTGTGTCTAATCACTTGTTACCTCTGCCTGCCTTCTTCAGCTTTGCTTGTCTTTGTGAGTGGTCCTGTCTCTTTATAAACATCTGTCTTATCTAGTGTTTTCTGTTAGTTCGTTAGTCTGGTCCTGGATTGTCCTTGTGTGCCCCCCTGGTTTTGCCACTCGTGTTCCTCAAGTTGTCCCGGTTTGTTTGCTGTTTTTCTTTGTCATGTTCCAATTGGCCGGCTCCCCATAGTTTCATGTTTTTTGTTCCAGCTTTATTTCACTAAAGCTTGCGTTTGGTCAATTCTACCTGCCTCTCTTTGTTCTGTGTCTGCCCATTACACAAATGATGTTTTACTTTGGGGTGCCAGGAACTCAATCTGTAGGGACTGGCCTTGGAACAAGATGCTCACTGCATGGTCACTTTTTCATGTTTCCCTACAGACCAGAAAAGAAACACACAGCTGGAGACGTGCCAGCTCACCTTCTGGGCCATACCTAGGTGTCCTTGAGCGAGGCACCAAACCCCCAGTGCTCCAGGGTGCCAAATACTGGTAGCCCCTGTGCTTTCTATCTTCTCCTCCATTAATGCATTGTTTGTGCTTGTGTTTATTTGGGCATGATGTGTGTAGGTTCTGTTTTTGCATGACAGAATGGTAAATGGACTGTACTTATATAGCGCTTTATCCAGTCTTTACGACCCATTAAAGTGCTTTACATACTACATGTCATTCACCCATTCACACCCATTCATACAGAGCAGTGTACCTTACTCTAGGAACTAACATTCATACACATTCACACACCGTTGGCCATGCCATCGGGAGCAACTCAGGGTTAAGTATCTTGCCCAAGGATACATCGACATGTTGGCTGTACGGGCTTGGATCGAACCCACAACCTTCTGGTTGAAAGACGACCACACTCCCTCGCAGTCAGTCGCCCCAGAAGACTTGGTTGGTCAAAGATTTTGTAGATTAAAGATGATGTGCCCATGAAAATGTATATTCATGCTTTCTGTTGATTCTTTGTGTCCTTTATTTTGTTGATGGAGTTGTTGCTTTTTTGCACCCTTGGAAACATTTCTGGTGGGCCACTCTGCATTTAACAGGTCCAAAATGAGAGCCTCTGGTTCAAAGGACCCTTTGATGGCGCTAAGCTTTACATTTTGATGGACCTGCAACATGGAAGGTCATGCTGCGTTAGCTGCTAGCAGCTTGTTTGCCCTGTAAACATGGATGCATTATGAGGAATTAAGAATTATTTATGATCATGAGGAGAGCCTTTTTATGTGACTTCTTAGCAGATTAATGGAGATAATGGACTGATTCCCGCAATCATGTTTTATGTCTGTGTTGTGGTTGGACTGAGTTATGACTTTGTGAAGAACAGGTTTTGTGTCTTTGATTTGCAAAGTGGATCAGATCAGAGTTGAAATGCAGCATATTTTTTAAGTCAAAGATTTTCATTACTACCGCTCAATCTGTCTACACAAAAATGTGTAAAATCTCATCACATTTTTTATTCTATTCATGTCATGTTAAGTTATTTATCAGGTTTATGTTATATATTTCATGTTTAGTTTATAGTCCATGGTTAGATTTAGGTTGAAAAATGTCTCATTGTTCACTTGTTACGTTACAGTCACTAATGTCTAGTCCTGTCATGCACTGTCTGTCATTGCACTTTTATTTTGTACTTACCATTCCCTCTCGTTTCAGAGCCCTTTACTTCCTGCCATTGTGTTTTGTAAGCCCCTCCCTTGATTGTTGCCACTTGTGTCCCACTACCTCTTGTTTATATTGTCCTCGTCTCCCTTTGTCCTGTGCCAGTTTTTCTTGTGTGGTCAAGTTTGTTTATTTCCATGTGTTTGCAGTTTCCTTTTCCTACGTTTAGATTTTTTAGAATTTTGAACTTTGTCTTGAGTCTTGCACTTGATATCAAGTATTTGAGTCATGTTGCCAACAAATTGCCTCTCTTTGTCAGCCACACACACACACATGCAAACCTTACAGTATTCTGAGAGTCAATAAAAAATCTGAACTGACAGGATTTTCACCCACAACCTCTCCATTGATAGCAACACACTCAAACATGACACCCCGTCAGGCACAGAACATCAACTAAGATGACACTTGATGTGTATTATCATAATCGTGCGATTACATGTGTATTTCAGATTTCCCTGCTCTAAATGTGAAGCCTTTTGCAACTGTGTGTTAAACTCTCACACACTTCCCCTCACACACACACACAGACAGTAAATCTGTGGCTTTGTGTCGCTGTCTCCTTTAGTCCCTCTCGCTTTGCTTTAGCAGAGTGGCTGCCCCACTGATCCCTCTGCATCACACACACATCTTCGGCACACTTTGCCACCAAGGTAATCATCATCGGCGGCATGATCTTCAGCACCGCCATCTTCATCTTCATCATTAAGCTGGATCAGAATCATCATCTTACAACCCCTAGGAAAAAGCCCTCCTGGTGGCATCCACCCGCACACACATCCAAACATCCTAACACACACACACACACACACACACACACACACACACACACACACACACACACACACACACATACAGTCAGTGGCGGATCAGCTCTTTGCCTCTCACTTCTAAAATCCCCTGCACCATCAAAGGGAAAGGCCTGTCTGTCAGTCATGGGGGTGATTATGGGACTGAGTGACAGGGGACGGGTGACACTAAGCGGCCGGGCTGAATGCACCTCCGTCAGGCCTGGCAGGTCTGGGTGACACCGGGGGCTGGGCTGCGTCCCTCACGTACGGGGATTAGCCTCGCCAGCTGCCATCTCAGCGCCACTCCGCTCTCAATCACACTAAGTGGCAAACACACACTCACACATAGGCAACACATGGAGGTGAAGAGCAAACATACAGTACAGCGGCACAAGGTGGTAGGCATGCTTTCCTGTACGGACACAGGTACATACAGTATGTGTGACAACAAGAGGACATATGCACCATACAGAACACGTTTAATATGTGACTGTACAAAACCATCTGTCGCACCAAAAGAGAACTGTTTCCTGCTACAGAAACACATGTCTCTCACTTTTTGTGCACATTATTTGCAATTAAATATATCCTTTAAAGATCATTGAAAAACATGTGTGCTTAAGTGCCAGCATAGTAAGCACTTAAACACACTAGAAAGTCCAACTACGCATGCATGTGTGAAAGGTCAACATACCAGATATGCACAAATACACCAAGGAAAGTTTATTAATCCCTCTGGGGGAATGTTTTTCAATCTCTTGTTATTTTACAAACAGAAGACCCGTAATACACTAACGCAAAAAAAGAACCTATGCTAGATGTATAGAGAACTCTGAGCGAGGGTGCTGCAAGGAATGTGCCATGAAAAGCTGAGGTTATGGTGCCCTGCTCAAGCGGTAGTGCCTGGGAGGGGGACTGGCACCTCTCCAGTTACAAGTCCACACTCTGTTCTTGATCCTGTGCTTGACACGGATCCCAGGTCCCCACTGAACTGTCTCATGGCATCACTAACCCCTAAACTGAGGGTCATCTAAGTGTCTGAAGAAAAATGGTAAATGGACTTCATTTATATCGCTTTACATATGCAAGTCATCATTCACCCATTCACACAGAGGCAAGGGCTTCCATGCAAGATGCCACCTGTTCAAGGAAGCTAATATTCAAACACATCACACACCGTTGGCCATGCCATTGGGAGCAATTACGGGTTAAGGACACATATGGCGCTTTTCCACTGCAGGACCTAGCACGGCTTAGCACAGCTTAGTTTGGCCATGGTAGGCCAGGCTCACTTTAAGCTGCGTTTCCATTACAGTTTAGTAACTGGGGTAGTTACTATAGTAACGCAGTATAGGCGGGGCGATCGGCTGTTCGGCGGGCGGAGCGACGCTGCGTAAAACTGCCGTGACGTCATCTTCAATGCGAACCACAAAACCAAAACATCCGCCGTTAGCTGTTAGCACTCAGAGCTCACAGCTCCTCATATCTGTTCAGAAACTAGACAAAAGTTAAACAAGTACAAACCACAGACTGTCTGTGTCATGGCGAATACAGTCGCTGGTTTATTTATGTCTGTAGGCCGTTGTTGTGAGTGTGGACGGAGCATATACAACGTTAGCTTAGCCTGATCGATCCAATCTCCATTCAGAAAACACGCATTTTAAAAGGTTTTTCGCCTGCCGTCTTGTCTGCAGACCGGTATCAGTATGTTGTTACTTCGGCATTATTTTGAAACGTGTATTACAATTAAATCACGGTAAAATGTTCATTTGTTGTAGTTGTAGCCCCCTTGAGCCATTCTCTCTGACCATTCAGCAGTCGAGAGTGTTTACGTCACTAGTTTAGCATATTCAGCCCGGTTGTTGGCCCGGTAACAACCTCGATTTGAGGGCCAGAAAAAAGGTGAAAAAGTAGCCCTGAGTCGGAACTACCCCTAGTGGAAAAGCAAAAAAAAACGTGCTACGTGCTGCAGTGGAAAAGCGCCAATAGACATGTTGATGGCAGGGCTGGGACCGAACCCACAACCTTCAGATTTGAAGATGACCACACCATGACCACACTAGCACAGCCACATTCAACCTTTGGGTCTGATCCCCAAAATCTCCTAATATAGTATTGATTATATTAGGAGACAGATTGATATTAAATTGAAGGAGTATCACACAGACTGATTGTATACTCTTCATTCAGTGTTAACACTAGCAAACAAAACGGGCATGGTCAAAACGGCTATTGATGTCACTCTAGAAACTGGACATCATTGGGTCCTCACCAAATCACCCCTGATAAGAATCAGAATCAGAATCATAATCAGGTTTATTGCCAGGTAGGTTCGCACATACTAGGAATTTGACTTGATGTCATGGTGCATACATAAAATATAAAAAACAAGAAATCTAATAAAAAACAAAAAATATTTTTACACTGTAATAAAATACAGTTAAATAGCACAACATTTTTTTGAAATTTTTTTTATTGCTATTTAACTGTATTTTATTACGGTGTAAAATATTTTTTTGTTTTATATTAGATTTCTTGTTTTTTATATTCTTATCAGGGGTGTTTTGGTGAGGACCCAATGATGTCCAGTTTCTAGAGTGACATCAATAGCCGTTTTGACCATGCCCGTTTTGTTTGCTAGTGTTAACACTGAATGAAGAGTATACAATCAGTCTGTGTGCATCTGTGCCCCATTGTTTATGTTAACAGTTTATTATTTCAAGGCTAGTTGCCAGAAGGGCAAAAGTTAATCAAAAATCGTGAAGAAAATGAATGTTTTAAGATATTTTCATGTTGTTATAAAGGGTTAGGGTTGAGCCGCAAGACTGACAAGACAATACAATTTCATGATACAAGTTCCATAGGTTGACAGTAGACGCACTTCAGTCCATCAAATATCTAAAAAATTACCCGGAGTTTAACCCAGGAGACTGCTGTTTGTATTCTTTCTGAAACCCAAAAAGTCCATGTTGCCATTTTCACCACTTCAATAGTTAATTTAACCAAAACCAAAATATTTTTTCTTAAACCCCGTTTTGTTGCACTTCAGCAGCCAATGCAAGCACAATGATTGCATCTTTAAAAGAAGTGATAAATGACAAAAATACTTTTTATCGTAAGATATACAAACCATTTTATGAGAATATGTTAAACTGCAACCAGAGTACAGACATTGCTTCTTGCTGTTAGATGTCACCCTCTTTTCTATCACCATAGTAGATGATATGAACATCACATTGTGTAAGAGGACCAGAAGGGGCAAATTGATTCATTAAAAACACAAATGGCACAAAAAACACATTTGTGATGATTTATCCAAATGAATCGCTGCAGATTTCTCTCCTCTCAGTGGGTCGTGCTCAGTGCCGGCTGGAGGGTAACAAAAGACGTTTTCTTTTAATGTTGCATTATCCTTCTCACTGACATTTGGATGCCACTCAAATGAACACTGAAGAGTGCTTGAGTATTGTTAATGGAGTTGATGCAGGCTTTTTTTGCCTATTCTCTCATGACTCACTTCGACAAGGACGATACCTTCCACACTGAGCCATCAGCAAGCCTCATTTCACCTCTCAATGAGACAGACCATAATGAGCAAGGCTGAGAACCCAGATCACTCCCTCCCTCTCGCTCTGTCCTCTTATACCTGCTGCTTTTTCACCGTACACATCACTTCCCTCATTAACACCCACACACCAAACACAGTCGTTTCCTTCCATCTCCCCCTTCTCTCCTCCCTCTCCCCCTCCCATCCGTAACCTCTCCCACCTGGCACACTGCACACCTTGGACTTATTCAGCACAGTCAAATGCCAGTCTCCTTTCTCTCCGACAGCCACTCTTCTGCTCCCGTGCACTCACATTCACACCTCGCCTACCTCTTGGAAATGGGATTGTCTGGGAATGTGACTCTGCCTTCCCCCAACAGGATAATTGAAAATGGGACTGCAAGGGCAAATAAAAAAAGAGAGGAAGAGAAATGCCACATGTTCTTTTGTAACCCCTCCTTACTCATACCATGCCTGTTGATATATATCTGAGACAAAAGCAGTGGTTTTTGAAAGAGTTGGACTTTTTTGTCTTGAGAACTGTGTTTACACCTGGTAGACACAATCTGTTTTTGGATATCTGATCGGAATAAGATACAATCATGTTAATGCCTGTAGCAGCTTTTATTTGTCCACAAAACAAGAAGTTGAAAGGCAACATTTCGACTCAAAATCATCACCAGAAAGCAAATATAAGGCAGTATGAAGTCCATTGTCCAGGCAAGAATTTCATTTGTGCATTTTCTTTGGTTTCATCGATCAAACTACAAAAAACCATGGCCTCCACCTGGGTACCAATGAATACCAAATAACATGGTGCCCGAAGAGGCCTTAAAAACCAAAGCATAAAAAAACAACACTACAGAGCTAAAATAATGGCACTTGTAAATGATCAAATGAGTAGAAACAAAACAGAAATTCAATAAATATTGAACTATTAAATTCTACAAATCAAAGAAAAGCTCCAACAATTAAAGTTAGAGTTAAATTTGGTTGAGGAAAATTACTGGTATGTTTATTTTCAGGTTAGGAAAGCTTTTGCTGTGTTACAAGAAGATGGTACTTATATTTATTTAAAATAACTATGGACGTTACATTACATTACATGTTACTTGTCAGATGCTTTTATCCAAAGCGACTTACATACTCAATACTGTGGGCAATCCCCACAGGAGCAATTTGGGGTGAAGTGTCTTGCCCAGGGACACAACGACATGCTGACTGCAGTGGGGTTTGAACCTGTGCTCCCTTGATCTGAACACCAACACTCTACCCACTGCGCCACACGCCTCCTGCATAATTCACAAGTGAATGTTTGTGTTACAATAACCATGGAAATGGCATAACTTAAGTATGAAAGCTATGTAACAAAAAAAGGTCAACTTAGACTTCCTGTCCATCTATCCTTTAGGTAAAAGTCCTGTGTGTTAAGACTCACCCATCCACCCCAACGTCCTCCCTATTGGCACTCTTTATGATACATTGCCTTACTGTAACTGGTTAACGATTACATGGGTTATAGAAATAGCAGTGTCATACTTATGTAGGTATTAGTACAAACAGTGTACAGTACCAGACTCTGCAGTTCCTCTCAGCTTCAAGGACTGTTCCAGCGTCTTTTAGCTCATTGTTTTAAAATTCCGATACGCAACTTTTCTGCTTTCGGTCACTCTCTTATCATCATCGTTTTGGTCACTGTGGCTGCCGTTTTCAGTAAAAATCTTTAAAGAAAACTCAGTAACAAACCACCAAGAACCAACAAACAGAAACACAACCACTAGCTAACAGACGAGCATTTAGCAGCTATAAAGACAGATGTTTTCTTTAGGACGTGTGGAGACCAAATACCGAGCAAAATAGAGAAAATTGGACTTTCATGCATCAATTAGTCAGGAACCAACCCTGTCTCCTAAAAATTACGTTCCCACAGAACTAAACTGCATTCTCAATTACGTTTAGCTAGAAACGTATTTTCTCCCACGTTACGTTTTATTATGAACGTATCTCAAATACGTTTATTTTCTACATATCTTCTAGAAACATTATTTCTCCCACGTTACGTTTGTTATGAACGTATCTTAAATACGTTTATTTTCTACATATCTTTGCCATTTATTGTCTTGCTTATAGTAATGATAATAGTCATTTATAAATATCATTTTAGAGCACACATTTGAAATCGAGAATCGGGCTCGATATATGGTTAAATTAAAATCAGTAGGCGAGGCTGTAATTTCGCCAGCTGTTACTCTCATGAGCGAGGCTGAAAATAATAGTTTTAACATGCCAAAAAGCTGCTGTGTCGTTTATTGCACCTCAAACATTAAAACAAATCCAGAGTTACGTGTTTCTGTACTTCCTCTAAGAAGAAAGGACAGTAGAAGAAGAGCTCTGTGGCTGCAGGCTTGATCGCCGTTCAAATGACAGCGTTGGTTTCTCCAAAAGTGGGCGGGGCTGTAAAGTGACGTAGATTTTACTCTCATCTATTATTCAAAACCATTCTATTTATTCTAACGTAAATTACATGCCAGTGTTTTATCTTTTTATTTAGCGATTTGTTTTTGCATGTTTAACTGGGAATGTTTTCATGTTGAACCGGAAGTACGTCACTTCACTTTGTCTTCTTCGTCCCTTTTACGTTCCAGACAATGCATGGCTCAGCGTAACAGACTGAACAGCGACCCCAAGTGTGTCTATATTGGAATTACATCTTCATTACTGAAGGAAAAATACTTTACCTAGTGTTTGTTAACTGGGTTTTTAATGCAGTTGGCTTTTCTTAATGGTTACAATACTTCACTTTTGGGGAAACCAACGCTGTCATTTGAACGGCGATCAAGCCTGAAGCCACAGAGCTCTTCTTCTACTGTCCTTTCTTCTTAGAGGAAGTACAGAAACACGTAACTCTGGATTTGTTTTAATGTTTGAGGTGCAATAAACGACACAGCAGCTTTTTGGCATGATAAACTATTATTTTCTGCCTCGCTCATGAGAGTAACAGCTGGCGAAATGACAGCCTCGCCTACTGATTTTAATTTAACCATATATCGAGCCCGATTCTCGATTTCAAATGTGTGCTCTAAAATGATATTTATAAATGACTATTATCATTATTATAAGCAAGACAATAAATGGCAAAGATATGTAGAAAATAAACGTATTTAAGATACGTTCATAACAAACGTAACGTGGGAGAAAATACGTTTCTAGCTAAACGTAATTGAGAATGCAGTTTAGTTCTGTGGGAACGTAATTTTTAGGAGACAGGGTTGCAGGAACACAAAGAATGCTAAGCTGCCCTCTTTAAGCTGGATGTGTTTCTAGGGTTAGGGTTAGTCATTTCAACTTCTGAATTCAAATATTTATGTTGCATTTACAGCTTGTTGACCCATTAAAACAACAGATCTTCCCAACATTTAGAAAAGTCTCCTAACATAGACCCTTTGTTCCCATTATCCTTGTTGCACAAATTGTTTTGGTCATGACGCATGCAGAAAGAAGCTAACGGATATAAATGCAAAGACCTATTTTCAAACGTCTATAGCTGAATCCCCATACAGTATACATGGTAATGCCAGGAGTTGATGGAATGAAATACTGCAAGTTGTTTGTCTTCTAGATATGCAGATTCAGATGCAGTAGGACAGGAGCAGAAATTAGCAAATATTTCAATTTTCATTGCGGACCGTTTTTTGATTTATATCAATTCCGCCTCCCATCAGGTGCCATATCATAGAGGAAGGTAATAACCCAGAAATAACCTCGTTATGGAGACAGCAGCGCGGTCCGGGCACAATGAACTCAGAGCTGAAGAATTAGTGACCTGGAAAGTGGCAGGGAGAGTTAATGGCATTAGCTACATCAGACACACAGAGAGAAAAGGGGGGCGGTGTGTGGGGGGGGGGGGCAGGAATCATTGCAGCCATCGCAAAGGAAGAACGCATAAAAATTAAAAGGAAAATAAAAGAAAGGATCCTCTGATGGCTCATTGTTCTTTTTTTTTCTCATCATGGCGCCTTTTGATATCAGGAACACAGAAGTAGAGTATTTTACCATCAGCGTTATTATTATCACTGCTGTTTGAAATAGCTATTCTTATTGTTTTTTAGTCTAATTAGTGAGAAATGGGGGGGAAAAAATGTAAAGTAGGCTGTTAATGAATTATTTCCTTTCATGTATTTTATAGTGCATCTTTTGTTATTTCGCATTTGATGAGCACACACATTTCCCACGCACGCACAATCTCTTTACCTGCTGACAGCATGTGTGTGCTGGGTAAATATGTGTGTGTGTGGGTGTGTTAGTCCACACATGTACTTGTACAACGCAGTGACAAGATACTAGAGGAAGCACGTTTGTTTGCATGTTTGTTTGCAAGTCTCAAACATTAACAAGGGCTTACACGTTGCTCGTACTAATGTGCAAGCCCACATTTGAACATGAAAAGACTGGAATAAAAAAGAATACAACAATCAGGGAAAACACAGAACATGGAGTATCTGTGTATCAGCAGCTGTTGTTCTTGTTTTCTTTTGAAAGATGGAAAAAAAACACTTTTCTGGACCAGGAAGAGGACAATTAACAGATACAAATTCTGGATATTACCAAGTAATCACCTCTTTGATATCCAACATCAATACAACTTTGGACACTTTGATATATGGGCCTGCCTTGATGAGCCTGGCTGGTGAATACATTACAAAATATGTTTAATTAGCATTTCAAATCAGCGGCACTCAACTAAAAAAGAATATACAATAAAGGAGAAATATGGCTGAGGAGTGATTGTGTGTGTGTGTGTGTGCGTGTGTGTGTGTGTGTGTGTGTGTGTGTGTGTGTGTGTGTGTGTGTGTGTGTGTGTGTGTGTGTGTGTGAGTTGGGGGCAAATTAGTAGTGGGCTTGATGAACAAAGGAACCAGCCTCAGAACAAAGCACGTGTTTTAGCCTTGTGCCTTTCACCTTCTCCATTCATTTTGAGGCCAGACGAATCAAAACGATCCTTCGGGCCTCCTTTTTTTTTATTTCTTCATTGCTCTCATGCAAGAAAATATTCTGTCTCTAATTAATATGACCTTATACATTTTTAATAAAGCCCGATTCCTTCTTTGAAAATGCATTGGGGAGCCTTGAAGTACATGTGTCAGTATTTGCATTTGGCTGCGAGGAAGAAAGAGGAGAAAATGTGACTTTGGTTGAACTAGTTTGTGATGAATAACTGATGTACATTTTATCCTATTTTCATCATTTAGATTTGTCTTCACTCAGAGCACTTGTGCGTCCTCAGATAACTGGAGATGATTGACAGATCAAGACTGCTGGGGTAAAATGATTGCTATCGCCTTCTTTATTTATTTTTTCCGAGATGTAGTGCCATGCCAAAGAGGAAGTTAAGATTTCAAAGTGTTCAAAGTGAATTTCGGATGAGGTGTAATTCAATGGAAAATATAAAATGTCAGCCTCAATTCTGCTCTGTGAGAAGAGAGGGACTCTCAACACTCCGCTGGCTTCACTGAGGCATCTATCTCTTCTGTTTCTGTCCGTTACCTGCGCCTTCTGCAGAAAACAAACCGAAACACAGCATCTTAAAATCAACCGGCTAACAGGAAGAATTTAGCACTATTTACATTACATTTTGTAACAATGTGCACATTTACTTAAACGGTCTACAATCACACCTGTGAGATTTGAATCTCAAAACACCTAGATAAATCTATATGTCTTCAAATGGTGTCCTTCCCTCTTTCTCCCCATTTAAAAAAAAAAAAAGGCCCTCCCGTTTTCATAAAAAGGCACCTTATGAAAAACTGATGCTTTTCTTGTCGCCTCAGACACATGTATCCAAAGTAAACCCTGGCCTGAGTTGCTATTGGAAATACACAAAAGTAGTAGTAGTAGTAACATTTGATCATTTTCATGCAGGTCTACTGAAACTTTTCAATGATGGTTTGCATATACATTTATGGATTTATTTCCAGTTGATTTGATACTCCAAGATAGGTGTTGATTCAAATGTATGATCATTTTTGATGTACTTTGTGGAACCTGCTGAGCCATACTGCATTCTATTTAGAAGTGCTAATGTTATTTAGACAACCCTCATTCATATAAATGGAGTAGGCAAATGTTTCAAGCCAACACATTTGTTTATGTTTTCGTGTACAGTATTGCTGCATCGCTGCCTTTTTGGCTGTTGCAGGGATAAACACCAGGTATAAATGCGGTACTCACCAAGCGTTAAGAACCAGTAGGTGTGTTTTCTGTCTCTCCAGCCTCAGGAGGCAGGAATGAACCCTTTTTGGCTTGGTGCATCACAATGAGGGGAAAAATACATTCCTATTAATACTGTACTGTATTTGTGTTACGTGCTACTTAGCAACTTTAGCATGCTCACATCAAAATTATAATGATGAACATTGTAAACATATAGCTGCAAAACATTAGCATGCTAACATTGTAATCGAGGAAGTGTTAGCATGTAAATATTGCTGTTAAAAATTAAACCATAAAGGATTGCATTTTAATTAAACAATTTTATATCTGACTAATTATTACTTGAGGATCACCATGGAAATCCCTATGGAATATTCAGTAACCTGTTAATATGCTGGGCTTCCATCTATATACCATTGGTCAACTACAGTATACCATTACTTGGGAGTTATTTGTTGTTATATTTATTGATCAAAGTTGTTGGACAAAACCGACTAAGATCAGGAATAACTACACGCACAAAACAAACTGCATAAGAAACATAATAAACCACCTTTGTTATAATTATTTGGTATGTAGATGCGCACATTCACACCTTTAATTGTCTGATTAACACCAAGAGGTTTTTTTAGCAGCTTGCACAGTTTCCCTTTGTGCTAATACATATGTGGAGCTATTTGTATATACTGAGTGTGTGTGCTGACAGGAGTGTTGCACTGAACTGCCAATGAAAACTGGGAATCTACCAAATTTAACACAAAAATATAAAAACAATTTGCTCTGTCAGTTAATGTTGAAACTGTTGTGGTCTTCTGTCTTTATTAATTAGGTGTATATTACTATATACTTTTTCCACACAACCAAATATATATTGGGTGGATGAAAGAATTCTGTATAGACAGTATATTCAATGGCAGCTTAACTACATTTGTTTATACAGATAGAAATATGTTAAGAATATATGTGATCACCAAGCACTTTCTCTTGAACCATATCTTTGTTCCTTTCTATTTTTCTTGGCAAGTTGACACTAATAGTCTCTAACAGCAACAAAGAGTGTGTGGGGGTCCTTTGGTTTTGGGAGTCTGTTAGGATAGCTGTCCTTTAACAGCCAAACATTAGTAATAGCTAGTTAAAATGCTATTAATCTGTAGCAGGCTCCAGTGTGGCTGCCTTGGCTAATGAACATAGCACTTGGTGTATCTGTCCGTCTCACTACAACCCTGTCAGGGAGGGGTCGGAGGTCAAATGGCTTAATGCTGCATGTGTGGGAGGTGTGTAGTGGGCATCTGTCTGAACAGCTGGCAGGAGAGGGAGAGTGCACGGAGAAAGAGAAAATAAGATATGATGTAGATATGGTGTTCTGAGCCACTGACATCAGAAAACAACAATGGAGAATCATTCGTCATGTTTCTGTTTGGACATTTGTAGAAGCAGACTGCTACAGTTTCATCCATCTTGATGGACCAATTAAGCTTGGTCTCATTTCTAGGACATTTTGTAACAACCCTCTGCATCTGATATTGACACACAAGTTTAATCATGACATTATTCTAAAGGCTTAAAATAAAATAAAATAAAAGACGTTAAAGACAGAGAAATCAACAGAAGAAGACAGACAGGAAGTAAAAACAAACACACCTTTGATTTGATTTGCGTCAGGATCCTGATCAACCTGTCAGTGTTCTTTTGCATTAATGACCGCCTCGCTGCAAATGATCCCCTACTTACCCCTAGATTCCACCGGATCCGCCTGCGCCGCGTTACGGCCGCGTTACGGCCGCGTTAAGGCCGCGCCGCGGCGTTCACAGCGATCACGGCCACTCTAGTCAATGAGTGCTATTTCACCAGACGCGCCGCGTTACGGCTAGAAGCGTCCCAGAAGCGTCCCAGAAGCGTCTCGGCGATGGGCTCCGCTAAAAATAGGATGCAAGTCTATTTTCGACGTGACGCGAGGCGTTGCATAGCGCCGGGCAGGAACTGGACCGGTCAGAGCATCCAGTCAATCCCCAAAATAAACTAATTTTGCAGACCCTATCCCTCCGTAGTCTTTCAAGTAGGAGGACAAATGCAAGCGTTCTCCTCCGGTTTACAGGCACTGTGTAAATTATATATATAGAATAATTATGATGATGAATGCATTTTTTTACCACTAAAATACAGCAACATATCTTTGATTCATGTCGTGTATAACTGGAATATTATAATTATTATTAACTTTGTCTGTACAAAGTAGCCTGTCCAGGAAATATGCCCAAATCAACAAAAACTGCGAGCCGGCACGCAAGACGCTCCGCTTCTGAAACGCTCCGCTTCTGAAACGCTTCTCAAACGTGCCCGGTGGGTTATGACGCTGGAGGAAGTCGGACCAAAACCGCGGACCCGGTGGAATCTAGGGATTAGCCTCATCAATTTGGATCAGAAGTGGACAGCTGCAACAACTAGTAATATTACAGAAAAAACAAATACAAGAAGGAGTCACCATCCTCTAGCTACTGTAGTAGCAAAGTCAGAAGATAGGTGAAAAGGTATAAAGAAAAACGTGTTGGGGATGCGATCGATGGGACACAATACACAGGTATTTCAGCCAGCCTTTCTTAGTGAAACCAACAAAGTTTGATGACTTTGCATTCAACCCTAATCCTAGCATTAAGTTTCCTTTCCCTTTACAAACGTAGTTATTTAACCTAAACCACAATCTTTCTCTAAACCTGGCCAATCAGTCGTGTGCCTAAAACTGAACACATTTTGATTTTAAGTTTAACTTCTTTCAGTTTGACCCATTCGAAAGGTTAAAATGGTAAAGATAACCACTGATGATGACCATTGAAAGTGCTGATAACATTTGAAATGGGTTAGGGTTGCACTGCAATGCAACTTCAATGTTAACCCTTTAATTATTAGACATTCAGAGAAAAGTGCGCCAGAAGTGTGGTGGCATTGTACAAACTCTTCTTAAACTGGGTTGGATCAGATGATGAATGGGTCAAACTCACTAGGACTATTACCCAGTGAGTTAACCAGAGCTTCAACTAGATATGAGAGCTAGAGGGTTTAGTTATAGGGTTGGACATAATCCCTAATCCCATGTTATGGTGACCAGGTGTCCCGCTTTAACAGTTAATTGAGCCGTTGTCCCCCATTTGATTGACAGTCGCCATTCTCAAACTTGCATTTTACCCAATCGACGTGTAGAAAACAAGAGATGTCTATAATGAAGTAAAACATATGTGGGTGGGGTCAAGGGCGGGCCAACCTGTCACCATTCTTGTTGCCTACGTTACGCCCTACTGGCACAAAACAGCACAACTATCAGGATGCACTATTTGTCGGAATATGATGGAAACTATGATGAAGAAACGTTTTTTTACCATTACGCATGGAGGTGAATATGTTTTGATACGACACATTCCATGAAAGACTTTACTTTTACGCCCATTAATTCAATAGAACATTTCTATGGTTAACATGGAAATTATATTAATCTAGAGCAGGGGTGCCCAACCAGTCGATCACGATCGACCGGTCGATCGCGGGGAGATTCCCAGTCGATCGCGAGATGTGTCTAAAAATAGAACAACAATATTCTGTTTTATCGTTAATGTCCTATAACATAATCTTCCTGTGCCAGAATAATGCACTTGAACGCATCAAAGCTTTGTGATTGGCGTGACCCTGTGTGTCGGGGCGTGGCTAGTGGGCACTAGTTCGCTGACGTTGTCCGTGTCAACAGGAGTGACGGTCCGCACACACACAAGACCACAATTATGGCAGAAAATATATAATTTTCGCTCCGAGTGGGAGGATGATTATTTTTTTTATCTATTCCAATTCAAAGTCCATCTGTCTCATCTGCAATGCGAGCGTGGCTTTATCAAAGAAGGGTAATTTAGGAGCGGCATTTCAAAACAGTGCACAAACGCTACGAGACGAATTCCCTCCTAATTCTGCCCTACGCTCCAAAAAGGTGAGGGACCTGAAAGGACAGCTAAATGCACAGCAGTCAATTTTCACCAGGCCCAACAACAAGAGCAAGGCTGCTACCATAGCATCTTATCGTGTCAGTCACATTCTTGCGAAACACATGAAGTCTTTCAAAGACGGCGAAGTTGTGAAATACCTCATTCACACCAACGCAACTCCGATTCAAGCTCCGTGCTAGAGCTTTTCAGGTTCGGAACCGGTTCTTCGGTATAGCTCCGGCTCTTTTCACACCGCTCAGAGCCCGACTGGTGCTGCGTCATTGCGTCATCGTTTGCGTCATGACGTAACCGTTTGCGTGCCTGCTTCAAAAAGCCAAACCGCGCGGAAACCCCTCACAGCTCACACCGACAAGGTCCCGATAGTCCTTCTTGACTTATTTTAATTTGTTGCCAATCTGTTCCACGGTACGGTAAAAACCAGCGGTTGCCATCTCTTTCTGCAATTGTTGGAGAATTGCTTTGGACCGCGTGCTCCCCTCCAGCTTCCTCTGTACCTCTTCGGAAGACCAGATTCCCAGTAGGTAGCTGGTCTCTTCAGTGGACCACTGCTGCTTGTTAAGTTTCTCCATCGTTTTGTACAAACTGGATAAAATGCGGGCTTTTTGTTGTTGTTCAGGAGTTGATCCCGCCCCTGCCCCTGCCCCCGCCTCGACGTAAGCGTGACGTATGCGATGCTTTAGCTCTAGCCGGAGAATTTTTTGGTGCTTGAAACGAACCGGATTCCGGAGCTAAGAGGCTGCTCCGCTGCGGTGTGAACAGGAAAACCCGGTGCTTTTCAAGCTCCAGCTCCGAACCGGCCCTGAAACACCGTTGGTGTGAATGAGTAAAGAAGCATTCCTGGAGGCTGCCGACGCGCTTTTTGGGGACAGTAAAAATAACAGTAGCATTTCAACAGGTTTTTTGATATAATGAAAACTCAAGATAGATACCGTTATTAATCAGCTGTAAGTTTTAGTTTGTTTGAACTTATTCATTATAATTATTGTACAAAATGGTATAAGAATGCAAACATTAAGATCTGTTCTGTTTAAATTGATTATAGTCTATTATCAATTCAGGTTAAGAAACTAGTGTTGCTTGCATCCTATTTTAAAAGGCATTTCTTTTTATACTCTACTAAAATGCACAAAAAAAAAAGGGTTTGATTCTATTAATTTTGTCTTTCTTATTGCACTTTGGCAGCAGATTCCTGTGTAGCTTCAGATCTGAGTTGTCTTATTAGTAAGCCTAATTTATACTTTTGTAGCAACACTATTTGTATATAATGGCAAAGAAAGGGTTCAGTGTCTTTTCTTTTTTTCCTGTGTCATATGTGGCAGCACTGTTCAATGTTTCTTGAAAACATTACCCACTGCAGTATGTGACATGTGAATAAACTCCAACTCTGTATCAACAACACTGTTGTGTAACTTCAGTTAAATACTTGTATGTGTGTAGATTAGAAAGAGGTAAGATAAAGGATCTGCAGTATTTTATGAAGTATTAATCGTACAAAGGTCAGTTTTATACAAGTAGAAGTGTGTATTTACCTGGTAGTAGGCTGTCAGTAATGGCTACGCCTCTCTATTTGGACTGGTAGATCTCGGCAGACTGGCAACTTTAAAAGTAGCTCTCGGTTCAAAAAAGGTTGGGCACCCCTGATCTAGAGTATCTCTCAGCATCATGGTAATATATCCCACTTGGTCCCTCACAAACCTAGTCTTTGTCCCACATTTGTCCTATTGGCACCTTTTCACCCTGCCCCATGCATGAGCAATTACAACATGATGACACATCAGAGTTTTTTGTGGTCAAAACAGAGGGTACAAAAGACAAAACAGCTTGGCACAGCTGGAATGGCACACACCCCCACACAGCCATCACCACCCGCTAGCCCCTCTCCGGCACTCTCTCTGAGGGCTTATAATTGATTTAGGGGGCAGGCGATAAAGATCGATGTCACTTCTTCTCGGCTGCGACACCAAGAGAGTCGCAGTGGCACGATGTGACGGAAGACACCAGCCTATTATGGAGGCACAATCAAATATTTGTAGCATCCGGACACACTTGTTATTTATTCATGCTAATACAAGTATATTAAAGAAGCTAAACAGGGTTAGTGCTCCATCACTCACAAGGGGAATCAGCCAAAGCATTCATCAGGACCTCGGGTACGACTCCCCTTGCCAAGTCTCCCTCACATACGGAAAACCAACTGACAGACGGAGGTGGATAATGGGCTCTGATTTGTATGCATGGAGTTGCCACTGTCATTTCTTTAGGTTTGTTTTGCAAATAATGCATGATTTGGGACTTCAAGAGGGGACTTTTTCCTCTATGTACAAGTAGCCGCAAGCAAACACACACACATAAAATGTACCACACACTCACAGCCGTGTGTGCCACCCATACTGGAATTCCTCTGTGGTTTTTGTCCGTTATTGACGACACTGGCGGAAAGAGTGTCTTCATTAGGCAAACACTGATGCTGATGTGTGTGATGGATATTTGTAACTATGAGTGTATGAACAGAAGCAGCCGCCATTCCTCAACTGTTTTACACCATTAACAGCGTCTCCCCACACTTTGTCAGCCCATAAAAGCAAGACTTCAGATATATTATGTTTTAATACCCGCTTATAAAGGAAAACATAAAAATGCAAAATGCAATATCCAGGAGCTGTCACTTTGATAAACAAAGCTGAATATTGATCTGTCTCTAAATTGGGGCGCGGGGGGGGGGGGGGGGGAAACAATAATGTTAGATTCCCAGTAACATGAAATTACATGCTGAAACAGAGTGCGTTCTGCTTTGGCCTGTCACCATCCAGCTGCACAGCAGTTTCTCAAACGGAGTAAACCAGAGTCCCACACAGCCAAAAGGAAGCTGCACAATGACTTACGCTGGAGCACAAACAGTAGCTTTCTCCACAACAAATCCCAGATTATTGACTGAGATGCATCGGATACTGTTGACAAATTATACAGATATGCTTTTTGAATCACCCATTCCAATAATTGCTAATCATTGGTGATAACAGCTCCAATAACAGTGTTGAGAACAACCTTAAACCATCAGTTAGGATACCTCTTCAGACAACCAACATTACACATATTTTCTGACTGCTATTTCAGGAATTTGATTGTCTAAAAGCACATGACCATGCACTCCAACAGCATGTTGAAACCCACAGTTTAAAACCATGTGACATTTGTCCTTCTAATTAAGCATTGGCATTCATATTCTGCCA
Organism: Dissostichus eleginoides; assembly: GCA_031216635.1. NCBI lineage: Eukaryota > Metazoa > Chordata > Actinopteri > Perciformes > Nototheniidae > Dissostichus > Dissostichus eleginoides. Next base: position 6,897,832 of record CM062264.1, read on the forward strand.
TACCAGCCTCCACTCGACTGGTTTCGGGCTATCAACAAAATGTTTGGTATCTGACTGCAGATATTGGCTTGCATTCAAGAAAAAGAGCATTATTTAGGCTAGCCACTGGCCCTGGCCTATAAGGCCTGATTTACAGTTGGCATTTGGTTTTCGAAACGGGTTGAATCAAGTTCAGATTAGGACAGTCATCTTCTTTTTCAAAGAAAAACAATGTTAAAGTGGACCTATTATGCTATATTGGAAAAAAATATTGTAGGGCCATACCTATACAAAACATGTCTGTGAAGTTTTTTGCTTAAAATACCAATCAGATCCCCCATTGTAGCCATGCCTCATACTGCTCATACCCCTCTTTTGCAGCCCTGTTAGAGAAACGCGGATTTTGGGTCCTTAGCTTGAAAAAAAAAAAAAGAGGAGGCGGAGCTAATGCCTGATCAGAATTCTACCGGAGATAAAGTTAAATTCTGCTGTGATAAAACGCCATCCTGTTCTAAACCACATCAAGGATTATTTCTGAAACAGTATGGAGCTCAAATGCTTTTTCTCTTGCGGGTTTACCACAAGGTGAGTTCCTTTTTTTATTTCCTGCTATTTAAACACATGTGCTCTACACAGTACAGGTTGGCTCTGAGTGTTAGCGAGGCTTGCTAATGTAAACAAAGACGAGATTACGTCCAAAACACGTCAGGCATTGTTTCTGATAGCAACTTTCTGTGGGTCCGCCGCCGATTTGACGTCATATCGGTAGCAAATCTGTATCCGCTCGTTGTACCCCCGTTTTTTAAAGATTTGGGTACGGAGGAAAAGAGAAAGGCTTCTATTTTCTGATGCTGCGTGAGTTCCCCGACACACCGGGGACACATATTTATGTATAAAAGACATCAAAAAGTGCATTTTGCATGATAGGTCCCCTTTAAGAGAAGGTGCCGACTCTAGGATGCATTAGGATTATTTCTGAGCTTTTTATTTCAAGAGAGTAAACTATTTCTAGATTATATTTGCAACACTGCAATAAAAATCAGTTATTCAATTGATGCAGCCAAGCAAATAGGGAGAGGATTGTATTTTTATATTTAAAGTGTCTTTATATACACCAGGGGAACATACTTTGTTGAAAAGCAATGAAAAAGTGCATGTTTGCTAAATATTATCTTCCCAATGTACAACGCTGCTATCTTATCATCTTTACATGTGGTATCAGCCTATAGTTTTGTTAGCCGACACCACCGAAGTGGTTGTGTGTTTACTGTGGCCCTTACTGGGGGCCGTATGATCTGTATAACGTTTTATTGTAAGTTCATTGGTTTGGGTCCAGGTAAGGTATTGGCCCTGGGTCCAGGGTAGCAGAGATGCAGGAACAACTCCATCCGACAGTAGGGAAGCATGCTGCAGCTTCAGGGAGAGCTGCTTCAGTTAGCGCCTGTCCCAACTCAGATTCCAACCAGAAAATTCAACCACATTTGAGTTGCGAGTCATTTGAATTTAACTTATAATTTACTCCAATAAACAAACACATAGGGACCATCCAAACATTCTGTGGTAGATATATTTTTGTTACATTATAAAATTGGGCCGTGTCTTACATGTTGCAGCTTTAATCATGCACATATGATATGAATTCATGAGTATGTCCAGACGGCAGGTTGGATCGATAGTGCTGACAGTTTGGTCTTGTGTGTCCATCCATCTGCCAGCAAACCGGGTCTCTTCTCAAAACTTTAACCTCCATGTATCTTGTTCTGACACCAGTTTTTGAAATGTCTTGTTCTGCCAGACCGTCTGATGGCTGTCTGAGTCGATTTGTCAGGAACATCCGGGGTGAAGCGATAACAAACTGCATGCTAACTCCCTTACTCCCCCCTGCGTGAAAAAAAAAATCTCCCTCTCTCTAACAAGGCGTACAGGCCCATACCTAGAGAGTTAGCGCTTCATGTCTTCGACAAATGGACTTACACCTCTCCCTCCATCTCCCGCTCTAGCAGAGCTCAGGGAAGGCAGGCTCTCGTCTACTTCCCTCCGTCTCTCTCTATATTAAATCGACCAATCAGGGGGTGTCAGTCATGCATCCCAGCTCGCGGCTGACAAGTTGGCAGTTGCGATGCAAGAGCGGTTCATTCATTCCGATGACACTCTGCCAATATCTGTATGCTGGAAGCCGCACGTCTCTGCCTTTTTGCTCTTAGTCAGTGGAAACAGATTCACAGGCAGACAGGGAGGGAGAGAGGGGGGCATCGAACCGAGCAGAATTAAAAGCTTTGACTGGAAGTTTTCGGATCCGGGGGTGTCTGACTCGCCAGTTTGAAGTGTGACTGATAACGCAGGAGGAAAGGAAACAGCTTGTCTTCCCGTCAACAAAGCTCAATCTTTAATGTCTGCGGAGAGCAAAGTGTAATAGCGTGCTTGTGTGTTTAGGCTTGTTGTAGAAACTTGGGGGTATATTGATGTAGCCACAAGGGTGCTGAGCAGAGCTGGGGCTGCTCACTGGGCTTGAACTGTTACCGGAGGGGGCCCTTTGGGACCTCGGAGCATCACCAACAATCACAAACACAACCACGAGGACATCAACTCTTCTGAATTTGACGATACACAGCCACGCTTTGCTCTCTTCCGCTTGTTCTGAATCTTTTCATTGTCATATTTATTGACACCTCTAATGAGAAGCTGTCATGAAAATCACATGAAAGATCTTCTCTGGAGATTCAAAACATAATGACTGCATCAGGCTTCCCCCCAAGAATAACTCAAATAAGAACGGTATAGAATCATCACAAATAACAATCTCCTGTTCACATCTGTGAAGCAGAAAGTAAACTCTAAAAGTTGAAAGCCAATGTCAACACTATTGAGTCCTTGGAGTATTAGCTGTGAAGTTGTGGGGGGGGGGGGGGGGGAAGCCAAACAACACCTATTTAAAAACGTATGCGTTTAAACGATGATAATTGTGTTTTTCTGCGCAGTATGTTTCTTGAATCCACGATGAGTTCACTTGCCTCTAATGAGAGACCTGTCCCAAGTGGGTCAAGGCATTCTGGGTAAAACAGCTAATTATGTGGCAATTAACCACTGCTGTCTGCCAGAAAACTAAACATAGTCAGGGCAATTTAGTTGGAGCGTGCCCAAATGGCTGCTTGTTAGACCAACCACCAGAACACCAGATTCTTTTATTTTTCCTGAAATGAGATTAGAAAATTACAAAACATTGATCTCTGACTTTACTCCTCCAAAATGATAAATGATTATGAATCAAACGCGGATATGGGAGAGAGGGAAAGTGAAAAAGAAAGGGATTGGACGTGCAGAAAGCAATGCATGAGATGCATGTTTTGTCTTAAGTGGGATACATATGGGCCTTAACTCTGGGTGACAGAGTGTGTGATGTTTTCCTATCTTTCATTATCAGGCAGCCAGCACGGCCGCCAGGCATTACCTGTTGATGACCGAGTGGACCACCGACCTGATGGACAGATGGATGGGATCGTTGATGAATGTCTGGCAGGTGCTTTGTCAGTCTGGAAGGCAATCTAAAACCCAGGGAGAGGGGAGAAACCACTTAGACTCCAGGGACACCTCTAACGTGTCTTACCCAACTCAAAATCCCACCTGCCCCCACTGCTCCTCAAACCAATCAAATTACAGCGTTACACTTGGTATTAATGAGGCTGTTTTACTGTGCTTTTGTCACCTATACTGGCAGGCCATGTCGCTCCAATATCAGCTGGATCTAATTCTGAAAAATGCCCATAGAGGAGGTCAATCTCCTCTCTCATACACGATGACTGATAGATCCAATACCTCTGGAATCAGATAAAACTTTGACAAATGGCCCCGAGCCGGCCCGAGCGCATGCTGGGAGGACGACGAGGGGCCGGTGGAGCGGCCTGTCCCTCCATCCGATCAGAGCTGCTCTGGCTTTGATCAATGGGGCCACAGTTCAGACACACTCACGCACTGAGACAGGTCCTAGGCCCGTCATCACATGATTAAAAGGCCTAAAGGATATTGCTTTCCCACCATTCACCCTACAAAAAAGAAACTTCATAAAAGTAAGACGACGGTGTCTTCCCTCCGATACTTTTCCCGCTCTCCGTTGTTCTTCTTTTCTTTTATAGCTGTAATTGGCTCTAATAGTGTTTATTTAACAGATAGTCTTCAGTTATATCTGTCAATGTCATTATGTATATATTTACTTCTTTTTTTTTAAGTTCGGTTTTATTTTCTATTTTGAGATGTTTATATTTTATGTTCCTACTCCGTTTTATTTTCACATTGTGTGAAATGCCTTGTCTACATGCTGCTGTGATGAATACATTTCCAAAATTGGGATCCATAAAGTACATCTTATCTTCTCTTTGCGTTCAAATGTGGATGATTAGTTAAAGATCAACGGCTTTATTGTCATATGCACAGCTACAGAGTAGTTTTGCAGAGAAAGATCTTAAGTCACAGGCTCCTCCAACCACTCAACATAAATATATATAAGACAAACTAAATAAAAAAACAATTAACATAGTGTAAGAAGAAAGATAAAATAGGGCAAGAGAATGTTGCAAGACTAATGTGCTAGTAAGGCAGAAGAAGTTAACTACATGCAAGTAAATTAGAATAAGATGAGCTGAAAATAGTGAAATAAAATACTCTTTATTGTAATAATAGATCAGAATCAGAAACAGGTTTATTGCCAATGAGGTTAACATACGAGGAAATTGCCTTGGTGTAAGTGATCAATTGTAAGAAAAAGGACCCAAAAAAATCAAACAATTATAACAAAATATTATAAAATATAGCAAAATGTACATTAAATATAGATGAAATATAGATATACCCATACAAATCAATAAATAAAAACATAGATAAACATAGAGATGCAAACAGATGGATGGTATGAATTGTGAAGGCTCAGGAGTTTAGAGTCTTATGGCCTGTGGGACAAAACTGTTCCTTTCAGTTAGAAAGGGATAGTAAGTAATATGAGACAGATTTCCCCTTCGCATATCCTCTCAAACCGAGCAAACAAACTCCCTCTTCTGCTTGTTATTGTTGTTTTGCATCTACCTTCAGCCACAGGACGCCCGCTGCCCTAACCTTGCATTAATCACAACCCGGCTGATGAATCGAGCGGCCGATTAACATGATAGATAGCCCAAAATGTAAATACTACCACACATTGCTAATTGGCCCCCTCTACCTGGAGACACATCTGTGGTTGCGCTTTCAACTCGGAGGATAACTTTGGCCTGGCAGGCACGGCTCTCGATCATTAAAGAGATGTAGAGTTATCATCTTTTGGTGAATCCCTCTCCTTGTACGATTTCTCTTTCGATTTTTTCCTCCAGCGTCCCGTCCCCTTGTGTATGCTGATTTATACATTTGGTTTCGTGAAGGAAAGTCGGCACCTGTTCACGCTCTGTTATAACAAATGATATGGAGGGTAGTTAAGGGGCTAACATGCTATTGATCAGCCGGGGAAATCAATTGACAGCATGTACACACACAACCACATGAGAGCCTCTGAATACACACCTACCCACAGCAGTCACAATAAACACATTTCTATGTGCTGTGTGTTTGTAAGAAGGGAATGTTTAATGTTGGAGTAAGTTACCATCTGTGTGTGTGTGTGTGTGTGTGTGTGTGTGTGTGTGTGTGTGTGTGTGTGTGTGTGTGTGTGTGTGTGTGTGTGTGTGTATGTGAGTGTGTTTTAGAGGGGATCAAGTGTCTCCTGTTTCATTTCCTCTTGCCCCCGTTCGCTCTGCCAAAGGAAATATTGCTTCATAAAGTCTCTGAGTCCAGCAGCGGAAATCTGTTTTGGCAGCAGACGAGTTAGAAAGTTCCCTACCAGTTGCCATGCCGTAGAAAAGTATGAAAGTCAAGATAATTATTTTGCTAAACAATGTTGTAATTTAATTTGTCTACCCATTCAAGCAGTCATCAGCATAATAAATCCTGGGTTGATATAAATCCTGATATTCATACAAAGACTTATAAAACAGACATAAGATTGGACTTTATTACCTATTTCATAGTTCGTCTTTCTTCTTGGGGGAGGCCGTGGCTCTTTCTGTAGGGAAAGTTCACTACAACTTGCCACACCGGACTGGGAACCGAAAGGTTGCTGGTTCACGTCCCGATCGGACCAAAGGAAAGCGTGGACTGCCTCTGCAGAGCATTTACATACACAAAAACCTATATAACACACTACAGGAAAAGCTTAGTAAGGCCCCTTGTTGCAAACAGATACATATTTAGACATCATTGCCATTGTAATTATTTAGATTACTCAGGTTTCTGACCAACTGGCAAATGTTAGTTGAATATTAGCTCTCTTTTAACTGTCTTATGATCTTGTGGTGGTTAAAAGATGTGGGTATTCATTGACCAGAGGGGTCAAACTAAAAAACACTTTCAAGATGCGTCATGTTGATCCAGCATTTTTGGACCTTGACAGATTCTATGCACTGATAGTCAGGACATGATGGCCTCTGCTGCTTTGATTGTGAATATGTCACGATCTGTCAGTGTTTCGTGTTTTATTTTAAAATGTGTTCACCGCTTGTTCTATGTACCTTTGTACTTCCTGTCTCTGTGTTTTCCCGCCTGTTGGATTATCAGATGGGCCTTGGATTTGTATCGCACATCTTCGAATTTAAATCCTTTCAAAAAGAGGGGTTTAAAGGGGCCCTATTATGCTCACATCCAGGTTCATATTTGTATTTAGTGTCTCTACTGTGACATGTCTCCATGCTTTAATGTTCAAAAGGCTCTTTATTTTTCTTATACTGCCTGTGCTGCAGCACCTCTTTTCACCCTCTGTCTGAAACCAGAGCCCAGTCTGCTCTGATTGTTTAGCTCTCTTGTGATTGGTTAACTTCTTAAAGATGTCACGCCCCTAGCCTATTACGTACAATGAGTTTGAGTGCTAACCAATAGAAGCGAGAGTGTTACATAGTGATGTCATTATGTTACAGAAGTTATCAAAGGAGTCCAATGGAGGCGTGTGGGAGAGAAACTCCCTCTGGAGGGAACAGGGATTTAAGCCACTGAAGACCATTGACATGCACAAAAACCTATATAACCCCCCCCTCCCCCCCATTTTTGACCGCTTTCATATGAGGTTGCATTGAGTGTAAATTGCATATTTTTCATTATATCACATGTAATTTACTTTTTATCCAAAGCAACTTCCATAGACTTTCATTTAATACCATAGACATGCCAGCAGGAGCCATTTGGGGTTAAATACAATATCTTCACCATGTTGACTGCTGGGGCTGGGGGAGGAACTGCCCCTCTGATTGGTAGACGGCCATGACTCCAAGCCACAGCCATGGTGTATAAAAGAATACCTCTGATTTTTGTATAACATTTCTTTGAAAATGTGACTTTTTCTTCCTGCATACATTCATCCCTACCGTTTTTCCAACATGCCTGCCTGTCTGGCAGCAGTTAAAGCCTCCGTGTGTTTCAGTCTGGTGAGGAAGCTCTTGCCTGTGACCACTGTATGCAAAACGTGGCATTAGTCACCAGCTAGCCTGCACTGACACGCCTGCAGTGTGAGGGAGATTAATGCCTACTAGGGACACTTTATTATTCTCCCTCTCCCTTCTTCTCTTTCTCCGTCTCTCTCTGTCTTTCTGCCCCTCCAACCGGCCACACAATTAATTGTCTGCTGCGTGCCTCCCTCCCTCTTCCTCTTGCCAGAGTGACAGATGTGCAGAGGTACATGATATGGAGGGGAGAGATGAAGGTAGGGGTGTGTGTGTGTGTGTGTTTCAGTGTGTGTCCGTGTAGGTGGGTGGAGTGGTCCAGGAACACATGCTTTTGGCCTTGACAAGCACCTCCCATCCTTGGACTACCCTTTACTCCAGACACACACACACACACACACACACCACACACACACACACACACACACACACAACACACACACACACACACACACACACACACACACACAGGATGTCCCTACTGGCCAAAGCTCAGGCTAGTTTTTAGCAGATATACTTTATCACTCTGATGACACAAAATGTCATGTGACTTTGTATTTTCACTACACTTTTTACACTATACTATAAAACCTTCATGAGCAAAAAAAGTGTTTTCATGTTATCTTTGAATATTTTGTGTTTCTTTTGTCTCTTAATCAATAGAATCAATCAAAGATGCTTTCTTAGAGAGAGCTGTAATAAAACAAGTGATGAACTTGATAAATGAATTACAAATGAAAAAATTCAAAGTCATTGTTGCACACAGATTGATATTGACAAATGTGTGTTGAATTGATTGTACATTTTTTCAACATTTGCGCGTTTGTTCACTAAAATCCTGATATTTTCTACAGCTGCAGCCCCTCAGATCAATGGTTCCCATCTTGGGGTCAAGACAATGAGGGTTCGGAGAATTTTGTTAAGTTTTGGCAGCCATTTCAGAATTAGTCTTTATACAAAATGGTTGTAAATCTCAGTAATCATTTGTAACCATCATTTCAGTGTAGTTTTAGACAACAAATCAAAATAGTACTAACGTTTGCTCTATTAATTTTGGCATCTATTTTTTCATCAAGTCCATTTTTAGTCATCAGATTATATTTGGAATTTCAATCGTCTAGCCAAGCCAAAGGCAAACAGAAAGTGGTTTTGAAATATTACACATTTTTGCATGAGGTGCTTTGTTGTTCAGAAGGAATATCTGCAAAATCTAAAACAGCTCATTTATAATAAACTGGGTTGAATTGAACTATTATGCCTGGAAGTACTTACATTAGTTCTTCTCCATGGCTGATTTGCTTAAGGTAAGAGTAACTTAGGCAATGTTAGAGTGCATTAATTCTTAATAAATCACTTTGCTATTTGTACAGTGTCTCCCCTGTCTGAGAAAGCTTAAACAGTCGTACAATGTTACCACTGTACATGTCAAGGATAGATTACCACCACACACTTAGCATACCTCTGTCGGTAATGGCCATATTTTATGTCAAGAGGTTTGACAAAGAGACAAGAGTAAGAGAGAGGGGAGGGAGCTAAAAAAAAGTAGCAGTGAAGAAGCTGACAGGACACCGTACAAATCGTTAAACAAGGCTTTAAGTAAGGGAGATGATGAACAGATGTTAGGGTGAACTGTTCGTACACACCTCCACACACCCCACCGATCAGAAAATGTGTCACATTTTTCAGCCACAGGGAGAAAAAAAGAGAAACAGAGAGAACAAACATCCTTTAAAAGTTGACATTAGGTATTCAGACGCCAGAGAGCAAAGTGCCGGCAATTAAACCAATCAATCTTGTTGTTGCTCCGGAGCCAACATCTGCTCCAGCAAGTCCTGGTGGACCGCTGTCTGGGGTGGGGAGGGGGGGACATTTGGGCTGGACAGACACTTTGAGCTGTCCTTCAGTGATCCCTCCCTCTCACACAGACTTGCAAACAGAGAAATGGTTAGAAAGAAATGCTCTGATACACACACACACACACACACACACACACACACACACACACACACACACACACACACACATCCCCTCGTCCCAAAGTCCGTACGGGCCTGATGTCAGCCGGTTCTGCTGTGTTGTTTCCTTTGTTATAAATAACAACAGGCCACCTGGACTCCTCCAGCCAGTGTGTGTGTGTGTGTGTGTGTCTGTGTGTGTGTGTGTGTGTGTGTGTGTGTGTGTGTGTCTGTGTGTGTGCGTGTGTGTGCACGGCAAGGTCTTAATGATCCCCCAGGCTAGCTAGGCTGAGTCGAGACTCAAAGCAGAGCAGAGCACCTCATCCCGGGCTAATGGGACAATGGAGGATTGCCTGTGTGTGTGAGAATGTGTGTTTATGCGAGTTTATGTGTGTATGCATGGAGTGTGTTTGCGTGCATACCCATGAACATGTGTGCTGTAGGCCTACATATAAGATTGTGTGTGTGTGTGTTAATGGGACGGTGGAGGATTGGTTGGAGGACTGACTGGTGGCAGAGACGGATGGCCCGGGACAGACTGTGCTGACAACCAGTGAATACGGGGCAACGTTGCAGAAAGGTCAACACCGCATACACACACACACACACACACACACACACACACACACACACACACACACACACAAATGTGTCAGGTGAGGAAAAATAGGGAAGGTGTAAAAAGTGTGTGCGCCTCCTCTCTGCGTGACTTTCAAAGTTTTGTCGGTGTGTGTTTAGGTATGAATGTGTTTGGGGCATGTATGAGGAAAGTTCCATTTGCATTGAAACCTTAATACTGTAACTCAAAATTAAACTAGTGGATTAACTCACTTTAACAGATTTGAAAAATATTATCCAACAATGCGTCAGTGGGAAATCATAATACAGTTGGATAAAAATTCAAAGTAAAACCCTAAATAGAGAAGAGCAGAGAAACGCAACAAATGCAGAGGTTCTGCATACAGCACAAGCGCTCACTGAATGCTTTGATGAATCAGATGCTTTGGTCTTCAGAGTCACCAGATCTCCACCTAAACACTTTTAAAGCAACATATTAGTGCTCTCCAAAACACCAGAGCATAGTGTTACTTCATTCCGAACCAGGAAGTAGCGATTACCATCAGCTGTTGAAGTGTGCTTCTTAATGAGGTTCCTTAACAGCTGTGTGACAAGGTAACATCCAATCATATTCATGCAATGTACAGTCAGACACGTTCATGTTAAATAGATGCTCTCTAGGCAGAATCCTGGATGCACTGTGATTCTTCCAGCCACTTATTTTCCTATTCCCTTTGCATCAATGCTTCCAGTGTTTTAATTGTTTATATTGCAAGGATGCTCAAAGGAATTGATGACATATTTTCTTTATTGTATGCAATGTCTGTCTGTGAACATGTAGGACAAATTAGGGGACATACTGATTATGATTTTCATAGATGCGATAAGGGAGATGCGGTCTCCTATGGAGAAGCCCACATTTTAACTTATTTTGGTTATGGCTTTGATCCAAACATCAACAAAAAAAGTAATGTTGCAGTAAAATAATTTGAAACAACCATCCATTTCAAATACTAAATATTAAGGTAATGAGAAAACATAATTGTGCTTTATTGTACCTCAGGTGAGGGTATTCTCAAGAACTAAAGCTTATTCTTTGGAATATGCTCCTTCTCTAACTTTTTATGTGGCCTTCTGTAGCCTTTGGCATACGTCAAAAACAAATGTCATCGGGGACAAAGTAGTTCTCCCTCAAAACTTAAGTTGTATTGCAGTTATTTTATATATATAACTTAATTATTTGCAGACCATGCTGCCTTAGTACTACTTAGGTGTGTTACTTTGTGTACTTATATTATAATAGTAGAAGTAGTACCTAAAACGAAAGAGCCCATCTGCTTCTTGTTGGTGTATAAACAGCAGTTTTTGTCACCCATAAATGCACTGCAGAGAGTTACAGTACCTTTAATAGGCTTCCAAAAATCAGAGGAGCTTTATTCAAAGCTGGATTTCTGACATCACAATAAAAAGGAAAGCAAGCAATATGAACTTTGAAAAGCAGAGTACAAAACATTATTTTGTATTTCATTTGATTTCTCTTTAGGGGTTGTTTATCAATCATTGTTGGTAAGCAGTTTCTTTGCCATTTGGAACCTAAACCTCCCACTAACACTCCTTTCCTTCTTGCCTGGCGGGAGAATCTGAATATCTGATAATCCCAACATCACTGCTCATTCCTCGCTCCACCCTTAGTCAGAGGGAAGCCCCGATGGTGTGCAGCATATGTCTGGCCGTGCTAAAGTCAAAGGGTTAAGTAGGATTCAGACCAGGGAATACAGATCTGGCACTAATACAGCCGTGCACTACCACCGACCCCTGCATGAGTGCACAGTAGCACAGAGGTATCAGAGGCTGTTTATGACGCATAATAAGGCCATGCCACCGTGGAACATGCATATATATAACACTGTACTAAAAATACTGGGTTGTATGAAAAATAGGAATATGGTTCTTTACAGAGAATTGTGGTAGTTATGTGTTTACATGGATTACAGATTATATAATGATGAATGTGAAATGTGTGTACTTTAAGTGTGACATGTTCTGACAGTGGAAGTTTAACCATGAGTGCCTATGCAAGTAACATACAGTATGTGAGGCCTGAAAAACGACTAGTACATGTCTAACCGGATAGTAGAAGACAAGAGTTTTCATTTATAACAAAGTTAGTTTACAACAGCATCTAAATCCCTACAATTTGCTAATTGTCTTGGATTGAACGCAAACAGGATTGTTGTTGTTGTTGTTGTTCTGTTTATATACTTATTCCTCGCCTTCTTCTTCATCTCAACTTCTTCTTCTTCTGTTTCTTCTACTGTTTCTGTTTCTTCCTCCTCTTTCATATCTTTACATTGTTCTTCCACGTCTTCTTTTTCTTTTTCTCAATAAAGCTGTTGGCCAGTGAGTAAATGGAATACTTGAAGTTGCAATAATTCATTTTCTAACCACTATTGGGAGAATAAAACGTTATGGCTTACATTTTAGCATTTGTGTTGGACAGTATGAAATTGATATTGTTAAACACAATTAAGTATCTGTGTGGGTGGAGCATATAGGTGGGGGCAGGATTATTTTATGATCATGTTAGCCAACGCTCGCAAGCAAGTTTTGTCAGACCTTGTTTTAACAACAGTTGAAGAAAAAACTGTGACTTTCTCTACTGGACCACAAGTTTTTATTGGGAATGTCGCTATTTACCAACAGAACCAAATTGGCCTTTACACATGATAACAAAGAAAAACGGATGTCGTACAACCAAAGGAAGTTTTGAGATAAAAAAGGTGTGCTCTGTAAAGCTGTGAATCCCAATTTGTCATCTCAAGTTGAAGCTTATTTGATTTCCTCCAATCGTTCCTTTTTCATGCTTCCAGCTAACATTGTGATGTAATCATGACATTGGCAGTAAAAGGGTCTATGAGAAAGTGTGTATGGGACTGTGTGTGAATGGATATGATACTGTGTGTGTGTGTGGTTGGAATTGCCCCTGCGTTAACATGTTGGTCCAGCTGGGTCAGTGTCCGTCCTCCCTCTGCAGCCCCCAGGCCCTGACACCCAGACCCTTGATCTCCATTTCTTTCTGCCACACAAACACATTTTCTGCAACCTGCAATAGATGATGATTGTAATCTAAAATAAATGAAAGGGAAAAACACAGAAGGGGGGACGGGGAGAAAAGAAGAGGGGGACCAGAAAAGCAGAGAGACAGAGAGCATTATCACCTTGGCCCGAGCATCAGGAGTTAGAAAAAAAAAACAAAAGAGTGGGAGAGAGAAAAGAAGGTCCACGGGCAAATTCATCTTCCCCTGCTACAATCAATCTCTGGCCAAAAGAAATACACAATAACTAGGCAGGAAGAGGCCAAGATTAATGGGCCACCGACATCTCCACTGACCAGCATCCACCTCCACCCAATACCACCTCTCTCTGCCGCACATGTGCCCTCTTTCTTTCTCCAGCCTGTCTCTCTCACCCCATCCCTCTTTACCCCCCTTTCCCAGAAAATCCCCACACTTTTTTCCCCCCATACAGACCCCCCCCTCCCCCACTCCACACACACCTTGTCTCTGCCACATGCGGTGATCGATGGTTTCTGCTGACTGTTTAACAAGTGCATTAGCAAGCTTTAATGAGAGCGGCCAGTCACTGAGCGAATGCATGCAAGGGCAAACAAGGCCAGGCATGCCCACTGACTGTCATCCAGCACGGGGCGAAGGGGACAATGGGTTTTCCTCAACAATAAGGATAAACTTTTAGATAGCAGTTTACTTTTTGTTTTTTACAGGTTAAAACATTTCTAGATCTGACATATCGAACGGGCTTCAGAAAAAAAAAATTACTAGAGTGGGGCAGGAATTACTCCTAAAACCTGAAATTGACTTAGCATTTTACAAGTTCTGGATTCCTCGTCTGGAGGTCAGCTGTTTTTAAAACGTGTTTTTAGTTAGAAGCCTGAGATAAGGTCTCTGGTTAACTCAAGCTGGCGATTTGTGAGTAATTACCCCCACTTGTCAATGTCCGAAGCTTCCATGAGTCATGAAAACAGGTTGCTACCAAGTGACTAAATAAACTACTGAACGTCATCACAATGACACGCCTCCGGCTTTAGTTTAGCAGTGGTGACGCAAAGTCATGTGACCAAGCTGTAGTTTGTTTCTAGCCTTACATTTGCTTTTTACTTTTGCCGATTACATTTATGCTTCAAGTGGTGTAAATATGTGGAGATTATCCTGCTGAACAAAACATCTTATTTTCTGCAATAAACCGAAATACAATGGGAATATCCCATTGCTTTTAGTTGAAGGAGCCCTTGCAACCCTAACTTTACAGTTTACCTCCTCATTGAGCAAGGCACAGAACCCTGATGATCTTTGACGAGAAGTATATGGCAGAGTCCTTAACGGGTCCGATTTTCAAGACCCGCTCCCGCCCCCGCGATGTGCAATACCGAACCCGCCCCGCCACCCGCACATATTGCCAATTAGTTCCGCAAACTGACCCGAACCCGCATATCCTATGAGCAGTGAAAACGTGCAATTATTAACACACGCAGTTGCATATTTGTCTCAAAAAGCGTTGCATGTTGGTTATTTTCTCCATCTAGGATGACACCAAAAGCCTCCCAGACGTTGGATTTCGCTCTTGAGGAAGTGTTATTGAAAATGCTGTATTCTCCGAGCTCCGCCTTCACCTCAGCCATTTCGAATGTGGCGCGCTCAGCAGCAGATTGATGCGCTGCAGAGGTTATGATTATGCGCGGTCCCGCAGGGGAGAGGTCTGAGAATTTAAACATTAAACAAAATTATTATTATTTTAATATATGTATTATGCAACACCCGCGACCCGACCTGAATCCTCTTTGTTTTACCCAGAACCGAAGGTGGAAAAAAGCTTCTGAAAAAATACCACCCACGAATCACTTTTTTAGCGGGTCACCCGTCGGGTACCCGCGGGTACCTGACCCGATGCAGGACTCTGGTATATGGGTCCTGTGTGTGTACATTCTGATGTGTGTGTGTGTTTAATCAACAAGTGAAAAAATGTTTCCCCCGGGGCAATAACATTAAATAAAGTAATAATTGGTCTTCCTTAAATATGTGAAGCATGTAAAAATAAGCTTTGCTAATTTGGGCCACTGCATAAAGCATATGTTTTTCTCACCTGTATAAAACATTGTCTTCCATACCAATTAAAATACGTATATCCAACATAACATGAAACCAAAACAAATGTTACCTGCATTCACTCCCTCAAGTTTATCAGCCTCAGTGGCCTTTTTCTGTCTCTGATAACTGTGAAATCAGCCGAACATTTCTCAGCCCCTCAACACGTTGCGGTTAGAATAACCATTGACTGGGTGAAAATGACATTCGTACTTTAATTAAACCCTCTCTGTACAGATGCCAGAGCATAATGATCCCCCTTCAGACAAATGAGAGGAGTGTGAATATGAAAGTAATTTCGTATTATTGCTGCTAACAAGAAAGTGTCACAACACCGTCACTTATTGACAACTCCACCACAGAGATTCTTCAAAGCAGATTGTGTGGAATGGAAGGGGAGTGTAAAGTGATCATCTGTTACCATTACATGCATTGGTTGTTCATCTATTCCTGAATAATCTTGTTATATATGGGTATTGAATACTCTTGTATTGACCTCTTTTAGTATCAATACCCCAACTTTCCTTGAGAAGGTCAAAATAGAACTCACATTAGCCCTCTTTAAAGATGACAAACATTATTGTAGAGTCTATTTAAATGTAGAGAAATATCTAAAAGGGAAACAGAAGCAAACCATTGAGGCAAAGGTATAAAAAGTCTTGCAAATGTACTTATTGTGCAACATGGCTCATTTTAAAGAGGCCCTATTCATCTTGTTTAGGTGTTCCCTTTCCTGTAGTGTGTTATAGGTTTTTGTGCATGTAAATGGTCTGCAAAGGCTATAATCCCTGTGTTCCCTCCAGAGGGAGTTTTTCTCCCCCCCCCCCCCTGCCTAAAACACCTCTATTGTAGTCCTTTGTTTACTTCTGTAACTTAGTGACACTATGTAACACTCACATTGCTATTGGCTAGTGCTCCAACTTATTGTACATGATAGGTTAAGGGGCGTCTAAGTGGTTGACCAATCACAACAGAGCCGGACAGCTAACCAATCAGAGCAGACTGGGCTCTGGTTTCAGACAGAGGGTGAAAAAAGTTGCAAATATGAAACTGAATATGAGCATAAAATGTTGTGTTGAAAGTGTTACATATGTTGAAGTATTATTATTATCACTAATGTGTTGAGGTTCAAGCAGCATTATTATTAGCGTTATTTTATTAATTAATGTATTTGTTAAGCAGTTAAGCATGAAGTTAGTGTGTGTCCGGCAGTGGCTCAGTCAGTAGGGGCTTGGACTGGGAGGTCGCCGGTTCAAGTCCCCGACCAGACCTAAAATATGGAGTGTGGACTGCTACTTGGAGAGGTCCCAGTTCACCTCCTGCCCTGCCGTGGTGCCCTTGAGCAAGGCACCGGACACCCCCCACTCCCATTGCTCCCTGGGCGCTGTGCAATAGCTGCCCACTGCTCCTAGTACTAGACTCCTGGTACTAGGATGGGTTAAATGCAGAGAACACATTTCACTGTGTGCTGTGTGCTCTGAATGTGTGACCATTAAAGAGGGTTTCATCCCTCCCAATTCTTCTATTCTAAGTTAAAACCTGCTTTTCTTTTATTGAATGTTTGCAAATAAAAATATTATGTAGATATATTCAGTGAATGCCTTGCCATTTTTCCAATATTCAAAGAAAATATGAATGTTTGGCCCAGGCAATGCAATGAAATAACTTTTTTAGTAACCAAACACAAATAACATAACATAAAACAAAAATATTTTACTTTTTGTCCTCAGAGAACTAGCACTACTTCCTGTGATCCAGGTCACGATGATTTATGCCAGCCTAAAAGTCCTGTAAACTCCACTCCTGCATACGAAAAAGGAAAAAACTCATTTTTACCAAAGTTTACCCTGCACCGCATCTCCAGCAGTAATACAAGTGCAGCAGATAACACGGATAATAAATGAATCTGTGTGAAATGTATCTGTTTCTTATCAACATCACAGGAAAGCCATACATGCAGACTTCCAATGGGGACGGCTTTGTGTTGTAGTGTGTGTCATTATACACAATATATCAGAGTAATCATATCTGCTTCATTGTTTTATGAAGCTCTGCTATAAGTAACCGCTGCCATATCAGCAAACACAGCCCCAGCTGCCCTATGGGAGGAAATAACAAGTGTACATGGTGAGTGTGTTCATGGCCACATTTGTTATCTCTGTTTTTGGATTTTATATGTGCCCAGTCTGCGAGTGAGTGTGTGTTTGTGTGTTTTTCCAAAGAGCCCAAGAGATCACAAGGACTGAGAGGGAGCGGGTCCCCAGCCCACAGAGGTAAAAATTCATTTCTTGAGAGCCATATATCAACGGGCATTTGTTTAATGAGCGCCAGAGTGGAAAGATGTATAAAACATGTCAGGCGTCCACTTGCAATGCGTTGTCGGTAGCAGATAGCATCACAGAGTGTGACCGCTCACTCTGTCTCCCCCGCTCGCCTCTTTTATCTCCAGCCTCCCTCTCGCCATTATAAATGAGGGACGGAAGGGAAGAAGAGGTAAAAAATAAAAACAAAACGCACACAAAGTCCGTCTGCAGCAAATGTCTTCACATATTTGCACACACTGTGGATGCCATGTGTGCTTATACACAGTGGTGTAAAGTAACTAAGTACATTTACTCAAGTAGTGTTCTTAAGTACAATTTGAGATACTATTACTTTTTTTTGAGTATATACATTTGTGGCTTCTTCTTACTACTGTACTCCACTATAATTCAGAGGTAAATATACTTTTACTCCACCTCATTTAATTATATCATTAGTTACTTTGCCGTTTTTGATTAATGATGTGAAATATACAGTAATCAATGCTTAAATAAGACTCAATAAATAAATCCACAAGCTACCTTACACCATACAAAGGAATTAAAACCAGCTGTGGTAAAGACATTAATGCATCAACAATTACAATAAAAACATATCGTATATATTATTAGAAAATTGACCAATCTGCATCATGAGTACTTTTACTGTTGGTACCTTAAGTACGTTTTGATGCCAATACTTGAGTACTACTTGAATAAAATGTGCAATGCAGGACTTTTACTTGTAAAAAAGTATTACACTGTGGTATTTCTACTTTTACTTAAGTACAACATACAAGTAGTTTTCCCTACAATGCTTATATAAAGATACAGCATCAGGAAAGAAGATTTGATATCTAGTGGAAAGAAATTTGAAGTTTTGGCGCTTGCAATCCGTCTTAGCCCAGTATCAGCAGCCGATCTGCATTAATTAGTTTTTTTTATCAGACACACCTCAGCACGAGTCTTACAGACATAAACCCACTAACACACACACACACACACACACACACACACACACAAACACACACACACACACACACTCCCTGGCATGCCTAACTAACCTGTATTCCCCCTCCTGGCAGATCCCCCTGCCTTTGTTAAGATGTGTTAATGGGATGCATGGGGAGGACGTGTGGGTAATTAATTGTAACTGGGGGGATAATGTTGCGCTGTCAGAGATGTCTCTGGTTTGTGTAACATTTTTTAAGAGTAATGTAGTTAAACTGGGAGTGTCTGTTAGCGCTCAGTCTTAATTATACCGTGCTGGGAATGCTAAGGCTTGGCTAGCCTGCCACCCTGCTCCTTTGTCTGTGTGTGTGTGTGTGTGTGTGTGCGTGCGTGTGTGCGTGCGTGCGTGCGTGCGTGCGTGTGTGAGTGAGAGAGAGAGGGAAACATGTAAAACGTTGTGTACAAACAAGTGGAGTTCTGTATTAGCTGTGAATATGAACATTCTAATGAAACAAGCATGATTTATTTGGAGAGATGTACTGCAAATAAATACCGCTCAGATTGGAAGAAGATTGGCCGAGCGTTTCAGAAAAGATTTGAGGTGACAATTCAGAACATTTTGAACGTCAGATTAAAATATTTAATGAATGAGCCTGGAGTTATCAACAATGATGATAGGAGAGGAACATGTAAAAATAATACCATAAATCGAAATGTCACCCCTCATTTGTCATGAAGAGTTAATTTGCAAAAACGGATAAGAGACAATCTTACAATAGATAAACAATAGACAGATAGATAACATTACATTACATGTTAGACGCTTTTATCCAAAGCGACTTACATACTCAATACTGTGGGCAATCCCCACAGGAGCAATTTGGGGTGAAGTGTCTTGCCCAGGGGACACAACGACATGCTGACTGCAGTGGGGTTTGAACCTGTGACCCCCTGATCCTAACACCTACGCACAACCCACTGCGCCACACGCCTCCTATACTTTATAGTCTTCATAAGGAAATTTGTTTTGGACTTCGTCCTGCAGATCAACAAAGGATAACAAATCTGAAGTACTACGTGGTACAAGATAAAAGACAACAGCATATTCACCAAAGACTTACACTACACATACAAGTTTATGATACCCTACTGCACAAATCCCATGGCCGACATGTACACAGTATTATTATTGTGTTGGTGATAAGATCCCAAGTTTCCTAATTGTGCCAATGTCTCTGCCCTTTCCATTTTTTTATTATTACGATGAATGAGGAGTCGATTCAAGTTTGCCCATGCAGGGCCCCACTTTGGGAAGCCCACCGTAAATCCTTTGCAGGCAATTTGGAGAAAAAAGGCCATGGGGAAATCGAGGGGCCGTCTGTATAAACAGTAAAACAGAATGCTGACTTAATACTGTAAATACAAGTTTTTAGACAGCAGAGATAACTGGAAAAAGCAGCGCAAAATTATTTTAGAAGAGAACTTTTGTGAAGTGTATTGATATGTACAAAACAAAGATACCTGTACAATGAAATATGTCCCTGCGTTACTGCAATTATAGTTTTTTGGTTTAAACAAAGTAATCTTTAACTCCAGTGAATTGTATGCTGATTTATCTTAGTATATGGACAGAAAAACCTCAGGAAGATGCGTCACAACACAAAATAAATTCTGATTAGAGATTAAACTGAGTATCAGAAGCTTTGGGAGCAGAGATTATCTCCAGCGTGACATCATTGCTTCAGTTTGCCTAAAAGCAGGTTGATTCCTCATAAAGTAGCAACGCACTGATTCCGCCTGCTCAGACAACATTGTGAACAATGATTGGGTGAGACAAGCTTTCCAATCTGATGCCACTTCCTCACAAGCAATAGCACTTCCTACAGAGTCCCAGCCCAGCAAGTACTGTCGACCACGACATGCTCTCTCTCACTCTCTAACTGTCTCTCTCTCTCACACACACACACACACACACACACACTCATACACACATCAGTACACACCGTCAGCTAAAGCATGTTAACCAGGGTGTGAAAGCCCATCAGAGTATGTTCTGTGTATGAAGTCAGTGTGTGAAGGAGGGAGTGACAGTGAATAATACACTCTCACACAATGCTACAAATACATTGTTTATACGATATTACATTGGAGCTAAAAGCTTATTCAGGTTGTATTTCTTGAGGTTGAACATTAGAGTCAAAATCGTCCATGGCACCCCAGGTACCTGACACCAGACTGTGTGGGGGACAAGACACAAGGTGAGACCATATTTTGATAGGCATGAAAAGCCTGCAAGGGGATAACTTTGTTAAACTATACTTTCTTTTAGTTTTTTAAGTCAGTTTCATATAATTTTCTTTTTACTCCCCTTTTAATTTCAGAATTATTCAAGCATTTGTTTTGTAATTGCATTTTCGACTGCAGCTTTGTCAATAAAAATAAAGATGTACAAATAACTCCTCTCTCCTGTGATTAGAAAGGTTTGTCTTTAATTGAAACTAATGTACACAGCAAAAATGCCAGTATTAAATGAACACTGAGAGTGTTGAATTTAACACCAGAAAAGTGTGTATATGCGTCCACTCTTGTCAGTGTAAAATTAACACTTTCGAAAGTGTTAATATTATAACACTCACCTGTAGTTAATGGAACACTGAAACGAGTTGAAAATCAACACTGGCCAACACGCACTAGTGTTAATATTACTCTACACTAGTGTCAGAGTTAAAGAATCAACACTACCAGACAGGGTGGGATTTTCACGGCGGCCACGACGGCCATGGCCGTCGTAGCCCCTCGGTCTGGCCGTTATGCCCCACAAATAGTTGTACGTCATACGGCCACCATGGCCTTTGGGCCCCTCACACTGTTAAAATCTCGAAGTTGCTTTAAAAGCGTCAGAACGGAAAAGCGTTCATAACGGACGCGATGCGAATCTTTGCATTGCTGTAACCGCTGGAGTTTGCGGCTTTCAGCTGTGTTTACTCCTGTCATTCAAACAGGACGCGCTGGAGAGGGGGCGGGGCTTATATCAATGTAAATACTGTTGTGGAAACCAACTATGACCAAATTAACCTATTTTACCGTGATTTAATTGTAATACACGTTTCAAAATGATGCCGAAGTAACTAAATACTGATAAAGGTTAGTAAAAACCATGCTTTAATGCTTTGACAAGTGTGCAGACAAGACGGCAGGCGAAAAACCTTTTAAAATGCGTGTTTTGTGAATGGAGATCGGATCGATCAGGCTAAACTAACGTTCTAGCTGCTCCGTCCAAACTCACAACAACGTCCTAAAGACAGAATTAAAGCAGCGACTGTATTCGTCATGACACAGACAGTCTGTGGTTTGTACATGTTTAACTTTTGTCCAGTTTCTGAACAGATATGAGGAGCTGTGAGGAGTTGATTAAAGACACAGACACACACACACACACACACACACACACACACACACACACACACACACAGTTGGATGTTGGAGCTTCACTGTGCACTGCTGAATGATGTATGTGCAGAGTTTGACCCTTGAAGGCTGTTTCTTCTGCTCTGAAATGGAATATATTTGTTACATATTAATAGAATTTTTGATTTTTTGATTTGAATTCGGATTTGTGAATGGGAGAAGTAGTAGATGGAAAATATACCAAACACTAATTATTCAAAGTAAAGTATTTCATTTTATATACGGTAATACTAAGGAGGCATAGGCCTATATGATGATACGATTATTGATATTAAAAAAGTGATTTGTTTTCCATGTCATTCGTGTGTTTTTCTTATTAGAAAGTGAAGTTATTTATTTGTAGTTTCAAAATCCTAATTTTTCCCTCAATGGCCTTTGTGCCCTGGCATGTGGCCTTTCCGCCCTGAAAAAATGTGTGACACCAAAGGCCAAATGGCCTTGCCCCTAAAATGACGAAAATCCAAGCCTGCTACCAGACTACACCGGATCTCAATTTAGTAACACTATTGAGTGTTACAAAAATTAACACTGAGAGTGTAGAATGTTGTGAAGATCCAATCCCTCCCAGCCAAAACCCCATAACCCACTTTACAAAACAAACAGACAACAAATTTAACAAAATAGTTTGTATTACAAGGCAAGTACACCACAATTACATTCATAAACCTACAACAGTTCAGCATGGAGTGACACAAAATTACAGTATGGGACAATAAACATTTGGTCATCAGTGTCATTTGAAAATTGCCTATCATATGGTCTGTAGTATGGCAGGTCATCTACACAGATCAGTGTGAATACATCGCTTTTCTCCTCGATACTAAATGCATTTAAGTGATCATCAAAATATGTCGTTGAGACTTTACAAGTTAGAAGATAAGCATTGTCCTCTTTAACAATCACACTGACAATCCTGTTGAACAAAGGCCTCTCATTTTCAACACCAGAACATACATACATCCCAGGCTGGTACTCTGTGCCATAGCTTTTGACCCAGGAAGTTGTGGGAACAATACAAGACATATCAAAAGTTTCATTCAGCACCTCACTGCCCTCCAAACTGCTGACCAAGACTTCAGTAATGGGGCCAAATTAGAATCTTTTAAAATAAAAGTTCTCAAAATGAAAAGCCAACTGATTCTGATGTCTCTTTGCCAGTGTTTTTGTGATATTTTTAAAGTTCTTTACAGACGTTTTGAAAAATGTGTGCTTGCCTTCAAACCTCATGCACCACATGTGTATTAGTGGCCCAATCTTCCTAATACAGCTTGGGTAATGTATCATATGGTGGTGCTTGGGAATCAAATTTCGTTCTGGAAACAGAGATTTAAAAAGCGTATGATGATCAAAAATAAGATGTTTCAGATAGCAGGTCATACCATGGGTTACAATGGGTGAAAAGACAATGTTCACAATCTGTACTAAGAGGAGCAGCAAGTTCCAGCAGCTATCATTCCTGCTAACTAAATCTCCAAACATCAATGGGGTATTGCGCAAAAGACACCAGGACTGAACAGCATTAAGGCCAAGATTGTTGCTATCATCATCCAGTTTTAGCCCACTTGGCCTGTTTTTCCTCTGTGTAAATCCATAATTGAAGCTCGTGATTCTCTCTGACAATGAACTTCTGGATATAAAGTTCCTTATCAGGTACTGAAACACAAGCTTCAACTCATACTGCACCACTCCTTCCAGTAAATCATGCATTATATCTACTGCGTAGTTGTCTGAAGTATGGAACAGCCGTAGGGAATTGAGTGGACAGGTTTTTTTAACACCAAATGTTGAGGCCAAAGCAGGATTTTGTTGAATGGCAGCACAGTGTTCTGAATGAAGGGCTTTAGAACGTAAAGTTAAACCTGGATGATCTTCACTGAAAACTGATTGCATCTCTCCCTTTTCAGTTAAACAAAAACGACAACAGTACTTTGCACTAAATGATTCAACAAAACCAAAAAGGCCATGTATAGCCAAGTTGTCACCTGTAACCTGAAACACTGAACCTTTCACAGGTGTGGTTGAAAAAGGCACCTGCATTCCTTCAACTTCTAAAATCTTTAAATCGTCGAGAAGTGGCTTTAGAATAGCGTCAAACCCATATTTCTTTAAGTCTTCTGAGTGAAAGAGAGATACAAGATGAATGTTCATCAACACAGAATTAAGCTTTGGAGGGAAATTTCTCAAAATAAAAAATACAGCCAAGTTTGTGCACACCCTTTTTTGAGCCTAATGGATTAGCGGTCTCAAAATCATCATAGTAGAGCTGTACTGCATAGCATTTTCTTGTTGTGAGAATAAACAGTGGTTCCTGAAGTACGCGCCATCGTTTACATCTCTGTAAAAACCCTCCTGGTGTTGTTTAGCTCTTTGAAAACTGTTACAAAGTTCCGTGTTCTTAAACATAGATGAAAGAGACCCCATGATGGGTACATACATGAACTTATCATTGACAGGAACTTGCCTGTATAGTCCTGTTGTTTTATCTCTGCGTGTATCAAAACGCACACCAAGAATATACTCTACAGGTTGAACTATTTTCCATTTCTCCTCAAAATGCCTCATCCGTTTAGATTCTGTGTTAAGACATGAAAAAGGATTCCCAAGCTGATCAAAACAATTCTCAACTTTTTCTAGGGTTTCTTTAGATGCTTCAGATGACAAACATTCAACAACAGCTTCTTTTGCATGGGCATGGATGTCCTTAACCAGTTCCTCCATCGAACCAACTAAACATTGCACAGTACTTTCAGGAACTCCTGATGCTTGTACTTGAGCAATAACTGAGCTGCACATGTCTAGTATTTTCCTTTTCTCCATCGGGATGTGTGTAGTGACCGTCACAGGAGAATCCACATTAACTGGCTGTGAAACAGAAGCTCCAACAGAAGCTCCAGGTTCAAACTCAACATGGCTGGCGACATCTGGATCAACACTGTGTTCATGTGCTCGAGATAGGTGCCGCTTGTAACCAGAGTATGTGCAAAACACAAATGAACATCCAAGCTCTCCACAGTGCAAACGCAAAGACCTTCCTGGGTACAAACCATGCTGAAACTTCAAATGTCTAAATAACACTGAACAGTTTCTGTGGTGTACCTTGCAAATGTAACATGTGAACATTAGTTCAAGTCAGAAAGGACTGCCTTTCAAACTGAACTGTGAAGAAGTCTTGCTCTAATTTCCTTGACTCGAGGACTCTCCTTCACACTTCCAACATCAATGCCATACACGGTTGTCTGGATGAATGTGTAGAAGTTGCATAGTGCTTCATCATAAGACACAGCAAAAGCTAAATGTGCCTTGAGGGCCGTCAAAGGCAGCAACTCCAGTCTGCGTCTTACAGGGAATGGCCTTTTGGTCCATGACGATGTAGAAATGTTGGATGCTGTCGTTTCTTTCTCCAATACACAGGAGAAACGGCTGAGCAGGGCCAGTGTCCTTGAGGAAGGTCTCAATGCTTTTCCCGACCTGAGAGAAAGATAGACAGCGAATGAATCACAAGGAATAGAACTTGGAATTTGGAGTAGAATTAGGATAACATTTTCAAATGACTGGAAGAGCACAATTATTTTTTCCTTTCATGTGCACAATTACTTTCAAATTAGGACAAAAGCGGCTCCCGTGTTGTAACACCAACCCGGTCTGAACATTTAAAAAAAATCTGCAACATGTCAAGCCACTTCAAAATTACTATCAGATCTTTACAATCAAATATCTGTTGATTTCTAAATGGAAATATACATTAAAAACGTTTCGAAGAACATACCCTTAAGAACTTCACCAGGCGGCCAGCAGCATCCTTTGCACTAATCTTGACTCGTGAATTTCAATTACTTGAATGACTTTACCGATATTATCTCATGTTTGAGCCTATTTTTCACAGATCATTGGTGCTTTATATGTTGTGTTTTTAGAATAATGATTGATAATAGATGGACCTGAGTCTCCCCAGAAGTTGATTTCCATATCGCATTAATTTAATATTGTATAAAAGAAAAAAAAATGGTCAATCAGCAATCTTAAAGAACCATAGCTTTAATTCGAAACTGGCCAGCAGTTATGTTAAGTACATGGGATATGGAGCAAAGCAGCCAAAACATGAAAAGCTCTGGTATGGTCCAATACTTTAGATTAGATAGGGAACACAGTGAATGCCCTATAGGCATGTGTCAACTGAAGTCACCAATTTACACTTACCACCATCATCAGATTCTTGTTGTGCAGATAAAAGAAGCTCATCCAAGTGCAAACTTCCAGGAAGATTTTTGCAATCTGCAATGATCCTCGGTTTGAAGAACGTTGGCCATTTCGCAAGAAATTTACCAGAGACTTCCTCGCCAAAGAGCATAGTGAAGTCTTGTTCAATCTTAAACACAAAACATGACAGGGAAAACTACATTAGTGAGCAAAAAAATGAACTACCACAAAGCTTTTAAAAAGTCGTTATTTCTTACCAAGCCTGATGTGTCCAGGAATCTTGGAAAAAGGTCTAGGACAGTGGAGGCTGTGGCTCGGTCTTGAACAACCTTTTGTCTTTGCTGAAATGTTGCCTTCATTTTGTCTTGGACCAGGGTTATGTCACTTGAGTGCCTCATCACCGACATAGCTTCATTGCATTCATCACCTGATAACTGCCTCACAGGTGAATGCATGCTGCGATGAGTCTTAGGTCCACCTTGAAAAGAGACCTTGGATTTCTCGATTTCTTGAGCCGAGTTGCGCTGCACAGTTTTCAGCCTCCATGCCAGGTAACCAGAACCACTCTGGTGATCATAGAAATGCTCTGTTGATTGATTTTAAAGTTAATCCATCACCTGATCAAGGAATTATCCTAAACATGACCTGTGTCATGTGTGTTCAATTTAATGCATTTAAGAGCTGTGGCATGGTTATGGGTTAAATAATTCAACTGTTACTTAAATAGCAGAAAGTAATATATTAGCTTGATATATTAATATCAATACTTATTAACCATTCTTTGAATCGGGGTCTTTTAAATTTGGGAACAACGTTGTAATGCCAAGTGCGTAGGTAATGCGGACATGTGCTGGAGGGATCCTCCTGAGAAGAAACAAATGTATTACAAATATTTATAAAGACATAAAATGAGGAAAATTAATCAAATCAAAACAAGCTTTTAAGTATACAATACTTACCCATGGCTCTCTACCATGTCTGCCACAAGTATATTGATCATTTTTCTTCTTGTACCATCACAAAGACTCTTTTTTTTCTCATATTCCTTGATGACTTGGTCACCACCCGGCTTAGACTGAATGAATTATGTGCAGCACACAGCATCAGTTAAAACACACCAGATAACTTACATCTCTTGCACTGCTGCTGTCAGGGGGTCCTTCAATCAGCTGTCTTTTCCAAGCTTTGGTAGATTCTAGTCTTATTGTTGAGTCCGAGCTCGATGATGACCCATCAGATAAGAATGATCCCTCTGAAGAAGACTCTTCAACATTGTTGTCTGGTAACACACACACACACACACACACACACACACACACACACACACACACACACACACACACACACACACACACACACACACATGAACACTCCTTTTTCAAGGTTATTAGAATTATAACGTTTATTATAACATTTTATTACCATTGCATTCTTGTTATTTAATATTGTAGTTATTGCCTGTACAGCACTTTGGTCAACTGAAGGTTTTTTTAAATGTGCTATATAAATAAATAAAAATTGAGATTGAGATTGAGTGAAGGCCTTGAAAGACACCAAGATGAATTCAAAAGCTCATCAAAGATGTCAGAATCCACTTCCACTCCTGTAGAATCCTTTAGCATCAAGGAAGTCAAACCTGGAAAATTGAATTTTGCCAGCACTGAAACAAAGGATAATTTGGACCATATCATAACTCACAAGTAAAACATACAACACTGAAACTCTTGAAAGCAACTATGAAGCAAGACACTTTAATTACCTCCTTGTAAGAATTCAGAGTAATTGTAGACATCCTCTATCCACCCATTTGCTCACACTGTATTCGACAGGAACCAGCATGTCACCACCTTCAAAGGGAAAATGACTTATATAATCATACATATACACAGATACATATACCTATACACAAACATATATGTATATAAATACAGACACACATATATAATACATATGTAGGCCTAAAACCCATACTACAAAGCATACAACTTATAAAAACAGCCTGCACATTTTTTATAGTTAGCTAAGATAATATACCTCGTTATTTAGCTACAATTATCTAAAATACACTTGGTTATAAAGTTGATTGTACTATATCAGCATGTTTAAGCTCGGAACTAGAAGAGGACCGCTGGGCTCACATCAGGGAATGCATGACTGCTGGGATTTTTGTGCTAATCTGCTTAATTATCATGTTCAATTTAGCTGTGCGCGCTCCCTGGGAATGCCGCTGTCACACGGGTCAACCGGTATATTTTCTACTCTTTCCCCCGTTGTTTTTCCATTGTTTAAACGATTCTTTTCGACTCCACGAGGACACACTGTGATAGCTGTTTATAGGCGCTTTCACACCAGAGTACTTTTCCCAGTATAGTTCCGAAAATGTGCGTTCACACCAAAAAAATCCGGAACTAGAGCTTAGTTCATGAGAACCTTTTCACCCCCTTTTCAGTCCCAGCTGGAGAGCAGGTACTTTCCTGGGGAGAAAAAGGTTCCCATTTCTGATTGGCTGGGCGGATTCCAAACCACGCCCCGTAAAACTCCCAAAAGGTTTTGTGAAGCCGCCATTTTATTTAACTCGCATTAGCATTATTAGCGTTAGCCCAGCGCACCAACGGAGAGAGAGTTCTGATTAACTAAGTACGGCAAAGTAATTGGTGTGAAAGCACCTATATAACTCTAGCTTCCAACATGTCGGACACACCCCATAATACAAAGCGGCTGACTTCGGTCCGCAAGCCCCGGGATGGCGGGGGAAATAGGTGAAAATGTGACAAAGCAGCTTTATAAAGTTAATAGCTTAGAGAAATAAAGCTTACAATAGTCCACATTCGTTTCCCTCCCCCCGTCACACACACAGGAGAGCGCCGCAGTGTTCACTCGTGTTCGTTCTCTGCTTCAGTAGGAGGTTGCTAATTGCGAGCTAATAATGCTAGTAGTTAAGCGACCGTCGACTCCACGAGGACACACGGTGATAGCGGTTTATAACTCTAGCTTCCAACATGGCGGACACACCCCATAATACAACGCGGCTAACTTCGGTCCGCAAGCCCCGGGATGGCGGGGGAAATAGGTGAACATGTGAAAATGCAGCGTTATAAAGTTAATAGCTTAGAGAAATAAAGCTTACAATAGTCCACATTCGTTTCCCTCCCCCCGTCACACACACAGGAGAGCGCCGCAGTGTTCACTCGCCTTCGTTCTCTGCTTCGGTAGGAGGTTGCTGTCGGTTGGTTGCTAATTGCAAGCTAATAATGCTAGTAGTTAAGCGACCGTCGACTCCACGAGGACACACGGTGATAGCGGTTTATAACTCTAGCTTCCAACATGGCGGACACATGTTGTAGTGGCACCCTCAGGCGGCCGTCAAGAGGGCCGGCCCTACTTCAGCGCGTTTGTTGATGAGAAGAAGAGGTCGTTGAAAGCAGCACAAAAGAAAACTACAAAATGAAAGGCTATGTTAAATCAACTAGTTTATTAGCAAAACAGACAGTCCATTTCTCACAGAGTACTCTGGACTCAATTCTACCACCGTGGGATACAAGTTATCCGGACAGTCAGTCAGAAGACAGTGCCCCAATATTCCAATGTTACAGTTTTATACATCCTGGACGACCTCCAAGCAGTGAGTCAGCTGATGTTGATTTCATCTGGTCCGTCCTCTCTCTTTACAGTGTGTGTGTGCAAGTATGAACTAAGAGCACGTCCTGTTCTGAGTGAAACAGTCTCTCAAGATAACATTTTATTAGGTCAGCTGTCTTCCTTGCACCATATATTCAAAAACTCACACACTAAACAGAACAGCAGATAAAAGATAACACCTTATTGATTCACATGACTAACAGAGTGAGAGACAATGGTCCTTCTAATTAGGTCAGCTGTCTTCGAGTTTAGAGGAAGTCCAGAGAAGGCTTTAGGCTATAAGAACAGTCAACCTTTGTTAGTTAACTGCTCCTAAAGATGTCATGGGATGATGATGTTTAAACATATACAAGTATAGCTTTCAGAGAGAAAAACATGTGACATTTGTGTGGTAGGCTACATGATAAAATGTGTGTGCGTTATATCAAGAATCCTAATGTTAATACATTTGATCTCAACACAGGTACATTACACACCCCATAATACAACGCGGCTAACTTCGGTCCGCAAGCCGCGGGACGGCGGGGGAAATAGGTGAAAATGTGACAAAGCAGCGTTATAAAGTTAATAGCTTAGAGAAATAAAGCTTACAATATTCCAGATTTGTTTCCCTCCTTCCATCACACAAACAGGAGAGCGCCACAGTGTTCACTCGCGTTCGTTCTCTGCTTCAGTAGGAGGTTGCGAATTGCAAGCTAATAATGCTACCGTCGACGTCGACTCATACGCCATAATCCACAACCTTACATTTTAACAAGATACCAGTTTCAAGATACCATTTATTTAACTTCTCCTTTTCGCATATTGTAAAAACAACTCACCTCTGTCCTCTCTGTCCCCTAATGCGCCTCCTGTTTGTGTCGGATGTAGGTCTACTCTCCTGTAATTCAAGTTTACTCATCAGTATAGTTGCAATGGTCAAATTCGACATAAAAAACTATTTCAAATTGGATTAAAAAGTTACAGATACAAGATATACATATTAAGTAAAATAATTACAATTTACAGACATTATTCATGGTTACATCAACCGCAAAACATTAATTTTAATCGAAACTTACCGCTTCGGTTAGAAAAATGACTGTCGAAGGTCTTGGATGGCGCTCCTTTGCCGGAAATTGAGGGGTGTGGTCAATTCAACACTCCGGGTGTGAGAGTCTTCGCAACGACCAAAATTGACACCAACACTTTCAGGAAAAAACTCAAGAGTGATAGCTTGACTAAATTAAGTGTTAAAATAACACTGAACCCTGCTGATTAACACTAACACTGAAAATATAACACTGGCACATTTGCTGTGTAGAAGCACTTGATCTGGTTTGCCTTATAGATAGCTAATGCACCTGCAGGATTCTTGCTTTTGAGTTTGTTTCTTCATGGTTAAATGTACTTATTGTACTTTTCCTTGGATAAAAGTGTCAGGTAAATACAAATGAAATGTAATGCAATAGTTTGTTTAACTTTGATTATTTAATGTCATTCAAATAATGTGGAATAATTACCTAGCTAGTGATCTAGGACGATGACATTCCAAAAGCTTTCATTGGTCGATTGATTTTCCAGCTAAGGGATATAGCTTTCAACAAGTAAAACAGCAGGTCGGACTGAGTATGGCGCCATTACGCAAAACAGTTCCCATAAAACATTGAAAACATTTTCAAATAAAAGCAAACGTGGTGAGCTCTATCTAGTCAAAAAAGCAAAAGCTGCATTAATAACTTAAAAAAAATATTTGGATACAAACGAGAGAGGAGTCCCTCCGCAGAAAATGTGGAGTTCTGGTCATTAACGTGCTCATTCACATTTATAGGTGGTTGATCATGGGTTGCAGTAAGCAGGATGACAGACAGGACATATTCATTTTACAAATCCAAGTTGCTAGATTTGTCGAGAGGCTCTTTTATGACAAAAGTTGCTGTAGGGCTTAATAAAATGGAACTACCAGTCAAGTTGTTTATATTCTTTTATCCGAACAGATATGGACAGAAAAGCATAGCACCATGTTGACACTCATGGATATACCAATGAATGAAGATCTTTATTACAAAAAACTTTTTCTGGACAAAGTGGTGGAACAGAAGTCTGTTATAAATGGGGCCAGACTTTATCGCTCTATAATCCTTAAATGCTCCATCCTGTTACAATTAGTTTCTGCTTGAATCAAATCAGTCATCTGATCTGTCCTCCATTGGGAGGGACAGGTCCCAGCAGGGCGGTCAGAGTTAAGCAGTCAGCACTCAGAGGATTCGTTTAGCTCAACTGTCCGTCAAAAAAGGCCTCGCCGCTCCTGTCATCTCTATTTCGCCTCTGCCGTCTCAGTTTCCTCTGTTTTGATGTGTCCAGTCTGAACCTTTTAACACATGTCAAGGTGCCAGTCCTTGTCGTGTCAAGCTAAAGTCTTCCTGTGCCCACGATGTCTCTTGGTCTCAGTCGGTGTCTCAACTTCCTAGATGTTCTTCTCTGTCACCTCCGTCTCCCTCTGCTGCCAGTTTGACTCAGTTAACATCCCCTGGAGATGATGGCAATGAGCGGTGATAGAACATAAGGTGACAGGATGGAGCAGTGTGTGTGTGTGTGTGTGTGTGTGTGTGTATGTGCGTGTGTGTGTGTGTGTGTGTGTGTGTGTGTGTGTGTGTGTGTGTGTGTGTGTGTGTGTGTGTGTGTGTGTGTGTCGTGCTAACTTACTAAGCAGTGGCCGTTGAGGCAGTCTGCAGTGCGGTGGCCTGAGCACAGCAGGAGCTGTCCTCGCTATGACTCGTCTTCTCTCTTTCTGTCATCTGTAAGCGTCCTTCACCTCAGGGGACGGTTGGAGAAAAGATGAAAGAGACAGGCTGAGAAAAAGGCTAAGGAGAGGGGGAGTTTGGAAATGTAAGGGGTCTTAAGAGTGTAAAGTAAGTTCTTTTCACATGCACCGCAACCTTCCCGTAGGAACTGTACGTGAGAATGCAAATATCTGTTTCATTAAGACCAGACATAAATGGACTTTACCATCCCAGCTCATTGCCAGGAACATTTGTGCCAAGTGGGGTTGCATGATGATGACAATACCACAAGGAAACAAACATCTGCATGTAAAGAAGGGCCATTTACTCAAAAATGCTCCAAAAATGCCCTAACTAAAGGACCACGAGATGCCCAAATTGTCAAACATATTCAAGGAATTTAAAGACTTGGTTGTTTATGACTGATAAGTGAGACAGCTATATGACTAGGGTTCAATCGTGTCAGGTCATGCATTCTGCAGCCGAAGTGCCATAATGACTACTGATAATGTCTGGACCTGATTCTCCAGACATTATCTTAAAGGATCCTTGGGTGTGCCCTGATGCAGTGGAACAAAACTTGTATAATTCAGTGTTCATATGCCTGCCCACACATCCTCAATGAATACATAATGTAGTGGATATCTACCCTTGTCTTAAGAAGGTATATGTCTAAATCATTCTCTCTTATTACATCTTAGGTCTCATTTTCTTAGGTATGATTACACAGCATGGTGAGAAATAAGACATGTAAGCTAAAGGTTCATTTAAACGACTTTATTCAGACGGTAAACTGAAATTGGGGGATCAAAAAGATGGTAATAGTTCTATATTGCACAAGAAAATATAAACCATGAAGTTGATGTGTGATGAATGTTTACAAAAGTCAGTTTGGGTAATCATCAAGAACCAAGCTTTAAAAAAAGTACATGACACACCGATTGTGATCAGTGATTGAGTAAAGACAAAGACATTTAAAAAAAAAATGGTTACATACTTACAACATCTTTACATTCTCGTTATAGGTGCAAATATTTGTATTTTAAAAATATGCTCATTCACTGTCTTACGAAGCTGGAATAGAGAACGCGGAATATTTAGTGTTGTGTCATGTGACTTGTTCGAGTATAGAAAGCATAGCCGAGTTAAGCTAGAATATTTGCAATGTCATGACTAAATGCTAAGATGAACTTGATAATATCGATGTGATGCAAGATTTCAGAACAATTCTCATCCAGGCTAGACTTGGTTTGATACAATAACGAAAAAGATTGGATCAAGCCAAAGGTTTAAAAAAAAAAAACTATAAAACTTTATTCCTTTGTAAGGTCCTTTCCATAATGTTGTCAGATGCTCATAATACCAATTTGAGTCAGTCAGGGGCAAAAACAAGCACTCTTAGCGACACACATGGACGATGCGGAATTGTTTCGATATGATTACGTTTTGCAGGTACGGCGCTATGGCTCAACACTGGACCAATTCCAAAAATGATTGTCCCCATTAGTCACTCAGACACAAACACATGGGGAAAAAGGGGTCCAGGCTCAAAAATACAGGAGTTACCCTTTAAGTTACATGTGAGATGTGAAATAAAAGTGAAAAAAAGCTATGTTGGAGACAGCCAAGCTATCCGTTTCCCCTAGCTACACCTTGAAATAAATATGGTATCACTATTCTCAGTGAAGAAGATCTAATTTTCTAAAGTGTTGAACTATTCATGTTGGAAAGGATGCAATAGTCTCCCCTTTCTCTTCAAGCACTACAACTAATCACTCCCTATGGCCTTTATTACTGCAATGTTTATGGATTAAGATTAATTTGTGTATACATAGTCCTGACTGCTTTTATTTGCTTACTGAAATAATGTTTGTTCCTGGCAACTTGTACATTTATTTAACAAGAAAAAGCCCTCCATAGCCCATAAAGAGGTGTCACTGAGACTGTTTCATTGGATTCATGCCCACAGCCGTACAGTCCCAGTGTAGGTCAGCGAGGCCCATATATCTCACTGTGTATTTACAACGCCCTCTACATTACTCTCCTTGTCCCTGCCCAGGTAGCTGTTTTCCACCAAATGAACAATCTTTATAGACGTGTGGCCGCCATAACGGGCCTGATTTCCAGCACCGGTGTGGGCTGTGTAAGTCTCAGGGAATTGTCAGGCTTCCTGCTCGACAAATCAGCCCTAACGTATGATGTTTGGGGTGCAATTTTTATTCCTGTTTGACTGGCCAACTACCCGGAGGTAATGGGATGTTGGGGGGCGGAAAACGAAAACTGCTGCTGGGAAATGCATCCGTGCTGCTTGTGCGAGTGCGCTTGTGTGAAGCCTGATTGATCGATGCAACGTCCGCTCTCCATTTATATCCCGCTTATTCGGGATTGTTTAAGTTTAGGAAAAATGAATCTGGAAAACAGAAAAAAGAGAGCATGAGAGGAGAGATATGGTGGCAAGATTACAGTGAGGCAGGCTCGTACATCTACGCTGGTCCTGGGTGTCTGTGATGGAGGGGCTGTGAATGGTCTGTGAAAGTTAAGTTATCTAAATGAAAATCAATAATGTGTGTGTGCCAGTGTCTTATAGTGAGGAGTGGCTGAGGACGAAGGCCAGTAGAGAGAAGAGTTGGGCAAAGAAACCAGAATTGATTGATTTGATTATTTTTTTGTAACGTATTTGTAACGTTACTATGGTCCTTAGGTCACGTAACTTCAGTTGAAAGTATCACCATCCCCGTAGTTGTTAACCTGTTAAGCCCCACGCCTGTTTTTCAGGTTTCAGGCTCGAAAATGACATGCCAAGAACAAATGACTATATCTTCACTTCTAAAAGGGGTATATGAATAATATTTTTTTTATCAAAGCAAGGTTACATCTGTGAGTTGAATGTAGAAGTGTCAGAATCAATATAGATGTTTCTGTGTCAGAGTAAATTCAGATGGAACATAGTAAAAAAATGTAAATTCTTATCTCCACCTAAAAAAAAACCATTACTTATCGTGAAAACCAACCTTGAATGATGGGATAGTAGCCAAAAAGCTTTAGGAATCCAAACTATAACATATAATAAGTACCCTGCATCAAGATTGAGGCAAAACAAGTGACATTTTACCTTTTTAGAGAGGTTTAGGAAAAAAAGGGTTAGGATTTTGGGGAACGCGCAATAAATAAAAAATGCAATAAAAGGGATAAAAGAGAGCGGCGGCTGCAGCACAGAGCGTATGCGGCGGGGTTAAAACCTGTACTCCTGCCCCCCCGAGGGGGTCTCCCCCGGTGGAGTGTCCGAGGCTGCGTCCCACAGCATCTGGTAAAAGACCTGGTAAGTGAGTTAAAAAACATCTGGCTAAAAGGACCAAGGTTGACTTTGTTTAAAATCGGCATGCAGGTAAAATTAAATAAATACATAAAAGTGCTTTTAAAAACAAGTGCTAGTAATAAAAATCACATCAACCCAAATGTTAAAATATGTATAATATAAAACAAATATGTAAAATGTAAAATACACACGGGTTAGTAGGCACACAGGGAGGGGAAATATCTTAAAAATAAAGTCAACCAAGTGTCCCTAAAAGCGTTTAAAACCCAGGCCGAGGTCTAGAGATGTGGTGCAGGTATCTAGTCTCTGTGACCTTTTTACCAGTGCTGGACTATGGGGATCTGATCTATATGAATGCACCTGCCCATTACCTGATCAAGTTAGATGCCGCCTATCACAGTGCGCTGAGATTTGTTACTAACTGTAAAGTACTTACTCATCACTGTACCCTGTATGCCAGGGCAGGTTTGCCTTCACTAACTGTTCGGAGGCTCAGTCATTGGTACATGTTTATCTATAAAGCCATGTTGGTTAAACTCCCATCTTATATATGCTCTTTGATCTCACAGAGAGTGGCAAGTAGCTATTGCCTGTGATCCCAGGATGTGTTTTTATTACATGTGCCAAGTTCTAGGACTGTTTTAGGTACAAAAGCTTTTATGTGCGCTGCTCAGCTTGGAACACTATGCAAAATAAATTGAAACTGAGCATTTTGGTTCCCCTGCATCATTTCAAAGCTCGGATAGATGAAATGTTATTTGATACCTGTCATTGTGAATAGGTTGTAATTTGACACCTGTAATTATGTTGTATGATGTCCTTTTTGTTTTCTGTTGTTTTTATGTGTAACCAATGTGCTGCAGGTCTCCCTTGAAAAAGAGATCGTTGATCTCAATGGGATTTTACCTGGTTAAATAAAGGCTAAAAACAAACAAAGGTGTTTATACTAAGTTAATTTATCTCAATTTAAAGTGGACCTATTATGCTATTTTGGAAAAATATATTGTAGGGCCATACCTATACAAAACATGTCTGTGAAGTTTTTTGCTTAAAATACCAAACAGATCACCCATTGTAGCCATGCCTCATACTGCTCATACCCCTCTTTTGCAGCCCTGTTAGAGAAATGCGGGTTTATCACAAGGTGAGTTCCTTTTTTTATTTCCTGCTATTTAAACACATACAGTACAGGTTAGCTCTGAGTGTTAGCGAGGCTTGCTAATGTAAACAAAGACGTCCAAAACACGTCAGGCATTGTTTCTTATAGCAACTTTCTGTGGGTCCGCCGCCGATTTGATGTCATATCAGCAGCAAATCTGTATCCGCTCGTTGTACCACCGTTTTTAAAAGATTTGGGTACGGAGGAAAAGAGAAAGGGTTTTATTTTCTGACGCTGCGTGAGTTCCCCGACACACCGGGGATACATATTTATGTATAAAAGACATCACAAAGTGCATTTTGCATGATAGGTCCCCTTTAAGTCTTCTCCTGTGCCTTGTGTCGCGACTTCCTGTTTTATTTTGTAGTAACCTCTCCGGCTTGTTTCTTACTTAACTTCCTGCCTTTGTGTTTCCCGCCTCTGTGATTGTTGACCCCGCCCTGATTGTCAGCACCTGTGCCCCCTTACCTTGTGTATATAAAGTCTGGTCCCCCCTTTGTCCTGTGCACATTCATGTTGTCTCGTCATGTGTTTTTGCATTGTTGATCCTCCAAATGAGCGTTTTGTGTTTCTCTGTATTTTGTATCGACCTCTTGAGGAGGCCCCTGTTCATGTTGTGCATTTGGGTCCTGAGCCTTGTGTCATTGATTAACTCAACCAAGTTGATTCTTGTGAAGTATTAAGTTCCTTTTGAAAAATTGACATATGTTGCTGGATATTTGTTGGACAATGCACAACAAAAGGGAATTCCCCTTCATGAGGTATCATATTATTATGTTATTATTATGTATTTATTTCAACAAGGACCTTGCATACAAATACATTAATCTCAGAAAAGAGAAGAGATTAATTATGACAGATTTGAGCTAATAGCTCATTTCCATCTGCAGTCCTTAGGTAAGTACATAACAATCAACAAACACTAAAAACATTGCATAATCTCTATCACACAAACAATTATAAAACATGATTTAAGTACAGGTCAATAAAATAATACATAGTACAGTTAAAATATAATATTACAATACAGTTAAAATTGAAAAACTCAGTTTACAGTGTAATTAATGTTGGCATGACTGGTTGCTTAATATCAATTGTGTTGCACCATAAGAGAATGAGTTTAAGTCAGTACAGGTTTTAAGTTCAACTGGAAGAATATCCCAGTGTTTGATGGCTGTAAATGAAAATGCAGATTGTGCAGAGGCAGTGCGCCTCAGAGGGACGGTTATATCTGCATTTAGTGCAGATCTTGAGTGCTGCTCACGGCGAAGCTGAAACAAACTCCTCAATGGTGGTGTTGTAGCATTGTAAATGATCCTGAATACCAATCGAACTCCTGAAAGCAGAACAAGACTATCAAAACTTAAAAGTTTGTATTTGGACAGTATATTGCAATGATGGTGTTTTAATGACTCTCTATCCATAACTTTTAAGGCTTGTTTATAAAGAACCTCAATTGGTCTCAGAACAGTCTTCGTTGCCTGGGACCAGAAGGTTATACAGTAGTGAAGATGTGAGAGAATCATAGCGTGCAAAAATGTTTTTGATGCTTCTATGGTTTACAAACCATTGTATTAGGCTACATTGATCAAGGAAAGGTCAAGGGTTAATCTTCAAATGTCATCTACTCAATGTTGTACAGGAACTGTTCTTGCATAGAATTATCGATTTTTGTGCGATAAAATAAGTAGTTGTATGCACTTATTTGTGTTCCTTGCATGCAGGAATTTGCATATATCTGTTTGCATATCTGCATATAACCCTTCTTCAATCCTCCTCACATACTGGCCACTAGAGAAATATTTTTCCGGTCATGGTTGAGCACCCTCTCACCTGTCAGCATCTGTAGGATCATTTCATTCCGCTGGCAATTAGCCCCGACACCAGCTGGTGTACCGCGTGTCACCGTGCCGCTGAAGCTTTGAGGAGCAGCTAAAGCACTGTCTGGGATTTCCCTGCTCTCTGAATTAGCCTTAGGAAGTCTGCAGATTATGTTAGAAGAGGTATAGTGCATAGACACACTTTTGTCTGAAGAAACACAGAACATAAAATAGGTGTCGGTCTTGTTGTGAGGATTTGGCGATTGCAGTATTTTAAGTCTTTGGGTAAGGGTTATGTCTTTTTTACTTGCGGATTTTCTTCTTATATATATTTAATGAGCATATTTTGCAGAGAGTCTGAGATCTAAGATTTGTATTGCCAATTGCTTGAAAGAACTTGAAACACAGTCAGCCTGACTCAACTAAAAAAAACTCAATGCAGACAATCAACAAGTCTACAATGTTGCTTTTTTGATGTAAAGAATATTTTTAGAATATGTGTGAAATCATTCAGAATTGTCGAAGATAAGAACCCCCTTGTACTCCCACCCCTAAAATATAACACTTTGTATTTTAAGACGTAGTTCACAAGTGATTCAGACCTTGCAACAGAATAAATGGCTCTACATTAGATTGAGACTACACAACCGATCAATAAAATATGTGTGAAAACCCTCGAGTTTTTGTGGACTCAGGTCACCTTAATCGAAAATGCTTAAAACATTGTGCTTCTTACTAAATGTCCTAAAATAAATCAGGTGAAATATTCATATAGATATTAAAGAAGACATATTGTGCTAATTTTCAGGTTCACATACAGATTTACATACACAAAAACCAAATGATAGACTACAGGAAAGGGAAAACCCAAACATTTAAATAGCCTCCTTTAATATCATCAAATCAAATGGTACTTTTTAATAAAACCAAACATATGGTTACTTTGACGAGTGGTTAAGTTCCATAATGAGCAACTTCTCTCTTTGTATACGCATAACAGCTCTTGAAACAATACCTATCAATTACGGCCTTTTCATTAAAAGCGTTACGTTGTAAATACATTAATATCCATGTGATAGGTAAAGGATCCAGCCCCTTTCAAAAGTAGGTTTCCAAATCTCACCAAAGGAAGTGTTCTAGTTTGTGTTCTTCACTGACAGAGCACTACATAAATAGATTACATAATAACATGACGCTGTGCACCTTTATATGTACTCACCTCATAGACATGGTCTTTGAGGAAGACATAGTTGGTGAGTGGCGTCCTGCGGGGTGGGAAAGTGGGAGTAGACAGAGTAGGACAGTGTATTAGGGGGATGTATTAAGGTTACCCCCCCCCCCCCTATTCTCATTCCTCTGCTTTCCCTGTACCACTTCTGCTGCTGGAGAGAGGGAGCTAGAAAGGAAATTTCTCCATTGCAGAGGCAGTCAGGCAGAGGACAGGAGAGAGGGAGAATAAATCAGCCCCAGTCTGGTCTCTGGTGACCACCCGCGGCAAGGGAATAGTACAGAAAGACCAAGAGAGAGAAGGGAGGGGGGGGGGTGCCAGCCAGGGCTCGGACAACGGAGGAATATTGTGCTTTTACTGTACGTCCCTCTCTACCCGGCCCCAGTGTGCGGTCTAAATCTACCTCCACTCATTTAATGTCACACAGTCCCACCCCTTCAATGAACCCACTGGTGTCCACAACACCTCCCGTGACGAATTAGAATTGCCCCAACCTCATTGCCAAGAAAAACAGTGTCTGTTTTGGCAAATGGTCAAAGTGGCCATTATGTGGCAATAGAAATGTTATATGAGGAGAGATCAGGGAGTGAGGCGAAGGACAAAGGGAAAGTAGGGGACGGGCGACAAATTAGCCCATTCAGTAGAGAGTGCATTAACTCAGCAGAGGAAAGAGATGGTTATTATAAGAGGCGATTATAGGGGGCTATCTCATGGAGGAGAGAAACATGTTGTACTGTGTACAGGAACTGTGGTAATCAGAAACAGGTTTATTGCTAAGTAGGTTTTCACATACAAGGGATTTGCTTTAGTGTAAAAAACATAAATATACAGGCTGCTGTAAAGCTCAATTGGTAGAGCCGGCGCGGAGGACTCGGGTTCAAAACGGACCCGGGACCACTTCTCGCATGTCATCCTCTCTGTCTCCTCGTTTCAACTTTGCTCTACAATAAAGGCACTGGTTGACCAAAGAAAACTTGAAATTAAGAAACATAATGAAATTACCAAAAAACAGATAATTTAAAAACATGTAAAACATGTAAATTAAAAAGAATTAAAGTAGGGGTAAAAAAACATGTTCAATATCTGCATTAGAAAGAAAGACTTTCTAATGCAGAAAAAAGTGTATAATAAATGATCATATTTCTACGACATATTTAAATCTGTGCATTTTTTTAAGTGTGAGTTTTGTGGAGGAATATAACTAAATGAGCCAAAGGTTTGCAGTATAAAAAATGTAAAAAATGTGCGCTGTACAGGGTTCTTGCTGTAGTTCCATGTGCATTAATGTGGACACTCTTTTGAGTGTTTCAAAGAGTGTGTGTGTAGTGATTGCTAATGCTTGTACAACCGCTGTCCTTTTAACAGCATGGATGACAATCCTTCTCATCCTTGCAACAAAAAAAAACGTACTTAATCAAAAAATGCATTTTAAGTTTAACATGTGAGTGTGTTGATGGTGAGTGTTTGAATGCATTTGGTATACATGTATAATGCAACAAGTCCTTCAACTCATACGACCAAATAGGTCGATTGTTCAGCAGCTTATTACGACCTATAGTCACGTTTTAAAGTTTAGCACCTCTAGTGGTCGTGTAAGAAACAACAATTTGCAAACACTCCGGAGGGTCGTATATTCACATATAACCCTCTCTGGAAAATCCTAAATTGTAGAATAGTTTGGCCATTAAAATGCTTTTTGATTAGATTTCTAGCGAGAAGTGTATATTGAGATGTGTAGGATCTATAGTTTGATAGATATTACGAAGATTATTTGAGGTCTCGCCAGGAGAACGTGTGTGTCTTTCCCCCTATGTAAAGTTAGCGTCAACCCTCACCGGGTGAAAACAGTATTTCCGGCGTAATTTGGTTGTGTGTGTAGACGGTGGAAGCAGGGAGAGGCATATACGTGCCTTGATCCCTGCAGAGTCGACGCACAACTGTTGATTGGTGTCAGTGCCAAAAAACTTTTTAGGAGCAATGTCCTGGATCCTCTATCCTGAGTTCTGGATTTGAGTCCTGGACTTCGAGTCGTGGCTGAACCTGTCTCTGCGGTCCTGCCTGACTCTCATCATACTACTTCCCTGATGCTCCCACAGGATTGTTGACATCCGTGGATTCATCTTCTTATTATAGACACATGCATTTCCAAACATTTGGTCTACCTACGCTGTAAAATGTATTAACTCTTCGATTTACACACGGCATCTATTGCACGTCTGTCCGTCCTGGGAGAGGGATCCCTCCTCTGTTGCTCTCCCTGAGGTTTCTCCCATTTTCCCCTTTAAACTGTGGGTTTTTCTCTGGAAGTTTTTCCTTGTACGATGTGAGGGTCTAAGGACAGAGGGTGTCGTATTGTCATACTGATATTCTGTACAAACTGTGAAGTCCACTGAGACAAATTTAACATTTGTGATATTGGGCTATATAAATAAACATTGATTGATTGATTGTACACTGCTTTTGTGTTTTACCCATAGATTTTTCCCTTTCGATTCTGAGAGACACATTTTATTTTTCAGAGGTTTTGATAAAACACATTGAAGTACCCATAATCCTCAGCTATCGTTGAAGCTCGGTGATTGGATGTTTTAGCTGCAATGCACGTTGGGA
Organism: Dissostichus eleginoides; assembly: GCA_031216635.1. NCBI lineage: Eukaryota > Metazoa > Chordata > Actinopteri > Perciformes > Nototheniidae > Dissostichus > Dissostichus eleginoides. Next base: position 6,940,438 of record CM062264.1, read on the forward strand.
TATGATGTTTATGCGATGTGAAATCCGAAAACATTAAAAAAAATAATATAATAATACTTTATTCCGAGTGTTCTTGCTTTTCTCTTTGAAAGTCATCACATAACGGCATTGTAATACACGGTTCGGCTGCATTAAATATTACACATCTGCCGTAGTTCTCTATTTATAGAGCCCTGATTAGAAGACCTTTGGACAAATTGGAAGAAATGCTGCCGAAACTGAATACGTGACGTGGATCATAAATATATCAGCAATTAAAACAACATCTTCAATTTCTCTTCACACATTACGTCTCCTTGCAGTATCAACATTAATTCATTAATTCGGCTGACTTTTATATTTGATCCAATTGGTAGATAGGTTATATTTACACCATAACGGTGCACAGCTGATATAAAAGGACTTCAGAATTTCAATAGCTTACCATTAAATGACGGATATACCTCAGATATTAATGTGTAGAACTACAATATGTGAAATAATATAGCAATATCCTGTAAAATTATGTGAAAACATGAATAAAACTACAAATCTTCAGATGTTATACATACATAAATGTCCTACACTAATAATACAAAGTTATTATGGCATTGTATGCTGTGTGTTATTTGTAACATCTTCATAACGTATCATTTATTGTGTTAACACTGTAAACTTGACAGTTCTTTAACCCGCACCGCCTAGTGGTTAAAACACGTTATTGAATTTTTTTATTGAATATGTTATATTTGATGAAAACATTTAAATATTAAGAGTAGCCTACATACAAAATAAGGGGAAAGTAGAAGGTCAATGATAGAAATAGAAAATAGAAAATATCAAGAAGATACTGTAGTGATCTCTACAATAAAACTGTTTAGTGCAGGACGTCCAAAGATATTAATAGGAGGATTTGCAAAACAGACAAACTAATAAGGCTTTATTTAAACATTAAAGAATACTTTAAGTTAAGGTCTTCTTTTGAATAAGAAAAAAACTGTGGGGGTATCTAGAGATAAATATTAAGCCTGACAAAGTACTTAACGTCTAATATATTGCATAGTTTATTTTGGCACTTGACAATCACCTTCCCTGAATTTTACTCAGGTGTAACTAAAGTCTGCTTTAAGGGTTGTATATATTTCACATCATTAATCAGAATCTGCAAAGTAACAAAAATAAATGTAGTGGAGTAAAAATACCAGGTTAACCTCTGAATTGTAGTGGAGTAGAATTACAAAGTAACAATAAATTGCATGTTGTACATGCTGCTGTAACAAAAACATTTCCCAACTTGGGATCAATAAAGTATATCTTATCTTATCTTATCTTAAGATGATCGATGGCTACTGCCATATTTGCTAAATGTGCCTCTGAACCTTGACAAGTGCATGTTTCAGGCTTATCAATTGACAACAGGAGGGGTCACAGACATAAGACCAGCTATTAAATAAAGCTCTTCTGACCTTAGCTGTCATGTGGGTATATATTAATGCTGCCCATTATGGACACAAGCAATTTTCACCCATTTATTAATTATATGTTTTAAATGTGAGTGTTTCCTATCCCCTAAACCTCCAGGGGTGTACACAGTTTAATACTGGCAACTTCTAATTATGGGAAATACGAAAACGTCTTTTAAAACTACAATTCCCAGTAGAGACGTGCCATAGAACATGTTGCGAAACACAATTAGCCAACATGTGTAGTCCTGGGGGGGGGGGGCTGGACCCGTTCAAATCCAGTTTTGGATAGTCTGCCGTGGTTTTCATTCCATTTCAAAGAGCTGTTTGAAGCTCGGCGTAACCTTGGTGCACTGCCACTCCAACATCCAATCACAGAGCTTGAGGATTAATCACAGGGTTTGTCAAGCAAAGCGGATGTTGTAGTCCCAAACGATAGCTGAGGATTATTGGTAGTGTAGTGTCTTCGGCCATCCTAAACTCCGAAAAAACGATTTGTTTCTCCGAATCGAAGGTTAAAAACACAAAAGCATTGTACACAATTTAAACCAATCAATGTTGTGTAATTAACAAGGATAAACTGATGTTTTTTAGTGGATGAGCACGGCAGATATCACTGTAAAATCATTTGACAGTGAGGGGAATACTTCCGGTTTAATGAAAACTTCGAGACCGGAAATACTGTTTTCACCCCGTGAGGGTTGACGCCAACTTTACATGGACGCTGCCGTCAATAGAAATGAATAGGGGAAAGACGTAGTATATACACATTCTCCTGGCGAGACCTCAAATCATCTTCGTAATATCTATCAAACTATAGATCCTACACATCCACTGGACCTGGATTCTAAATGTACAATATACACTTCTCGCTAGAAATCTAATCAAAAAGCATTTTAATGGCCAAACTATTCTACAATTTAGGATTTTCCACAGGGTTATTTGTGAATATACGACCCTCCGGAGTGTTTGCAATTGCCGCAAAGTGTTGTTTCTTACACGACCACTAGAGGTGCTAAACTTTAAAACGGGACTATAGGTCGTAATAAGCTGCTGTTGAACAATCAACCTATTTGGTCGTTTTTTGGAGGAGGACAGGCTGGTATAATGATCAGGCTTTGCTCTCTGAAAAGTTTGGATATAACCATCATCAATGTGATGCAATCTCTTCTGTGGGGTTACCGTATAAAGCAGAAATCGATAGCTGGAAGTTGCAAAGAAAAAATGTAACTCTATTTTCATGAAAAATGTATATGTATATACAGTATTTCTGGCAAATATAAAATTATCTTCACATTAATTGTAATGTTTAAGAAATGGCCTACGGTGTTTTTCTCATTTAATTAAACAGAGGACACACAAGTGCTACTACTTTTGAAAATGGCAGTGGAATTTACATTGATGGCGGTATTTAACCCTGGAATGTTCCTCTTTTTCCAAAACAAACACGCACACACACACACACACACACACACACACACACACACACACTGTCCTGCAAGGTTTATGTTCACAGTTTTACCCCGGCCTCCTCTCTCCCTGCGCTGTGTTTCATCTTAAGTGACTTTATTGAAGGCTAGTCGCTGTTTTTTCCCTGAAAGAAAAGAAGGAAGGAAAATCAAACGGAGAGAGGGAGAGCGAGCCCCAGCCTATAGCCAGCCCATAGGACACATTTAAGTAATCCCTCCAATGATGTCCGGGGCCCAGTGATGGTTACCAGACCTGCAAATACCCCCACAAACACACATACACACACACAATCCATTTTTATTGTATTTGGGTCTGCAGCGTTGTATTTCTTGCCCTCTCTTAGCGCCACACACACACTGCACTCGAAAAAAAATCCATACTATCGACCGGCCAGTGTCACCACAATTATTCTTTTGAAACAGCCATTGAAAACAAATTACATCTGCACTGCGTTTTCATCCGATTGCTCTGGGTGAGCAATGCTCAACGGCTGGGTCGGCCCTGCCTCCCCCGACCCTCAGACCCCTCCCAATAGGTTAGCTGTCTATAGCATAGTGCTGCTAACGATTGTGTGTGTGTGTGTGTGTGTGTGTGTGTGTGTGTGTGTGTGTGTGTGGAAAAAAAGAACTGAGACATGTAGTTACATTGTTAAGGTTAGCAATGATTTGAAAGGGATAAAAAAAAGCAAGGAAATGTTCTTGGCTATTTCTTTCATAGTTCGTGTTTGCAGACTATTTGATTACATTTCAGCACAATTTCAAATGATTCAGGTTCATGTTGTGTGTTTGAACTCTTCGGTAGATTTGGTATGCAGTTAAAAGTATGAGGGGCCGTACAGGCCGTAATTCATACTGGTCCTCTCACACACATACATTCTCCTTTTACATACATATATTTTCACTCTTACACACATACATTCTCCTTTTACATACATATATTTTCACTCTTACACACATACATTCTCCTTTTACATTCATACATTTTCACTCTCATATACATATATATTTACACTCACACATTCATACATTTTGCTCTCATATTCTCATATTTCAATGCACACATTCATACATTGTCCCTCACATATTTATACATTTTTCACTCACACATTTATACAATTTGCTCTCGTGCACATTCATTCAATGTTTACATTTAATATTATAAATAATATATGCATGTCTGAAGACAATATATGTATGTGTGGCGGTGTGGTGCAGCTCGTGTAAAATGCTCGGTTTGCTGACAACGCCACCTGGGGGAGTTTCGCCCCCAGGAAATTACTAAAACTAAAGTTATCCAATTTAATAAAAGGCAATCAGGTTCGTTTGAACACCACAGGCAGAGACAGTGTAAAGGATATTACCACAATGGTTATTTTATTTATACATATCACATTTCTAATGATAAACAATATAATTTTCTAAAAAGGTCTCCAGGAAGGAGGGAGAAGGACAGGGCTGGGGCTTACCAAGGCGGCAATTAACAAAAAGGGGAGGAAGGGCCCAAATCAAAATCGCCCGTGACACTGCACACCAAAAAAACGGGCAAGTGAAGAACACCACCACCAGGGATTGGGTTTGCCGCCTCGGGCCCACAGCACCTGGCCGGCACAAGAGAAACACAGTTAAAAGTCAGCAAGAGATGCACAAAACAAATCAGATAATCCAAATAAATCAACTAAAATAATAAGTTTCCTTGTTATTCCGTGATCTCCGCGAGCACAAAACGACAGTCCAACACGAAGTACTCAGGGCCTATCAATTTTATAACGCCACAGCTCAGTGCGAAAAATCGCAGAGCCAAAACAGCAGGAGGGGGGGGGGAATGATGACCAGAGGTGGGAAGTGTGTTTACGACGCCCCAGCTTGTACATCCAGGCACCGCGCCACAGAGCCCACAAGGAAGGGAGAGTGTTTACGGCACCCCTGGAAAGAGGTTTAAAATTACTGTGAATACTTAAGTATATGAAATGAAAAGTTATCTATGGGGGAGCTCATACATACCAGCCTGTGCGGCCAGTCGCAGCCACAGAGCCCACAAGGAAGGGGGAGAGATTCACCAATCCCACGGCCAAATCCCGCTGTGACATGAATGACAATCAATACACCAGAGCAGGGGTCTTCAACTTTTTTCAGGCCAGGGACCCCCAAACTGATGGAGAGCTGGAGCAGGGACCCCCTACTATATGTATGGCATACAATTGTGTTTTATATTAAACGGGGCCTAGTGCCGTGTATAAACATAGCTACTCTGTTATTGTACATTCAATACTAAGCTATTCAAATAATACACAGTTTAATACATTCATGTTTTTATTTTAAACATGTGCAAGGTACAGGGTGGCCGTGCCACTGCCATTTATAAACATACATCTTGCACGGAACACAACGCTATTAAAATAATTCACAGATTCAAGTTTTAACTTCAAACAAGTGCAAGGTACAGGGTGACCATGCCACTGCCATTTATAAACATACATCTTGCATACAACACTGAGCTATTAAAATAATTCACAGATTTTAACTTTAAACATACATGTAGAAGGGACAGTGAATCCTCAAACCATCTGTGGATGGCACACGTACTCCCACATTAGTGAGATGTCTGACCCTTATGAGCAGGGCCGGCCCGACCCATTAAGCGACATAAGTGGCCGCTTAGGGCCCCGCAGCCACTGAGGGGCCCCCTAGCAAAAAAAAAATATATATTTTTAAAAATATATAATTTAAATATTTTTTTATCTCAGTACAGAGAGGAACCTGGGACTTAGAGGGACTGTTGACACCCTGCATAACCACAACAACGGGAATTTCCTCAAAGAAGTTGAGCTAATTGCCAAGTTTGACCCTGTTCTGAAAAAACACAGACGCATTGACAGTGGAGGAAATTACACTACATACTTGGGTAAAACAATCCAAAATGAACTCATCTCCTGTATCAGTGACACAATACTTGCAGCAATGGTGGCTGAAATCAAAGAGTCCAAGTATTTTGCCATCATTTTGGATTGCACCCCAGACGTCAGCCACCAGGAGCAGATGACTGTTGTGATTCGAACAGTGAGTGTGAAGAAAAGGACTGAGATCAGGGAGCACTTTCTGGGGTTCATCATAGCCCCTGAATCCACAGGGCTTGGTTTGTCTACACTCATTTTGAACAGGCTGGAGGAGCTGAAGATCCCCTTTGAGGACTGCAGAGGACAATCCTATGACAATGGTGCAAACATGAAGGGCAGAAATAAAGGGGTGCAGGCCAGGCTGTTGGAGAAGAATCCTCGAGCTCTGTATGTTTCTTTGTGCAGCCCACACACTGAATTTGATGGTGGCGGATTCAGCCAAAGCCAATGATCAATAGATGCTACTTGCTTCTTTGGTAATGTTCAGAAGCTGTACACCTTGTTTTCAGGTTCTCCCCAGGTGGACCATCCTGAAAAAACATGTGGACATCACTCTCAAGTCCTGGAGTGAGACGCGGTGGGAGAGCAGAGTGAATAGCATCGAGCCGTTGCGCTACCAAACGGATAAGGTCAGGGAGGCTTTGCTAGAGGTGAGGGAAAACGCAAATGATCTCATGGTCAGAATTGAGGCCCAATCCCTGGCAGAAGAAATTGGATCATTTAGATTCCAAATCTGCACTGTTGTCTGGTATGATATTCTGTCAAAGATCAATACAGTTAGCAAGCTCCTTCAGTCTGTCAACATGCAGCTGGATGTTGCGGTCAGTCTCTTAGACAAAACCAAAGCATCGCTGGTAACCTACAGGGCCACTGGGTTCACAGATGCTCAGGCCACAGCAAAAGAGCTCTGTGGAAATATGAATGTTGAGGCAGTGCTGAAAGAAAAGAGGCTGCGGAGCAAAAAGAGGCATTTTGCCTACGAGGCAGCTGACGAGGCAGTGGCTGATGCCATGACGAGACTGGAAACAGGATTCTTTAATGTTGTGGTGGACTGTGGCATCCAGTCTTTGGAGGACAGATTCAAGTCCCTGGGGGAAGTAAGAGACAAGTTTGGAGTGCTTCAGAACTTCCATAATCTGGATGTTGAGTCACTTACAGACCAATGTGCCCTGCTGGGAAAAACATTGACCTGTGGCGAAGAGGCAGACGTTGACTGGAGAGAGCTAGCCATGGAGATGCAAAGCCTTCCAGAGCTTCCCAAAGAAGATATGACCACATTGGAGATGCTCACCTTCTTAAATGAAAACGAGCTGTGTGAGATCTATCCAAATCTTTGGATAGCGCTGAGAATAGCCTGTACCCTTCCAGTGAGAGTGGCGTCCGCAGAGAGAAGCTTCTCGAAGCTCAAACTGATAAAAACATACTTGAGGTCCTCCATGGCCCAGGATCGCCTGAGTGGAATGGCAATAATCAGCATAAACCACCAGATTGGCAGCCAGATCTCCTATGATCCGGTCATCAATGACTTTGCCTCCAGGAAAGCAAGAAGAGAACAATTCTGACTGTACGTACGAGAGGAACATTTGTATTTGCATTTGTTTTTTTACATTTCATTTTATTGTTAAGCAGTTTGTTTTGCACATATTATTTAATCTTTAAAGGTATTTTTGGATCTATTTATATATTCTATTTAGTGTTGAGTGTTTTTTATTAAAAATATCTATCTTTGAACAGTGATGGTCACTTTGTCATTCTTTTTATTCTGTACAGTCAGTTCATCAGTGCTATCTGATATGAATACTTTATTCAAGTTTATGTTCATTTGTCAGAGTACTTTTGATCCCCTAAAATGGGGGATCAAATGTAATATATATGTAGTGAGAACGCGCTAGAGTGAGGGGGGCCCCCAAACAAAATCTTGCTTAGGGCCCCCAAAAGTCTAGGGCCGGCCCTGCTGATGAGTAGCACACAGCTTATCTAACCTTGGATGGATAGAGGTTGTCAGGCAGAGGGTCATATCAGCCTCAGGCTGCAGCCTTGACCTGTATTTGTTTTTCAAGTAAGTGAGTGAGGAAAATCCACTTTCGCAAAGATAGGTTGTTGCAAAGGACAAAAGGCTCATCATAGCTTTTCCTGCCAATTGCGGAAAGTCTTTCTGGCAAGAGATCCAGAACTGGGTGAGTGGTTTTGTGTCATATATGTGTCTGAACGTACTGTCCGTGGATAGTTCGATTAGCTGATCCTCCTCTGTCACTGTCAGGCGTGTGCCGTCTGCTGCGTTGTCTGTGAATGAAAACAGTATCCATGTCTTGTCCCTGCGCCAGGAGTCAGCCTCAGAAAAGTAGTGCCAAATTGTCCCTCGAGCGCCTCCAAATGCACAAGAATTGTGCGTGTTACGGGGGGCGAGAGCACAGCAGAATCTCCCAGCTCATCCACTGATGGAAACATGGAAAATATTTCCTCCCCGATGCGCTCCCTCCATCTTTTGATTTTTTTTAGAAAGCCTTCCATTTTGTCATACAGATGAATGGCATGTGTATTGGGGCCTTGCATTGAACTGTTCAGTTTGTTCAGCTCAGCGAAAACATCAGCAAGATAGGCAAGTTTGGTGACCCAAACATTGTCACTGAAAAGTGCAGCCAGCTCTGTGCGCTTTTGGAGAAGTAAAAACTCCCGAATAGACTTGCGCAATTCCAACACACGTGACAACACTGTTCCACGTGAAAGCCATCGAACCTCGGAATGGTACAGTAGCGCAGTGTGTTCTTCTCCCTCAGCAGCACAGAGATTAGAGAAGAGACGCGTTTGCAATGCGCTCTTCTTGACTAGATTGACTACTTTCACTACCGAGTCCATGACATCTGCCAATTCAGCGCTCATATCTTTGGCAACAAGTGACTCCCTGTGTAGCATGCAGTGCGTCCAAATCACTTGCGGAGACACATCCCTTACAAGCGCGATTAGTCCACTTTTTAAACCAGCCATGGCTCTTGCACCGTCAGTGCACAGCGCAATACATTTTGTCCACGGAATGTCATTTTCTCTGAAAAAAATATCAATCACTTTGAAGATTTCAGAACTAGTTGTGCGTTGAGGGAGGCACTTACAAAACAAAAATTCCTCCTGCATTTCCTTATCATCGACAAAGCGCACAAACGCCAGAAGCTGGGCGTCCTTAGACACATCTGTTGACTCGTCTAATTGTAATGCAAATGCATCTGCCAACCTCAGCTTCTCTATCAGTTGCACCCTCACATCAGATGCCATCTCGTCTATACGGCGAGCTATGGTTGTGTCCGACACTGGAATGGTTTTCAGTTTGTTAATGTCAATATCATTCCCATACATTGTTTTACACATATCGGTTGCTGAAGGCAATATTAAATCCTCTGCAAGTGTGTATGGCTGTTTCTTCTGGGCAATCCGAAGAGCAATTTGATAAGAGCATTTCAAAGCTAGCTCACCAACTTTGGCTGATTTTCTGATCAATATCTGTTGACCTTGGAGGGATTTGAGGCTAGCTTGGAAGTATTCAACAGGTTTGTCTTTTAAGTGGCTGTGTGTTGTCTCCAAGTGACGCTGCAGCTTTGATGGCTTCATAGATTCATTTGAAAGAACAGTAGAGCAAATGACACACATTGGAAATTCAATGCCATCTGTCTCCTTAAAGGTAAAACCAAACTTCAGATAATTATCTGCATATTTTCGGGTCTTCTCTCGTTTGCGCTTACCCTTATTAGCTGCTACATCAGCAGCAGGTTCCGCCTCGCCACTTGCATGTTCACTGTTGGTTTCTGAGGTGGATGGTATCTCTCTTGTGCTTGTGGATTTTTTTGGTCGAGTTACAAAACGATCCATTTTTATATATATATAAAGGTATGGTCTTCTCAATAATATCGCAGCGTGCGTCCTTGTGTCTGGGTCCTTAGTAAACTGGGGACTGAATAGGCTCTCGGCCAATCACGGGGAACCTGACAGAGCCAGCGTGTGTCATGCGGCCTCGTGATTGGCACAGCAGCGATAGGGGCGGGTCCTCCCCTTTGTGTACAGTAGGCCTGGTGGGACAGGTCCGGGGTAGTCTCCTGCTGTGAGTGAACCGGCGCCTAGCTTGAGATAGCTACTGTGTGTAGCTGAATGCGTGCATTGCTGACTGAAAGATAACGTCTTCTGCCTCCATTTCTCTGTTCGCTACAATATGTTGGATTCATGTTAATGTGCATTTAAAGAAATTTCAATTTGTGGGAAAAAAATGTTTGGAAAAAAAAAAGAAATTTAAGAAATATAAAAAATTGTCTAATCAACCAAAGATTTCACGACCCCCCCTGCAGTACCTCCGCGGACCCCCTGCGCTAAGACAGAGTAGTGTCAAGCCGGGTGTTGCTTGTGCCCATGAATAAATGACAGAATGCAAGGTGCTTTACCTGTCTGGTAGAGAGTGTGATGTGCGAGCTGCCACGCCAAACAATTTACGCTGCCACGCCAGGCTGCATCCACAAGGGAGAAGCGGAGAGGGGAGGGACCAGATTTGTCACCTCCACTTAAGTAGCAGGTGCGCACAATTGGTGCGCTGGCACGTTGCCAAGCAGCGGCACAGAGGGAGAAGACATCCGGTAACATATGCAAGAGAAGAATGTATGTATGTGGGAGATAAAGTATAGTGGAAACGGAAGGAGTATAGTTGAAACGGAAGGCAGGTCATTATCGCGCTTTGATTGGCTCAGAAGGTCGAGCGGGGCGGGCTCATGTTCAGAACTTCTGATTCAAATCAACATGATGGAGGGAGATGAATCCTTGTATCTACGGACCATTTGTTTTTCCTTATTAAAAAAGTAAACGGAAGAGTGTCTGAGAGGCGTTTTACCTTTTTGTTTTTTACCTTACTAAATGGTCTAATGGTCATTGGAGCGAGGTGCGGGGCAAAACTCACGGATGTGATTTCAAAACAAAAGCACTCGTTTGCTTGGAACTGTGATAATATTATAAACAAGGGGAAACAAGGTGAATTTAGCGATCACAACGAAAACGGCCAAGACACATATTGAGCCCAGAAAAGGAAAGTTATTAAGGGCTGTAAATATAATAAGTCTATGTCTAAAATGGACAACATTGTTAGGAGATTTAAACTATACAGCGGTTCTGCACTGCGGTCAACTCCGCCGTCTCTCGAGTTTGTTTTTTCAAATCAGCAGCTCTTCATTTTTTTTCCTGCTATATTTGACGAGTGATACAAATATTTTTTACCACAAGTTCTTAATAAAACTGACACTGTTGGACTCACTACTAGTTGAGCGCTACCAGAATATAATAATATGAAGTACTTTTACTGTGTACTTTTTGAGTAATCCTCTGTCAAAGTCCCCTCCATAGTAGGCCTACGTACAGTGTTGGGTGTAACGCGTTACAAAAGTAACGGAGTTACAGTAATATATTATTACTTTTTGCTGTAACGAAGTAATGTAACGCATTACTAATGAAATTTGGGTAATATATTACCCGTTACAATGCTCAGTAACGCAGTTACAACACATTTTAACCCGAAATTAAATGGTGTTTTGTTTTTTAAGAATGTACTTATAGCGAGACATTCCGACACCAGAGTAAAATTGTGCGGGTAGATTAGTAAACCTGGTGTTTACCCTTCAGGCTTCGCGTCGGGATCTTCGGGGTGCATAGGCATGCATTGCACCCCAGTTGAATGTTATGCACCCTCTATTCAAAAAAGAGAACGGAGCGAAAAATAAAAAAAACAAATTGTGTCAGGTGCGCATGACCTGCTCCGCTGCGCGTGCATCATTTCCAAAGTGCTTCCACAGCAGTGACACAGATGGATAATCATTTATACGAAAATGGTTAAAGCAACCATCACTAAACGCCAGCAACACTGCATCTACTGCAGACAATAGCAACAGGTCAGATGGGGACATCACGTTACCCTCTGTTGTGGACACTAGCTTACCCCCGCCTGACTCGCCGCCCTCGCCCCGGAGCAGCAGTCTTCGTCACCCGAAACTACGCCGCCCCTCTGCGGCCCGCAGGTGCCAGGATACCACGGCAAAACAGAGCCTGCCCAGGTATATCTAAACAAGTACCCGCCTGCACAGTGGGGTAAGGCGGTCATTTTGCAGCTCGTGGTATAAAATAGACAATGGCTAGAATATTCATGTGAAAATAGTGCCATATTCTGCCATGCCTGTAGAAATGTTGGGTCAAAAAATAATGCATACAATAGCACAGATGCCTTCACCACGAATGGCTACAAAAAGATCTCATATCCCAAGCTTATCAACAAGCTAATGTTGCAGCTGAAATGTTCTCCAGGTCACAAAGTCAACCTCACATGATGATGTGATACCACTTTTTCAAGCACAGTAAATATTCTCTTCCCAGAGTATATGATGACCAAGGTGATGATGTAGTACATGGTTTTAATAATACTTTTGCTTTTCAATGTTTGCCATTTCAAACCATGAGCTGGTTCAAATAATATTTGCCTTGATTTACAATATGTTCTCTTTTGTTTTATCAGTACAGTTTTGAAGCTTTGTGCTTTTCCTTGCCATAGTCCACTTTGGACTATATGAAATATTTCAGGATTGCACTTTTACACACTTGAAATGTTCTCACTTGCTTGGTTTCAAAACATAACAAATGCCATAATCTGTTCATTGGGGACCATAACATCCATGCTATTTTTCATTGCTGTTGCCGGCTACTATTGCTCATGTAAACCTACTAGTGCTGCATCCCTGTAATCTCAGATGCACCCCAAGTAATTTTGTTCTGGAACCGGGCCTGTACAGTACATGGCCATATACTAAACAAAATACAGAGCCCATTCCGTGTTCCTGTTATTGTTTACTTCCTCTCTGCCTTCTTCTGGTGATTTATCTGACGTCCAGCGCTCCGTCTTTTAACCTCTTTTCCTTTCTCTTTCTTGATCCTCCTTAGCAACCTTCATTATAGTCCTTGACAGTGGTCTGTACTGTATTAACAACGTGTCACATGTTAAGAATTTACAATCAGAATCGAGTATTTAACTAAGCCATGTAATAAAAGTTGTTAGTAGCCTTAATGGCCTACACAGTTGTTATGCTATACCACATTGCCCTTCACTGGATGTATAATGAGCTGCACTAAACTACATGTTAGCATTTCAAATACCTAGCCATTCTTTTGCGGTTATTTTGGTGAAAGTAACTAAAAAGTAACTAAAAAGTAGTGTAACTCATTACATTTCAGAGACAGTAATATTGTAATGTAACTTATTACTTTAAAAAGAGAGTAATAAGTAATATGTAATATATTACATTTTGGAAGTAACTTGCCCAACACTGCCTACGTATAATCAGGGTTGGGTTGTAACGGAATACATGTAACGGCGTTACGTAATCAGAATACTGATCTCTCTCTCTCTCTCTCTCTCTCTCTCTCTCTGAACGCGAGAGACGGCTGAGGTGACCGCAGTGCAGAATCGCTGCATAGTTTAAATCTCCTAACAATGTTGTCCATTTTAGACATAGACTTATATTTACAGCCCTTAATAACATAAATTTTCTGGGCTCAATGTGTGTCTTGGCCGTTTTCGTTGTGATCGCTAAATTCACCTCGTTTCCCCTTGTTTATAATATTATCACAGTTCCAAGCAAACGAGTGCTTTTGCCCCCCCCCTCGCTCCAATGACCATTAGACCATTTAGTAAGGTAAAAAACAAAAAGCAAAAACGCCTCGCAGACACTCTTCCGTTTACTTTTTTAATAAGGAAAAACAAATGGTCCGTAGATACACGGATTCATCTCCCTCCATCATGTTGATTTGAATCAGAAGTTCTGAACATGAGCCCGCCCCGCTCAACCTTCTGAGCCAATCACAGCGCGATAATGACCTGCCTTCCGTTTCAACCATACTCCTTCCGTTTCCACTATACTTTCTCTCCCACATAAATACATTCTTCTCTTGCATACATATATTGTCTTCAGACATGCATATATTATTTATAATATTAAATGTAAACATTGAATGAATGTGCACGAGAGCAAAATGTATAAATGTGTGAGTGAAAAATGTATAAATATGTGAGGGACAATGTATGAATGTGTGCATTGAAATATGAGAATATGAGAGCAACATTTATGAATGTGTGAGTGTAAATATATATGTATATGAGAGTGAAAATGTATGAATGTAAAAGGAGAATGTATGTGTGTGAGAGTGAAAATGTATGAATGTAAAAGGAGAATGTATGTGTGTGAGAGTGAAAATGTATGTATGTAAAAGGAGAATGTATGTGTGTGAGAGGACCAGAATGAATGTTTACTTTATAAAATGTTACCGAAGTAAAAGTATACAAATAATACCAAATAACTGTACTTAATGTACTCACTGTGCAACAGAATGGCCACTGCCAGTTTCATCTCATTAATTGGTTGAAAATCAATGATACATTGACTTATTTGGAGGTTTAATTGAGGTGGGCATAGCTAGTTTTGTTAACTGTATTTCAATGCATTATAGTTTAGAAGCTCACATAAAAAAACTCAAGTAGTACAAGTACCTCAAAATCATACATAAGTACAGTACTTCTGTTCTTACGTTTTTACTTGTCTACAAAGCTGGACATTTATGCAAGCAGAGTGGCAATGATTAATTGATTCAAAATATAATGTATGGAAAACTATATTACTAAGAAATTGTTTACTTTTTCAAGGAATAAATTTAGTTTTCTTTTTCGTAAGTGAATATTTGCTTTTTATTGGTTAAAGATGTCCCCTGTCATTTAGATGGATAGTTTAATTAAGAGACCAGCATAACAATGCAAACAAATAGTTACAAATTCAAATTGTATTTAATATGAATATATTAAATATTTTATAATATTTTATAGACCAACCAAATTCATGGTAACCACCTGATGAGAAACAATTAATCTTAAAAAAATAAAATTGCAAATGGATTGATATTAAAAAGAATCTAGCTGCTGCCCTAAAACATGTACAATTAAATAATTATTATGTGACATATATTTCTATATTTTATTCCAAATCTGAACTCATCTCTCTGTTCTGTACAATGATTGGTTCTCTGCCTTGTTAAAAAATCCTATCGGAGGTATCATTGATTATTCCTTGAAAGCCATACTGAGGCAGCATGATTGCCACACCGTCCCCACCCCCCCACTACTATTACATTTAACTGTGTTACTCCATCTAACAGCATTAGCCCGCTCTCTGCAGCTCACTAGCTACTCCCTATAGCCTCAGTCCAGCGCTGCCATGTGACAAAGGGAGAAAACAACAACTAATATCCAGCCGGCACACTTGGTAATTAATCCTGGCTCGGCTTCCCTCGGCCAAGGAATACAGCGAAGGCTAGAAGGCAGGATCCCTTTGTTAAGCTTTGACCACACAAGTCACCTCACCGGCCCTCCCGAAGCGGGGAAACGCCAACTTTGGAGTATTAAGAAAACCAATAGCCTTGTTGACATGAACACGGAGGCCTAACCCCCGCAGCCTCCTCATATGAAGCATTGATTTTTCTGTCCGGCCGCAGCACTGAACCCATTCATTCTGTACGGCCGAGCCCAAGATTTGCGCAGAATGCGAGCGCCCTACACACACACACACCACACACACACACACACACACACACACACACACACACACACACACACACACACACACACACACACACACACACACGGGGGTCCTGGCTAAATTCTCCTTTCATCCTCTCAGTCTTTACCTTGGGGGTGGAAAGTTGAGAATTAGAGTCACCCCTCCTCCCAGTGGTTTCACCATCACTCCAAGACTGAACCACACACACACAAACACACAAACCGGTAAATGTGAACAGTCAGACACAGTAAGGTCGCCGTGTCAACAGGCCAAAAATAAGGTGAGGTTAAATGTTTTGGGGCAGGCATGTTCAGAGGATGTTAGAGGAGCAGGGGCCCAAATTAATAAAAGGGCAAGCAATGTGTGTTACTTTTACATGAATATATGCCTGGAATAACTACTTTTAAAATAAGATATATTTTATTGATGCCAAATTTGGTAATGTTTCATCGCATTTCGTCATTTCAAAAATAAAAAGCGTAGAAAATAAACACACATAAAATGTACCAGGAAAGATACAAATCTGTAGATTATCTACAAAAAAACTAACAAATAAATACAGGGCCAAATTAGAGCGAACACAATTTGAATGTAGGATATTGTTTACATGAAGTGTGCAAGGAATGTTATTAAATATAATTGCAAAATGTGCAGTGTGAAGAAAGGTCCAGGTATAAATTATAATATTTGTGACAGTTTTGAGGGATATTAATATGTATGTATTTCAAGCAAACCATGGGGTTAGTTCAAACACTGCTACATGACAGTTCATTAAAGATAAATGTAAAGAAATAAGGTATATTTTGGTAAATTCTTGTCATATGTAGCCCAATCCTTACCTAGCCCACTGACTGACAGAAGCTCAAAGTGTTATGTTAGAAATGTATAGTGCGGGTCCCAAGGCCAAAGAAACTGCCGGATTCTAACTTGCATATTTTGGGAAATTTGAACTATTAGCATAAGTTGCATTAATTAGAATTGGTCAGCAAAAGCAGACAATAGTTAAAAAATTACTTGGCATGATTTCGACAATTTGGAGTGGTTTTGGGGGTTATTGAAGATGTTGAATAAATTCCTCCCATTTTCAGGATCAAAATGGCATTTTTAACCACAGAGTGGCCATATTTATTCTCCCAATGTGCTGATTATGATGAATTTTGGGTCGATTTTAAAGTTTAACCCTCTGAGACCCACGTTGTGTTCAAAGCGTCATAACTTCTCAGCTGTTTGAGCCAGAGACATGCCGTGTTTTTCCTCATATACTACAGCAACGGCAATAAACAACTCTATTAAGTTTTTCATTGAGAGGCGTTTACTTATTTCGGTGAATCGAATGTGTGTAAAGTTTTAAAAGATGCGGATAGTCTCACCTTGATTCTGGCGCATTACTTATCCTTTTCTGTCTGTTTTATAGGTCTATTCTCATCCACCATCTTTGTTTGTGACGTAAAGATTGTAAGAGTCAGGTTACTGAATCGGACACTCTGAGTGGATGCAGTCACAGCCAATCGGAGTCTGATTCAGAGTCAGTTCCGTTGTTTTGTGTACTGAAACGAGAGCTGGTATAATTCCACGCGCGAAAACAAAATAAAAGTTGGAATACGTTCTTTTAGTGTTTTGAAAGTAAACTGAGGTATGGCAAGGAAGTTTACTACGGCTGAGGCTTTGGAGCTGATTTTTCAAGGGGACGATGTTGATGAAAATTCAGACGAATCTGCTCAGCATGCCATGTGTGATTGTCGACAGGAACTACACATGATATATATCATGATATATATCATGTGTAGTCTTGACAAGAAAAATGACAAGAAAAATGACAAGAAAAATTACAATTCCTTGACAATTCCTTGTAAAAAAAACGCCCATGGACACTGCCCAAAAGAATGGGCATAACTAATTAACAGAAGAAGTTAAAATCTTCTAATCAGTTCTGATACAATGATAATAAATGCATGGAATAGTCTGTGTTTAATGTTTTTTTCAATGTTATGGTTAGCAGTTCTTTTTAATGAAATAAGTACAAAATTCAAGCTCCGTTTTAAAAGAAAACATTTTTTATGGGCAAATATTGCATATTATATTGTATATAAGTCTCTAATGAGTGACATATATCATTAGCTGAGGTTGTGATGATTTCTGGGATGTGTAAAACTTGATTATACTGTAAAGAAATTACAATTTATAAGGCAAAACACAAAAATATACAAAAACGGAAATGTCCTATGTGGGTTAAGGCCAGGGGAATCAAAACTGAAATTTGTTATCCTGGAAATGACCAAGATGGATTCAGAATCCTCAATATACCGCGAAAACCACACTTAAATGGTCCAAATCGGCCTTGTCTGCATATGCTAATTACTGCTAATTAATACAACTTGTGCTAATTGTGCAAATTGCCCGACATATGCAAGTTGGTATCCTGCAGTTTCTACGTGCTGAGGACTCCATACTATACATCTCTAACATAAACTTTGGGGTACTCAACATTTCCGGGTTCACATTGCTGGTAAGTACACTATAATACTAAGGCACCCAATTATAAAAAGCAACACATAAGCTTCAGGTAAGGTGTATTAGACACAGGTTTATTTTAGTTTTTATTTTTATGTACGATAATGTTATTGATTTGTAAAACAAAAATCAAAAAGGGCAGGTGCTCGAGCCCCCTTTTAAGGTCTATCTGTGCACGTGTCTGTATGGGGGTGAAGCTGTGGGGAGTCCACCACTTGATCTTTGGGGATGCAAGTCACTGATTAACACCACAGGACTTTTTCTCAAGCAAACACAATGGTGCTGTCCACCTCAGGCAGAACCCTTCCTATTATCCCACACACTTGGGAAGGTTTCACGATCTGCCATCGGTCACCTCTACGGTTTAGTCGTAAGTTGTTTTCTCTCATTCTGTTCTTGTCTTCTCATTGTCCTCTTTTTCCTTCTTTATTGTCTTATCTTCTCTGTAGTCAGGATTAAGTAAATTTGTTTGTCTCCTCACCACAGTAAAAACTGGCAAAGAACTAGGTTTTATACACTAGCTGCACAAAAGTGACTGAAAACAGACTCTAAGTTGGACAGCTGTAACTGACATGATCTGAATGTGTGATGCAAGAAGAGAAATACATAAAATCAAAGAAAAGGCTGGAGCAAGATGGGGGAAGAAGAACTATCATTTGCTCAATTAGCATTGGCACATAAGTAAAAGCGCAGTATCACAAGCGCACAATTTGCTCCCTTCAGGACACGCTGCGAGACATTCAGGGACATTAGCATAGGGTGAGCTAACGAAGAAAAAAGACGAAAGGAAATTAAAAGAGCAGCACATTTCAAAGTGGCGGTTGTACCCGATGTCATTAAACATTTATGGAAGTCTCCCTTCAGTATGATGAGCAGTTTGGTTGTAGGGAAGATGGGAAAGAAAAAGTTGCACTTTTATTTAGTTTGCCTCCTCTCTGACAGATAAAAGACACATAGTTCTCTCTGTAGTGTTTGGTCTAATTTTCTCTCTAAAGAAAAGTTCTCTAATTGAGCGTCTACGAGAAACAGCTATCACCTGTAAATGACACAGTGGTACAATTTGCAAAAATACACCAAGCATCCTGAAATCCCATTATGAAGTCAAGGTCCAAGTCTCTGAAGCTATTTTTAGAGCTATTTTGAAAGAAAACCATCACCTAAAAATACAGAACTATTTCTGCAAGTACACACAGACCAATTCAATAGTTTCTAGATATTTGAACTTTCATTTTATTTCTTACAAAAGAGAATATTCAAAATGTCTGTAAATGTGTCAGTGTTAACCAACACGATATTTTGCAACTGCAGTCCATTGGGTAGATGTTCTAAAAAACAATAAAGTAGCAGTTTAAGAAAACACAAAATCTCAACAAAAGAATTCAGAGCATGAATCATGCAGCAACAGAAAGAAGCAAAAATTATTGTTTTGACAGTATTGGCCAATGACATCATCCCTTGTTAGGTTCTACGTTTGACATTGTTTTTTCACCATTTCAACCAACCGAAAGATGCCAACTTTTCTGAGTGAGCTTTACCGCTTTGACAGACAGTCGTGGAGCCAGGAGGATGATCCGTGTAACACAAAAAAAGTCACACACTCACCAGCAGAAACATCCAGCTAACAAATAAATGTGTTGGTCTTTACTTGGTTTCCGGCTGACAAACTGTTAAAAAACTTCTACTTCTCCTCCACCAATGTAATACAGTGACTCAGCAGCTCCATTCTGAAAGGTTTAAACATGTTCAACTGAAAGCGACCGCACAAAAAAAGTTGAGCTGGGCATTTTCATGAGGTGGCCCCTTCCGTCAACATTGATCGGAAACAATTTAAAAAGATGCTGGCGCTCAGAAAAAGGCGCATTGTGGACACTGACCCTAACTGCACAAAATACATCCCAGGGTTAGGGTTAGGGTTCTGGATCCAGCTCCAACTTCTTTGCTTACACAAGCAAAAAAGTCATTCTGGGTAACGAATGATTGACAAGATCAGCCATAACTATTTTTTGGTTGCAGAGTGATCTAATCCATTTGTACTTAAGTGTACTGTATTTCCACCAGTTGTATTTTTTCCTCTGATTGTTCATCTTATTAATCTTTCAATATTTTCCTCTCTGTTTTCTGTCAGAACGGCAGATTGGCACACCACAGTCAGCCACTCCATCCGTCTCGTGAGTTTTTCTTTCATGCTGAGCCAAAGTCTCCCAGCACCAAATCAGGCCTGGATCCACATCAAACTTCAGTTGATCGCATGCACATTTGTAGACACACACATGATGTTTGATACTGCACAGACATGAGCACGCGGTAATTGTAACAAATGATTTATAGGCATGTAGACACTTACTAATATTCATCTACCATAGACTGTATATACCATAGATTGGTTTGTGGTTTTGTAGCGTTGAGTTTGGCATTCTGGTTGCTATCTTGTTATTTAAAAAAAAAATACGCGAGAGGTTGTGGCTCAGTACAACCGTAAGCTGAATCAGGCATTTTTATGCAAACATAAACTACAATTAACTTTATGAACTGCAAAACAAACTGTTAAAGAGTTAAAGTTCCAAGAAAAAACTCAAAAGAACACCAAAACCGGGCAATTTCTGTTGACTTTTACACAAACTTACTTTTTGCGACACCAGTAATGGCCCCCTGCTGGCAACTAGAGAACCAACGCAACTTGACTAGTTCATTGACTCTTGGCATATACCTACAAAAACCTACTAAATGCACATACACTTACAGTATACACACACACATAAACAGACTCATACAGGGTATAATCAAGACAGTACATTCATAAACACACAAACTGTAGATCATGTGAACAATTGTGTATTGTGTAACATGTGAAGCAGTGTTATAGCGTATCTAGCAACAGCTGGTTGAGTTTCTGTCAGCAATAATGGCCAAAGCTTTAAAAAATATCACCTAAGTTGTACATTTACCAATGACTCTTAAACAACCTCCAATTGCTAAAAAAAGTGAGTGATGCCTAACTCTGTTTCTTGGCATATGGTTGAAGAAAATTGCCTTTTCTTCTTCTACATGTGATTTCTGCTTTAGTTATGTCCACATTGCTCTCAGCTTTACACTTTCTTATCAGAACGAGGCCTGGGACCTGTGTGCCGTGTTAGATTCCACTGGTGTAAACACGAGAACGTGACATGGATCTTGATCACTGAATGGCTTTGGGGACGCATGGCTCGTGGAATCAGGCGACATTTATTCATTTCATTTTTCTTCCTTCTCTTTTCAACATGCTGCGTTGGCCAGTACAAATTGCAGATAGGGGTGGGGGTGGGGGGGTTCGGAAAAAAGGCGGAGGTTGTTGCTACCCTGGGATATTTATCCTTTGGAAAATGTTCACTGGAGATATTGTGTGATCTCTCCTTAACTCTGACAGAGAAAAAGAGAGAATGCTGAGGGACAAATAGAAATTGTAATCACAGTATGCTTGAGGGAAATGCATTGAGCTCAAGAGAGAAAGAGAACCATTACGTCCAGAGACTTTTCTTTGTGAAAACTGAAAAGAGACTTGCACTTTAAGTAATCAAACCATGTACCACTGAGACCTTAGGAACAACGTGTTAATGCAGCTTAATCTCTAACGCCGAGGGGATACAAACTGCGCACAGTTTGACGAGATGTTTCTTTCCAGGACTCTGTACGGATGGTATTACATTATGGAAACAGGGATTTGGAATTAGGCTCATTCCATGAACATGAAATGCACCATGATTTACAACAAAGCAATACACAGTTGTGACATCAATATAGAAAGGGCATAAATTAAGGGAGGAGCAGGTCTTTCTGTCAGAGATTGGAAACGCTCCAGCACTGAGACCAGAGACATAGCCAGTTCTTTATAGAGATATCATATTTTAGGTGCCTCATATAGTCATGGCAACATTAAAACAATTACAATATGTATGTATATATATAATGACATTGGATCAATGTCCCTGTTCAGACACGACTGCGTGGCCACACACAGCTCCAACACCATCGTGAAATTTGCTGACGACACGACCGTCATCGGCCAGATCACCGACGGCGACGAGACGGCGTAGAGAGGTCGAAAACCTGACATCTTCTTGCCAGGATAACAACCTCCGTCTCAATGTCAGCAAAACAAAGGAGCTGATTGTGGATTACAGGAAGCAGCAGGGAGAGGGACACGCCCCCATCGCCATCAATGGGACTATGGTGGAGAGAGTCAGCACTTCAGGTTCCTCGGTGTTCACATCACTGAGGACCTGACATGGACTCTTCACACTAACACCATCACCAAAACAGCTCCGCAGGCTGAGGAGGTTCAAAATGGACCCCAGGATACTCTGCAACTTCTACAGGTGCACCATAGAGAGTATCCTGACTGAGAGCATCACGGCCTGGTACGGCAGCTGCACCGCCCTCAATCGTAAGGCTTTACAGAGGGTGGTGAAAACTGCAGAGAACATCACCAGGACGAGGCTGCCATCCATGGAGGATCTTTACTCCCAGCGGCTCAGGAAGAAATCCCTCAGGATTATAAAAGACCCCCATCACCCCAGCCACAAACTGTTCTGTCTGCTGCCGTCTGGCAGGCGGTACCGCAGCATCAGGACTAAAACCACCAGATTCAGGGACAGTTTCATCCCACAGGCCATAAGACTATTAAACACCTGAACTTTTGAAACAACATCCATAACATTAATCTGGCTGCAATTTAGAAATGATTTATCTAATATCTCATATTCCGATCACTTGTATATAGACTCTTATTGCACTATTTCACAATTTTTCTTTTTGTATTTACTTGCACTATTTTTCTGTTTTATTGTGTTGCACTGTTGGAGGAGCCTGTGACCTAAGATTTTCATCGTCATAACTACACTGTAGCTATGTACGTATGACCAATAAAAGCCTTGAGCCTTGAATGACTGTGTAAAAAGATATACGTAACCCCAGTTTCATGGCTTCAATGCTTTTATTTTTAAGCCTTGTTTAGCTCCCTATTTGTTTTTTGCACACAAATATTCATCTCATCAACCCTGTTTGTTAAAAAACCAACCCTGAACAGTACCTTTTTTATACCTATTGTCAATAAGAAAAGCAAGCTAGCTGAGGAGTTTAATGATACCAAAACGTAATTAAAATATAACTAGCTAGCTAGCTCGATACTCCAAATAAATCATAAAGTAGCTCCAAATCTTTTGAATGGGTTAATGTTGACATTTTTCAAGCTGTCTATCAGATCCAATGAGTTAAGCGTGTTCCATTTTCCCAAGTGGAGAGAAAAGAATGTATGAATCCAGCTGTTAATAAAAGAGCAATGTTGTGAGTTACATGCTAACGTCAGGGTTTCCGCTAGAATTTTTTCTTGCCGGTCAAGTGTCCGGAAATAATTAATTTTACCGCACAAATTCGAAACTTACCGGTCATGTTTCAATAAGAATAAGAATAAGAATTGTGTAGCAGAGTTTCCGTTAGCAGGTAATTACCGGACTATGATCGGTAATATATGCTGATGTTTAAAACTCAGTTAATGGGGCTCATTTACCGTTTTTTTATTTTATTTTACCAGCTAAAAACCGGTAATTACCGGCTAACGGAAACCCTGGCTAACGTATGATCAAACGCAAAGCATTCCTTAAAGGTTCACCTATAAATATTTTAATATTAAAATGGATTCAAAACCTAGATGTGACAAACCCACAGAGAATGATTACCCAACTCCACAGTCTCCACTCAGCTCTTTGAAGCATTTAGTGTCTTTTAGCTCATTGTTTTACTTCATTCTTATTGTATGTATCTCTTTGCCATCACAGCTGGTTTTAGCAAACACTCTCTAATAAACTCACTGTACACTACCAGCCCAGCACAACATTAAACAGAGAAAGTAAGGAAGTAGCCCGTAAACATATAGGGCACTAACACCAGCGACGTGCAGTCAGGAGAGGCAGGGGAGGCAGAGCCTCACCTGTCATACTTGAATTTAACGGGAAAAAAACTAAATAATAATAAAATGTCTCCACTGATCTGTGTTGTAAATGTGATTTCTGTATGATTCCAATCGCTTTTTATAGTCAAAATCGGCAAATTTGCCGAGCTCCGCTACAACTACATGGGAGCTCTGCCTCACGTCACCCCACAGGAACTGGCTGGAGCGCGGGCACTAATTTAGTGCGGGCACTTATTTTGTGAGCGCGCTCCAGCCAGTTACTGTGGGGTGAGGTGAGACACAGATGAGATATGCCTCACCTCAGAATGCGTCACCCCACAGAAACTGGCTGGAGCGCGGGCACTAAGCGCATGCCTGTTACCATCTCACTGTAGGTCACCAATGTAATGTTTGTAGATCCCTTTATTACATGTGTCCTCGCCATCCATAGTCTCTAAATAACTTATTTCACGTATAGATGATATTATTTAGGCTCGCTGGTCTCATCATACAACGGCACTGAAAAATCACCAGGGGAGGCAGCCATAACCTCTGCCGCACTGAAGGGGGCGCACGTGAGCCCACAGGTTCTTGTTGCTACTGTTCGCAGAGACGGTAGATGCAAACAACAAACTAGACTTTTGAAACTAGAGGAAGATAAGGAGGACTTTTACAAAAAAGTAATAGAGATTGTTGTCCAGAAGGATAGCATGGACTTCATCTTCAAGTCAAGGTAAGACCACAATTGTAATGAAAATGGGATCTTACTAAGAAAGAACAATCCAATATTTAGATTTTGGGTATCCTTTTGTTGAACGGTCTGTTTAAAACTAATCGAAACATCAGACTAAAAAAGCTTTTGAAAATAATATTTCGATTAAGGTCAAAATATAGTATTTGTAAATCTGACTCTGAAAGAGTCAGTGCCTCACCCGCCATGAACCTCACTGCACGTCACTGACTAACACAGCACATATTCCCCTAGGGAGAAGGTTGAGACCAAAACAAAAAAAGGCGAATGAGTATAGGGCATACCATCATCAGGATGATAGAGACACAGCTTCAAACAAATGCTAATCTCTGTGACTGATAGATCATTATTTAGTCTGCTAACACTAATCATTTTATCACTTTTATAAGGTGATACAATATCAGTGTTATGTTTCAAGCTTGCTCTGCTGCCCCTAAGCAACCAACATGCCATCAATAGGCTTCTGCTTTAAGTGATAAAGGGTAAAACTGATGTACAGCTGTATAATAACTATAAAATAACTATAAAATAAAAAAATAAATGGAGTTCTACGACAATGTGATGCTATCAGACGTTGGTGTCAGTGGGCAGATTTGTGTGTGTTTGTGTGTCACGGAGCAGACAGTGAGCAGCCAAGCCACAGACTAGAAGACAGGGTGTAGGAGGTGACTGATGACCACCATCACATCACTATCAGCTCTTCATAACACTCAAACACACACACGCACACACACACACACACAGAAGATGGAGCTCTCAAGAACGGCCATCTGACCTGCAAAATCCAGCTGATGCAGAACTTCAAAGCAAATGTTCTGCAAATATAATATAAAAATACATTTGGTCAACATATGCACTGGTTTAGGTCCGACAGGTTGAGTATTTATTCATATATACTTAAGTACATTTTAAGTTCACCTGTTTTTCCATTGTTCCCAAGATGTTGTCTCTAAACTCTAATGTGAGCTTTATCAAATTCCGAATGTTAAAAAAAACAATCAAGTAAAACAAATCTTTCCGCGCTCAGAGGTCATTTCCATCCTCATTTCCTCCGTGGCATTAAATGTGCTCACTCTTGAGCGTCAGCAAACTGCTCTTTCAAACCGCCCTCTGAGTGAATTACAATTTTCTTTTCTTTCCCTGTCTTTTCTCTTGTTTTTTTTCTGATGGGCCACTGAACCCTTTCCCTGGCTGTGTATGCACCAGCAAACATGCTGATACGATCTTAAAGGTCATGTTCTTTCCACTTTGACAGAGGCCTTCCAAAACTTTGACGAGGGGGTCCCTGTAAAGGAGCGCTGTAACACTGCAGCAGTAGCAACTCAAGCCGGAGCCAAGCTGATTGATGCTCTACATCAAAAGCCCTTTTTCATATTCAACCTGCATTTCCAGAGTTAGTCATGCTGAACCAGGATGGCCCATCAGCCCTGGTGCACCGCACTTACCCATCTTATTAATTGAGATGTAAAAGGATAAACTGATTATTACTGATGAGCAGCACTTGGTTCACTTTTGGAGCTGCTACACCATCAAATCATGTAAAATGAGCTAAAAGCTAAGTAGGTGTCCTTCTAATAGAAATGATAGCGATAGAAACTCAATGGAAGCAAACAATGCATCGCCTTTGACGATGCCGTTCCAGGGAATTGCAGTGAGTTAAAACAACAGTTAAAGAACTTTGTTTGTTTTAGTATGTAAGATGTGTATCAATCCCAGGAAATTGCCTTTTAGGTAGTACACGCAGGTATGTGTGTTCGTTCGAATCGTCGGTGTAGATCTTCTGCTAGTGTGTGTATGTTTGTGTCAATGTTGGACTACTCTCTCTCGACAGCTCCCCTCTTCCCTGCCTTGTTTTTAAAAGCCAACCATAATGGCCGGTAAGGACAGCCTTAAGAGCTGCTGGCAGCTTGAAGCTTGACGCAACCAAAGGTCATTGATTCCCCCTTCCCCTTCCCCTCAACGAGTGCTCGCTCTATTTTTTTAAACAATTCATCGAGATTTTGGCATTTTGTGAACACACACAGGACAGCTCGCCGACAAGCCGACCTTGACAGCGAATTGGATAAATAAACCTTCAATTTAGCCGCTCTCTCCTCCACTCCTTTCCCAGCGCAGCTCGCCAGCTCAGGCAGCGAGTCCCACCGGGAGCCTTCACCTATCCATATCGTTCAGCCCACGCTCGGCTCCACTCTTCCCCCCCCCCTCCCCATTCTCTCCCCCCCCTCCCCACTCTCTCCCGGCCTCTCTGGCGGAGCTGCCCTCAGCGCTGTGACAAACACGGCCTTAAAGATAAGCTAATAGCCCCCTTGCGCTCCAGTCAAAGTCAATCCTCACGCCACGTCGGATATTTAATGCCAATTCCGTCTCTCAAGTCCGTCCCATTTCCACAAGCCGACACCTCTGTCTCTGCCTGCCTCCATCAAACTCTTTTCGCAAACACATAGGGCAACGCCAACACGCACTGACATGCATGCAAACACACACTTCTCCATACCTATCAGATGGGATACACCGTCCCGGGGGAGAGGCAAGGAGTGAGAGCACTACTCCATAACGGGTAATGACGTGGCATTTAATGATACTGTCCAAAATGATCCGGGCCTGTGCCGACAGCCACGGCTGCTCTGCATGGAGGCCGCGCAGCCGTGGAGAGCCAGATAAGCTCGGCTGGGCCTCCTCCCTGTGTGTGTGTGTGTGTGTGTGTGTGTGTGTGTGTGTGTGTGTGTGTGTTGGAGTGTTCGGTTCCCTAACACGGCAGAGGCAATACTGTATCTTTCACTCGTCCTGTCGCCTGATAGGGTGTGACATATGCCTCCGCCGCACACTGCCGTCATTCCTCCCATCGCCTCACCTCTCCACCCCCTATCTCCTCTTTTCTCCTTTCATTTGTTCACTGTTCCACTTCCCCTCTCTTTTGTGATTTCTTTATATGTTGTAAAAAAGGGGCTTACCTCGAAATAATTGTCTTTTCGCTGCGTCTTTATAGTGACAATGGTTGTTCATCAATGGGCTGGACAACCAGTTTGAACAAAATAATGCTTTGCTTATATACTGTTTGTGTGTGTCTGTTTTACCTTATTGAGTGCACAATGATCATTCTATCTTAAAAGTCCACTAGACAAGCAAGCGTTCAGCAGTTCTGGTCGCGTAGGAAGGGTCCAGCTCACTCTCGTGAAAAAAAACCAGAGCTCGCAGGATGGCATTTATGCACACAGCAGAAATTCTTAGAAGGGAGGATGCTTTTATGCTCGTGGATGTTTTCCATCCAATCAAATCGCAGGTTTTAAAGTTGTGAACAGAGAGTGATACTTGTGTACGTAGCTGCGTAGTACTTAGCTGTAACTGTATTCCAAAGATGAAGCACCTACAGATCACTAATTTGAAAGGCAAGATTAGGCGGCTACTGTGGATGAAGGAACACCCCAACTGATGGTCATTGATTAATACCAGGCTGTACACAAGAAAAAGTCCTACCAAATCATGTGTAGGTGCAACCAAAGAAAGTTAGAGAGGAACATCTGTTTGGGAAAAAGGGAAAGGAGGTAGTTACAAATCAAATCAAATCAAAATATTATTATATATATATATATATATATATATATTGCCACAATTGCACCGTGTTAGAATGAAATAAATACTTGTTTTTATGAAAATAAGTTGAATTACAAATTTGCATTGAAAGTCCTTGTAGCCACAGGAACACAAAGAATAAGGCGAGGGAACGATCCAGGACGTCCTCCACAGGACAGGGACCCAATAAAGACTCAAAAAGCTCATGAAGAAGACATGATGAAGACTCAGGCTCATGGTGAAGACATGATGAAGACTCAGGCTCAGGGTGAAAACATGATGAAGACTCAGGCTCATGGTGAAGACATGATGAAGACTCAGGCTCAGGGTGAAGACATGATGAAGACTCAGGCTCAGGTGAAATCATGATGAAGACTCAGGCTCATGGTGAAGACATGATGAAGACTCAGGCTCAGGGTGAAAACATGATGAAGACTCAGGCTCATAGTGAAGACATGATGAAGACTCAGGCTCATAGTGAAGCCAACAGCCCAGAAGCCTCCAAGGAAACGTTGGAGACATTGTTGACGGAAACATTGAAGGAAAATTGGTGATGTAAGCGTTGCCTGAACAGTCCGAAAGCCATCTATGGAAACGGTGTTGTCAGATAAATCCTGGTGCAGCCATGTTTCTGTAAGGCAAATTTAACTACACTCCAGATATTACGTCTAACTCCTAGTTTACGCTGTTAGCTTGTCCATTATTAGCCACAGATCTTAAGTTGCCCATGATGACAGGGGCGATACATGACTTATATCTCCTTTACTCCGTTAATCTGGACACAGCTCTCCCTCCTCCTACTCTTCAGTTTACCGTGCATAGTCTGTGTCCTTCTCCAGACTTCAGTGGGGAAAGCCGTTGTTCCGACCACCATGCTAGGTTGAGAAAGAGAAAGAGCAATCCCAAATCATACGGACATCCTTGCCTGTGGTGTGACGTTCACTGGCAGTCGCCTTAGTTCAGATTCCCAGCCTTCAACCCGACCAGAAAATTGCAGCAGAAACCATCTTATCTGATCCACCACTTAAAAGAGATTCAACAGACAAAGTGCATATGGTCCGACACAAAGAGGCAGAATCAAAGAGTTTAAACTGTACTGTCGGGAAGGGGGATAAAGGGTGGTGAAGGCAGGAGCGTATGACAATGGAAATGTCATTAGATGTTAATCCAGAAGTACTGGTGCTGATAGATCAGGAATCACTTGTCAATCACAGTGCCTGTGTGTGTGTCTTGCTCTACAGGGGGAAATTATAAGAACCAAGGACTTCAGGATTTCCAACATTTGGACATCTTTCATATTGAACTGTTTTAAATGTACAAGCCTACAGAAATTGCTGTAATGTAGAGCCTTACTTCTTTAATGCTTTTACACGTTAGCTAGGAAGCTAAACTCAACTTCAATTCAATCACATCAAATCACATATTTTAGCCTGGGGGGCAAACTTAGAGTGTTTTACTTTTATCTTTGTTTATTTCCAAGAAGTTTTACACTGAAACAGATCTGCATCGACTTGACTTTGCATATCTGCGTGCATTTTTCGTTATCAGAGTGTATGTGTGTAGTCTGAATGCATGTGTGTCAGCCACTTGACTGTTTCTGACAGCCATAATGACACCTCGGGGTGTTGAAAGCAAAACACAACCTCCAGCTAAAGCCAGTCTGGCTGTGATAATGAGTGGCTTGCTCTTAGCGCACTGACAGACGCAGGAGAAATCCATGTAGGCAACTCAATCAGGTAATTAGACTGAACCTACAATGCCAGCTAATAAGTGTTTAGGTAGAGCTAACAGCTACCATTCCACACCTCAGCTGCATTCATCCCCAGGCAAGGTAAGTGCAGCGTCTTAAAATGGGTAAAAGCAGGCATGAGTGTGTGTACGCCTGCACAATAGAAATACGAGTAGAGGTGGGGGATTCTGTCTCAAAGAATTGGCATTACTCCACGTGACATTGATCAGAAGGTCCTATGTAAATACAGGCGTTAACAAGAGTTGTGTTTGCTTGCCCGTGTGTATATGTATGTGTGTATGCGCATGTCAGGTGTGTGTATCTCCAGAGTATAAGGAGCCCTGAGGGCAGCCCAGGGGCTCGCCTCCGGCATCTGTTCTTACACCGACAGGAGCAACACACACTAAGACTGTACCCTGCAGCCAAGCTATCTGAACCCACACACACACACACCACACACACACACACACACACACACACACACACACAGTGGGAACCCACTAACCTTTTCAGAAGTCATGCATTACGTTACAAACAATTACAGAGACAACCTGGCAGAGAATGCCAGATACTGCAACACTCATCTCTGTCTTACAAGGCCGCTGCTTTTAAAAGACTGTAGGGCACGTTCGTGAGGAAATATGATTTAATATGAATTTGTTGGATGGGAGGGTCTCCTTCCTCATCTTTGCGTACGCATCAAACGAATGCTTATTTAAAGGGGACCTATCATGCTATATTTAAATAATATATCAGGTATATATATATAAGGTATATTAATACGTTTTAATTTTCAAAATACGAAACAGATCATGCATTTTAGCCATGCCTCATTTTGCCTCACTCCAGCTCTGTCTTTGCAAGGTCTGATTCAGCTGACCACGCCCCCATGCGGAAGAGGGGGGCGTGACACGGCCCCGGCACGAGCGTCATGTTATCATGCTTGCTGTGATTACGAGTGGAGAGTCAACATGGCCCAACCTCTCATTCCCCTGATTGGTGGAGAGTTGACCAATCAGGCGGAGTGCACCTACATTACGTCAAAAAGGTGCAAATAAAAAATCCACCCGTATCAAATCCGTTGCAGCCCCGTTTTTAGAGATTTGGGTATGGAGGAAAAGAGAGAGGGTTGTGTTTTCTGACACTTTGTGAGTTCCCTGGAACACCGGGGACACATATGTATGTATAAAAGACATCACAAAGTGCATTTTGCATGATAGGTCCCCTTTAACCAATGACTACATTTTACTAAGATGAAGGGGTTTTTCAACTCTCTGCAACTTTTCCACAAAAATCTTAAAAAAAGACAAACTGGAAGGATGTTTGAAGAGGTCTAAGTATAAACATACTCTAATTAAAAAATACGTTAATCAGCTATAGTTCAAATAAAATCTCTTTGTAACAATACTATGGTGAAAAGGACTTTCCCAGGACTTTGATCAACTAAAATCGATATAAATGTGATCAAGTTATTTACTTGACTCACAGAAATACTGGTCTAATTTACATTTTTACTATTTCTGACTTTTGCCCTAAAAAGAGAGGCTTGAAGTAACCTGACTTCCTGCTTTGCTCCTTTTTATAAACAATATGGGCTATATGCAACTTATGCAAACACCCTATTTGGTCGTTATTTGGGAGAGGACAAGCTTGATAATGGTTTAGCTTTCCCATAGGTGACACCAAAAGTACATTTATGCTTGTTCAATGACAAACTCACCTATTACAATCTTGCACACACACACACACACACACACACACACACACACACACACACACACACACACACACACTCACTAGTCTGATGTTTGTATCAGATGGACAAATAACTGTAGCAGGATTGAATTAGAAATGCAAGCAGCCAGCCCGGGCATCACAAATCAGCCTTTCCTCTCCCTCTCTCTCTCTCTCTCTCCCTCTCTCCCCCCTTCACGCTGCCATCACTCACGAGGCCGAGCAGATATATTACAGGCAGAATTACTGGGTGGCTGACACAAATGAGCAGGGCCTGGGAACCTGCAGTAAACTAATTACAGCGTTGGCCCCTGTTCTTAGAGCTGGGGCAACACTACACCCATCATGCTGTACAGTACCAGCTCTCTCTGCTACCTGTGTGTGTGTGTGTGTGTGTGTGTGTGTTGTGTGTGTGTGTGTGTGTGTGTGTGTGTGTGTGTGTGTGTGTGTGCGTGCATGTAGGAGCAATTCACTGATGGACCTTTAACCCTGAAATCAATAACACACTTGTATCATTTTGCATTGTGATCCATAAAGATGTTACTTTGCTGTCAATTTTCACCAGGTGTAACTTTGAAACGGCATTTTCTGATTATTAAACGCCTCTCGCTTCGACACTAAAATCCTGTAACAACACAAAGCAAGACGTTTAATAATTCATCCAACTGAAAAGAAAGATAAATGCTTGTTTGACATTATCAGTATCATCATGTTCATGCCTACTGTCAATCAATCATCAGATTGTCACAGATTCTGAAGACAGTCATGTTGCTTTCATTGTTACAACTGAAACTAATAAAAGAAGAGTGAGGAAGATAAAGACGGACGGGGAATGGATGTAAATGTAAAGGTAAATATAGAAAAGAAAAGATGCAATTGCGTAACTTAAATTGTGTTTAATTGTATTATTTCATCACTGGATGACTTTAAATCACATTGCTTCCAATTCCAACATTTGTATGCAAGTAGTGTGATCTTTATTCATTGCAAAAATTACATCGGAAAATCAGGAAATAAAAATAATGTTTAATAT
The DNA here is from genome assembly GCA_031216635.1 of Dissostichus eleginoides. Taxonomy (NCBI): domain Eukaryota; kingdom Metazoa; phylum Chordata; class Actinopteri; order Perciformes; family Nototheniidae; genus Dissostichus; species Dissostichus eleginoides. The sequence goes on from CM062264.1 coordinate 6,973,105, forward strand.
CATTTTCTAAACTCCATAACCTCATTTAGTCAGTTAGTTAGAAATAACTTCTTCAGAGCCACATTCATTCTAGATCATACTTAACTAAGCTTTGCACACGTTACTGACACATGTACTGAGTGTACAGAAAGTTGTCAGTATACAGTAATAAACCTCTGTAAAGAATCTCAAGTTTTCACCTCTATGTCTCCTTAACATCACAGTCCTTTAATCTTTAAAATTATCTGTATAAATATATCGTGTTAGAACCTTTCCCTCATTGAATAGAATTTTGTTTTTATATCACCTACATTATCAATCTTTACTTTTTCTTCTTTGGACCCCTCTTACTGAATTCTTGCCTAAACCCAGAGTTGGTCATCACTGTTCTGGCCCACTTATTTGGAGATTAAACCTAAAGTTAACGTGGCAGTATTATCCCTTTTTAAAAAAAACAAAAAAACAACAGTATATCCTCTGACTTATCATGTTTCTGGCTGCATTCACACCTTGCCTGATTCACAGAGATATGCCACATTTTATAAAGAACATTTCTTCAGTAGTTTTTGCAGGATTGTACTAATGTCAGTGATAACCCCCTTTTAAAGAGTGATAAGATTAGACTCAAAAACCCTAAAGTGAACATCAGTTATACACAATTCTTTTAAGCTGGATTTAGGGCTGGATTTAGGGCAGAATAACCACCAAACCTTCATAAATTGGAAAAAATATCCTGGATCTACTTTCCTTTCTAATAAAAACCCTACATTCCCTAAGACACTTAACGAGATATTCAAAATAAAATGGCACTGGATGTTTAATTGTTCCTACCACACTGTCCTGGCCTACCCTTGTAAAATGTATCTCTAATAATGATAATAATGTAACCCAGATACTGTACACACACTTGTCCCTCCCTCCTCTCTCTCTGCCTCCTCACTTCCTCCCTGTCAGCGCATGCTAGTTCAGCTGGGGTTGGTTTCTCTGCCCCTTTTCTTAATTGGCGTTAAAGATGCCTAGGGGCCCCAGCCACACACACACACACACACACACACACACACACACACACACACACACACACACAGGGACTCGCCGCTGCTTTACAGTGGCAGAGAGAGTGGCTGACGTGTGGGAAAATTAGCCTTGGGTGTAGAGAAGGAAAAAAAAAAGCCTCTGAAGCAGTCCTTAACGGGATAAAAACTGCAATGATGGCGAATATTCTACTCTTAATTACTGCCTGTTTACTCTGCCCTCCCCCAGCCTTTAACCCCGCCCCCAAACAGCCTCCACCCCCACATCCTCACCCCCTGTTTTCTACTTTCTCACCCCTCACTTCCCACTTTTCCTGCTACGACCCCTTGGGCATCTGCAAAGGGAATGAAAGAAAAAAGGTTTAAACAAAAGAAAGAAAGTAAAATGGTCCCCCCCAAAAAAAGGAAGGGGAGGGGTAAGTGGCTGGAGGTGCAGGTGGCAAAATATAGAAGGCATGCAAATCCCTTGGTTTATTTTTGAGGTGAGTACATTGACAATTCAACGACTCATATTTAACAGTTCACCCCCAATAATCAGCTCAGGGAGGGAGCTGATCATCTAAAAGTTATTGTTTAAAATGGAATTTGTGCAAGCCACCAACCTCAATGACTATATCCTCTTCTAGATTCACACACACACACACACACACACACACACAACACACACATACCATGTATACATCAATTCAGGGGACATTACATTGACTTACATGCATTTCCTGGAGACTTATCCTAACCTTAACCATAACCAACACATGCCTAACCCTTACCCTAACCCTTACCCTTAACCTTACCCTAAACCTAACCAAGTTTTCACCCTAAAATTAATGATTCCCCTCATGGGGACCTCCATGTTGTCCCCATAAGGGAGGCGAGTCCCCACACGTGACTGTGTAAACAGATTTAGGTCCCCACAAGTATAGTAATGCTAGGCCACACACACACACACACTTACACAAATCAATCATGTGGCTCCCTATTGCTGGTCTCCGGAGAGAGGCTCGTCTTGGAAGCCACTGCAGGGTTCACAGGTCCACTATTGACTCAGTCTCAGACACACACACACACTCTCTCACACACACAACAGATTGCCCTTTATGAACAAGCCCTTACGAAGTGCGCTGGGCGTTGATGCAAACTTTCTTAGTGGCCAAACTGTTGTACTACAACTGTGCTGACGTCAGAGCCCAAAAACTGTTTTTCCCATTGACTTAGGATAATCAATTTTACAAGACGACCACTTTAATAGCCCTTATTTAAAAAAAAAGACGGTCTTCATGTTGATAATGAGCTCAAAGCCTATTTAGTTATTTCCCCTCTCCAATTATTTGACTAAGCCAAGACGCTGCTGTAAAGGAGCGGTTTGGAGGCGTTGCTCACGGAGAAGGCTACTGCGCAGGTTCTTTGGACCCAGATACAGGATATTTGTACGCAAGAGTCAGACCACTGTGGCTTCACTGCAGCACTGAGCAACTTTCAGAGAAATGGAGGTGTCCCCATAGTTTTCTTCATGCTTGTGACAGATAACAAAGACTTTCCCATTATTAGAAAAAATAAGGTGTGGGGCTGTACTGAAACGTTTTAATCTCATGCTGCGCTTTTCTTGCATGTCTTTTGATTCAAGCTACACATAGTATAATACTATACGTGGAGTTAGATTCTAGTGGTGGCTGCGTGGGATTGTTTCTGTTTGATCAAAATATTTCTAATTACTGTAGAGCAGTTAAAGTTAAAATAAATGATTTATTGAAATAAAGCTGGATGTATAATTTTCCCGAAGTTCAACATGTTTTTTTATCTCTATGTCTATAATATATTTTAGTTTTAATCTATATTTGTTGGCATTTAGCAACAAAAAACAACATTGCCACTGTGGTTAAACTACGCTTGATGCTCACAAGGGCAATCTAACATGAATTAAACCACAACAAAAATCTATTTTCGGCTTAACAGTTAGAATACAATAAAAAATATCATAGTATGTATCTAAGGAAAAACAAAAATGACATTTTTATTTAAGATTGCTTCCATGTTTTTTAAATCAACAGTGATTTTCTAACAAATATTTTGTATGAACCTGTTGTTGTTTTATACATACATTATTTTCACTACTTATGTTTAGATTAATGTTTTATTTATTTAACTACCTATCTATCTATCTATCTATCCATCAAATTGAGTGACTGGGTCAGTATTCTGATTCTGATTTATCATACTATATTTGTCTTCCATTTTATCATGTGTGGTCATTTAGTGTGTTCCTTCTCTTAAAACTCAGTTTCTCTTCAGTTTTGGATGACGGGTGGGGGTGGGGGGGTTTGTTGGAGGTGGAGGTGGGGGGTGGGGTTAGAAATATTTCCCTGTCCCCCCGGTGCGCGCAATGCTGTATTAAAGCCATATTTCGCGTCACACTTGGCAGATATATGGGGTGTCTTAAACAATATGAACTATGTGTTAAGAAATAAATTGCTTACACCGGTAGAATTCTTACAGGAACACTTCAATCCAGACCCCCAAGACCATCCAGATCATTATTTCTTGCACATTTTCCCCAGTGCAAGCAGACATGGGTACTGATTGTAATAAAACACACTGTGTGGAGGTTGGGTTTGGGGGGGGGGGGGGGGTTGTGGGAAGGCTACCATGACAGTGACAGCGCTGTATGCCATTCATCTTCTTCATTTACACTCCAGGATTCCGCAGCGGTTGCACTCGACGTGCTGGTTTCAAGTCAACGTCGTTTTATTTTGAAATTGGTTAATTTTAAGAGATGTAGCCATATTTTTCACCTTCCCCTTGAGGAACGGAGTGAGTGCCTCTCTCAGTTGCTGTGGATGGGAAGCACAGAGGCCCATTTTGGGGTTTTGTGTGTAGGTGTGTATGCATGTTTCTCAGCGTTAACATGCCTGACGAATAAATCTCAACGAGCTAAGGATAGCAGCAGGCAGACACACACACACACACACACACACACACTGTACACAGTTCTATTTCACACATCCTCCTCCTCTACCCTGCTTGCCCTTCTTTGCTTTAAAGTGTGCTACAAGACGGCATTTAAAAATACAAATAGATTGTCTATAAAAATCCACAAGTTTGCTGTAAAGAGAAATGTGAATTTATGATGTTGTTTATTCGGGGAAACATGTTTTCCATTTGATTCCAGCCCTCTTGCGACTTTATTTGAAAGTGTCTAATTTTACCAGGATGGTCAGTGGGGAAATTAGACAAGAGAAACTCACTGAAGGTGCACCAGCTGCATTTTTACATTTAACAGCCTAACAATGATGATTTATATAGTGTATGAAAGCTGAGGTACGTCATCCTAAAGTGAGCCCAAGCTACCTGTGCACACAGCGGGAGACTTCTACATTTTCCAAGATGGACAAAAAACTGAAATCGGCTCCGTGGGAAAGGACAGAAGACAGAGGACGATGCATGATCTGAGACAACATTCTCAGCAGGACATAAAACAAAATGCTAAGCCTGCTAGTCTTGTCTCTTAGGCCTATTGCAAGGGCCCCTCAGCAGTGGTGAAAGTCAACATTTCACACATGACTATTTGTCCAACTTTTAGTACTTCTAGGCAAAAACTTGCCCGATAGACAGACTGTATAATTCTGGTAAGGTAGATGCCAATACTCCGGACTAAACCTTTCAGAAAGACTCTTTGTGAGCGCTATTAAAAATAAAAATAAACTGTCTGGGAAGCTGTTGAAATAATACCTCGGTTGAAGATTGCAGGTTACTCTGAGTCCTGTGTAATCCGCTCGAACTCCTGTAACTTTTCCTTTGCACGCCGCGCTGTTCCGTCTCTTCTCTCTCCAACGCGTTGCCATGGCAGCCCCTGATGCAACCTCTCCAACGTTGCTTCGTGGTCCGGGGCGGCGGACCCGGTTGCTCCCACGGAGAATCCCCGTTTCCTCATGTCACATGCTGCTTCTTGTGCGGATCCATAGAGCTTCGGTCCGTCGTCCCAGTGGATTCTCATTTTAGTGAGAGGAGTTTGAAAGCGGATCCCTCTCTCCTTCAGAAGCCTCTTAATTCCGTTGTAAGCTTTGCGTTTCTGAACCACTTCTGTTGCATAATCATGGTCAAATATCAGCGACCGCCCTCCACAAAGATTTTCTTTTGCCAAGCTTTCTTCAGGACCATCTCTTTAACCGTGAATTCCAAAAAATGTTCGATCATAGATCGCGGTGGCGAATTGCAGTTTGGTTTTTGGGCCAGCACCCTGTGTGCCCGTTGGATTTGCAGGTTGACATTTGGAGGCAGGGAGAGCTCCGTTGTGAGCAGGTTGTGTACATATTTGGGAGCAGAATCTCCTTCTTTATCCCAGGTATTCCAAAGATACGAATGTTATTTCTCCTACTCCTCCCTTCAATATCTGTCAACTTATCCTGCAGAATCTGCTGTTGTTTTAGGGACTTACAGAGCGCATCCTTCACCTCCATATTCCACCTCTCTGTTTCCGCGATCCATCCCTCTGCCTCGGCGATCGAGATCCTTGTGCTTGTAAAGTTTTAGTGTTGGCAGAGAGTTGTTGGTACATTTCTCGCTTAAGCTCGTTTATTTCTGATTTAACGTTCTCCGTGACTTGCTCCTTGAGCGTGGTTAAGTCCTTTTTCATTTCGGTTTTGAGGTCGCGTATTTCTTTGCTAATTGCCTCGAGCCCTGACCGCATTGTCAAGGTCAGCGAGTTAGCTTCGGCAAGTTGCACCTGTTCTTCGTCGTGGTTCTGCTCCATTGTTTTAGAATGTTGTCCGTTCTGTTGGTCTCGTATTTCCCTACCTCTAGTTACAACTCCCCCACTCATCTAACTTTACTATAACGTGTGTTTTTATGAATTATGGGGAGTTAGTTTTAAGCTAGCTATCGGAGAGAAGTTTTACGCAGCCATCACCTTCGCCGACCGGAAGTTCACCCTCCAAATTATAGCACATTCTAAACCAATCAGGGGGTTGATAGAGTTCAGTTCCAGATACAATTCTCGCAACACATCTTCCCCTTTGTGTGTCCTCCTAAATCTTTAAATGCGTCAAACCTCATCTTTAAATGTCTTTAAGTGATCTATTTATCTCGTATGCCAGGATTCGACTTTTTGTGCAAAGACGACGATGCTCATAAAAGATGATAAAGGGACACTGGTGGAAGGCGGTTCCTCTGAACTATAGCTTAATGCCAAATTTAAACAAGCGTTTAGATCACCAGCTGTATTCATCCGCGCTAAAATAGAAAATAAATGGTAACTACCCGGCTCCACTCGTCAGATCTCAATCCCTCCAGAGACATAGCGCTCGCCTGTCTAATATCTATGACTCCAGCCGCCCACTCTCACTCCCCAAACAGCATTGACTGATGTCGAACACCATCCAACCCCCCCAGCGCATGTCCCAAAGATTTTTCCACCCTGCCATTGAGCCCAAATCCCCAAGCAGCACTGTTATGCTTGCTGTCAAACACAAACAACAGCTTTTGTTTTCGCCTGTGTGTTTCAATCTTTGCTGCCAAAGCTGGAGTGAAGGGTTCTAGTGGCTAACCAGGGCTTGTCATTGTTTGGAAGACGGATACAGAAGAAGTCGCCTGGGGCTACAGGTTTCCTTGACCGTGAATCTTAAAGGAACATTTACAACACATGGTTCTTCTTTACCTCCACCAAAGAGGTTGTGTTTTCAGCTCTGTTCGTCTATCAGCTTAACGGAAAATCTGCTTGCATAATTTTCATTGAACTTGGTGGAAGGGTGCAGCATTGGCAAAGGAAGAACCCATCGCATTTGGGATGGGTTCCAAATCACGGAACAGATTATGTTTCAACTTTCCACCTTCAAGTTGGAACTTCCAACAACTATGCAATAAAGGACACATCCTCTTTGTATCGTAAATATTGTTTTCACATTAAACTCAAAGTGAATGAACCCAAAAAAGACGAAAGGACGACTTCCAAACTCGTCTGCCAATGCATGCAAAGCTGTGTTTTTATTTTTTTTACTTGAAACATGCTTATTACTATGGATCGAATAGAGTGCAATGGAATGCAATGGAGTAGTGCAGTGATGATGTATTTGTGTAGTCCGACCTGGAGGTTAGCATTGCAAGGGGTCCTTTGATAAAAACCAAAGGGATTTTTGCATTGGATTATAATATTACAGAAAATAAGATCTGTGGCAAACCCACAATACATGATACTTACAGGTTTTGTTCAGCTGTTTATCTCCACATATTAACCACGTTTTGATTGTTGAAGTAAATAGCTAAAGTCATACCACAAAATACATCTTGGTCTGAGCTAAAGGCGGAGTTGTGTTCGGCATGATGATGTTTAGTGGTCTCATTTAGTCAATTGTAAGCAACCGCTGTTTTTAAGACACATATAAGCTTCATATCTATTTATGTTGTAGAATAAAACATTAAAACGTTCTTAATCTTGTGTAAATCGCAGACCTTATTTCAGTTATCTAAGCAAAAAAAAATGACAAGGGAACTGAAGGTGGTAAAATGCTATCATTCAAGGTTTTTGGACTCATTCCTCCAACACTCTAACATATCCTTAGAAAATGTATAAGCCAAGAAACATATTGTAAATGTTCAGAATAGATGAATGACACGTTGAATAAGAAATTGCTTGGAGTTACAGAAGCTAGGGAAGCTCTGTCAGGACTGAAGTCTTTGGAAAGCTTGGCATTCTGGATATACAAGTGTTTCATCTAACACCACGGCAATGTGAGGCTTGGAGGTGTAGATAACAGAAAAGACAGACTTGTTGGCCACATTACAACAGCAACTACTCCATGAACCTCCACCTTTCCACCCCTACATTTTTACAATGTTCTCCTTCTCAATCAAATAACCTGCCCTCTCCTCATTTCTCCCCTCCTTCCCATGACATTATGAGAAAACAATAGGGAGAGAAAGGGGGGAAGAGGAGGTGGGGGGGGGGGGCAGTAGACAGAAACGACAGAGTCTTCCGGGACATGCGCTCTCCAGACCGGCGGCACTATTTCTTTCAAACCCTGCCAAACTTTTGAAGAGGCACCCTTTTCTCTCAGCTTATAAATCGCCTCCCTATTCGCTCCATCAAAAAGAGCTCACACACACACACATACGGTACTGAGACGTACACACAGTATACACACACCTCTCCGGGCTGCAGAAATCTTGGCAGATCACCCTCTGACAGACAGGCAGGAAGATCAGAGCGAGGTGAATGATGGAGTGGGAGGCAGAGGGGAGTGGGATGGAGGGGTGAAGGATAACAATCCAATGAGTGACAGCATACAGGTGTTTGGGTTTGCTAGACAACCCTTTCGGCTGCTACGATGGTATCAGACTACCCCGCTGCTATTGGCCGACAGTTTGTTAGAAGTCAGACAGCAAGCGGTGGAGGAATGAAAAACTGAAGAGCAGGAGGAGGAGGAGGAGGAGGAGGAGGTAAGAGGAGGCCAGAGGGGGAGTAAGAGGTGTTTGACAAAGAGTGAGAAGGCGAGCGCTCCTCTTCAGGAACATCCCTCCCTCTGTTGCTAACACTTGGCTGAACTTTCAGATGGGATCCTCCCTCATGACGTCTTCTCCGTAAGGTCAGACGGAGAGAGAGAAGAGTGGAACAAGGAGGTGGCCAAGAGAGGTAACACTGAAATAAGAGAAGATAGAAGGGAGGCGGGTGAGGACGGTATTGTTGCAAACTGAAGGGGATCTTTGGTGTGATGGTGGGTAAGGGGGATTTGGGTCAGATGAAGAACTGGCAGGGTTTTTTACTGTTAAGGTGCGCTTAAATCAAATGGTAAAACTGAAGTGTCCTGCCAAAAAGGTTTATTTGGAATAGATTAACAAACATTGCAAATGTTTTATAAATGCATCTTGACTTGCATATCTAGTAACAAGTGCAAGCAACACTATCTGTGTTCAGCGCTGTCATTAGTCAGTCAAGAAATGAAATGTAGATAAAAACCATTCTGGTGGGTAGGTTTGAGCAGTCTTTGGGCTGGACCATCAACATTAATGGTATAAGTCAAATTCCTCGTAAGGTCCCACATCTCCAGGAATTAGCTTCTCCGTTGTACCAAAATAAGTTTCCGGAATAAGAGAGAGTTTTAGCTGACTTGTTTTATTTTGAAATGAATTGTGTCCTTGTGTCTCGTCTTGTTTTACTTCCTGTCTCTGCGATTTCCCGCCTGGTTGAATGTCAGATTTTTTTCCCCTGTTTTATGTTCCTCCCCAGCTTTGGTGAGTCCTGTGTGTATATATGCCTGTCTTCCCTTGTGTTCTCTGTTGGTTTATTGTCAATGTTTCCCCGTGTTGTTTGGTTTGTCATTGTTCCTGCTATCTGTGTTCCCCACATTTTCCCAGTTTGTGTCTCGTCCTGTTTCATCTTATCTGCTCCCCCTAGTTATATATATTTTTTTAGCTACATTTAATAAACCTTGCTTTTTGTTATTTAAACCTGCGTGCCATTGCGTGAGCCTTCAGAGAAACTTTAAAAAATCAAATTCTTTGATAGAAAGCCAGTAGGCTTTGGTAGCATGTCTGCAAGTGAGGCCATTCTGTAGAGTGATGCGGTGATGACTTGTTTTTGTAGGCTGACCCAGAAGTTAGCATCGCAAGTCTTTTATCATCTTTTATCCATTGGTTCTGGTCTCCACATATAAACACCACTTTATGATTTTTTTATTGTAAAAGCATTGGCCAGAAGTAAAAGCCAACGCTATAAACAAACTACATCATGGTCACATCACCGATAAGCTCAAGGGAGCAAATGTTTGCTGTGAGGAAGTTTAGTAGTTGAATTTAGGCACTTAGACACATAGAAGCTTCAGATAATCAAGAGTTGGGTATTTTCTGGCGCTCATTTTTATGAACAAATCTTAAAAATATTTGAAGCTTGTGTTAACGACAGACTTTATTTCAGGAATGTTACCAAAGACTTTTGAGACAATGAAAAAAGTAACCCTTTTTCCCTTTTGTTACCAGTTTATTGTTTACAGAGTGTTTGGATTATGACAAAAGGAACGAAGTCAGGGAAGTCTTTGTTGGTTTTTTTCCGGTTGTGAAAGAATATGAAGTCGTCACCTTGCACTGTATGCTATTATGTAGATAAGGAGAAAACTGTTTAACTGCAAACAGATAGGTGGACAAAACCATCCTGCATAGCAAGAAAACATGAGCATTTAGCTTGGAGAAATCAATTTGGATAAAACATTGACCCGGGGAAAGATTAGAGACATAAACAGGAGGGAAGCAGGATACACATAATCCCCTTTTCATTCCATTTTTCTTTGCCTCTGTATTTCTTTTCTCTCTACTGAATGCTAATTCTTTTTTCTGCAGCCCGCCAAAGCTCACAATGGATAATCTGTATGGTAATAGAACTGCTTGAGCCCAACTTAACACATAAATGTGTCAGAAAGTCAGTCGGAATACAAAAAAAAGAGCGAGAAGAGAACATGAAAATGAATCCCCTGGTCTCAAAAAAACCCTGCCATGATATTCAGAGGTATTAATTTCTAATTCCACATTTTCCGTTTTCAGATGTTCAGGAAAGAGGACTAATAGCTGAAATTATATTTGGTAATAATTCATGCGGAGTGGACTCCCTTTGAGCACTGGAGGGACCCGGCTCTAATTCAGAAGGAATCAGATAACAGCTCTGTGATATCCGTCTTTTAAAACATCTGCCGCCAGCTTAACGTTTCATCAGGGAGCATGTTTTAAAAAAATATGACCAGAAAATCAATCAGGCGAGTGCAAACGGATAGGTGTCAACAGTTTACATGGTACTGCCGATAGTATGACGATTTATGTGCATTTCTCATAATGTGTGTGCAGATAGATCAGATCATGTGATAAAGCAGTTGTAAAATGTCTAATATATTCCTCCCATGACGCATTTACCAAGACAAATAGAGGTGTTTGTCCTGTTACTAAAATCGAGGATGCATATGCAGCAGGGGGTTAACAATCTTATTGCCATGATGTCATATATGGACATTTTTTGAATAAAAAAATGAATTTGTCTGTAGAATTCATCTTTTCATCTTCCCAACTTTTTATTATCACATGATATAATTTTATAGACACCTGATGGCAAAAAAAAGGCCTGGCAGTTATCAATGGTAACACTAAAGCCCCTTCCCCACTGGAAGTCTTTGTGCTAAACTAAGCCAAGCAGCTGCTGGTGGTAGCTTCATATTTGCTGTACATACAGTATTATATTAAAATGGTATCAACCTTAGAATAAATGCGTGTTTTCCTAATGGCAAAAATACTCCATCAAATCTGTTTTTCTGTGGTTAAACAGTTGCGTGTAGCGTAGCCTTTTTTCCTACATGGAATTTTGTTAAATAAACGTTGACAAACCAATTAATTGAATCTAATAAATATAGGTTGATTTATTCACCAAGGCTTTTTAGAATGACAGGTTTGAATAAGTATCCATTCCTTGTACAAATAACCTTAAAGCTGCAAATGGCAGTGATGGAAACATGGCAATCTGGGGGACGTGTCCATTTATTGTCTATCTTTAGAAGGTTTTTCAATGTTTAAAAAAACCTACTTTGTTTGATGGAAACATGGGTGTAAGAGTGATAATAATAATAATAATAATAATAATCGTATTCTTCCCTAACACAAGTTATGTTAGCATTAAAAATGTAACTCAAGCACAACCAATTATTGCTTTAGCCTGCCGCACATGGTTAAAACATGTCTTACCTTAAAACAGCTGTTTCTCATCATTTCCTGAGAAAGTATCTCTCTCAGTAACATCAAGAGCTCAGATCACTACAAAGAAAGTAGATATTTTTCCTTGTAGTATTAAGCCATTTCCAACCTTCACTTTTGTTCATGGCATGTAAGAAATCTAAACATAAACTGTTAGTAAATGTTTGTTCTTAACCTGCAGTGCATGTGCATCTTACGTGGCTTGAAAAGCTGTAAAGTGTGTTATTGCGTATAGCAGCATGACAGAATGCTGGAGCTGGACAGTGCCAGAGTAATGAGAGCCAGGTGAGTGTTCCTCGTGTGGCTGCAGCAGGGAAACATGACAATATGTATAGTTATGGTTACAGCAAAGTCCGTGGGGGCAGTAATAAAGTCAGGACGATTATATAGCTAGAGGGGGGAATGCAACACAATTCCATGCTGCAACAACAGCTTATAGGAACATGATATCTACATCAAAGAGGGGAAGATTTAAATAACAGGAAATGTGTTGAGGCGGGTAGATTATCAACATTATCACTAATCCAACGGATGACTTGGATCCAGTTGTGTGAAGAATACTACACAGAACTGCTAAAAAGAGAAATGGAACTATATTATATCCTGAATTGGCAGAAATTAATTATGCACTTTGATCATTATGGGCAATAGGAATTAAAGGAAAATAATGAGGGTGAATTTAATATAGGTTTTAATTGTGGTCTACATTTAGAAGTGCTGTGTGTGGAAACATCCGCTCCATGCTTTGAGGTTTGTACAGCCAGTAATATAAAGAGAGACAGAGAAATAAAGAAAAAGGTAGGGGGGGCACAAAAAAGGAGGTAACAACGGAAGGGGGGCACCACCTCCTCCCCCCCACCACCTACAAGGCCCACTTTGTTAATTAGCTCGTGCCACATCAGCGTTTTCAAATAAAAACCTTTTGGATACGCCTCATCACACGAAGATATAGTCAGTTAGTAAAGGAGGACACAGGGAACAAATGGAAGGGCGGAAACTTAAACCAATACACTCTGATACCGTGTGTGTGTGTGTGTGTGTGTGTGTGTGTGTGTGTGTGTGTGTGTGTGTGTGTGTGTTTGCACATCTCAAACTATTAACTTAGGAGTTCACTTTAGATGATGCTTTTAAAAAATATACCTACAAGGAGTTATAGTCTGCTTATAGCATGGTTTTATAACAGTTATAAGCATTTATACAGCTTGATACAATAAGCATGAAACATTATAAAGCAATTTATAATGACTAATAAGGTCAAGACTCATTATTTATAATGCTGCTGGTCACTAACATTATTTTTCTTGCAACGATCATATTTTTTATTATAATTTACATATAAATGTTCATTATCACATATTGAAATAAGAGTCAATTGAGTTTGGGGGAAAATATGACATTAATGAACTATAATACATGAATTATTATGATATTTAACATAGGCATAGTCAATTCATTTATATTATCAACTCTAATGTGTAATTATTATTGTTATAAAGCATTATGTATATTCAAGTGCTTATAAGCAATGTTGGAAGAAGAACTCAGATATTTGACTTTATAAGTATCAAATATGTTATTTTATAAGTAGAAATACTACAATGTAGATCAGAGGACGCGTTAACCGAATATTTTCCGTCTGACGGACAGATTAGAACAAACTTTGAACAGCGCCAAAGTTTCCCCGCAGCGAGGCTCCGGTGTTATGCCGTGTTATGCATGCCCGCCAAAAAGGAAATGATATTGTTTCCAAACCTAACTTTGCCGTACAAATCATTGAAATGTCTGGGAGTTTTGGCTTTACGCTGTGCGAGCTCCCGCGAGGTGCAGTGGGCATGCATAACACGGCGCTAACAGTTCACGAGCTTGCGCCCCCCACCCCCGTTGACAGTTCACGAGCGTGCTCTCCCCCCCACCCCGGTTGACAGTGCACGAGCGTGCTCTCTCTTCCCCCCACCCCCGGTTGACAGTTCACAAGCGCGCTCTCTCTTCCCCCCCCGCCCGCCCCGTCAGAGTTGTGTAAAGGCCGACGTGTAATACGGAAATGTTACGATCCTGCCGTCAAAATGACGGGCAGCGAAAAAGTCTAGCGCAACCTCTGATGTAGATATACTTTGTGACAAGTAAAAGTCCTGCGCTAAAACATTTACATAAGTTAAGTACAAAAGTATGGCATACAAATATACTAAAAGTTCCCGTTAAACTTAACTTACATTTCAATGTGGGTGTATTCCCTATAGATAACGTCACATTTTTAACAAGTTTTCTACAAAGCTGTCAATTAAAAGAAAACCAAAACGCAACAATGACTCATTTATTTACTTATTTAAGGTCATTTTAACTTGAGAAAGTTTCATTAGGATTTAAAAATCTCTTCACAAAAGGTTTGCTAGCTGCAGCACATACAAAATATAACAGTAACATGTCACAGTCTGAGTGCCCACAAAAGAAGAGTCAGGTCAGGATATTTTGGCTTGGAATACATGTAAGTAAGTTTGTTACCACAATGTTAGATACATAAGTAAAAAAAAAAGCCATTGTTTACCTTGGTTTACACACAGTACACAAAGCGCAGTCTCCTAAATGAAAGTCCAGTGTAACCTTTTCCTGCAAATTTTCCACAAAATATGCGGTAAACTTAAAACTTGTCTGGGAAAAGAGGTGCAGATACAAAACGCTGCAAGAAGTTCAAAACACAACGGAAACCAGGGGACATTAAAATGTGACGCACACAGCTGGGACCGGAGTGCTTGGTGACGTCGGGATTATGAAGATGGCCTACTGTCTCTGTTGTATCGTCTTATTTTCACAATGTTATCACATGACTCCTGATATTATTGCAGATCTGCTGTAAGCTAGCTAGCTGTATATATGTATGCATAATACCTTGTTAAATTCAACATGTATATTTTTGGGTATGTATGTATTTACTGGATTATGACTATTGGTGCATTAATGTATTAATCACAGCTGGTAAAGGTGGAACTACTTTATATTACTTGTTATATACCGTTGCTAGATAATTTAACCTATAATGATATATCATACTTGATTTACTAGTTTCTATTTTGTATTAGCCTATAATCTGAATATGTAGTAGTAAAAATGTTGTCAGATAAATGTAGCGGAATAAAAATTACAATATTGGCTTCCAAAAGGTGGCGGACTAGAAGTATAAGATTTTAAAACTCAGGGAAAATAGACCAAAATCGTTCTTGAGTAAATGTACTTTACTACATTAAACCATTGCTGATAAATCTCTATATAACGGTGCTTAAACAGATTATTAGTAGTTTTGATAATAAAGGAAGTTACTGTTCAGATATAAAGATTAATGTATGACAGGCATCCTATTTGGTGTGTGTGTGTGTGTGTGTGTGTGTGTGTGTGTGTGTGTGTGTGTGTGTGTGTGTGTGTGTGTGTGTGTGTGTGTGTGTGTGTGTGTGCAGGGCCGCCCCGGCCAACTTGAGGCCCCACACAAAGTTAGATGATGAGGCCCTCGCAGCGGCCAAACCGTGCCGCGCCACACTAATGGCGCGTTTTCACCACAGCGCGGAGCCCGGCCTCGCTCGGCCTCGCTCGGCCTCGTTAGGCCTTGTTAGGACCAGCTCACTTGATGGCGCGTTTCCATTACAGTTTAGGAACTGGGGCAGTAACTATAGTAACGCAGTGTAGGCGGAGCGATCGGCTTTTTGGTGGGCGGAGTCACGCTGCTTAAAACTGCCGTGACGACTTATTTGTTAGAAGTGAGCTTTAGAACAGATAGGGACACAACGCTTTCAAGCAAATAACAGAGCGTTAGAAAAAACGTACCATGCAGAGACTCCAGTAACGCCGTTGCAGAGTCCAGGCCTCCATCCCTCCCAACGCTAGCCGGTCTATGGCCGTAAATGGTGTCCATTAGCTCAAACCACTTCCAGTTTTTCCTACTGGCACCACTCGTGTTGTTATTATCTTTGACCAAGCGATATTCACCCTTCATCTTTTTGAGTTTTTCCCTACACTGCACGACAGTCCTCGAGTAGCCGCTTGTGGACATCTGTGTAGAGACCTCCTGAAATACTTTAATATTGCGAGTTGTCCCGTCGAGCTCCCGCTGGATCTTATGATCTGCAATGTGATGTAGGAACGTCGTCACTTCCTCGACCAACCACGGCGTGCTTTTCTTTGCCATTTTAGCTCCTCTGTTGACAAAAATGCTGTTTATAAAAATGCTGCAAGCTTCGCTATATATATATGCGACGCTAGGGATTATCTCGCGCGCCGATTGTGACGATTCTCTCTGACCAATCAGCAGTCGAGAGTGTTGACGTCACAACTCAGCCTGGTTGTTCCTGGCCCTAGAACCACGATTTTATGAGGCCAGAAAAACTGTGAATTAGGACCCGCCGGCCGGTACTAGGCCAAGTGTAAACGCAACCAAAGTCGGGCCGCTGACGTCACAGCCCTCTTAAACCGGGCTCCGCGCTGTAGTGGAAACGCGCCATAATTGCGCCGCATAAACGCATAGGTGCGCCGCATTTGCGGCTCAGTTGAGGCTCCCTCCGCAAGATGAGGCCCCCTCCGCAAGGTGAGGCCCCACGCAGTCTTCCTGTAGGGAGGGACGGCCCTGTGTGTGTGTGTGTGTGTGTGTGTGTGTGTGTGTGTGTGTGTGTGTGTGTGTGTGGCCCCTCTGCTGGTGTATACAGGCTGTGGATGTGTCTCACTTCTTAAGCGGCCCGCTAATCACACAAATTATTGCTTCCAATTAGCGCCGTGCTAGTAATTAATTCCCCCACCATCACATCGTTTAGCGCGCTTTCACACCATGGCACCTGTTTTCCCCCAATCCTGCCACCCCCCCACCCACCCCTGTGTTTACTGCATACACACTATTTGCACTGATGAACAGTTTAAAGTCGTGTGTTCTGAAGGCACCGAGGCTCATGGACAATGGGACTAGAAAAGTGGGGGGGAAGCTTCCCACAGAGAGCCCTTACACCAACACTGACTGCGCCCTCCCTCCCCTCCCCCCTCCACCTCTCTAATATGGATTAATAAAGTGATAACGCTCTTTGTTAATTAATATGAGCGTGCAGTACTAATTACTTTGCTGTACGACAAGCAAGCTGTTGAACCCCCGTAAAAAGGGAACAGTGTCAGATCGGGGCTGGCGATGCTACAGCGCCGGGGCGGTGTTCTGACTGGTAATGGAGTACAGAGGGCAGAGAGTGGGGGGGGGTAGCACTGTGAATAATCACAATGCAATCAAGTAGCTGTGATATTCATAAGAGCTGTTGAATATGCAGAGGAAGATAGGCTGTGCCAGTCAGCAGTCAGTGGCAGTCACACACACACACACACACACATACACACACACACACACACACACACACACTACAGAGCTATAGAGCAGAGTCCTGGATGCTTGAGTCTCAGCAGCTTCGTTGGTGCCACAAATAGGCCAAAGCTCACTCTGAAACTGCAGCTTAACATTTTTGTAAAACATACTTCCAAAAAATCTGCAAAGTGATTTCTGTGTGGGCTAATGGAGGTTTGGTTTACAATTGATTGTTCTCATGAAATGAATTCTCCCTTTTAGACAAGGGTGAAATATCTTGGAGATCATATCGATCAAGGGAGATAGGTATATGATGAGCAAGTTTGCCCAGACACTGAGCAGTTACACTGAATACAAAAAATACAAGACTGAAAAACACTTTCTTTATTTTGTAATGCCTGTAGGATGGACAGAGGGTCATGTCTAAGACAGAGAACATTGACCTCATCTGCATCTTGCATCTCATCCTTTTTGCCGTTTACGTTTTCTTTCTTTTCTTAGACAACAAGAAAGTGTAAACATCCAAAAACCACATTTATTGTTTGTTTTTTGCAATTTGGGTCTATTTGCATCTGTAGTTTCTGACTAAATTCACCAAATTTAGAATTAGATCAATTCATTTGACATTTAATTAAATGTTCTTACTGCAACCAATCAATTGGGGAACTTTCTTTGATATATTTATTGGTATTTTTTTACCCTATTCACCTATATTTCCCTAATTAATTATGAAAATAACAGATCATCCGGTTTCTGATTAATTGTGTTTGGGAATTTTACATGCACATGCAAACCCTGATTTCAGGCCTGAAAAAAAAAAAAGGTTGAATTTGTGAAAAAAAAAAGGTTATTTATATGTAATAGAGTATAAATAATAATAATAATAATAAATAACATAATAAAGTATGATCCAAGAAGCACGCGTTAGGTTTCGTCCACAGCTGTAACATTCTTTCAAAGTCATCGTCCTCTATTTGCAATTGTATTTAAAATCAGTATCCTCCACTGTGTTTTCATAAGAAAGAGCGTCTTCTTAATTGAAGAGGAAGAGATTCCTGCAGAGGAGAAGTTCGATGCTGTTCTCCGGGACTCTCTATGTAGCCTTTCGTGGTAAATGTCAGTGAATGTGAGCAGGAACATGTAACTTTGTCTTGTTCTACATGAACAGAGAGGCTCCATTCCTCAGGAAAGATTGTTGCTTTCATAACTCCCAAGATCTGTTTCCTTGCACACTCCTCCCCCTACTGGTGTGAATCCATAATCCTAAAGCTAACCATATGTTGTGTACTCATTAACATATTGATATCTGTTATCTATAATTCATGGGAACATGTTTTGAAATTGATAGTCAAAATGAGAAGCTGTGTTTTTATTCTGCCGGGGTGCGCAGGAAGCAGATATTTAGCTGCATGAACAGTAATATTACTTTTTTTAATGATTTGAATGCCTCTGCCCTCTCAACATGGGTTTCTGCTGCTACGTTTTATTACGTTTAACCAACATGCAGTCGAGAAGAATCATCTGGAATATGTGTGCCTTTTTAGGTCAAAAAAATTAGAGATTGTAAGATTAAATGTAGCATTCTTTTATTTAGACTTCTGACAATTTTACACAGGAAATATTCTTTAAAATCAGATATAAAAAACGATTTGCCTCCTGCGCCAGATTACTGTGTGTTTTGTTCCTATGCTTAAATCTTTAAAGTGACGACTTTGTATAACATTGAGGAAAAATCTGAGTGTCCTTGCTCCGTTCTTCCCAAAATTAAACCTCTTTTGAAGTCTGCGGCACAAAAAAAATCCCAGTAGAAGAAAAAATACAGTATTTTTGGGAGAAAAGCTTATAATAAAGATACATAAAATAGATTTAGAGAGGCAAGAGTGTGTGTTCAATTCAAACATTTAAGATTTAAGGTGTTTATACCATCAGAGTTACACAAACATCTAAATGCAGCAGGTCAAAGAAGCCGTAAGAAACAAGTTGCATTTCTGCTAGTGGGAGAATGGGTGTGGGGGGGTTTGGGAGAGGGGTGCAAATGTAGAAGCAGAGCCAGTTTGACGAGAATTAACGGCAGTAGAAGACGGTGATTTTTTGACAATGGCTATTAAGAATTAATCAGGCCGGCACTCAATAATTTATCGTGCTTCCCAAAGTCCCCTATTAATTTTTGATCCGTTCCGTCCCCGTCCATTATTTGCATGAAATCAAAGGACATTTCTAAATAATGTGTCGCTTGAGTGACGGCGAAAGTCTTTATCGCAATCATAACATCTCGATGTAAAGCAGGCCTGTTTTCCACTGTTGCACCCCGAAAACTGGATTCACATCAGGACTGTTTAACCTCCTGAAATCTCACGTTTAGGAGTCAATTATTGAAATATTAAGTCTTAAGTTCATACATTTCCTAACATAAGTGAACCATATTTAAGTAGGGTGCATTTATTGCACTCGTTTGCGGAAGACTTTTCTTGATACATACAGACATATATTTGACACTAGTGAGGCCCACTTCTTTGTCACACGTTATGGAAGGACATTTTGTACAGGCAAATGTAAACTAGATTAGAAACAATAGGAAATACATAAGCCCATATTAAAGTGTGTGTATGTGTCTGTATATGTCCATGAACACACCAGCAGTTTGTGATATTACAGAGGTCTTCCATACTGAGCACTAAAAAAATAAATTGACAAACACATCTCAAGTTGCTGCATGCTTTTAATAAGCCTCGAAGCTCTGGCTGGAAAAAAGCTGTTATTCCATAAGCACTACTGCATTCCTCTGATTTATGTAGTAAATGCGTTTTTAATAAAAGTGCGATGAGAGGAGAGGAGATGTTGACTGGTAGTCAGAGATAAATCATATTTTTTTTCACAAAACACTCCAACATTAGACGAAGGCTGGGCCATCACAACTGTTTTTATCAGAGGCCAAACTGATCCCTTTGATTCAGGGTAACAGCAGAGGGGTCATTAGGGTATTTATACGTAGCCTAAAGCGATGGTGTCAGCCTCCCTATGCTAATGGGCCCGTGGCCTGGAAAAATTTGCATGTAGCTCTCTGGGGCTCAGAATCACCTTGCTCTCGCTCTCTGCTATTATAACAGATAAAGAGAGGTGCTCATCGCCCTGTTTAAAACCTGTGAAACCTGCTTTGCAAAGAGATTGAATTTGTCACAAAATGACAACCTGTGGTATTGTTACTCACTTTGTCTAAAAAATGTCATGCATTAATCAAATATAAATCCTCCTGGGTTGCATTTTATTTCATTTCACTTTATTTTATGTGTGTTTTACATTCACATTAGCATTTTTTTTAAATTGGAAGTTGTAATTGTGTTATATTTCTCACACTGACAGTCATGTTAGGTGAGTTGAATGATTATTTTTTACATGCAAAGGTCATGGATACGGGATAGTTAGCCAATCAGTGTCATTTTATATTCAACTGTATAGATGTAGCAAAATTGAGAAGCATTATAAACGTGTTCCTGAATGCTTTGTGTTTTTAAATGGTGCCAGCAGCATGAAACATCCGTGTTGCTGTGCTTCTGTCTCAGATACTGCCTGTCCTTGCTCTGTGTGTGTGTGTGTGTGTGCGTGCGTGTGCGTGCGTGCGTGCGTGCGTGCGTGCGTGCGTGCGTGCGTGCGTGCGTGCGTGCGTGTGTGTGTCACAGAGAGAGAGAGGAGTTTGGGGATAGAAGGTGTAAATGTATGCACTCCGAGTTAGCGTGCTCTAACCAAATCATGGAAAGCTAAATGTAAGATGGCAGCAGTGATATAGCTCTCCATAGTAATCAATCCATTTCAGGTGAAGGTGGTGTGTATGTTTGTTTTCATGCATGAATCTGAGGCAGCTCCTGTGAATGTACATTCATATACCTTTCTATGTAGATGCTTTTAAAGGGTCCCTATTATGCTAATGTTCAGGTTCATATTTAGTGTCTCTACTGTGACATGTCTCCATGCATTAATGTTCAAAAAGCTCTTCATTTTTCTCATACTGCCTGTGCTGCAGCACCTCTTTTCACCCTCTGTCTGAAACCAGAGCCCTGTCTGCTCTGATTGGTTAGCTGGCAAGCCCTGTCGTGATTGGTCAACCACTTAGAGATGTCCCTCCCCTTAGCCTATCACATACAATGTTTTGAAACGCTAGCCACTAGGAGCGTGAGTGTAACATAGCGTTTGTCACAATTTTTAATTAAGAAGACAGATTAAGTCATACAGACAAAATCGCATTATCTCTCAATGGCCAGCAGGGGGGAACTCTTCTGTTTGCAAAAAGCAGTCAGAATGCATAGAAGTCTATGAGATTGTTCCGGACTTTCGATTGGATTTATTAACTCAGTAAACTTTTCCCAATGACAGTAGGGTCTTATTCCCTACTTTAAGGTATCTTTGATCCTATTAAGAATAAAATACACAATAATGCAGGATGAGCTTCATGCCGTGGCACCTTTTAGATTGACAGGC
This sequence comes from Dissostichus eleginoides, assembly GCA_031216635.1. Lineage (NCBI taxonomy): Eukaryota > Metazoa > Chordata > Actinopteri > Perciformes > Nototheniidae > Dissostichus > Dissostichus eleginoides. The sequence continues at coordinate 6,994,618 of CM062264.1, forward strand.
CTCTAGAGTAGAATATATGTGTTTGGTTGTACGTAGCTTAACTCTTGTGTCCATTGTGGTTCAAAGAAAATGATAAGAAACAAATCAATGGGTGAATCACGGTGACTACATCTACGTGTTGTATGAAGTCTATGATTCAGTTCCTGCTCCTATATGTTATGACTGATCATTGTGGCCCAACATCGATCAGCCCAGATGTCACTTTGTTGATATTGCTAATATTTTTGTCTATGTATGTACTGTATTTGTGTTTGTTCTTTGTGTATGTGGTTGTTTGCTCTTTCTTCCTGACCTGACCTGTATGCACACCTGATTTCTGCTGAAGAGCACTTTGAGATGCTGTGGCGATTGTAGAGGAAACTGGACATCCTTTTTCACACACATATCACACATATAACACACACACAGACAAACACACACACACACCACACACACACACACACACACACACACAAAGCAGAAGCTGCAGATCAGTCTGGGGACTCGCCACTGCCGGCACTGTCTAATTGCTCTCAGAGGAGAAAGAGATGCTCGGAAGAAAAGTGGTGCAGATCCAGCCCCCCTTTTTTCATCTCATGTATTCTGCACCCTTTGTTTTTTCTTTCTTCTCCCATGTTTCGGTTCCTCCTCATTCTGCCCATCAGTTTCTGAGCAGCGACTCCGTCATTCATTCTGATTGCAGAGTTAAAGAGAAGTATTTGGAGATGGAGGGAGTTGCAGGAAGAGAGCACGAGAGAGAGAAGAGGGCCTTTATTAAACCTGCTGCTAATTGAGATAGCACGAAAATAATGGGGAGTGACACTTTAATGAAGACATGCTACGTGTTACCACTTCTTCCTTCCTTCCCCTCCGCCACCGAGAGGAGGAGGTACAATGAAGAGACTAAAGAAGTGGGGAGGGATGAGGAGAGCATGAAGAAAGATTGAAGGAGGGTAAGAGCTTCAACTGTTTTATTGCAAATAGAGACGAAGAAAAAAAGACGAAAGACAGAATTGATACCGGCTCGCATCTCACGCTGTAATATGTTTTCAGTGGCACGTCAAAAGTTAAAGGGAGTTATGGGCAGGGATATTGTTCTATCGCGTTAAAACGCAATTATGTTTCATCAGGGTGATTGCATTTCACACTTGCAATACACTGTTCTTTGTACTTTTCCTCTGTGCGACAATTCTGTGTATTTGCTCCCCCGACCTAGAAAAAAAACACAATAGCAAGAAAAAACGTAGAGCAAAGGGAAGCCAAAGCTGAGAGCACTATTAGAGAACATATTCTCGGGTGATGTTCCTTCTATTCGGTTACCGCTCGGAAAATCTGACACCAGATGACAATCATTGGATTAGGTCAGGAGGGTGATTTGAAGAAAACAACGCTTCTTAATACACCAATGCAACAATAAAAGCAGCTTTTTGGGTTGCCTCTAAAATGTATAACAAATCACGGACATTCTGGATTTGTTACTGTATGTTGCATTATAGTGATGTTTCTGATGAGATCACATATTGCATTCACACTGATAGGTTTTAAATGCAGTTAGGTGGGAAGTGCAGCAACTTAAAGTTACAACTAGGGGTTTTTAAGTGGTTAGGAAACAGTCTCAATGTATTACTGATGCAATTGTATGATCTACAAAGGCAGATTAGACAACCAGCAGTACATTTGGCTACATCTTTCAACTTATTCTTAATGCCTGTCAATCAGACGAAATGATTAACAGCTAGTGGATCGGATTTTCACCGGCAGACCCTTGGTGGTGAGTTGTACGTTGACCAGATAATAGGAAGTAGGCCGAGATTTGTCTTGCTAAGTTATTACAGTTATTTATCTTATATTGACACACGTAGATACATAACCTAATCACTATAGATCTTGCAACAGCTGTAATATAAAAAAGTAAATATAAAAAAATAGAATCAACAATAAGTTAAGTGCTAGCCATTTTTTCCACACAATGCAATGGAGCTCATCGAAGCAATACCACTTTTGTCCAATGTGGTTGCAAAAACCATCACAAATTCTAAACGTCCTTGCTGCTTTAAGAAATGCCATTCAAATGTATCTTTTAAATAATACACAAAGATTGAATGGAAATCTTTTGAAATGTCAATTTATATTTACTGTATATTTTGGACGCAGTAAACCTTTGTTAAATGCATGTTGAGTTGGATCATGTGCACCATGTTACTCTAAAGTTCAAATACCGCGGATGTGGCAGTGTCCGGCTGAGATTGAAAAGTATGGCTATGGGATGACTGCCTACCCTCACCTCAATCCACCAGCCCACACACACACACACACACACACACACACACACACACACACACACGTGCACGCATGCTGTGCTTCCCTACTGTACTGCAGATGAATACCATATCATAAAACAGGTATAAATATTTATGAAATGCATTATTCTTTGGCTTTTTTGCTAAAGCAGAGGTTAGCATGATTTGGCCCTGCTGTTTTGTACCCTCTTTGCACAATCCGGGCAATATAGAGTCACAGGCAAACCACAGCTGTTAACCACACACAGACACACACACACACACACACACACACACATACACAAGAAGTAAAGGAACACATAACCAAGGGCTTAACTGAAACACTGTATCTGTATGGGTATAAAGGTGCACCTGTTAAATCCACCTATAAAGGAGCTTCCTGGAGACCTGCCAATATAAACAGTTTAACACATAACACACATACACGTACACACACACTCATACACACATACAACCACACAAAAGTACATATTTCTACCTACAAAGCAATCCAGAGTGTATGCCAATTTAAGGATTACTAGCTATTTTTGAGGATGTTCCTCCATATATATCATTAAACTGGCAAAAAATAATTTTAACTATGAAACAGTCACAGGAAATTAATGGTATTTCTTTTGGATGTCTTGAAAATGTTGCCAACCGAGATGCCAAACTGAAGATTCAGAATTGTTATCTTCAAACTAATGGGTGTGCTATATATTGGGCTAATAACAATCAGGTCGAGATTTACTGAATGCCCATTCCTAGGAGACAAGATTGTAAAGAAATAGATGGGATATTCTGAAAGAAAGGCGAGAAGGGGAATACTTTTTTAATCACTAAGGCTTTAGATGCAATTCTTTAATTATTTTATCCCGGAACTGTATCTGAATTTGTTTGCTTGAACTGCATTCAGCATTGAACAGCAGGATTGGTACCGTAACAGCACCGTTGTGAGGAAGGGAGAGCTGAGTCAGAAGTAAAAGCTCTCAATCAAAAAAACGCAGTAGGAGCAGTGCAACACCTGTGGTCATGAAGGATGGGTCATGTCCTAAAGAACAAGGTCCTTAATACATGCTGCGGGAATGGGTTTTCTCCGAAGGCAGGCTGGGATCTCCTGTAGGGATAAGGTGAGAAGTTCAGTATTTTGGGAGAGACTCATAGTAGAGCCGTTGCTCCTTCACGTTGAAAAGAGCCGGTTGAGGTGGTTCGAGCACCTGGTAAGGATGCCACCTGGCCACCTTCTTAAAGAGGTGTTCCAGGCTGATCAAGCTATGAGGAGAGCGAAGGGCAGACCCAGGACCAGGTGGAGGGATTTGATCTCCACGCTGGCCTGGGAGCGCCTTGGAATCCCCCAGTCAGAACTGGTTAATGTGGCCAGGGAAAAGTAAGTTTGGGCCCCTCTGCTGGAACTACTTCCATTTACGACTTAGCTGCTAATGCTAGGGTGACAAGTGTATGTACAAATCCTCACCATACTTGAACACTTTAAAATAAAATAAACTGAATAAAGCAAAATCATGCAGTCATAGATACAACCACTCCCTATATGATTGTCCTATCTGTGTATTTGTCTGTGTTTTACCTCAATGTGTCTGATCCCTCCACAGGCTTCTCCAAAAGCCTGCTCAATGTGACTTCCAGTCAGCGGGACTGGTTTCCCCCTCTGTTGTGACAATAACATTTAGGATCATGCTCATGAAAAGCGTCTCCACATGTTGAGCATCCAGCAGTTTCAGGTTGATGAAGACTATCAGGGTTTTTACAATGCCACAAATGTCAGTAAAATCCACGTACGCACAAACACAAATCATCCCACAGCCTTGTTTGTGTGTAAAATGTCCTCTGTAAACCACGGAGAAAATAAAGTTATTATATTCCTCTCTCCCCCAGCCTCCGTGTCTCTCTCTTCTAATTCCTATGTCCTCCAGTGTGATGGTAAAACATGAGGCTCCTTACGCGGCGAGCTGCAGCTCTTTTTGATTGAAGTGAGTGATTTTCCCCGGCCACACACCTGCGTAAAACAGATGATAATGCTGTTGGAGTCATTTACTGTGACTTTACTAAGATGAATATGAGCAGCGCTTTCTCATCATGCAAATGTGGCCGTGTAGAAAAACCCTCCCTCTCTCCCGCTCCTCTCTGGGGAGAGCTATTTTTCTTGCAGCATTACAAAGAAAGATTACCCGTAACCGAGTGATTCAACTCTTTATCGGGGAATGTAAACTCGCCCTTTACTATTGCAGTGACTGTTATTATTATTTGTTTTGGGTATAACACTATATTTAATATGATATTGAGCATTGCAAGGCCTCACTGTGGGCTGCGGTGCCACCGTGGAGCCATGGTTAGATTGATAGGAACACATAATCATTATTGGACAGTCTCCACTGTCACATAGCCTCTAGCTTAAATGTCTCTGTCTTTTCTTTCCCTTCTGCCACTCTTCCTCCCTTTTTCTAATAGCCCTTTATTTCCTCTGCCCATTGCCCCTGCAGGCCACATGTAATACTCTGAGTGACCCGACTTGCTGGATATATACCAATATGACACACACACACACACACACACACACACACACACACACACACACACACACACACACACACAGCTTCAGAGAACAAGGCGGTCAGACACATAGGTCTTCTGCAGCCACTAAATGTCACCTGTCAACCACGACGGAAGGAGACGGAAGGAGACGGAGGAAACGGAGAGCGGTCAGTAAACAATACAATAGTGAACACATTTGTCAGGCAGAAAAACACACTGATGCTCAAAATGGAAATACAACATGCCATGACTGCTTTACTGTTCCACGGAAGGATAAACAGCTTGAACATTGTAAAAAATCACCTTATCCATTATAAGAAGTTTAACAGCCACTCATGGAATTTAAAAGCATCTTGTAGCAACATTAACATTTAGAAACTCCAAATATAATAAGATGGATGCAACATGGGGCCTCATGCAACAAAATCCTCTTAAATTCCTTTTAAATTCTTCTCAATTGTATGTTTGGAGAAAAAGTAGGAAGTCAACTCCAGATGCACCAAATATCCAAATGTCAGTATGCAATTAACTCAGCTTTCATTAAGCCTAAGATTTCTTCCTGAAAAATAATTTATATTTGATTGATATTTTTTACTATTAGCGTCCGAGCGACAAAAGACCCAATTGAAATAATTTGAGATTATTTTTATTTATAATTTTTCTGCCAAAACAATCACAGTCTTGAATGCCTTAACTTGTTCTAAAACGCGTTTATTTAGCTGGATTGCCAAGACTGGTGAAAAATGTGATTTTTTTGGCAACCAGTGCCTTTATTGATGTGACAGTGTTGAAAGTCTTCCGCATGGGGACCAAACCCCGGTACAGGAGCAGCTAGCTCAACCAACTAAGCTCTCCATGGCTCAAAAGTTTTTAAAATGTAGGTGTCTTTAAATGGTGTTCTTTGATTGAATAAACATACACAATAAGTGTATGTAACAAATGTTTTGGTTGCATTATTGCATTTTGAATGTAAGATAAGTGCTAAGACAAATGTCAATAAAGATAACTGAAAAAAACTGATTTTTAAATGTTTGACCGTACAGTTGATACCTCACGCAATTAGCTTAGAAAGTGAGTAAAATTGGCTCAAGAGAAAAAAGTATCAACAGCAGAATGCTAATACTAAGCAGGAAGGAGGAAATACATTTTAAGCAGGAGAACTTCTGTATATGTTTATCTGATTTGATGGGAGTAGCTACTGATCCAGTATCATCACACACGTTCTGATACCAGCGCACACTTTAGGCACGACGCGATTACAATGCAACAAGACAAACCACATGGGGGATATGGCTATTCCATCACCGCTGCTATCTTGTTTCATCATTGTCATAAGCACATTTCTCATCTGCCATTTGGAAACATATTACCCTTGCATGCTATCGTGGATTTGATAGCAAGATGCTCCACTTCCCTGTTTTGATATTTACAAATAGTTGCATCGGGGGATTGGACATTGTTCTCTCTCGTACAAGCGTCTGTGTGTGTGTGTGTTGTGTGTGTGTGTGTGTGTGTGTGTGTGTGTGTGTGTGTGTGTGTTCATGGTGAGGGATGGAACAGTGTGTGTCATAAGTAACTGACCTGGGACTCCCCCTATGTTTAATCTGAGAGCAAAACAGAACTCATCTGCAGGCTGAATATTGACTATGTGAGCATTCTCTTTCTCACACAAACACACACAGACACACACTTATATGCCTATGCCAGTGTCAGGAGAATGAAAGTAATGTTTGCCTCTGGAAAAGCCTTTACAAAATGAACAAGAGGTTCTAATAAATTACCCTGCGGGTTATGAGCCTTGTGTTTCACCTCTAAAACTACTTAATGCTCTCAGCTTTGACTCATACGTTGTTCCCACAGTTTAAGATCTTGCTGTTGCTCTAAGATATGCTGTGGGTGTACATTCACTCACTGTATTAGTCCCATTGTTGGTTCTAAAGCATTCTCTGCGCTAGACAAGACATCTGAAAACACATTTGTGACACTGAGTATTTTCATGAGGTACTCAAGAGGAGGTGATTGGAGGTAAACATATTTTAGATTTTTCTTAATCTAGATAGACCGAAAGTGGTTTATGCTAAAGTGATGCTAGTAAGGGTACAATACACGACACAAACGTAGAATAACAAAAATGTCATTGTCTTTTTTTTCTTCTCATGTTTAATTTTGAAATGTCGTCTTTTACTTCCTGTCTTTGTGTTTTTTCCCGCCTTTGTGTTTGCCTCCACCTGTGTGTGATCTCCTTACTGCTCTTGTGTCTCCACCTGCCCTCTACAGGTGTGTCTCGTTAATCTAATTAGTCCTGTCTCTATATATACTGGTCTGTTTGATGTGTTCCTGGTCAGTCAGTACAATTGTACCAGTTATTGTCTTGCCCATTGTCATTGAGTTTTCCTCATGATGAAGAAGAAGAAGAAGAAGAAGAAGAAGAAGAAGGAAGAAGAAGAAGAAGAAGAAGAAGAAGAAGAAGAAGAAGAATTGGAGGGATGAAACCCTCTTTAATGGTCACACATGCAGAGCACACAGCACACACAGTGAAATTTGGCCTCTGCTTTTAACCCATCCTAGTACCAGGAGTCTAGTACTAGGAGCTGTTGTACAGCGCCCGGGGAGCAATGGGAGTGGGGGGGGGGGGTGCGCCTTGCTCAAGAGCACCACGGCAGGGCAGGGCAGGAGGTGAACTGGGACCTCTCCAAGTCCATACTCCATATTTAGGTCTGGTCGGGGACTTGAACCGGCACCCCTACGGCTCACAGTCCAAGCCCCTACTGACTGAGCCACTGCCGGACAGTCCGGTTTATCCTCATGTTATCCCTGTGGATTGGCTGGTAAATGTACTTTGTTACATTACCCCACTGAAAATCAGGGATTGAAATGTATGAATCAAATAATTTTTTGACTAGGGGTTGCTTGTGAGAGCGAGATGAAGCTTCATGAAGCTTTCCAGCCAATTGGTTTGCTAAAGGGTTCATTTCTCAAGGCTTCATTTGAACCCCCCTGTTGTGCAAATAAATTATCTTCAGAGGGGGAAACATAATAAGTGAGCGTTCTGAGCCATCTTAATCCAATGGAAGGGCTGGTGCCAAATGTCAGGTGTTTAACCGATCTGAACCCATTTGAAGCACTATCTGAAGCAGTCACATGGTATTGACGGGCTTCGTTTGTCGTCGATGACGTCACTGGCCTAAAATGATACAAGCCTTGATACGCGCTTCACCAAAAACTTCCTGGATTAAACCACGCTCCGAAGTATGGGCATAGATTTGTCTCATTTGTGTGAACATAAAAATAATTTGTGTGTAAATATGTGATATGTAAATGTAAAACACCATCCACAAATGCATTTAAAAGATTTGCAAACTCACAAATAAATTTGCAAATGTAAAACGGATCTGCAAATACGCTAAATATTTTTCACAAATAAAAAAAAAGATCTGTGAATATCTCTTTAACATTGACAACTTTCAATCAGGCATTTGTGAATCCATTTTGTATTTGTCAACCAAAAATGCGCTTGTGGATCTCAAATCTCTGCTTGTGGATCGTCTTTTTACACACACAGTTTTGAGACAAACTTTCCGCCGGTCTCGGCTAAAATCTACTCGTGTCACTCGGTTATTTTGGGAAACCAAGTGATGGCCTGCTGATGATGACATTTCCGCATGATTTCAAAGTAAGAGCATGATGGTTTGTTTAATGCACTGTTTTGTATTATAATGAACAGCGGAACGTTAGATGCATTCTTTATCACCATCATCATCATCATGTTATAGTGATACAGTTTATTTGTTCAATACAGCATATATCGAGCACTTTCGTATGCATTGATGTTGAAGTAGGCTACAGGCTACGCCACTTTCGGGTCCCGGGGAGCTACAGCAGCGAAGCAGCCCCAGAGATAACTCTTTCTTCATTGTTTTTTGTGTATTCAGTCAAGCGGGTCAAAGTTACAAAGCACTTCACATCTTATTAATTGGCCTAGTTTTACCTTACCAGTGCAGTGGTAAAGTAATCTGTAGAAAAGCACCGTATTTAGGTCAGCCTTCACAGTAAGGCTACATTAAATGTTATAATATTTATTGTGTCCTTTCTACTGCATATATTCCTGTCTATTGCTTTTATTTGAATTTAATATTATTATTAACAAGTTTATACTTGTTTCCACACATTTCATAATTCTGGATGAATGAAGTATCTATCTATCCATCTATCTATCTATGTATAGCTATCTATCGATCGATCGATCTATAGATAGCTATACATATAGATAGCTATACATACATCGATCGATAGATAGATGTGACCTGCCCCACCGGGGGGGGGGGGGGGGCTACGATAATAAAGGGGGTTAGGATACTTAGCACTAACCTACTGTAGGTTCCCCAAGACGAGCCCTTAGGACAAGTCACGCAGATAAGAGTAAAAGGATGGACAGGGACGTGGCCTCAAGTTCAAATGTTTACAAAGGTTTATTACATAAATAATCAGGTAACAGTTCAGTATTTATAAAATACAGATTAAAACTTGTTCAGCTTCCCCAGTCAACACAACTAAATCCCACAATTGGAGGCTGGCTCTTACAAGGAGAGAATAAATTGCAGGGTTATAATATCACGACTATGGTGATAGTTAAGGTAAGTGATTCAACTGGCCAACTGCTGAGGGTTCCCCCAGAATCACAATATCACCACGTGTAGCTGCTTTCAATTAACAATCACTGCAAATCACCCATATACCTATCTGCATGCAAAAAGTGCCCAGCAAACCACATGCTCCACTCCACAGTATGGACAGGATTGTCACTGAAGAAGGATAAAGAGCACAGAGACAGTATTAAACCTTGTGGGACAAGGTGGGTCGTTACCAGAGTTAGTTGTAACGCGTTACAAAGTAACGCGTTACTGTAATAATATTACTTTTGTCGGTAACGGAGTAGTGTAACGCGTTACTTTTATAATTCAGTAATCACACTACAGTTACTAACATTGCCCCGACACGCGTTACTTCGTTACTTTTATAAAATCAGTCATAATCACACTGACAGACAAGAGGGGTTTCCGCCGCAGGTTTATATGTACGTAATCTGCGCGATTTGCGCGTCCACATCTCCACGTGCAGTGCTGCATAAACATGGCTGAGTCAGCGATAACCTTCGAGGGGTGGAGGTATGCCCATTATTTTGAGTCGTCCGAAGAATAGACAGGAATGTGACGGTGAGGTGCAAACTGTGTCCAGGCCAGAAGCTGTTATCCACTGCTGTAAACACCACGTCAAACCCCAACAAACACCTGCAAAGAACACATGCTAAGGTGAAGCTAATAGCTAAGTTCCCCGAACCCAGAGTGAGGATGTTGTTTTATACAGGCTATTTATTTGTAAATATTTGTTTATTTTGCCAGTGTCACATCACATTGATATGGCCCACTTGTTCCGTTATTACATTTTTCTCTTGAAATGCTCTTTACGTTTCACAGACTGTTAGCTTGTTGTGGTAGGCTGGTAGCCTATTTTATTAAAGAGCATATAAAAAGAAAGACTTGTGTTGTGTCTTCCTTATTGCAATAGTAATTGGGGGTGCAAGTGGAGTCTCGCAGAGGCAAAACTGTGGCGCGCTTACACTGTATGTGCGCCACAGTCTGCGTGATCTGCCTGTAGGGAGGGGCGGGCCGGCCCTGCGAGTAAAGTAACGAGTAAAGTAACGAGTAAAGTAACGAGTTACTTTATGCAGAGAGTAACGAAGTAGTGTAATATATTACTTTTTTTTTAAAGTAATATGTAATATATTACTTTTTTTTAATAACGACCCCATCTCTGGTCGTTACCAGGAGGGTGATGTAGCTTTAAAAACTCAATTACTAGTTTGTACACAATGATACAACAAACTAAGCAAAACATAGAAGGAAGGCAAATCAATACATAGGCAAAAATTGTATTTAGGCACGATGAAATATAACAAAAAAACTAAGAAAGAGAAAAGGGAAGGCAAAACAGTAGCAAACTAATGCTCTGGTCACCCCTACCCCTGATGCAAACGCATCCACTCAAATACCACCTCACTGGACACCTCCGCAGCGGTGATTCTTTACACGGTCTCTGCTGGGGCTGCCAAGAAGCCTCGTATAGGGGAAATACACTCCTACCAGCTAGACAACGATGACCGGAACAAGAACACACTCGTAATAGTCACCGCTGATTTGGATGAGGTGCCAGTGGGCATTTAAAGTGTAGGGGGAGATGCTGAACTACTACAGCTGCGGCGTTTTCCTTATATGGAAAGGCCAGCTGACTAAAGAAGGGGGGGTGTCTTAAAGGGGCAGTGGCTGCCCAGCCACGTACAAAAATTATCTGACGGATAATCCATAAAACAGTAGCGCCAGCTACAGATAGATATATAGATAGATAGATATAGATAGATAGATATAGACAGATAGACAGATAGTTATAGATAGATCGATAGATAGATAGTTATAAAGAGAGAGATAGAGATAGATAGATCGATAGATAGTTATAGATAGATAGATCATATGAAAAGCTGAGAGTCCACAGATTCTATTGGTATAAGTTTCATCCCTGTGCGATCAAAACTCCCTGTTCTTGTATGATAAATAAAAGAACATTGTACCTTGAAAATCAATGCATTCTAATAGCGGGTACATTTTACCCGTTGGCGGTTTTAGGTATACAGCGACCTCTGGCGGTTCTAGTGTTAAACCTGCCATCTTCGACTGGCTTGGGTCCCACACTGGATCGACTGGTGGAGGTGGATCCGACTCACGTTTTACTGCTTAACCCTCTGGAGTTGACGCACGCGGTGCCACGTCGAAGTGAGCATATTTTACGTATTTAATCATATCTTTTCAAATATAAGGAGTATAAATAGGATTCAGATAACCGCGGAATCGCTGGAACTGTAGCTTTCCAGCGGCACCTCTTTTGAGACTGTAACCAATGCACAGCAGCCATGCGGAAATGTCGTCATCAGCAGGCCATCACGTGGTTTCCGGAAATAACCGAGTGACACGAGTAGATTTTAGCCGAGACCGGCGGAAAGTTTGTCTCAAAACTCCGTGTGTGTAAAAAGACGATCCACAAGCAGAGATTTGAGTCCACAAGCAGAGATTTGAGATCCGCAAGCGCATTTTTGGTTGACAAATACAAAATGGATTCACAAATGCCTGATCGAAAGTTGTCAATGTTAAAGAGATATTCACAGATCTTTTTTTTTGTGAAAATATTTATCGTATTTGCAGATCCGTTTTACATTTGCAAATTTACTTGTGAGTTTGCAAATCTTTTAAATGCATTTGTGGATTACAAATCACATATTTACACACAAATTATTTTTTTGTGGACCCGGGTTTGAATCCAGCCTGGGACCATTTGATATGTTTAATCTCATATGTTTCCAAAAACTCTTGTCTCTTCCATAAAGCCGCTGGTGGCCCTGAAAAAAATATTGTCTTGTCTTTTGATGTGTGACTAAAATACAGAAGAAAATGGCCGAATAAACAATGAACATTAAGACATTACCTCACTAAGGCGGATTGAAGGGGAAATATTAAAATAGGAATTAATTGAAAAGGATGCTCAATATAGGGACCTTAATGATGTTAAAATGTTAACAGTTCTACATTTTTACTCTTATCTCAAGTCTTTCAGATCAGGGTCCAGCCTAATGTGAGTGTGCTCCAGGCAGTGTGACGTGCTCGGAGCATCTGTACGTGCACGTGTTTCATGTGCTTACCGTTAAATGACTGACAAATGTCATCTGAAACAGTGTGTGTGGAGGGAACAGTGCTGATGGGGTTAGATAAGGGACTTGGTATAAGGCGAGAAAGTACAAAAAAAAGACATTTCATCTCTCTGTTGCTCCTTATCTCTCCGTCTCACTCTCCCACCTCCAGTATGTCGCTCTCCCTCTGATCATTAGGAAGTTTTAATTAAAGACAAGAGGATTATTCTAGTGGCCTGCAGTCTTTCACCTTCTCTCATCATCATTCCCACTCCTTCACTCCCATTTCCCCTCTCTCGCTCTGTGCCTCTTCAGGTTATGGCTGTGTGTGTGTGTGTGTGTGTGTGTGTGTGTGTGTGTGTGTGTGTGTGTGTGTGTGTGTGTGTGTGTGTGTGTGTGTGTGTGTGTCAGGAAGCTACATTTGTTGAAGTGTGGTGATCAAAGCCTTCTCCATACAGTGCCAATGATCTCTTTCTTCCTCTCTGTGTGTCTGCGGCAGATGTCTTCAGTCTCCCACATGCAGGGGAGTTGTGTGAATTACTAACAGTATAAAACAGAGAGGAATCAGTGTAGGGCTGTTAGAATGCTCATTTATCAACTTTAACTTACTAAAGACACTTTGTTCAAACATACTCACTGTGCCCAAAATGTCTCTTTCCAATTCATGTAATATATATGATTATCGCTGTTCATTATATGTTCCACTTTTGAATACCTTGCACGCCTGTTTTTGTTTTCATATCAACACACAAAAACTCACTGTTGGTTGCCCCAATTCCCTTGGGAAACTCCCTCTGGAGGGAACTTGGAGATGTTTGCCTTTGCAGACCATTTACATGCACAAAAACCTATAGAACACACTACAGGAAAGGGAAACCCCCAAAAAGTAGAATAATCACCCTTTACACTCCTGGTGACAAACTTGATTTACAGAACACAGTCAAACACAAGTTACTGCAAGCTCACTGGACAAAATAGTTGATTGGTCAGTTTCTCTCCACTGTCTCTTGTGATCTCTGACTCATGGCCCCAAATTGAGCAACCCCCAACACCTCTTCTCTCACAACTTGTCATACACAACGGCTCGGTCAGGACCCCATTGGCACCAGTTTTAACCCCTTAGGCGTCATATTTAACCATGCAAAGCAGTCCGGTAAACGTCAACACTGTTAACTTTCAATCAAACCACTTGTTTAAAGTGCCAGTGAAGTGCATTTTTTTGCGCCAAAATGAAATGGCAGTTTCATTTCTTACATATAATTGTACCTGTTCATGGCTAAAATAATTTTTTAGGAAGTGCGAGGGACGAGATAAACATCGCAAATTGTTCATCCCGTGAACGGCCGTCTGAGCCTACCGCTGCTGCAGACGATAGCGGCTGTGACGTCACAAGATGGGCCCAGTTGTGGTGCGAGAGAAATTAGTGATTTTGACAGCTTTTCGGACAGGATAGATGAGGAAAGTGGCCATGGAAGTCAATTTAGTTGAGGACAATATTTTGTCATAGATCTAGAGTAGATCTACACACAGGATTGGCCATCACCTGATCATACATTCATCTGTTCATAGCATGATGCAACATTCATGTTCACATGCAGTGTTGTGCTAGTTACTGAAAACCAGTAACTAGTTACAATTACTAGTTACTTCACTACTTACACCAAAAAGTAATGCGTTACTGTGAAAAGTAACTTTTTAGTTACTTAAAAAAGGGCACCCATTCATGCCCTTATACTGTAGCCTTCATTTCAGTACTGTTATTGCATCGGAGAATAATACAACCTGTTGATCAACTTGACATGCATTTGCATCACTGAACTCTGCTAAGCAATGTGGTCTATACAAACACAAACACAAAGATATGTTTCAAAGTGCCAATCCAGCCGCTGTTGCTTAGGTGGAGGTGGAGTGGCGTCGGATGAGTCTGGGTCTGTGGTCTTAGCTACTAGCTTCGTCCCAGCATGTTGTTTCTGCAGATGTTTCAACAGATTTTAATTGCTGTTTTGGGCAGTCGATAGGATCTTTGACCCGCCAAGACACAACTTACATTTAACTAAAACGTTCTTTTCTTTGTGCTCGACAAAAGTGAAATAGTGAGAATATCTCCAGGCGGAGAAACTCGACTTGAGCTCTGCCGCCGCCATGATAGTCTTGTTAGTAAACACAAACACAGTGGCCTGTATTTTTCATAAACAATCTACGAATCTACAAAACAATGAAACCAGCAACTCACCTTCATCTTTTGGGAACAGAAACATCGCCACTTCGGCAGAATTGACATTACCACAGCCAGCGGCAATGCATCGCTTCCCGTGTGTTTTTCCTCCCTTTTTCTTCACTGGCCTCCATTGTCAGGTTTCCTCGATTGGCAATCACTTCCAGTCGACTGCGAAACACTTTCCAATAAAATACTCGCTCAAAAACGTTGGTAAATTCCACTTTGAAACAGAGACAAAATGAACGGTGGTGAATGTAAACACTTCGGCTGAGCCCATCTTCTGACGTCACGCAGTAGATCGCAAGCCACGCCCACGAAGGCGGAGGTCGACTGCGGATTTCCCAGCGGAAAATTCCAACTCGTCAAATTCGTTGCTATTCCAACATCTTTGATATGGTTCCAATGGACAATTTTGGTCATTACTATACGTATTAGCATAACAGATCATGCACCGGCGCACACTTCACTGGGTCTTTAAGTTCAGGCAACAAAATGACTTGGTTAGGTTATTGAAACATCCTATTTCAAGAAGGATAGCTTTGCATGAATCCTGTGAGTAAAATATTCCTCTTGTTGCTCAAAGCTGTGTCAGCTAGTCACTGTTCTCTCGATCTGACCAGCTAATCAATTGATCTGTTGACCAGGCTCTAAAAGCCAAGGAGAGGCTGTATCTGATAATCTGAGTTTCCAATAGCTTTTACATTAAGAATTGTGTACTACAGTTAAATATCAGGAGAGCAATATGCAAAGGATATGAGTATTTGTCCAGATGGATTTATTTCATGAACGCAGACATCATTTGGCAGTGGTTGCAGGTTTAGCAGCTGTACAGAAGGGATTGTGTAATTGTGTTGAAGGTGTATAGAAGCTGCACACAGAGACTGTCAGTTGTGTGACTGATCCCTGCAGCATACACCCTGCAGGGAGTGGACACAAACTCCTGCTAAACACACCTGAGATTATCACTTCAAATGTTACAGGGTGGTGACTGACATTGCATCACTTTACCTCGCTGCACTTGTGATGACATTGCATAATAACATGAATTTTACTACCCGAAAGTTCAAAATACAGTAATTCTAGAAGTGGCAACGATCATAATGTCCTCACTTTGGAGGACAAGAACACAAAGACACACTTTAATCCCTCATTGTGTCACATCAACTGTCCTAAAAATATAGTTTATTTTTGTCAAAATCCCAAAGCCCTTAAGCACTCCATCCATCATGAACCTCCACCCTCCATCAATTACATCGTCCACGGCGTCAGAGGACGGGTGCAGCAGACACCTAATCACACACCTTTAAAGTATTGGCCTGTCTGCTTGCTTTCTCCCCGTAAAAAGAGGACAGGGGAAAAAATGAAGAACAATAGGACATAGAGAAATGAGGAAGTGAAAGGGGGTGGTGGGGGTTGGGTATTTTGTTTCGTAGGTCATTACATAGCGTCCAACAGTGATATTTAACTTTTACGAAATAGGTTAAATAGTGTAATAAAAAATAAGGAAACAGAGATTTTTTTAAATCTATCCAACCTATGTTTACGAGGGTTGTCAACGATAACGCTTGTGATTGATCTTGAGACCCTAATGTGTTAAAAACTCAAATTAATCCCATTTCCAAGTTTAACCCCAACTTCCTCCCTTAAATTCAGAAAGTGGATTTTAACCATGAGTTGCAAAGCAATAAAAAGGCAAAGAAAGCATTGGAAGTGGCACAAGCTACATGTATTGCACTGACTGGACACCGCTGGAAATCAGTAAAACCATCGGTAACACTTTACAATAAGGTACACAAAATGTGCTTAGTTTCTGCGTAGTGAATAAGGAACGACTAGATATTAATGAGGAGTTCCTGAGTGACTGCGATTGAAGAACTGATGGTTTGTTACTGGTAAACAGACTGGGGGGTACTGTATTAATGAATCATTCGTTAATGAGGAGTTCCTGGGTGACTTTGATTGAAGAAATGGTCCGCAGCAGCAAGGCACTTTTAACACTAGAACCGCCAACAGGTACATTTTACCCGCAGCTGTTTTTTGATTGTATGTAACTTTTTTTCAATAAAATATTCAAGTCTCCCAGTCCATGACTTTTCCTGAAAGTGTGTTATGTACCAACCCAGTCTCACAGCATTTCGTGTTATAGTCACGACATTTAATCTATTGATTCGTGTTCACCAACACGATCTTCCCCTTTTTTTCGTGTCACACAGAACGATTTTAAAAGCAATGTATTTCTATTGGTAGTGTGTTTCGTGCCTGCAACACGTCTTTTTGTCCGGTCGGGTCTTGGTAGACCGGAAGCTGTGGCGTTCATGAAAACATCTCCTTACTCAATATCAAGCCACGATTATTGTTTTTATTTTAAATCGAATAATGTCGGACTTTTTTTGCCATCAGTGAGGAAAAGAAATGGGGCTCAGAGCCTCGAAATACTGAAATCTGTATTATTTTAAATCTTTTTTTCCTTTTAATTTGTTATTCTTTTCTAAATAACACACGGTTATTTACTCAACAATAACACACAATTATCCTTGTTTTATTTATTTGTTTAATTCCATAATCTCGGGCTTTTTAGCCGTTCCTCAGGAACTGAATTTCAAAATAAAAATAACCAGAAACAGACGTAGGCCTATAAGGGACATTTCGAGAATCATTGCGATTCACAGCCACTGAACTGATTACCCAAGATCCTCAGCTATGGTTTAAGCTCGTTGATTGGATGTTTTAGCCGCAATGCACGCTGGGATATGGTGTTTATGCGATATGAAATCCGAAAAACATTTTCTTTTAAAAGAAAATAATACTTTATTCCGAGTGTGCTTGCTTTTCTCTTTGGAAGTCATCACATAACGGCATTGTAATACACGGTTCGGCTGCATTACATATTACACATCTGCCGTAGTTCTTTATTTATAGAGCCCTGATTAGAAGACTTCTGGACAAACTGGAAGAAATGCCGCCGAAACTGAATACTTGACGTGGATCATAAATCTATCAGCAATTAAACAACATCTTCAATTTCTCTTCACACAATACGTCTCCTTGCAGTATCAACACTAATTCGGCTGACTTTTACATTTGATCTAATTCGTAGATAGGTTATATTTACACCATAACGGTGCACAGCTGATAAAAAGGACTTGTAGTTTTTGAAGATATTACTGATTTTCTTTGAATATAAGAATGTAAATACTGAGTCTGAAATAATATAGCAATATGCTGTAAAAATTATGTGAAAACATGAACATCTTCAGATGTTATACGTACGTAAGTGTCCAACACTAATAATAAAAAGTTATGATGGCTCTGTGCACCGCCTAGTGGTTAAAGCACGTTATTGAATTATTGTTTTTATGTGTTATATTTGATGAAAAACATATTAAGAGTACATACTTTCATAGGGGGAAAGTAGAAGGTCAATGATAGAAATATAGAATATAAAAAACCAAGAAGATACTCTAAGTGATCTCTACAATAAAACAGTTTAGTGCCGGATGTACAAAGATATTAATAGGAGGATGTGCAAAACAGACAAACTAATTAACCTTTATTTAAACATTAAATAATACTTTAGATTAAGGTCTTCTTTTAAATATTAACGTCTAATATATTGCTTTCCTGCAATGTTAACTATGTTGAAGCACTTATTTTAACTGATATTATACATATGAATTATACTCTTATGTATGTAGATAGTATAAGAAATGTGCAGAATACGACAGTTTAATGGTGGAGGTATACACACATATTGATAGATGTCTTGTAATGCACTGTTGAGGAACCTGCAACCCAAGTTTTTCATTCATTGCATAACTACACCGTAGTTGTGTATATGATACATATGTCAATAAACCAAAATCTTGAAATCTTGAAGGGGATGTGCAAAATAGCCATTATATACAGTCTTTAAATAACTATTAGAGAATAACGAGTAATGAATATACTTTATAGGGATCTGCAGATAAATGTTTAGTCTTCTCAAGCACGAACTATCAAACATCTCTCCTGATTGTTGGCACTTGACAATCACCTTCCCTGAATTTTACTCAGGTGTAACTAAAGTCTGATTTAAGGGTTGTTTATATTTCACATCATTAATCAGAATCTGCAAAGTAACTAAAATAAATGTAATGGAATAAAAATACCAGGTTAACCTCTGAATTGTAGTGGAGTAGAATTACAAAGTAACAATGAGCTGTCATGTGGGTATATATTAATGCTGCGCATTATGTACATGAGCGATTTTCACCCATTTATTAATTATATGTTTTACATTTGATAACACCAATGTGTTTAATACTGGCAACTTCTAATTGTGGGAAAAACGAAAACGTTCCCAGTAGAGACGTCCCATAGAACATGTTGCGAAACACAATAGCCAGCATGTGTAGTTCTGGGGGGGGCGCACTGCCACTCCAACATCCAATCCCAGAGCTTGAAGATTAATCACGGGGACTGTAGTCCTAAACGATAGCTGGGGATTATGGGTAGTGTACTGTCTTCGGCCATCCTAAACTCGATGATGCTCGAAATGTCCCTTATAGGCTTACGTCTGTTTCCGGTTATTTTTATTTTGAAATTCAGTTCCTGATGGACGCCAAAAAAGCCAGAGATTATGGAATTAAACAAATAAATAAAAACAAGGATAATTGTGTGTTATTGTTGAGTAAATAACGGTATGTTATTTAGAAAAGAATAACAAATTAGAAGGAGAATACAGATTTCAGTATTTTGAGGCTCTGAGCCTATTTCTTTTCCTCACAGACGACAAAAAAAGTCTGACATTATACGGTTTAAAATAAAAACAATAATCGTGGCTTGATATTGAGTAAGAAGATGTTTTTATGAACCCCACAGCTTCCAGTCTTCCAAGACCCGAACGGACAAAAAGACGTGTTGCAGGCACGAAACATACTACCAATAGAAATACATTGCTTTTAAAATCGTTTTGTGTGACACGAAAAAAAGGGGAAAATCGCGTTGGTGAACACGAATCAATAGATTAAATGTCGTGACTATAACACGAAATGCCATGAGACTGGGTTGTATGTACAGGGCAGCACATAACTTTTTTGCCCTGGTTCCCAAAGGAGCACCTGGAGATGTTGCTTGGTGAGCATCCTTAAAATGAAATAAACCGGACCTTTTGAGGGGTACTTGACTTTATGAACGGGGGCGGGGGGGGGAGGTGCGCTAGTGAGCACGCTCATGAACTGTTCGCTGTTCACTGTATGCCTCGCAGCAGGGTTACTGTGCGGAGTGCATAAAGCAGACCCTTCACGAGATAGCGAGGGGTAGAGCGAGGGATCGCAGATGCCGTCGTGCTCGCGGATGGATTAAAAAAATTAAACCTAAATGGCTCGCGAATTATACTTTGGCGGCCGTTAATATACCTGGGCGGCCCGCCCAAGTAAAGTCTATGTGTGGGAAACCCTGCTATCTATCCAGTTCTTATGCAACTCGCAAATATCTCTCTCTCTCTCTCTCTCTCTCTCTCTCTCTCTCTCTCTCTCTCTCTCTCTCTCTCTCTCTCTCTCTCTCTCTCTCTCTCTCTCTCTCTCTCTCTCTCTCTATGTTGGTGCGCAAATGCGTCTTTTTTCAAATGATCCGGTGCTCCTTTTTTGGCGGGGGGTGCGCATGCGCACCTGCTCACCATTTATGTGCAGCCCTGGTTATGTAGCACCCTAAAAAATTGTCAATATGAAGTCAGATTGAAAAAATCGCCAAAGAAATTGCCATTTATACTCATTAGGGCCAGCGGGTTATAGTTACCTCATAGAAAATGCAGCGAAGGCCTTTTGTCTACTGCAGTTCCTTATAGATAGAGAGATAGATTGAGAAAGAGAGAGAGAGAGAGACAGACAGACAGACAGACAGACAGACAGACAGACAGACAGACAGACAGACAGACAGACAGACAGACAGACAGACAGACAGACAGAGAGAGAGAGAGAGAGAGAGAGAGAAGAGAGAGAGAGACAGACAGACAGACAGACAGACAGACAGACAGACAGACAGACAGACAGACAGACAGACAGACAGACAGACAGACAGACAGACAGACAGACAGACAGACAGACAGATAGATAGATAGTTATAGAGAGAGAGATAGAGATCAATAGATAGATAGATAGATAGTTATAGATAGATAGATAGATAGATAGATAGATTGATAGATAGTTATAGATAGATCATATGAAAAGCTGAGAGTCCACAGATTCTATTGGTATAAGTTTCATCCCTGTGCGATCAAAACTCCCTGTTCTTGTATGATAAATAAAAGAACATTGTAACTTGAAAATCAATGCATTCTAATAGCGGGTACATTTTACCCGTTGGCGGTTTTAGGTATACAGCGACCTCTGGCGGTTCTAGTGTTAAACCTGCCATCTTCGACTGGCTTGGGTCCCACACTGGATCGACTGGTGGAGGTGGATCCGACTCACGTTTTACTGCTTAACCCTCTGGAGTCGACGCACGCGGCGCCACGTTGAAGTGAGCATATTTTACGTATTTAATCATATATTTTCAAATATAAGGAGTATAAATAGGATTCAGATAACCGCGGAATCGCTGGAACTGTAGCTTTCCGGCAGTACCTCTTGTGAGACTGTAACCAACTCACAGCAGCCAGTAGGGCCGCTCAAAGCAACTTGACTTTGCGTTACACTGTGTGGGATTGGTGGATCCGTGTGTCCGTCAAGGAAATCTCGGCCGTCAGCCATTTTGGCATGAAATGACCAATGGACACTCAAGAAATCACTAAAGACCTACCCACTAAGAAAAACAAACATAAACCATGTGTCTCCCATCAGTTTACGTCTTTGAGGAAGAGAGAGAGACTAAAATGGCTCATTTTAAGCTAGGCCGACGCGCTAGAGATTGTTTTCGCTAGCAGCAGTGAAGATGGGGCATCATAACCTGAAGTCTTCGACTCTTCTGAAGAAGAACAATACAGGGACAACAATAAAGATCCATTTGAAAATGGGTAAGTTTAAATATTACAGTAACAGTGTACTTGCAATTTGTGGGGAATACCGCGAAAATGAACAATAGGTTTATTGATCTTTTTTTATTATCGATAGTCATTAACTTTTTCTTGGGACAAAATAGACTCTCCATTACCAAACTTTTACCTTTGTGTAAACATGTTTTATGTCTAAACGTTATGTTGGTGTGTAAAAGTGAGGTTATATCTCTCACAGGCTCCGCCCTCTACTGGACTCTATGGGTACTACCCTCTATGCAAGCATTCACCTACTGAGATTTCTATAGAGGTAGCCGGCCTTGGGGCGGGCCTACCTGAATGCGCACGCATCTCACCGTATAAAAGGAGGCCTCGCCCCCTGACTATCATCCCTTTCTCTTCAGCGAGCGGGCAACAACTGAAACAGAGATAAGACGTTTGAGAGAAGAAGAAGGAGTTATCATACCTCCAGGGAGTCGCCACTGCTAGAGACCCGGGCCTGTCCTTCGTGCCCTGGCTTAAATAGCGGGCGCCGATCCCCACCACCTCTGCTTCGAGTGTTTGGGGGACCAAGATATGGCCGAGGCGGTGCCATTCACGTTCGCCTTTCCTTCCGGGTCCGGCGTCCATGGAAGTCCACCGCCCAGGGCTGTACTCTCCCTGGATGATGATCATGGGGGCGGGTGTGTGGGCTACTCGCTCATTGCTAGAGATGCCCCCGCCTCACCAGGTCAGAGCGATTATTGGGCCGCAAGGCCGAATAAGTAGCTTGGTCCTCGGGCCTTGCCCCAGGCCCGGTTCCCCCGGGGACCGGTGCTCGGTGGCTTCACATGATATAGGGTCGACCATACTTCATTACAGGCCGCCGCCGCTGCCTGCCGTGTGATGTCCCTGGGATATCACGCTGCATGGCACTTTCCAAAGAGGACCGTGTTGATCTCCTGGGAGCCCCCGTGTTTACGGAAGGGCTCTTTGGACCGATCTCCTTGCTCACGGGATAAGGAGTAATCGCAGCGTGGCTGCTTCTTGCCCATCCCCAGAGGAAGAAACACTGTCCTACACTCCCCGCCCCTGCTGTAAACCCCAGTATAGGGAGCCAGCAGGTGGGTGTGTGCAAATGAGTGGAATAAACCGAGTGCTGTCAAAGCACTGTGCGGGTTCAAGAGACGCTATTGCCGGCGTGCTGTTGTCAGAAAACACACCTTGCCTGGTATAATAGCTCCGATTAATGCATTTTGCCGTTGAATGGGAAATACAGCGTTAATACGTGGGTGCGCGGCCCTCGTAACCCCCAGTTTCCACCGGGTCCGTCTGCGGCGCGTTACGGGCGCGTTATGGGCGCATTACGGCTGCGCCGCGCCGTTCGCCGCGATCGCGGCCACTCTAGTCAATGGGTGCTATTCCACCACACGCGCCGCGTTACAGCTCAGAAGCGTCCCAGAAGCGTCTCGGCGCAGGGCTCCCCTAAAATTAGGATGAATCCTATTTTTGACGCGACGCAGCCTTAACGTAATGTCGGGCAGGCAGGAAGTGGAACGTTCAGAGCATATATAGTATATATATATACACACACACAAACTAATTTTGCAGACCCTATCCCTCCGTAGTCTTTCAAGTAGGAGGAGAAATGCCAGCGTTCTCCTCCGGTTTACAGGCACTGTGTAAATTATATATATAGAATAATTATGATGATGAATGCATTTTTTTACCACTAAAATACACCACATCTTTGATTCGTGTCGTTTACAACTGGAATATTACAATTATTATTAACTTTGTCTGTACAAAGTAGCCTGTCCAGGAAATATGCCCAAATCAACAAAAACTGCGAGCCGGCAGGCAAGACGCTCCGCTTCTGAAATGCTTCTGCAACGCGCCTGGTGGGTTAAGACGCTAGAGGAGGTCGGACCAAAACCGCGGCGCAGCCGTAACGCGCCGCAGACGGACCCGGTGGAAACTGGGGGTAAGAGTCGCCGCGGTGCGTTCAGGGACCTCCGCAGGAGAACGGTGGTTTACGTTTGTAAACGCTAGTTCTAGAGTGATGTGTGTGTGGAAAAATGCATTCAGTAAAAACGATTGCCTTTATCCCAGAGTAAGAGTCATCTCTCTCCACAATTCCACTTTTCCCCATAATGTCCATTTCAAAGAGACGGCATTGTGACGGCGCGCACGGCCCCCCTCCCCGAGGGCGGGCCGCGGTGCGTTCAAAGACCTCAGTAGAGAGAAGGGTCACCGCAGCGCGCGCTCCTCCACAGGCTTTCCTGCAGACGTGCCGGCACGGAGATCCCGTGCCCGCGGCGCCCTCCACCTCTTCCGCCCACCCCATGGAACCCACGTGCCGGCACTCACGGGGACGAGCTGCCCGTCTTCACGGATCTGACTGGCGGGGGGAGAAAATCTCTCCGCCCGGGACGAGAGGGCGAATCCCGCCTCCTCCCTGTATAATGCACAGATCACTAAGTTTTCTAATAAGAATGAGGTTGATCTGTATCCAAGTCTAAGTGTCTTTTGTTTCCACAAATGCTACACTTACAAACAATGTTAACCGTACAAATTCCCCATTCGCTGCACCAGCTGTAGCTCCTGTAAAGGAGGTGGCTAGTGGGCATGCGCAGATGAGAGGGATGAACCGCAGGGAGTGCTATCTAAAGGAAAGCGCTATGCGGGTACAGGGGCATTATGGTAGAACACACTACGCCTATAAAGACTCCGATTAATGCTGTTTACCGTAGTGGTGAAAACAGCATTATGGTAATCGGCCCTTTCTGTGTCGACCCTCCATGGGCAAATCTTCCCTTCACGGGGAGTTTTGCGGCGGAACAGGTCACCAGAGAGTATCACAGCTTCATAGCTGCGGCCCCACAGCTGAGGGCTTGTCCATTAACACAATGTTATGGGGAATGGAAAGTCAGCTGTGTACTAACAAAGTGGATGGGCAGGACGCTGAAACGGGGCTATTCACTCCAGTTTTGCAGCGTCCCACCTCCTTTTATGGGCATGCGAGAGGTAAATCTGTTCTCCCAGGAGGAGATGGGTTTCCTCAGCAGAGATTCAGGCTCTGGTGCAGAAACAGGCTGTTTCTGTTGTGCACCCTCAGCACAGAGAAAAGGGTCTTTATTCCATGTACTTCCTGGTTCTCAGGAAGACAGGGGAATTCAGACCTATTCTACGCCCATAGGCAGATGGGGGAGATACAATACGTAACCCGGCGTTACATGTGTAGATGAATCAAATTTTCCTTTATTCGTCCCACAACGGAGGCATCTACAGTGGCTATAGACATGTTTTTGCCATCGATTATTTTATCATACTGTTCTTTACAGATGAGACTTTGTCATAATGTATTTATATGTGTGTCTGTGATTTTATACTGAATGTAAAGTAACTGGAGATACCTGTGAGAGAGAGAGAGAGAGACTCCTGTCCCACCTCCCAAACTTTATTTTTAGTTGTGCATTGTTATTTGTGGTTGAGAAACATTCCACTTGAACTTCATTTTAATGAAATTAGTAATAATTATTGTCCTACTTTTTAATTTGTTTTACAGAGTTTTATTATTTATTGGTTTTTCTCTTCTTTTTTAATTGTAAAAGAACGTGTAACCCAGGTTATGATGCTGTTGACTAATTTACGTATGTTCCCTGAACGCCTCACTGACGCAGCACGAGACAGACGTGCTGTAGGATAGCGGGAGATATGAAGCGGGAGATAAGGGAAACATTTGGGGGAAAGAGTGGAGTTATTCCTCCTCCTCTGTTAGCATTGACCTGGTGAGTCAGCGAAAATTAGCATAACGTAGCCTGCTAACATATCGGTTTTTGCTACTCCACTGTATTATATGTATTCTTAAAATAGTTTGAATTGTGTTGAATGAGGTTATGAATGGTAGAATAGATGTCAAAACCAGTCAGGAGATGAATGGAATATGAATGCAATATGAATGTTCTAATGTTATTCTCGTTAGCGGCTAAGCTAATGCAGCTAAGCTAGATGTGACGCACTTTGTGACCACTGTCACAAAGGAAGCCTTGTGAGCTAATGTCAGCTAATGTGTGCTAATGTTGATTTATTTGAACTGTATGTTGATTGAAGAGATGAGATGAGATTGTAACTTCTGCACACATGTGTGCAGGCTGTTTTTTTGTTGAGGGACAAAGTTCAAAACAAGGTTGCTTTTATATCTAGAACTTTTGAAAGTGGCTTATGTCATGCAAGAATCTGCCTAGGGGACCATCTTTGTGTTCATTTGCCAGCCAATGTGTCCACTCTATGAAGGAAAGATGACCTTATTGTAAAGTGTTACCAAACCATCACCTAGATAAGTTGTCACCCCACTCTCATCAAGAGCAGCGTAAGATAACTCGCCAATGAAAATGGCCGACATAATGGCTAGGAGTCAGAAGGACAAGCTAATGGTGAACGTTAGGCGTCAGACGGACGAGCTATGGATTTAGCTAGTTAGATTGACTACTAGCTAATGGTGTTAGCAGGGAGTCTGATGTGCAAGCTAACGGTGTTAATTAGAAGTCAGATGAAATATCTGCATTTTACAGGCATGAAACTCACTCACCTTTCGGCGAAATTCGCCGTTTTGAAACCAAAATAGGTGACCTACGTGAATCGTGTAGATTCGATGAGAAAATATTTAAGGGGGGGGGGGTAGGTTCAGAGGCCGTAATGGTACGCACCGTTGGGTGACAAGTGGAAGACGAGACCCAATCACTGCCGCTGAGAGAGTCTCTCAGCGGCAGTGATTGGGTCTCGTCTTCCACGGTGCGTACCGTTACGGCCTCTGAACCAGCCCCAGAGATTCAGTGAACTGCGAACAGGTGCGCGTGCCAAAAGGGACCTGATCATTGGTTTACAAGCAGTTCGCTTCGCTCGTGCTGACCAGAGCGGGATCCAGACCACCATCAGAAGCTGAAAGCACGCCTGGCCTCGGCGATTCCGCACAGCATGAATCGCTCCCGACTCGGGGAGGTAGTGACGAATGTGTAATGTGAACACAGCAGGAGAGAACGCAACGTTAGACAGCTAGCACTAAAGCTCCGGTGGAAAATGATTAGCTAACGCTACCGTTAACGTTAGCCTAACATTAGCTAGATATCGTTACTAAAGTTAGATGCTAGCTTGTATAGCTTACGGTAAATCACAAAAAAGAAAAACTGGTTAATGTTAGTGCTACTTTCTAAAATCTCGACAACTCGTTTTTCCAGGACGTGTTGATGATTTTGAGGTGAGGGGACTGACAAGGCTGAAGGGTAAAGTGGTCCACCGTTTTATCAATAAGGCTAAACTAGAAGTTAGTGCTAACACTAATACAAACATTATTTTTGCAGAATGAGTGTGTTAGGGGAGAAGGATTCAGCCATTGTTAAACAGCTGGATGCTGGATTGAAATGCAGCTGGAACTGGTCGTGGCTAAAACTGGAAGGCAAGGTCTCCGTAAAAGAGCAAGAGGTGTCCTTTCATCTAGGAGATGTATTCATCAAAATCAACAGGCAGGGATTCGCCAGATGCATTCTCTGCCACAAGGAGATCAATTATGCTAACAAAGGCAGCCATGCTCTGCAGGCTCACTGCCAGACGGAAGTTCACAAGAAGAAGGTGCAGATGATAGCTTCCACTCATAGTGTTGACAGCAGCTTCCTTCCAGCATCAGCTAGGGTGAATCCAGCAAGCCAGAGTCAAGCCAACCAGGGGTCAGAAACAATCAGGCAGCAGTGCCAGGGAAAGATCCCCGTACCAGTTATAAACCGCATAGCAAATGCAGAGGTAGGTGGTGTAGGCCTGTTAGTCAGCACAGGCAGCATAGACAGAGTACACTAGCACTTTGAGATTGTTATTTTTATTATAACAATAATAATAATAATCATTTATTATTATTATTATTCACAATCAGCTGCGGTCACTGGCAGCATCATCACCTAAACATGGAATACACTAGCTTTACATTAATTACATAATTTGTGTTCTAGGCAATGGTCCTTGGAACTTTGGCGGAGCATTCCATCCCGTTTTCTAAGGCTCCTGGAAACCACTGTATTGTGTGTTTTAGGCTATCTTTGCCAATAAAATGTATTAAAATCTGAATTACATAACATTGTATTGGCTGTCAGTCATGATGGAAGAGTAGACAAGTTAAGTTACAGCATGTCCACCATCTGCATATGCATTAAGCCATTTGCATTAAGCCCTTACCACATTGTGCCTCATATACTGTAAATGTTAGACCCAGTGACAGGCTGGCATGAAATGTCTTGCATAATACTTAGTAAGGAGGCCATAATATTTTTGACTCATGGCTGAAGTTAAGTTTCTCCAGCTCTCCCCAGGTTGGCAAAAAAATGCATCTCAAAATGCATCAGATTGATGCTTTAAAATATGGAATATTCAAAATGTTCTTCCGGGGAAGCATGCCCCCGGACCCCCCTAGAGGGATAATATCCTTCTCACCTTTTTCACCCCTGACCCGTTTTCATGCCTGATTTTAGCTTAAAGTGCACCTATCATGCTATTTTTAGGCAATAGCATAGGTCTCAGATATATAAAAATATATAAAAAACATGTCTATGAAGTGTTTTTCTCAAAATACCAAACATATCACCCATTCTAGCCATGCCTCATATCCCTCTATTTCACTTCCTGTTTCAACAGTGCTGATTTTGGGTATAAAGCTTTAAAAAAGAAAGGAGGGGGCTGAGCTCATGCGGGAGATGCTACCGGCAGATCATGGATTATCAAGGATTATTTCTGAAACAGTATGGAGCTCAAAGGCTTTCTCTCTTGCCGGTTATACCACAAGGTGAGTTCCTTTTTATTTCCTGCTTCTTCACACACATGCTCTATCCAGTACAGGTTAGCTCTGAGTGTTAGCGATGCTAATGTAAACATGCACCGACCATATTACGTCCAAAACAGTCGGGCATTGTTTCTGATAGCAACGTTTCTGATAGGGCCGTGGGTGTAAAGCCAGCCTACATTTCCGATATTACGTCATATCGGACGCAAATCTGGATCAGCTCCGTTGTAGCCCCGTTTTTAGAGATTTGGGTACGGAGGAAAAGAGAGAGGGTTTTATTTTCTGACGCTGCGTGAGTTTCCTGACACACCGGGGACACATATTTATGTATAAAAGACATAAAAAAGTGCATTTTGCATGATAGGTCCCCTTTAATTTGCTTTATGAAGACATGGCTGCACCTTATGGTCTGACCTGCACCAGGATATATCTGACAACAATGTTTCCATCGATTTACCATCAACAACGTTACAATCTACAATACAATACTATTATCTTAAACGTGTGCTTAATCATCATTAACCAAAGATTTTAATTGTGATTAACGTAAATACATTTTTTTTACTGATTGACACCACTAATATTTATATTACAATGTCAGTAATTACTCTACTGCCCATCCATCTATCACTTCCTGTCTCTACTTTTTGACTTTGTGTGTCTAGTTTTGAAGATAGCACCAGACAACTGTTTTTGTGAGCATTTCAGTATGCACGCATGAGTTTCATGTCTCCACACATCGTTGCACTCACACACTTCCATGGCCAGGAGGTGTTTGTTTCTCTTTTAAATGGGCAACACGCCATATGTGTGGTCATTAGTCTAAAGAGCGTCCTTCAGCCGCACCAGAGGACGACGTGTCAATGAGTAGATTAACTAGCCACCGATGTTCCCTGGCTTTACCAAAGGACCTTGAATTATAGCAACTTTCACTTTGTTTCACTCCCATCAATTTTATGGAAAATATCACACAAATCACAAATGCCATGATGGATGCATGGCTTAAGGGGAAAATACCAGAGCATTTGTTTTGTGAAGGAGGATAAAAAAACTGAGTTGCGGTGACGTTATGCCAGGAAAAGAGGAAATAATTGGAAAAGGCGTTCATAGAACACAGGATCAATTTGTATGTTTGCCTTTACTTGTGCTGTGTTTTAACACAGAGCAAGTCGCTGCTCTTTGCTCAACTCAAGGTTTTTAACCCCTATTAGACTGAGGCCCGGCTGACACTGTGTCCTACTGTACCTGCAGTAAATTGCCAATTTGGAGCCTTATATCTGCCCCCTGTGTGTGTGTGTGTGTGTGTGTGTGTGTGTGTGTGTGTGTGTGTGTGTGTGTGTGTGTGTGTGTGTGTGTGTGTGTGTGTGTGTTATTTATAGGACAGTCATTGTTTCATGCCTCGTCTCTGTCACCAACATAGAGGCCCATATGTCTACTCTTGCACACAATCAAACAAGAGATGTGGGTTGGGTCAACACAACAGAAATGTGACCACACTTTAGATTTGACAATAGATGGTAGCCTACAATGCATAAATATAATATGTATACACCTCTCCGTAGACTAAAGATATACTTCAATGTTCAGGTGCTTTATATTACTCTTGATGCATTATTTGCAGCATTAGCTTGGGGTCTTATGGAAACGCCAGAAGCTTAAATCCACGTTTCAATTTGTCAGAAAATATAGTTGCATTGTGTTTCCAAGTAGCCAAAATGATGTAGCTGCACTTCAAGGAACTGGTGTCGGTCTAGCAACTGATGTTTGCAGATTCAACATTTTTAAATGGAAAATGTGATTTGTGAGGATTGTAAAATGAGGGCCTTGAAACTATGAAACATGTTTTTTGGGGTGATTAATAAAAACCGCTAGATTTTTTTCACAATTTGTTACCGTTAGCGGCTCCTTTAATTATTTTATATGTTCACCTATTTTTTTAACCATGTTGTACTTATTTGTTTTCACTTATGTGTTTTAATTCTTGATAATATGTGACCAACTTTTAAAAAAGTAAGTCAACTATTTTATTCCTTTGGTCATTTTATACTGTATGTACCTTGCTGCTTTGAAGCTGTAAATGTCCCCCGCTGTGGGACAAAAAAAGGTTTCTGATTCTGATGTTCTTGAACACAACCTTTTACAAGTTCACAAAGTTTAAAGTATTTCTATTATTAAACCGGTACAGCTTTTGCTTAGCTTGTTTTTTTTGGTAGCTTATTTGAAAGAATAGGAGTTGCACTCTGGATCTGGTTTATTGCATGCTGTTTTCCAAACTCATGCAGCTATGGCAGCACCTTCAGACATCATGTACGTTCGTGTACAAAAATAATTTAGTGGTCACCCTTACAAAATATAAAAACAGCACTTTTGTGTGTCATCACCCTTGTACACAATTGTGCTCTTACATCAACACCCAATGATAGAAAATACACACTTGTTTTCTGACCCACACACACTCCATCAAGCACACACTGGGGGAGGATGTGGTATCCAGCAGACGCGGGGCCTTACCTGGGCCCTGGGCCTGTCACTGCATATGGACCCAGCCATTTATCATGTAATCTGGTGGGGAGAATGGACTGGGCACTATCAGCAATCTGCTATTGATCCACGCCCGGGGCCCCAGCTATTGTTCATCTGTAGCCCTCGACTGGCACCCAGCATTAATGAAAGAAACTAAACAATGCATAGCAATCAGACAACACCCCTCCCCCACCTCAAATCACCCCGTCTTCCCTCTCTGTCTTAAGAGAAAGAGGACAGGAGCTGGTGTGAGGGTCGAAGAAAAAGGAAAAAGCTGGAAAATCAAAAAAGAAAAGTTTTTTTTTTTTCTCTGTTTGGAAGAAAACTTTTGTTATTATGTTTCTCTTTGAGAAGGTCTGAGCGGGGGGGAGAAAAACACATTTATCAAGTCAGAGATGGCGCGTATCATCCCTGACCCTGAGAGCCAGACGACTCAGTTGATATCGAAGACGCCTATTGAATAATGCTCAACGCCATCCTCTGCCTAGGAAATAGAGACATATGGTAAATCCGTGCCGTTGAGGGCTCCTAAAGCCATGGCTACTGGATATTTGAAAGTCTTTGCTTTAAATATTGACAAAGTAGTGATGAAGTTGAGGTGTTTCGGCCATTGGTCATTGGGCGTTCCCCTGTGTGAAGACTTGGCAGGGGTCAACGAATGTATTTCATTGAGTGTGGATGGTTTTTTCCCAGAAAGATCTTGGAGCATGTTCATTTGTTTAAAGTTACGTTGAGCAAATTCCAAAGTTAACCCAAATACAAAATAACTTCTGGTGCTGTTTCCGTTCTTGATTCAGATGTCAGGTTGATGGATGGGATTTAAAAACAAAGAAACTCAGTTCTCAACAACGAAGTCGGGCCACTTGTCAATGTCCTCTACAAAAACACCAGGATTATTTCTAAAATGAATTGTGACTGCTTGGGTTGATCTCTATGTTGAGCTAACTAAAACTACTCGGTTTAGTTAAGATCGTGGTCATGGTTAGAAGAAACCATGTAACTCTGTCTCTTAACAACACTTTGAAACATTTAAATGTTAACACTAACATAGTCACAGAGGAAAACTGAAATGATTACTGTATGTTAAGCAGGTATAAAGTTAACCATGTTCACCCTCATTAGCGTTTTCACATGCTAATTATCCAAAATAGACGAAAGCATTGTAAATAAAAATGTTTTTTTCCTGACAATGGCTCGAAATAAAAAACGTTAATGGATCCCCAAAGCATTTAAATATCATCCTGGGGTCAACCTTTAACTGGTTGATGAAGTTTACCTGTGCTCGTAATCTTCCTGCTTTATTGACGCCACATAAAGGGTGTAAAAAGGCATAATGCAGGTAAGTTCACAAATACGTTTCAAACGCCTTGAAGCTTTATGAACCCTTTTCAATAATACCAATTTGCTTCACTTTGATATGAAAATACCCACAAAGTAACATGCAGTGGCAACAGTCTCACTCCCTGAACGTCCAGGAGCGACGCTTGGTCAGGGTCCTATGGCGTGCAGTTGTGACGCGCCGAGTCTCCTTCAGCTTCATAAACGGACGCAAAGAGCTTTCAACTGATTGCAATGTATTCCCATCGGCGGCGGTATTTGACGCTCAGGGAAGCACCGCATCGGTCCATGTCGGCGGCACTTAAAGGCAATGTGAGCGTCCATTCCCATTGGATAACGGAGGATTTTACACCCGGAAGTAAGTATTCTCTTTACTGTCGATTGATTTTACAGTGATATCTGCACTACTCATCAACTCAAAAACACCAGATTATCCTTGTTAATTACACAACATTGATTGGTTTAAATTGTGTACAATGCTTTTGTATTTTTCCCCTTCGATTCGGAGAAACAAATATTTTTTCGGAGTTTAGGATGGCAGAAGACACTACACTACCCAGAATCCTCAGCTTTCGTTTGGGACTACAGCATGTGCTTTGCTTCACAAACCCCGTGATTAGTCCTCAAGCTCTGTGATTGGATGTTGGAGTGGCAGTGCGCGAAGTTTACACGGAGCGTCAAACAGCACTTTGAAATGGAATGAATCCCATCGACGGCCCACTAACCAAAACAGGAATCAATCGTGTCCTACCCCCCCCTTAGGTCACAGGCTCCTCCAACAGTGCAACACAATAAAACAGATACACAGAAAAAATAGTGCAAGTAAATACAAAAATAAAAATAGTAAAATAGTAAAAAGTGGTAAAAAAGGATAATCTGGTGTTTTTGAGTTGATGAGTAGTGCAGATATCACTGTAAAATCAATCGACAGTAAAGAGAATACTTACTTCCGGGTGTAAAATCCTCCGTTATCCAATGGGAATGGACGCTCACATTGCCTTTAAGTGCCGCCGACATGGACCGATGCGGTGCTTCCCTGAGCGTCAAATACCGCCGCCGATGGGAATACATTGCAATCAGTTGAAAGCTCTTTGCGTCCGTTTATGAAGCTGAAGGAGACTCGGCGCGTCACAACTGCACGCCATAGGACCCTGACCAAGCATCGCTCCTGGACGTTCAGGGAGTGAGACTGTTGGCAGTGGACTTGTCCTTTTCAATTTTCAAAAGGAGGTTAAAGTCAATATATTGGCAATTAACATAAATATCAGCTTCTGTACAGAAAAACGTTTTTCTTAAAGTCATTTATTTCTAGTGAATGTGTACAAACGTAACTATAACAAATACATGTTATTAAAAAAGAAATCATTTTTTAAAGAAAAATATGTATTGTACAATTTATGTTTTTAATAAAGTTATTTGTGCATTAAAATAGTTGTGAATAGAATGACACCATTTAATTGGCCGGAACAGTTTGAGATTTTAAGATATGAATTCCTAGAATTCCACCATTAAAATGTCAGTATATCAAGTGTTTTTGTTGAAATTTGTTACATTTTTTCTCGAATATATTCCATTGTCTCCTTTGCAATGATGGCCAAAAAAACAAACAAAATAATAATAAATTCCTTTTTTCGAATGGTATCTAATTGCAATCCCTGTACACTGTCATACACTACCGATACACACTCAGCATATCAAATTAAAAGATGTCGCACCTGCGAGATATGAAAGTGGACCTGATCGGGACCAATCAGGGTCCGGTGTGTAAGAATCTGGGCCATTTTCCAGCGCGCCTGTTTCCAGACAGACATGATGCTGATTTATCCGTGGAGGCTCCATTGTCAGGTTGCAGGAGGAAGTGTGCCAGCCACCAAAGCACAGGACCCACAGGACCCGGGGACTCATCTGTCAGGAGAGAGCAACACACACACTGCCCCAAAATATAACGAAATACACTTATATACAACCACATAACACCATCACATATCCACACTCAGTAATATTAGTTTACTCATACACACTGTGGGATTTTGAATATATGGGTTTGCACACTGAGGACATGTTGGGGAATACTGAAACTGATGAGAGGTAAATCTTTTAGACAAAAAGAGATGTATTGGTTTAAAAGACTTACTTACTGTATTGGTTTAAAAGACTTAGCTTTTAATGTATGTTGTTCGACACTTACTTTTCACAAGTAAAAATATAACTTTATATATTTTTCTTTTTTAGAGTCTTGCCACTAGTTTAAAGTGGGTGTAAGAACAATGAAGAAAATAGAAATTTAATTTTGTGATAAATATATATCAAAATCTGATGACAGCTGGTAGGTTTCTTTGGTTTCTCATTCACATCTGACGCCCACAGAATTGATAAGGTAGATCATCTAAGTTGTATAACTTTTATGAGTAATTCCAAATATCTAGTTTGTTTTTTGAGGATTTGTTGCAGTGTGCTGTGTCTTCTTTGACCTGGAACAAGATTTGCCTAAAAAACTGGAAATTCTGTTTGAAAAAGCTCCAACAGTAAAATACATTTAAAAAAGCATCTTGGACTATGAAAATCTGGCATGATGATTTTTAAGATTTTAATGATTAAATGCAAAGTGCTGGAAAGGTATTGCAATATGTATTTTGAATTTTTTTTAATAGAAATACAATACAAGTATACAGATTTTCTTCACTCTTTATACTGAATTAAAGTAACTAAAGAGGATTTGTTAAGTTGTCTAAAAACCTTAAACCTGCTTATAAACTTCATTTTTGGTCATAACAACTATTTAAAATGTAACACTAAATGTTTAAGATTTAATGATAATGTTATCAGTGGATGTAAGTTTATGTTGACATAATGGCATCACTTTAGTTCATTTTGCTTCTTAGTTTTTGGAACTTGTATAGTAAATGTTTTAGTTTGCACTCAAATATATTTGATATTTTACATTTTATAATCTAAACTCAAGGTTGACTTACTTGCTTTATCCAGAGCTTTAAACTGCATCATCATAGTTTTGATGAACATATTACACAAGTTACACAATTAGGGTAGGAAGATTGATGAGATGCAAGCTCTTGAAAAACAATGAAGTCATTAGCCCGCATGGTTTTTCATACCATTGAAATGGTTCTGGCCCTTCCTACATCCAGGACATGGTTAAACCATACACCCCAGCATGTACACTCGCTGCAGCCTCACTGCGAGGGGGACCCAAGATCCCATCAGCAAAAACACGTCGGTTTGCTATCCTGGCTCCGAAATGGTGGAATGAGCCCCCATTGACATCAGGACAGCAAAAAGCGTACACATCTTCCGGCGCAAACTGAAAACTCATCTCTTTCGACTCCACTTCGAGCAATAAAATCAAAAGAAACAAAAACAAAATAAAAAGCCCTTATATACTAACTAAGCACTTACATTCTAACAAAGCACTTATATACTAACAAAGGACTGGCTTATCTAATGCCTGTTGAGTAGCACTTAAAATGGTTTGGCTCTATGAAACCTAATGTACTTATATGATTCTGTTTTCTTCAAGTTTGTATCTTCTTGGTCGAATGCACTTATTGTACGTCGCTTTGGATAAAAGCGTCAGCTAAATGAAATGTAATTTAATGTAAAAAAGTACAGCTTAAGGTTGAAGCTGCACTAATCTATATTTGTATAATGTAGGTTAAAAAAATGGTGGAATATAAGGGAGTCACTTCTGGACTTCTAAATGATCACCTGACTCAACAGTTCTCTATCACAGGGGTTTTCAAAGTGTGGGAAGGTGAGCCTCCCCTCAGAGAACATAAGAACAGCCGCGCCCCCCCTCCCAATTATTATTGCTATTATTATTATTTAGTGGGAATGCTGTTACAGCATTCCAACTATCTGTTCTTCTACGCACAAATTCTTTATTTAGTGGGAATGCTGACACAGCATTCCAACTATCTGTTATGCTACGCACGAAATTCTTTATTATTCCGCCGGGTTATTTTGCGCTGCTTCTTCTCCCACATTGAACATCGCAGAAACTCTGTTCAAACATCAAAACGTTCAGCTCGTTCGGGAATCAATGGCTATTACTTTTATCATTCATAACTTTCATAATTCCAGAGATACATCCCATAATACATCCCATTTTTAACATGGAAGTCAATGGAGAACTCTTCAGACTTCAACCATCTTCATGCAACTTCAACTGCTAACTGCTCCTTCTTCAACTGCGAACTGCTCCTTCTTACTTTCACTCAGAAACCTCATTCCAACTTTAAAATGTTACACATTTTTCTGACATTATTCGTGTAACACAACTTTTAAATCGGATTCTTACTTTTACAGATATTAAACATTGTTCAGACCTTGGTAAAGAGGCCTTCTTCAGATTTTTTTTCAGAGTGTGTGATGTCAAAGCTAGAGTGGAGGACAGATTTAATTTTGCCTTCATATTTTCTTTTAAACCTGACACAATTCCCAAACCCTACATTCCTGAGACATAATTTTTCATGAGAAACGTAGGAAAACATCTCGTAGCTTGAAAGATAAAAAGAAATTAAGCAAAATAATTAAACAAAAGGCCTCTTGAGGGCATGAAGTGACAAAAACTTTCAACATGTCTCCATTAAACTCCATTGTAAATTCAGCCTCACCTTTCCCCACCACAGCAGCCGCACACCTTTAGTTCATCTGCCAAAAAGGCCACATTATTAACCCGAAAGTACACAAAAAGTACACTTCAGATGCTGAAGTTCCTTGACATGCTTCACGCTTTGAAATTTCACCGATATCTGTTACGGTTCTTCAACAAAACATTCACATGTAACAGGTTTATCTCATTCAGAACAATGAAAATGCTTTCCTCTCACTAATCACCATGGAAACCTTTGATCTCTGGACACGTCGTTAGCTCAAATATAAACACCTGTGTCATGGAACACGATGATGTCATAACTCCAATTGACATAATTAGAGCAGCAGACTAATGACGTGGTCACTGGAGTTTAACAGACTGTCTCAGCCTATTCTTTTCCGTCTGATGGAGACTTCATACTGACTTCAACATGTTCCACATATTTTAGACATTATTGGTGACGTATGCTTTTAGTTCTAAAGTTTTCAGTTCAAATATTCTGCTGCTTTTTCATGCATTTAGACTTTTATTTTCTTGTTCTTATTTCACATTCAAGTCCCCTCTATTCATGAACCCTTTAAAGTACTCAGCCACACCACTTACAGCAGGGGTCCCCAAACTTTTTCCTGTGAGGGCCACATAACTTTTCCCTTCTCTGATGGGGGCCGGGGTCAGTTTATAACAGAAAAAGTGTTACGATCGTAGGGGTGCCTAAACGTAAACATTTATTGTTTTCTAGAAAGCCACACATAACCAAATATTAATAACCCTTTCCGGGATCTTCACAGAAAAAAAAGTCAGGAAATAAATAATAACACTATTAATGAAATAAATAACACTATTTATGAAATAAATAATAACCAAATAACCCTCTCTGGGATCTTCACAGAAAAAGTCAGGAAATAAATAACACTATTTGTGAAATAAATAATAACCAAATAACCCTCTCTGGGTTCTTCACAGAAAAAAAGTCCATTGAACATTAACTTTCTGTTGTGCCGTGCACAATCTTAACAGGTAAAAGTTTAGCTTAGTTGTCAGAGCAGAATCTCTTACTCAAATGACTCATATGAGCAGTCTCTCAAAGTTCTTGTGTTCCTTCCTTATAATCCTTTTGTAGGTTCCAGTAGGCTTGTAGACACCGCTGTTTGCAGCTCTCTCTCATCAACTTCCCTGTGAAAACCACAAAGCAAGCAGGCTGAGAAACCGAACTAAGTGATACAGCACCTACACAGCACAATACATTTCACTACCAGTATGGTTGTGGAGATGGATTTTATCGCAGTAGATTTTATTATGATTACATTTGTTTATACTCAGAATGACTCATTCAAGTCAGAAAAGTGAGCTTACCTATGTATGTTCATCAGTGTGAACCGTGGGCCTGCATCTGGCTGGTGAGAAGTTGAATGTCAGGTTCCATTCTAGTCACAGCCAGTCTCAAACACTGATGCAGATGTTCATCTGTCAATCTTGATCTCATCGGAGTTTTCAGGTGTTTCATGTGTGAAAAGGTTTGCTCGCAGATATACGTGCTGCCAAAAAGTGTAAACATCTTCATTGCGTGTTTTTTTATGTTAGGGTACGTGTCGTTTGGGAGGGCGGCATAGAAGTCAATGAGACTGTTGGGCTTGAATGCGTCTTTCAGAACATCACAGTTCTGTAACTCGGCCAACTCAAACTGATAAGAAGGCTGGGCTTCATCGATGTCGACAAGAAAGGGGTTCTGGAAAAGACGGATTTCTTTTGCATTAACATGTAGTATCCGGAATCGCACACCGAACTCCGCCTTCAGCATTTCCAGTGCTTCCACACACTTTTCAGCTGGGAACGGGACCGCTGGGTTCTCTGCAGAGAGGTTTTGGGTAGCAGGGAGATGGATGAAGTTGTGCTTTTTCACTTGTTCCAAAAGCAGCGCAAGTTTCACCTCAAATGCTTTTATGTGAGAGTACATGTCGCAAATGAGTTTCCCCTGGCCTTGTAGCTGCAAGTTAAGGCTGTTCAGCATTTCTGTCACGTCTGTTAAAAATGCGAGGTGCCATTTCCATTCTGGGTCGATCAGCTCTGGGACCGTTTTGTCTTTTGAATGAAGAAATGCATTAATTTCGGGTAGCAGCTCGTAAAAACGCCTCAAAACTCTGCCCCGGCTCAACCATCGGACCTCTGTGTAGTACAGCACATCGCCGTGCGCAGACTCCAGTTCAGACAGGAATTGTTGGAACTGCCTGTGTTTAAGTCCCTTTGCTCTGATGAAGTTTATGCATGACACCACAACCTTCATGACAGAATCCCACTTCAACACTTTGCAGCACAGTGCTTGCTGGTGAATTAGGCAGTGGACTTGTAGCGGGGCGGTGAGACCCCGTTCTTCCATCTCCCGGTTCATGCGTCCTATTAGACCCCGAGACGCGCCCACCATACTAGGAGCCCCGTCAGTCGTGATGCTGGCAAGCTTTGACCAGTCTAGGTCCAACTCTTCCATGGTTTGGCATACTTTGTCGAAAATATCCTCCCCCGTTGTAGTCCCTTTGAGACTTTGGAGGGCTGCCAGCTCCTCGCACATCTCAAAGTTTGCGCTAACTCCACGAATAAAAATGAGCAGCTGCGCTGTGTCTTGCACGTCCGTGCTCTCATCCAGTGCTAATGAAAAAAAGTCAAATTCTTTCGTTTTCTGCTGCAGCTGGGCATATACATTACCCCCGATTTCTTCAATGCGTCTGGTGATTGTACTCGCCGACAGACTCACGGTATTAAAGACATCTTTCTTCTCGGGACACACCTCTTCCGCGACAGCATTCAAACATTTCTTGACAAACTCTCCATCAGTGAAAGGTTTACCGCTGCTTGCTATCAGTTGAGCAACCCGAAAGCTGGCCCGAACGGATGACTGGTTCAGCTGAGCTTGGCGTACAAATGTATTCTGCTGATCTAACAGTCCACTTTTTAGCTTTGAGAGTTTGTCTGCTCGCATTTGGCCTTGCAAGTTATCATACTTGTCTTTGTGACGGGATTCATAGTGTCGGCGCAGATTGTATTCTTTGAATACCGCCACCGCCTCTTGACAGATGAGACAAACAGCCTTTTCTTTGCATTGAACAAAAAAATAATCGTTTGACCACTGCAGGTTAAATACCCTGCATTCTGAATCAATTTTTCTCTTACCTAATCTTTTCGCCATTATTCCGTTCTATTTGACAGGGGCTAGTCTAGGATTCGCGTGGCCAGACTGAAAAAAAATCATAATGCGTCTCTGGTATTGTTCAGGGGGCCGGGCCAAATGTGGAGGCGGGCCGTATCCGGCCCGCGGGCCTTAGTTTGGGGACCACTGACTTACAGGGTTCCCGCGGGGTCTTAAAAAGTTTTAAAAAGTCTTAAATTTGATAATCTGAATTTAAGGCCTTAAAAAGGTCTTAAATATGACCAAAAAAATAAGAAAGGTCTTAAATATGATTTAGAAGGTCTTAAAAATGATCGGATTTGAAAGGTACTTCTTCTGTGTAGCGATCGCGTCTAAATGTGTTTTGGGGGAAATGTCCGGGCTGCAAAGTAACCAGTATGGTAAGAGCCTTTTAGTTCCCCCCAACAATTTGTATTGAAATAAATCAACATGGAACCAGTAATCACTAACTTTGTTTCCCCCGGGGCCCCTTATTGGAGAACACCCAGCTAGTAACCAAGCTTCAGCTAGCGGCAGTCAGAAACTCATGTATCTTCATATCTACTTGCAAATAAATATGGGGAAGTGTAAGTTCAACTGTATTTGGTTTGAAAACCTCGAATTTAGTGCTTGGTTAAAACCAGTGGAGGGAACGTGTTTGAAGCCCGCTGCACCTTTTGCAAAATAAATTAGCGTTTGTTTTGCTAATGTAGCGTTAGCTAGTGCAGCGTTAGCTAGTGCAGCAGCTCCCGCAACAACACCGGGGGACCTCCGGACGACGTTTGGGTCTACGTCAACCCTAAAAGCGGAGGTGCTGTAGACGCTAAATACCGTAGTTAAACACCAATCATACAACAGCAACGATGAAAGATTGTAGCCAAGGCAGCAGAGCTCTGAATATAGCTCTTGTCACTCTCTCACACACACACACACACACACACAAAAACACACACAAAAACACACACACACTAGGGCTGCTCGATTGTGGCAAAAATCATAATCACGATTATTTTGGTCAATAATTGATGTCACGATTATTAAATACGATTATTCATTGACTTTGAAAACATCCATTTATTGAACTTTAAAACAAATAATAATTTGAACAGTATCTTTTTAACTGTTGATTACCCTGAACGTATAATTCAACTGAAAAACCAATACAAAAAGTAATTAAATAAATGATACATTTAAATAAATAATATCAAAATAATAAATACCAATAAAGATCAACAAATATTTTGGACCGCACTTCCACAAGCTACTTAACATATATAAATATGATAAATACAAATAAATTAGACTAAGATTAATTAGATCAAATATGTTGTAGTGCACTGTCACAACCTAGCAAAGCTAAATAATAGTTTTTTTCTATTATGTTGTTTTCGTAATTGTGGCAGGCCAAAATCGTAATTGCGATTAAAATACGATTAATTGCACAGCCCTAACACACACACACACACACACTTTTTGTCTAACACGCTAACACAGTTCTGTACTGTTATGCTGTTATGTTCAGTCATTGTTCTTATGTTGAACATGAATACATTTACTTTGTAAGTAATTATGGGACGTATTTCTTCTTTAATAGCAATTTTCCTTCATACTTACTTGCCGTGAAATAGGTCTTAAATTCTATTCAAAGTGGTCTTAAAAAGGTCTTAAAAAGTTTTAAATTTGAGTTGGCGAAACCTGCAGGAACCCTGACTTATATACCAGGTGCGACTGTTGCTATGTCAGTTAGTCTTTCAAATACAAGGTTGCTTGTTTGATTCAAGCTCTTGTAGTCAATAAGTCAAGGTATTTATCCCTAACATTTTATCAGCTAACTAATGACACACACTCAGAGGATCTTTATAAACGTTTTAAGTATTGCACATCTTTAAACATGACTCTTATAAATCACTTTTAAAACCAGCGATGCACTACAGTGTCAGCTTTTCTAAAATAGAAACTTCAATGTTCACATCTTTCTAAATGATTCTACTTTTCAATGACCTACAAATAATCCTGATAATAATCCCATTTTCAATCTTCCAACTGTTCTCAATTAACAAACCTGTTACAAATGTGTTGTTCAACAAATTTGAGCCTTCGCCACATTTTTTTGAATTATTTATATAATTCCTACATAATGGGGAAGCTTCCCACTCTATGTTATGTAAATACAAGTCTTTGACAAGAAAATATGTGAATTTCTAAATATTTAAGGTCAATCCCTGGTTTTGGTTCTAGTATGTTCACTGTACTGTTGGTTATTTAGTGGGAATGCTGATACAGCATTCCAACTATCTGTTATTCGACGCACAAAATTCTTTATTATTCCGCCGGGTTATTTTGCACCTCTTCTTCTCCCAAATTCCACATCGCAGAAACTCCGTTCAAACATTAACACGTTCAGCTCGGTCAGAAATCGATGGCTATTACTTTTCTTATTCATAACTTTCATAATTCCAGAGATACATCCCATAATTCATCACATTTTTAACATGGAAGTCAATGGAGAAACTCTTCAGACTTGAACAATCTTCATGCAACTTCAACTGCTAACTGCTCCTTCTTACTTTCACTCAGAAACCTCATTCCAACTTTAAAATGTTACACATCTTTCTGACATTATTCTTGTAACACAATTTTTAAATCTGATTCGTACTTTTAGAGATATTAAACATTGTTCAGACCTTGGTAAAGAGGCCTTCTTCAGATTTTAGAGTGCGTGACGTCACAACTAGAGTGGAGGACAGCTTGAAATTTGCCTTCATATATTTTTTTTAAACCTGCCATAATTCCCAAACCCTACATTCCTGAGACATAATTTTTCATGAGAAACGTAGGAAAACATCTCGTAGCTTGGAAAATAAAAATAAATGAAGCAAAACAATTAAACAAAATGCCTCTTGAGGGCATGAAGTGACAAAAACTTTCAACATGTCTCCATTAAACCCATTGTAATTCAGCTCATCTTTCCTCAGCAGCAGCCGCACACCTTTAGTTAATCTGCCAAAAAGGCCACATTATTAACCCGAAAGTACACAAAAAGCACACTTCAGATGCTCAAGTTCCTTGAGATGCTTCACGCGTTGAAATTTCACCGATATCTGTTACGGTTCTTCAACAAAACGTTCACATGTAAG
The DNA here is from genome assembly GCA_031216635.1 of Dissostichus eleginoides. NCBI lineage: Eukaryota > Metazoa > Chordata > Actinopteri > Perciformes > Nototheniidae > Dissostichus > Dissostichus eleginoides. Next base: position 7,037,915 of record CM062264.1, read on the forward strand.
AGGTTTATCTCTCATTCAGAACAATGTAAAGGCTCTCCTCTCACTGATTACTGCACATCACCATGGAAACCTTTGATCTCTGGGCTCACACAGTGTTATGATAACGTCGTTAAATATAAACACCTGTGTGATGGAACACGATGATGTCATAACTCCAACTGACATGCTCAGAACCCCAGAAAACATCACATGATGGTTATAACTGTGGCCCTGAACAGCTCTACATCAAATCTGATGTTACGTAATGTGGTGTTACCATGGCAACACATCCCTCGCCATAAAACACGATGTCGCTGTAACCAATGGACACGGTCCAATCGTCCCCCAATCTTCACTTGTATATCACCGGTCCATGCCTCAACAGCTCTACGCCAAATCTGAGATCTCACCATATGCCGTTTCCATGGAAACGCATCCCTCGCCAAAAAACACGATGTTGTCGTAACTGATATGAAAATGGTCAAAACACCACCAGACTTCAGATGACAGTTAATGGTCTAGCCCTCAACATGTCTATGTGCCATTAGTGAGTTTTCCTCAAAAGCTGTTGCCATGGCAACGCATCCCTTGCAATAAAACACGATATTGCTATAACTCCTATGAAAATTGTCAAAAAGGGCTAAAACTTCACATGTGTGCTAACAGTCCAGCCGTGAAGACATCTACGGGACAGTTTTAAGATTTCTTCAAATGCCGTTGCCATGGCAACACAATGCTCGCCATTAAACACGGTTTTCTCATAACTTCAGTGAAAATGCTCCAAACAGCCCAAAACTTCACAGGTTTGGTAACGATGCAGCCATCAACATATCTAAGCATATTATGGGGTGTCATCAAATACCGTTGCCATGGCGGCAGATCATTCGCCATCAAGTTAGTTCAATAGTTTGCAGTTCAAATATTCTGCTGCTTTTCCAAGCTTTTTTACTTTCTTTTCTTCTCTTATCACACATTCAAGCCCCCAGTGTTCATGTATCATTTCAATCTAAATTCTTCACTTTCTTCTTACACATTACATTTCAGCATAGCAGTTCAGCGTCAGCTTTTCAGCATAAAGCATTCCCACTAGCAATTTCTTCAGGAATTGCATTCTCTAGTTATTGTTGTTGTTGCTATAATGCAGGGGTATTCAATTGCATTTCAAAGAGGTCCAGGAAGAGAACATGTCATTAAATGCTCTGTTTTCGCTGTCTACCTTTCTCTTTTTTGAGCACGCCATTTGAAATGACTCCGACTGTTTCTCTTTTCTTGTCTCGTCTCTGTGTTTGTGTTTGAATCTATCGTGGTGACTCACTGACTGCACCGATTTGATTGGCTGAGTAGCGTCACCTCCTTAAAACATTAAACAATAACTTTTTTAAACCTTTTTATCTTTATGTTTTAAACATTTTTTAAAAACATTTTTAACATTTTCAACATCGTGGATAAATCCTTATATGCTCCCGGCAACACACTGAACGTCAACTTTGCCTCCTTATTACACTCACCCCTACTTTAGTGGGAACGATGAGTCTGCATCTTTAATGCGCACAGGCGGATGATGGGGGGTTTCAGAGTCCTGCATCGGGTCGGGTACTCGAGGGGTGACCCGCAAAAAAAGTGATTCGCTGGTGGTATTTTTTCAAAAAAAAATTCCGGGTTCGGTTCTGGGTAAAACAAAGAAGATGTGGGTCGGGTCGCGGGTGTTGCATAATAAATATATTTAAATAATAATAATTGAATGTTTAAAGATTCCTCAGACCTCTCCCCCGCGGGACCGCGCATAATCATAACATCTGCATTGCATCAGTCTGCTGCTGAGCGCGTCACATTCGAAATGGCTGAGGTGAAGCTCTCTAGCGGAGAATACAGCATTGTAAAGAACTCTTCCTCAAGAGCGAAATCCAACGTCTGGGAGGCTCTTGGTGTCATCCTAGATGGAGAAAATAACCAACATCCCACGCTTTTTGAGCCAAATACGCAACTGCGTGTGTTAATAATTGCATGTTTTCACTGCTCCTAGGATATGCGGGTTCGGATCGGTTTGCGGATCTTGTGCCGACGGGTCGGGTCGGTTTGCGGAACTAATTGGCAATATGTGCGGGTGGCGGGTTCGGTTTTGCACGTCGCGGGTATGGGGCGGGAGCGGGTCTTGAAAATCAGACCCGTGCAGGACTCTGGCGGGGATGCAATGTAGACAGCCATAAACGCAGATCATCCTCTGGCTGCAGCCTTGACCGGTACTTGCGTTTGATCAAAGTCAATGCGGAAAACCCGCACTCACACAGGTATGTGGAGGTGAAGGGAATGAGCACTTTTACAGCCTTTTTGGCGAATTGGGGGAACTCGGTCTCCACAGACAGCCAAAAGTGACATTTTACTCATCTTTTTCTCGTTATTTTTTTCTCACGCTGCGCCTCCCCTGAAGCTCTCTGGCGCCCCCCCCAGGGAGGGGCGCCTCACACTTTGAAAACCGCTGCTCTATCACATTGTGGTTTTACAGCCTGTTACTTCAGTATTTTGGTTCAGTCTCTTGAGGCTCTCATGACCTGGTTCCAAGCCGCAGCAGGCAGTCAGTGTAAGAGCTCAAAGTCTGTAAACTACCCAGAACAAAGAGACCCAAAAACAGTCAGTAAATAGAGAACAATGGAGCATTTAGCAGCTTAAAAGCCAGCCCCTTCCTTCAGGAGTTGATAGAGATCAGAAGTCCAAATAATGTGCCAACAGTGTAGGGTTTTTAATAGCTCATTTTAAAGTTTGAGGGAATTTAGCAAACAACAATTCTATTGGTTTTTGGGGGCGTTTTACCCACAATGAGTGCTTTGTCATTCTACAGCTTTGTCAGTGTGAATGGTTGTTCACAATCCTCTACGTGGAAATATCTCTGTCTCTCTCATAAAGTAGTGTGATTGCCCATAGCATCACCATCTGCCAGCCAGCACAAGGTGAAACACTAAGCGCTCTAGTGGGATGAATGAATGATAGGAGCGAGAGTGTGTGGGTATGTGCGCTTTCCAACGTTATACACAAACACACACTTATCCTCACCATGAACTCATGCTGTAAACAGCTAATATATAGAGAAATATCAATAAGATGTTTTACTTATTATGTAAGACAACATAACAATGTGACTTAGAAAAGAAGAAAAACAATATATTTAGTATCAAACATGTGTCCTCTGCTCAGAGATGTTATTGATATGAAAACCTGCCTTTCATGAAGCATATTCAGGCAGCAGCCTATACACCAACAATGAAACACATGAGCACAGACTACAGTTGAAAAAAGCAGAAATAAAATCTGAGCTGACAGAAAATGCTCCGTTTTTAGTTTAATACACACAGTTAAGCTCACACACACTGTTTTATGAACATATAAATTCACCTACTGAATTAAAAACAGAACAAATGAAGCAAAGAAAGTGAAAACCATAAACAGATTCAGGCAGTATAGGCGTATAGATTCACACTTAAAGTATTAGCCTACAGAACAGTACAGCTCACAGAGAAGAGATAACATCCAATCCTTTAACAACAAACACTATATGCTCTTTTTAGGTTTTTAATAACATCCTGCTAGTAATCCTGATAATTTAGAAATTTAACAGTAGTTGATTCCTGATCACGTAATTCCGCTACATGTAATCCGTTGCTCCCCATGCCTGGATCAAGTCCATCATTTGTTTCTGTTTTCAGCAGATATTGGTGGTGTTTGTTTAGTTTGAGATGGTCATATCTGTGAATGCGTATCGGAGAATACTCTCTGTGTGATTTAATTTGTGTGTGAGTCAGGCAGAAGTCTTGTAGTGTTTCCACGGCATAGAGAGGACAACTGCAAGAGAATCATAAAAAAAAGAGAAAAACAGCAGTTCAATTTTCAATTGCAATATAGTGAGGTATTGCAATCTTGATGCCCAAAAGTAGGCAAAATGTACAGAGGAGAGTCAGTGCTTAAGGTAGACAGTCAGGTAATGGAGAGGTGAGACAGTAGGTTAGTCAGGCACACAGACAGTCAGTGGGTAAGTCTTGATAGTCAGTGGGTAAGTCAGACAGACAGCCAGGGGTAAGTCAGACAGATATGTATCCTCCCCCGGGGGCTCCAGGGGGAAGGGGGCCGTGGGAGAGGCGGCAGCCAGGAGATAAGGCTCTCACGTGGGGCTGCTGTCGTGTAATTCCCCCCCTAATACAGCCGGGCCCTGGTTCTCAGCTCAGCCCTGATCTGCACAACCTCTCCTGAGACTCAGCTGTCACAACCCGATGCTGCCACGACTCTGAGCAGCCCCACACACACACACACACACACACACACACACACACACACACACACACACACACACACACACACACACACACACACACACACACACACACACACACACACACACACACACACACACACACACACACACACACACACACACACACACACACACACACACACACACTTAAAGGTGCTTAACGTTTGCATGAGTGTACGTTTGTCAGAGAAGAGAGCAAGCGCTGAGCCATGTGTGTCATTTTCCATGAGAAGCTCAGGCAGGCTGAGGCTAAAGCCAGACAAGTTCCTATAGGGAGAGAGGATCAAGCCACAGCAAGGGTTACTCAGATCTGTGCACTTACAGTACAGTACGTACAGCTGTGTGTCGACTCTTGTATCCGTGTGTGTGTTCTCATACAAAGACATGAAGACACGCATTAATCTGTCTGAGAGTCCATAGTATGAACAATACATTTATCAATATATTTTAAAATCAGGTTTTGATGCAGGATGTTTTAAGGAGGATCGTTGAAGCTCGGAAAGGGGGAGATTTAAACAGGCTCCTGTTGAGAATGGTCAAAGCTGATGTAATAAAAGATTTCCTGTAGGCGTTTTTCCTGGCCATTGGGACTTTTAGCCTGTAGCCGGATGGCATCAAAAATATATGCTGGGTTGAGAGGATGCGTGAGATCTGAATTGCCATTTTGGTTCTAGATTATTAGAATAAGTCCTGGAGTTTGAGTTGTCTGTCGCCATTGATTTTGCAATGATGATGATCATATCTTATTTAGTCTTCATGTTGTTTACAAATTACGTCTTAAAGCTCATGAACACACCAAAACTGAAAGAACCACTTCAACACTCGAAATGGGACCATCCAAGGAGCATGTGAATGCAAAATTAACATTGATGGATGTCCGTGCTCTGCGAGGGTCATTCTAGTTTTTGGGACAGTTTTTTCTCCACATATACAGGAACCACTGAAGAGCAAAACAGTTATGTACTATTGTCATATTAAGCCAAGGGGCGTGACATGTTAGCCGGCCAGCTAACCAATCAGAGCAGACTGGGCTCTGGTTTCAGACAGAGGGTGAAAAGAGGTGCTGCAGCACAGGCAGTATGAGAAAAATAAAGAGCTTTTTGAACATTAAAGCATGGAGACATGTCACAGTAGAGAGACAATTCCCAAATATGAACCTGAAAATTAGCATGATATGTCTTCTTTAAGTACAAAGTCCGGCAAATTCACTTTCGATTTACCTTCAACCAAATGGCTATTCCTTTATTGGAGAATACAATAAAAAAGTAAACATTGAAATGTATAGCTACAAAACATTATTGTGGAACATGATGATTAATAGGATAGGATTTCCACCTGCCAGCATGTAATATAAGTTATATGTTTCATTTGTTACTCTGTGTGTGTTTGTCAGGGGGAGAGGGGCTCTGGGACTGCAGCTTCATCTGTATTGCTGCCGTGTTCCTGGTTATTAATATGTCCTACATTAATAATCCTATGTGACCATATTTAATGTTACATAGCTCCCTCTGGTATGGAGATATTACAAGTGGCCAAGTCATCGATCATCCTCTCTCTAACTCCCCCACCACAACACACATTCATACGCTGTGATCCTACTGGTCAGCAAAACGTTTAATTATAAACATATCATGGAGCCATCTTTCTCTCACACTGCTCATCACAGCCAGATCCTACAAATATTTATTTTCATCTTTACACCCACTCACAAACAAATCCATAGCCATGACAGTAGGAATTGAAGTGTGATCACAATGCATGCAAAAAGATTGATCCAGAAATTATTAATAAAAAGAATAAGAACCAACTTTATTTGTATAGCACCTTTTGGCTCCAGCTCAATGTGCTTTACAGGAGAATCACATCAATAAGACAAGTAGGCTATTGAATACAGACTGAAATAATAATTATAAAAATAAATACTAAATTATAACTGTGATGTTTGGAAAGTATGTAGCAGAATCATGGTCACAAAAATTAGCCTTATTTTTATTTTGTGTTTTTATGTGACAATTTCAGCTCAGTCAAGAATAGCATGTAGGTATTTAACTTGCGGCTTGTTATGCACAGCCAGACCTCCAAATTACTTAATGTCATCTTTTTGTGCATTTAATAATCAGAAAGCATTGCCTAAATACTATATTTATGAATGCATGATATTGCCAGTTTTAAATGGTATCAAAGACATAGTGTTTTAGAGTGTGTGTGTAGTGTTTAGTACAATCAGCTCAGAAAGTTATTCCAATTATATTTTTAAATAAAGTCCTGTAGTATGAAGATATCCTCTTGTGTTGAACTACTACCCACAGTACCACCTCCAGTCTACTGGCGTATTACTGCAGTGTACAGCAGGATGATGCAGAGTGCAGAAATGTGGAGATAGCTTGTAGTTCATAGTGTAAGCTTCTGAGAGTGTGAGAGGGAGACAAAGACAGGAAAGAGAGAGCAGTGGAAGAGATGAAAGGGAGAATTTAACTGAGATCAACTCTATTGAGAGCCGAGTACACAGACAGACATAAAACTTACTGAGGTTTACATGCAACAGAGTGTTTAGCGAGAGAACAGTGCGATGTTGATTCAATTTATTCAGTTAAGATGCTATATCCGATTAAAATATCATCATTATTGCAATTATTGTTGCAGTTATGAAGGATTTTTGAAGGCCATAATGGAAGTTAGCATGGCGAAGTGCCCGTGGGATTTTTGGAATATTGCAGAAAAAAGATCTTTGGCAACAACACATTTATGATACTTGAATGTTTAGCAGGATAATTGACACCACAAATCGGATTTCCAAAAGGGTAAACTTAGTGCTATAAACAAACTACATAAGGCGGCTAATGTTTGACGTCATGACGTTTAGCCCGTTTCATTTAGCCCTCTTGTTAGCAAACTGCGTTTTTAAGATACGTAGAAGCTTTAGACATTTACAAGTGGGGAACAAGACGTATTCCGACGACAATTGATACGACACGATACGATATACTTTATTGTGACCGTAAGGAAAGTTTTTCTGGACTCCGTCCTGCAGTTCCGCATACATGTACATATACAAACATAATAAACATTAAGAGACATACACATATAATCACTCATACACCGTTTGAACAAACACAATACACAGACGCACATACTGACAATGGCGACCTATTGCACAACCCTCATGGCCAACATTTAAAAAGTACATTTCATTAAATTTGACTACATTTCATTTCATGTGCATGTTAAGAAGCTTAATGGACATAGGTAGGAACGAGTGCTTATAGCGGTTCAGCCTGCTCTTGGGAACCCTGAATCTTCTACCAGAAGGTAGGAGCTGGAATTCTGGGTGGAGTATGTGGGTGGGATCAGACACAATTTGTTGTGCCTGTCTCATATATGTTTTGGAGAGATGGGTGTTTTTTAACCCCCATAATTTTCATAGCAGTCTGTACCAGGCGAGCGATCTGTGACTTTGAATGCACTGTCAAGTTACCATACCAGGCAGTAATACCATACCTAATGATGCTCTCCAACACTGCATGATAAAACAGTAACATGAACTTCTGGTCGACTCCAAAAGCCCGGAGTCGACGCAGAAAATACAACCGCTGTTGAAGTCTAGAGCACAAACCTTCAACATGCGCCTTCCAGCTGAGTGTACTATCTATATCAGTGTTCACCAACCTTTTTAAGCCCAAGATCCCCGACCTCGGCCTTGGTGAAAGGCGAGATCTACCTATTGCAGAATTTAGTGAAAAATACAGAAGTCCCCTAGAATAAAAACCGGAGCGTCAGGAGTGTGTAGTAGCTGCTGGTGAACACAGTCATTGATTTGAGCTGCTGCACTTGCTGCGTTCCCGCTGGGTGGAATATAAACAGTGCAGAGAATGATATTCCCAAACTCTCCAGGCAGGTACAGGGGTCTTAGGCTCAAGCACATAAGTTCAACGTCGGGGCTGCAGATAGTCTTACGCAAAGTGTGTTGTCTGCACCACTTGTCATTGATAAATACACAGATGCCCCCAACTTTGCCTTTCCCCGACGTTTCACTCCTGTCCGAGCGGATGAGTGAAAAACCCTCCAGTTCACACAAAGAGTCGGGAATATCCTGATGAAGCCATGTCTCACAAAACACCATAATAGACGACTCACGGTACTCGAAACAGGCTGTAGCGTTGATCCGCAGCTCTTCCTTTTTCCTCCTTAGCGACCTCACATTACTGAGTATCATGGAGGGTAAAGGGCGGCCTGTTGCCTCTCCGTCTGAGGCGCTGCCGTACTCCTCCTCTCCTTCCCCTTCTACGGAGACGTCTCCTCAGAGCTATAGATCGTATGTCCTCCGGCAGGTCGGGGGGTGGGAAGCTTCCCGCAGCATGGAGGGCCAGCAGCGCGTCTCTGGTGTATGACAGGGCCAAGTGGTTTCCTCCCCGTAATGTTTGGCATGGTTGAAAAAGTTCAAGGATAAAAAGGGTTGTCATTGTTCCAACATACACACACAGTCTCTTGATTAAAGCATGTGGTTTGAATCAAGGACGAAACATTTAACCAGACATAAAAACATAAAACTGCAGCACACGACAGGAGCCCGGGTCGCAGCAGTGCCGCGCCACCAGTTTCACCGAATTGACTTTGAAGCAAGCTCAGTAGTGCTAAAATGCTAACTCTCCTCCAGGTTTAGGACTCATTCCTGCACCACTCTATTATTATTTTATAGATGATAGTCGATGCTTAGTCCTTGCTATCAAATTGCTTTTACACGTTCACACTGTGGCATATGTTTCTTCAAAAACGTCTTATCTAGTTGTTAGAGTAAGGGCATTACTCATTAAGTCTTTGTAAGAGGATCCAATTGTCAAGCTTTTGGTTTAAAGTGCCTAATCTGTAGACTACCAACACACCACAAAGTTAGACAGAGAAAAAAAGAAAACCTGAGAGACACGAGCAGACAAACAGACGGAGCTTCACGGCTAGCAGGATTGCAGCGGATAGCATCACAGAGCCGTTTCCTCTCCCATCAGCCTCAAGTGTTCTAAGGGAGGGAAAAAAAAGTTGATTTAAATCCTACATCACCTTCCATTGTCTAGTCCATCACTAACACTTATAGGATTGTATCCACATTCCCCTTTTCTCTTCTTCTTTGTGCTCTCACCACTGCAATGTCCTCTTACCCGGCAATGATGAGCCTGTTTCCAGTGGTCAACGCTGATGCAGGGGGGCACAAAGACATGCACACACATTTACTCCACATTGACATGTAGAAAACACATGGCAGAACAAATGAGACAGTGGATATGGACACAAACACATGCAGACAGAAGCACAATTGCAATCATAAAATCCCATTTATAGAAAGGAATGGGCATTTGTATGAGCAAAAGGTGGACACAAGAACCACAATGCAGTATATTGGACTATTCCAGAGTAACATGTTCAATATTTGTTACGTCAATAATATCTCCATTGCTTCTTGAAAACACATGGGTCATTATTATAAAGAATGATCAAACCAATTGGTGACATTGTTTAAGTTTCAGGGAGGAATTTCAGGGAAAGCCAATCAGAGTTGGGTTTAGAACTAGGTTAGGGTTAGGGTTACGCCTTTGGAACAATGGTTGTTTGTTTTCTGCAAAAACACAATGGGATTATTATGAAAAAAAATGTAGGAACACTTCTGCAGTTTAAGAACAAGTTGAATCAAACATAGTCTTTTCTTAGGACATTTCTTAAGAACAAATCAATGAAACAAAACCACCGGTTAGCTTAAGTTCCAGTAATGTTTGATCTTGCTATTCAGTTGATTGAAGAAAAGAGTAAATGGTTCTCAATAAAAGACCCCTTTTCTATTTTTCTTTTTTACAACAAGATATTGACACTTCCCAAGATCCCCACTACATACTGTATTGCAACATTGTGCAAGTTAAAGTATTCATAATTTATGCCCATTTAGAAGCCAGTTATAATCCTTTCCACATAAGCATATAACCTGCATGAGGATCACACAAGCTGGAGCCCAGAGCACAATGACACCACTGTGTTACCTCCAGATGGGTTTACATTTGGAGAAAGATTGTTTCATTCAACCGGACCAAATGTTTCCAAGTCGACCTATTGAATGCATATGCCTGAAATGGACAGCCATCATTCAGTACAGTAGTTTGGCCTGATCACTGTTCTGCATTGTTGAATTGATCCAGATGATTATTGCTTGAATAAGTGGTACCTCTGTACACATAATGCCTGTGAATAAGCCTTTTAACCATTAACTTTACACTGCTGCCAATCCTTTTCCGAGGCATAGGGAGTCATACATTTATATATTGAAGTCCTACCTTTCAGGCAGCCATTAGTAACAGATCACGTTACTTTATAAAAGTACAACAAAAATAGATTTGACTTAAAACTTGAGACTATTAAAGATGATCTATTGTTGTGCACTTGAATGGATTGTTTTAAAATGTATTTTTTGTTATTACAATAATTGTATTGTTTGTTTTCTGGTTTAGATTGTTCAACATTGTGCACGTGGTGCCTTTAGGTAGATCTTGAATTGTCGTTGAAGGCACCAATATGACTTAGATTTGACAGGTTTCAAACATTGCTTGGTATTTTGTCTAGGACTCAATACAATGGACTGCAAATAATAGCCTAACCCTAGCCTAAACCCTGGCTGTGGGTTTAAATGGGTCTTAAAGAGGACACATTATGCTCCCAGTTTAATATTTGTACTTTGGGCCTCTATGACATGTTTCCATGCTTTAATGTTCAAAAAGCTCTTTATTTTTCACCCTCTGTCTGAAACCAGAGCCCAGTCTGCTCTGATTGATTAGCTCTGTTGTGATTGGTCAACCGCTTAGAGATGTGTCGGAAATGCACCTAAGCATATCAAGCACAATGTGTCGGAGCGCTAGCCAATAGAGGCGCGAGTGTTATATAGTGATGTCATTATGTTCTCTTGAAGTAAACAAAGGAGTCCAATGGAAGCTTTTCAGGCAGGGGGGAGTGTGTGGGAGAGTAACTCCCTCTGGAGGTAACACAGGGATTTTTTACATGCACAAAATCCTATATAACACACCACAGGAAATGGAAAACCCCAAAAAGAATAATAGGGCCCCTTTAAAACCTTTTAGTGTTGTTTTTGATACATTATTATGAATGTCTATATTACATATTTCTCCTACTTTATGTAGTCCCTACATATAATGCAATCAATAGAGAGGAGCATATATCATGAAAGCTAAACAATTTCTTACTGACTGTTGTACATGCCAAGATACGTCCCTTCTAAGGCGTCTGCAAGGTGTAATCTAAAAGCTAGCTAGCGTTAGCAACTCTAACTCACTAATGAGGGTTGGCTGGTTAGTATTTTGTATATGTGTTGTATGCACTAGCAGGAACCCCTGCACAAACAAACACAAAATGGATATTTGAACTTGCCAAATATTCCCTTCCCAGCATTCACCACTGCAGCCTCATGAGGTTTTTCTTACTGCTCCCACCTTATTCTAAACAGCCCAAGAGCCGTAGTCTTTCTCATTGCTGGGTCATTCAGTTCACATCCTTTTATCATTTGCATATAGACAGTCTCCACAAATACCTGTAGTCACAACAGCACGCTCTCCTCAATTTGCTACAATATTGGAATGCACACACACAGACAGATGCAGTCACATACACAGTAGGTATAGACTGTGATTTGTTTTCGACCTCCAAAACTTATTTTGTTTTCTGTACTTCTGTCTCATAAAAATAAGTCCGATCACACGCAGATGCAGCAAAACAAGTGTCCAAACACACACACACATATTATACACACTCACTCCTCTGTTCATACAGACCCCGGACAAGGTGAATGGGAATTACCCAGAGGACCTTGCCAGAAACCTTCAGACTGACACCGATGCCCTATGCAGCTTCAATAAGTGTGTGTTTCTGTGTTCCTACGCTTGTGTTGTGTGTGTGTGTGTGTGTGTGTGTGTGTGTGTGTGTGAGAGAGAGTGTGTGTGATGAACATGTGTGTCCTTTGAAATGTAATAGTGCATTTCAAAATCTGCTTCACAAAGCACATTCTAAAACTATGGCCTGTCCATTTAAGCAAACATTCTACTGGGTCCTTACAGGTCAGGAGAGCTTTTTAAAATCCCCCCCCCCCCTTTGGACAATACCTGGGGCATCTGAAGGTTGACCCGTGTCTTCCCTCCCCCCCTTCATCCCCCTTCATCCTCCCCTCTGTCCAACCCTGGAACAGTAAGGTAGGGTCAACAAACTATTTTTTGTTTCATCTGAAGGTATTAGCTGTTTGAAAATGATAAATGTGACATTGGGAGAGAATCTGTTTAGGCCTGTTTAGGCCTGTTTAGCCCCCCCCCCACAATCATTGCACTAGACTGTTCAAGGCTTGAAGACCTTCCAGAAGGTAAAAACAAATTAAACACACAATGCTGTCTTTAAGTCAGATCTGCAATCGGAGGTTGTGTCAAGGACAAGCTTGCTTTGGGCAACTGTACACAAACACACACACACACACACACACACACACACACACACACACACACACACACACACACACACACCCACACACACCACCACACACACAACACACACACACACACACACACACACACACACACACACACACACCACACACACCACACACACAACACACACACACACACACACACACACACACACACACAAACCATTGTACACCCACTCAGATGAAGTGGCACAGAGTTGATTGAAGATAAATAGCATTAACAGCTTGAAATACACACAGTTTGTTTACCTGTTTGGCATGTTCACCTGCCATTGCCATCAACACTGTCATTTGTTCTTTCATGCCTGCTTTTATTTCATTGTAAAAACTACACTTCAGATCAAAAAGAATTAACTGCCATTAATACACTGTTGTCTGTTAGGCAAAAACTCATTATTTGTCCACTTGGAGCAGTGGGTTAGGTCAACATAATAAATATCTTGAAGTAATTTGGTGTTGAGATAGTAGCCACCTGACCTCGCCTTGTAGCTCCTTTTTGTTCTACACCTACTTCTCAGCTAAAGGAGTTGTGACCTGCGCATTGAAACGTCTTTATATCAGGCGTTTTCTAGCAGTGTGCCACTTTTACGAGGCAGGGACAGTGCCTAAACAATACAATGTACAGCATCACAGTGAGACCAAACACGGAGCCAAGTAAGATAACGATAGCCACGAAGACAAGAAACAAATATCCGAGAAAAAAGCATGGAGCTTTCTCGAAATTAGTCGGATGTAGCTAGGTGAATTCAACGATGAACATGAATTAATACCAAAACTTGTGTTGGTAATTTTAATTTTTGTTGATATGAAAATAAAAAATTCTTGGCTTTCAGAATCTGAAACTCTCAACGCCGTATTCAGACAATATATACATTATTAATTATATATATACATTATTAATATATATATTACATTATATATATATATATACAAATATTTAATAAGCGTCTTTGAGCACCTGTAAAAGCGTTAACAAAATAAATCTATTATTATTATTATTGAACTTACTGATTTCTCTTTTTCTTCCTGGGTACAGTGACGTGCCCATACCCAAATGGACCCATTGGTCCAAATGGACCAATGCGTGGAGCCGTTACGTTACGTCCGCGGAGCCGTTACGTTAAGTCCGTGGATTGGTCCAAATTGACCAATCCGCGGACTTCCTCACACACACACACTCAATCTTTTCTCAGCTGCAGCTCCGCCGATTTCTCCTCCCTGAGACGGCGGGACGCGGCGAGGCTGTGTTTCCGCTAGGATTTCTTCTTGCCGGTCAAATGTCCGGACAGAATTTATTTTACCAAATACAAATTTGAAACTTACCGGTCATGTTTCAATAATAATAATAAGAATTGTGTTGCAGAGTTTCCGTTAGCAGGTAATTACCGGACTATGACCGGATATGCTGATGTTTAAAACTCAGTTAATGGGAGTCATTTTTATATTGCTTCAGTTTATAATCATAACAGATCGAAAAATTCAGATTCATTATTCAATAAATGATTCCACAAACAACAAACAATATAGTTATTACATTCAAAGAAACTACTTATAGTAAGGGCTGCACATAACTGGTGCGCAGGTGCGCATGCGCACCCCCGCCAAAGAAAGAGCACCGGGTCATTTGAAAAAATGCGCATTTGCGTACCAACATTGAGAGAGAGAGAGAGAGAAGAGAGAGAAGAGAGAGAGAGAGAAGAGAGGAGAGAGAAGAGAAGAGAGAGAGAGAGAGAGAGAGAGAGAGAGAGAGAGAGAGAGAGAGAGAGAGAGAGAGAGAGAGAGAGAGAGAGAGAGAGAGAGAGAGAGAGAGAGAGAGAGAAGATATTTGCGAGTTGCATATGAACTGGTAAGAAAAAAATGTCCAAGAAGCAAGCCACGTTGAGTAGTTACTTTGGTACTCCACCCCCATCCAAAAAACGTCAGACTGAACCTGCTTAAACAAAACGTGTATTCGCAGAGAAGTGGCTACAGGATGTAGGCTGGCTTCAAACCGATGACGAGCGCACTGAGATGTGGTGCAAAATATGCAGAGAAAATCTGAACGCCTTTTATATAGGTTGTACTGTGAATTTTAGTCATCCAGCTTTTAAAAAGCATGTGATGATAGCTGACAAGTGCAGCCAGGATAAGAACCCCAATCGTCCCCTCGACAGGTGGCAGGATAAACTCAATGAAGAACAGCGCCAAGCTCTGAGTAATATGTTTCTGTTGGCCTTTCACAAAGCCAAACATGCACGTCCTATGCGTTCATATGAGGAGGACATTGCGCTTCTCAAGAGGCTTAAAGTTAATGTTGGGAATGCTTATCATTCGAGAGAAGGGGGATCCCGCATCATGGAGACCATTGCACAGGCAATCAGTTCAGAGTTGTATGAAAAATTGAAGGCAGCTGAATTTTGGGGTGTGCTTTTTGATGGATCAGAAGACATAACAAAAGTGGAGCAGGAAATTGTGTACATTGTGTCTGTGGGTAGCAAGGGAGAGTTTAGCTCAGATTTCATTGGGTTAATTAATTTGGGTTCTGCACATAGAAGGATTCACACTTGTATTTCATGATCCGCAAAAGGAGTCACACTTGTATTTCCGGATCCACACTTGTGTTTTTCAATGCACACACAAATGTGTTCCGTTTCATATACATGTAAATAAAATCAAAATACAGATGATTTTACATATGTATTTTTGATCCACACATATTTGTTTTCCGTTTAAAACCGCTGCACCTGCAAACACAAACCGCTTTCTGTGCATGGATCGCTGTGCATTCGTGTCTGGGTTTTTTGAGACTCCCCTGATGGTCACCCGATTCGTACTTGTATTTCTTTTATCTATAGCCAATCAGATGTCTCCTCCAGTCTAAGCCAATCACATGAGCGTGCCCCCACGAGGGTATGATTTCTTGCGTTCATGACGTAGCGCTTCATTTACGCATTTTGCGCTGTCCGGACTCCGGAGCTGACGTTCTTATTATACATCCATGGAGCTGACAGGTCAACTTCAACATGACGTCTAGCACAAGTGTAAGTGATACGTGTCTCGGCGTGAATGATTAAATATGTTTTAGGTATGAATTCTTGTTACGTTAGTGATGTGTTAGCATGGAAGTAATATGGGTGGCATGTAATGCTAGCGTTTGCTGGCAAGTTAGCTATATAATGCTAATAGACTACCTAGGATTATAACCTTACATAGCTAACATTAGCCATAAATGTCTTAACTAATAATGTCTAACTTCTTTCATTTTCTTGCTTTCTTTCTGTCAGGCCCCCCCTTTGGAGAAAAAAATGTTTCGGGCCCCCCCAACACAAATAGTCACGTAATGGGCCAAGTTAACATGTATTAAAATACATCAATATGAACGTGAGCATTCCTTTAAAAAAACTGACAAAAAACACTTTGCTAGAACAGTGATAATAAAACAATGCTCCATAAGTCTGTGTGGTCAAACAAATAAATACATAATACAATTGTGCAATCCCTTTGCTAGAAAAATAAGTTACAATACTTTGCCACTTTGCAATCTGTGCAAAGAAATGAAAAGAAAGAAAATGCTGATATTTGGCAAAAAAAGCGTGTCTTATCACATAATTAGTGGCTGCAATGAGCCTGTTTTGCACTGCACATTTCTTTTGGGGGTGCTGTGGGATAGCTTGACGTTTCATAGAGGGTGCTCAAACATTTAGGGTTTCCCATTAATGTACCGGTCGCTACAGGTCAATTTTCTACTGCACCAATCCCCACGCAAATACCCAGTATACCCACAGTTACAGTTACAATCAAGGCTCGATAATCAGCTCACGGCATATAGGTGTAAGCAGGGGTAAAGTGCTATTTTTATAAGTGGGGTGTGGACCTAACATAAGGGGGTCCGGGGCAGAGGCGCGGGAAGGTAATTTGGGTGGGGTGCTGAGCCGCAGTCTGATGTGCTAATTACGCACCAACGGGGGGGGGGGTGGCAAAACCACACACACGCAGCATAACAATGCACATAACTGGTGCGCAGGTGCGCATGCGCTGCCAAAAAAGAGCACCGGATCATTTGAAAAAAGGCGCATTTGCACCAACATTGAGAGAGAGAGAGAGAGAGAGAGAGAGAGAGAGAGAGAGAGAGAGAGAGAAAAGAGAGAAGAGAGAGATAGAAAAGAGAGAAGAGAGAGAGAGAGATATTTGCCAGTTGCATAAGAACTGGTAAAATAGCAGGGTTTCCCACACATAGACTTTACTTGGGCGTTCCAGGTATATTAACGGCCGCCAAAGTATAATTCGCGAGCCATTTAGGATTCATTTTTTTAATCCATCCGCGAGCACCACGGCATCTACGATCCCTCGCTCTACCCCTCGCTATCGCGTGAAGGGTCTGCTTTATGCGCTCCGCACAGTAACCCTGCTTCGAGGCTTCATGAGCGTGCTCACTAACCCCCCCCCCCTGTTCATAAAGTCAAGTACCCCTCAAAAGGTCCGGTTTATTTCATTTTAAGGATGCGCACCAAGCAACATCTCCAGTTGCTCCTTTGAGAACCAGGGCAAAAAAGTTATGTGCACCCCTGACTATAGAGCACGCACAAAAGCACTAGAACACACACTACAAAGATGTAAAATATTATTTTACCAACAATGTGGAATTTATTGGCTACATATCACACAGATTATGCACGGCTGCAGCAGCAATAACCATAAAATAATAATTAAATACCACAAACATGATATTGACCAGTATACAGATTATGCACATGATTTTGCAGATTTAGCGTTTTTAGAGAGAAAAAATTCCGAGATACGTTTTTGCGCCATGTCAGTTACTTGTGTTGTTGTGCGTCACGTTAAAAGTAGCCGACTAAAAACTAACAAAAAACTTTTTTTCCACATCTTTTTTATTTTTCTTCCCTGAAGCAAAATGATTTATTATATAGTTTTAAATTATCATTTGAATAATAACATATAATATAAAATATAGTCTCAGGCACAATAAAATTAAATACATATATATAAAATAAAAATAAAATAAATTTCCTGACAGGGAGCTCCGCACCGCCTGCCTGCCGCTAGGGGGTGCTGCAGCGCCCTCAGCACCCCCCTTCCCGCGCCCCTGGTCCGGGGGCATGCTCCCCCGGGACGTTTTTTTTTTAAATATTGAAGTTAAAAGCATCAATCTGGTGCACTTTGAGAGCAAAATGAAGCGATCTATGGATACATCTCTCAACACCCATATGAAACAGAACTGTAAACAGATTTTCTATTTCTTTATGGATATTTTACAAATCACTCCCCTTTTAAACTTTATTCTTTTTTTACTGTTATATAGTATTTCATACCTGTTTTTCATTTATTCTCTTATTTTTTTATAACTATAATGATCATATAAACATGTGCCTCGGAAATAATTGTTTACATAAATCGTGACCAAACCGTTTGAGACCCGGCCACTAAAGTAACCTGTTTCAATAATTATAACCTGTTTCAATAATTATAACTTTGTCTGTGTAAAATGTATACTTATGAAACTAGACCAAGTGTTCTTATTTTCCTTTGTTTGCTGTGGTCAATTGTGTGTGCGTTGACTTAGGAATGTAGAGGATCCAGTCGCCCCCCCCCCGGGTTTTTAATGGGCCGGATAGGAGCATGGGGGGGTTGCAGGAGAAAGGTAATAAAACTGACACCATTGAGTTTATGCAGAGATTGTACTGAGAGAAAGATTGGGATGCGGAGTGGTACGGCCAGGTGCTGAGGATAAACGAAGATAAGGATTGGTACCTCACCCCCGTTCAACCCAGAATTGTTTATTTTATGGCTGCCATAAAAGATGACCTGGGACTGATCGGCGGCGCAGGAGATCCAAACTTCCCACACCTATGGCTGACTCACTCTGATTCGCTGTTTAGACCTCGTCAATGGCTGACTCACTCTGATTCGCTGCCTAGGGCTCGCCCAGGAGTGAGTCCACCAGTGGATGAACACCTAGGGAGGAGCAACCGACACAACTCCTCCCACACAACTCCTCTCCGTTTGTGGGAATAAATATTGTGAATTCTGTACACTCGCGGTCTCTGTTCTGTCTGACTGTCTGATACGTACATCGCACGGTGGAAGAGCTGAGGCCCGAAGTACTTCGTTATATAAGTACTTCGTTATATTGTACTGTTGTTTCTACCATTAAATCAGCTTATTGTTTAATCTCATATCTCTGTCTGAGTCCTTCCTTTTTATAGCAGACCACTCATCAAACGAACAGCGCGGAGCGGGCTCGAACCTTCAACAACTGAAGGGTGCTTAAATCCAACACCACTGAGATAACTTAGACTAAAGTTAACTATCTAAACACTCAGAGAGTCCTTTAGTTCACTGAGCCTCTCAGTCTGACAGGAGAGGACTCTCCTCCACCTTGATGTTGAAAAAGCTCCTTATATCCGTTAGCATAGCTCGCTAGCACCAGAAGCTAACAACAATGATCTCCGGTACCGGTGCGCTCTCTCTCTCTCTGGCTTGCGCACACAAAATGGCTCGTTCCATACACACACAGAGCCGAGCTTGAATGCAACACAGAGACCCAGACGTACTTGTACTGTACTGTATCATATTATTTTCGAATCAATAATTTTTCATAACCATTTTTCCTCCTGGTCTCTCGCGCCCCACCTGTCATGCCTCTGCGCCCCCCACTTTGAGAAACACTGGTCTAGAGCAATGCTATTTAGGCGGATGACCGAAAATAAAATGTCTATATCTGCTTCATATAGTGGCTGCACTGATGATGAATTGGATTCATTGATCACCACAATAAAAAGTACAATGCCAGATGCTGGCTACAGTGTAGTCCGAGGTGCTCTACTTGCGAAGGGACACAGAGTGCAATGGGAACGGGTGTATGCATCCATGCATTGTGTGGACAGTGTTGGTGTGCTCGCCAGGATGACCCGGATGGGATGTGTGGTGAGGAGAACATACACAGTTCCTTACCCTAAGTACATGGTGCACATTGACACCAACCACAAGCTCATCAGGTTTGTCTGCATGCTGTCTGTACTGTATGTAATCTGTTCATTTTATTATTTGTAATGTCTAGTTGTATATATCTTGTGTCATATCATTGTCTATCATTGACAGTTGCTATGAATTGTGTTTAGGGGTTAATTCTTGTCTTTTCCTTTTTTTTTAAATCAGGTACAACTTTGTTATCTTTGGGGGAATAGATGGCTATTCAAGGAAGGTAAGACTTTATATTGTCAAGAACCAACAACTGCAAAATGTTGCCGAACATCATGTGATGGTTTTACTTTTCTAAGCTTCAGTTTATTTTCTGTAACAACAGGTGGTGATCTTTAGGTACACAATCTAATCTATAGTTAATTACATATCGCCTCTTAACAACAGACGATTTGGACTTTTAAAGTCACCTTATATTTTAAGTGATTCAGATCAGACAATATGCATTTAAGTGTTTACTTAATTTCAAAATAAATACTTTGAAGAACTCATGAAATAATTAAAACACTTATACTAGTAACCGCACAATATATGTCGAGAAGCTTGCCTGAGCTATCATGATATTCTGTTATACATTGAATAATGCTGTTGTGCGTTGTTCTCTTAATGTTATACATTGTCATTTGACAGATGCTTCAAGTTAAACTGTTTCATCAAGGTACTAATATGTTGTTTTATGTGTACTTGTATGTGTAGATTATGTATTTGAAGATAGCAGACAACAACCAGGCTGACACCCACTTGTGTTTCTTCAATGAAGCTGTGAACGAGCATGTGTTTCCTCTAAGGTATTCAATTTATTTAATATGTAATTATTAGTGTAATTGCGGACCTTTCCATCAAATTTAGATGCTCCCCTCCAATGGCTGCATCAGTGACGACCACTTTACTTATTATTGATGGGACTCATTCATTGCAAATATTGCCGTGCTTTACTGTTAGTTCAAAGAGGCAATCTGAACATATTTTTTGACCAATAAGTTAAAACAATTGCCATTATGAACTGTACCTTTCCAGGCCACAAAAGTGCTGTCGGACACGGCCATATAAATTGTTAATTCTATGTGAGCCCCTCACATATGACAATATATAAGCTACATGTCAGATTTTCCCATCCCTCAGCTGAGATTCATGTACTGTACCAAAATATGAAAATATAATCTATTCACAAGCTGAGGTCACGCAGCACCTTCGGAGATGCTATGGGAGAGAATTTGTTATGTATGCGATACCTCAAATTGCATTATATAAATTTGAGCAGTAAAACTTGCAGAAATATCAACGGTTAACCCATGCATAGATTTGTATTTATACACCGATGTGTGTGCATATTATTTTTCATCAGAACTGCCATCTCTTCAGCTGCACTACAGCTTTAGCAGTCATTACACTTAAGTAACTAGTTTAAAATAGAGATGTAATAAAAAGTGTTACCTTCCTCTATGAATTGCCTCAAAAATCCAGTGACGAGACTGACTTTCTCTAATGGAACGGCGTCGTCCTCGTCCTCATCGCTGTCACTTTTGGGCTGTAGCCAGTGGATGTTCTGGATCACAGTCTATAGGGGATCAAATACAAACGTGTTCTTTGCTAAGATTGAAGCTCATGTTATATGCTACAGAATTATCTTAAAATTGTACAGCATTGATTTAAGATCTACACACCAGTTTAAGAGCCCCCAACAAATGAAATTGCATGATAGTGTTTGCAAACAAATCCCTTGAATAATATAAATCCAATAAAGAAAATGACACTTACCTGTGAGTTCAGCTCATCATTTTTCTCTCTTGGAAATAATATGGGGTGGACATCTGGCCTATTTGAAACAGGCGGCCAGATTCCCGTTTCTTTAAGGCCTTTGCGAATCTGTTTGATAGGCTGCCTAACACGGTGAAGTACCTGCAAAACAAGTAAAAGGAACAATCAAACTGAGGCACTAATGGAAAAACACCACAGTAGCAGATACAGGAGGACTTACAAAGCAAACCTACTAACAGGGTTGGGAGGGTTACTTTGTAAATGTAATCAGTTACTGATTACTGAATACATGGCTCTGAAAGTAATCCGAATACAGTTACAGTTACGTGTCTTAAAAAACGTAATCAGATTACTTTTAGATTACTTTTGGATTACTTTCTTTTTCCATAACAGATGGGTATGTTTTGGTGTACAGGAGACACAAAAAGCAAAAGGAAACTGAACGTGTTTTTACTGTTTTAATGGCTTATCAAGAGCACAACTGAAACATAACATCTGAAACGATGTAACAACATAATAAACTTTTTGGGGATGCAGCTTGGGATGAGGAGTGAGGGACACGGCTTAGAACGGGCGTGTCGCCTTCTGTCCTGCCAGTGTTGGCAGGACCTTGGCCGACCTTGGCCAGGAAAAACAGGGACTTGGCTTGTTTAATTTTTTTGCGGTCTAGATTTCTTTAATTTTTTAATTTTTTGCGTGTGTTTATAAATTAAGTCGAGGGCCGTATCAAATGGTCTCGCGGGCCGTATACGGCCCGGGGGCCGGAGATTCCCCACCCCTGAAGTAGCGCTTCATGTACGCATTTTGCGCTGTCCGGAGCTGACAGGTCCATGGAGCCTGCCTGCAGGCGCTAATCTCAGGACACTTCCACTCTCAGTACATTGCCACTTTCCGAACAGGAAATGCACGCAAATACAATATTTTATATTATTAAGGTACAGCGCCACTTTCCGAACCATTAATGAATGCTTGTGTACACAAAAACGGCAGGCAAAACCGTTTTAAATGTGTGTTTCCTGTATTGCGAATACAGCTGCTTTATTTATGTCTGTATGAAGTTGTTGTGAGTGTGGAGGGAGCAGCTACAGGTTAGCTTAGCCCAATGTTTCTCAAAGTGGGGGGCATGACAGGGGGGGCGAGAGACCAGGAGGAAAAATGGTTATGAAAAAAAAAAATAAAATCATAATTTGAAAGATTATTGATTCAAAAATAATATGATACAGTACAGTACAAGTACGTCTGGGTCTCTGTGTTTCATTCAAGCTCGGCTCTGTGTGTGTGGAACGAGCCATTTTGTGTGCGTGCGCAAGCGAGAGAGAGAGAGCGCACCGGTACCGGAGATCGTTGTTGTTAGCTTCTGGTGCTAGCGAGCTACACTAACGGATATAAGGAGCTCTTTCAACAACAAGGTGGAGGAGAGTCCTCTCCTGTCAGACTGAGAGGCTCAGTGAACTAAAGGACTCTCAGTGTTTAGATAGTTAACTTTAGTCTAAGTTATCTCAGTGGGCGGGTCTCAAACGTTTTGGTCACGATTAATGTAAACAATTATTTCCGAGGCACACATTTATATGATCATTATAGTTATAAAAAAATAAGAGAATAAATGAAAAACAGGTATGAAATACTATAACAGTAAAAAAAGAATAAACTTTAAAAAAGATATATATATATCCATAAAGAAATAGAAAATCTGTTTACAGTTCTGTTTCAAATGGGTGTTGAGAGATGTATCCATAGATCTCTTCATTTTGCTCTCAAAGTGCACCAGATTGATGCTTTTAACTTCAATATTTAAAAAACTTCCCGGGGGAGCATGCCCCCGGACCCCCTTATGTGAGGTCCACTCCCCACTTATAAAAATAGCACTTTACCCCTGCTTACACCTATATGCCGTGAGCTGATTATCGAGCCTTGATTGTAACTGTCGCGGGTACACTGTGTATTTGCATGGGGATTGTTGCAGTAGAAAATTCACCTGTAGCGACCAGTACATTAATGGGAAACCCTAAATGTTTGAGCACCCTCTATGAAACGTCAACCTACCCCACAGCACCCCCAAAAGAAATGTGCAGTGCAAAACAGGCTCATTGCAGCCACTAATGCTGTGATAAGACACACCAAATATCAGCATTTTCTTTCTTTTCATTTTTTTGCACAGATTGCAAAGTGGCAAAGTATTATAACTTATTGTTCTAGCAAAGGGATTGCACAATTGTATTATGTATTTATTTGTTTGACCACACAGACTTATGGAGCATGTTTTATTATCATTGTTCTAGCAAAGTGTTTTTTGTTTGTTTTTTTAAAGGAATGCTCACGTTCATATTGATGTATTTTAATACATGTTAACTTGGCCCATTACGTGACTATTTGTGTTCGGGGGGCCCAACTTTTTTTTTCTCCAAAGGGGGGGCCTAACAGAAAAAGTTTGAGAACCACTGGCTCAGCCTTATCGATCAGTGGCCTGTACTACGAAGCCAGTTCTACAGACCCTGGATATCTCTGAGTTATCTGGCTTAACTATCCCTAACAAGCGAGATCCCGCTAAGCCAGGCATGGGCAAACTAAGGCCCGCGGGCCATATACGACCCGTTGGGCTTTTAAATCCGGCCCGCCGATTATTGGTACAAAATTGTCCAAATGATAGTAAAGACCGCATTAATTTTGCTTTTTTCCTGCAATTCCCGGCATTTCAGTTTCTCCCACTAGATGGCGCACTCTAGACACAATTGACCTTTGCTGGAGTCTGGTCTATTCTCTCAGGCTTAGTGTGATTCGGTTTATTTTTACCTTACTTTAATGACCATCCGTTCACTGTTATTGACTATTGTGAAGAGGCAGACGTTTTCCTGTTGTTTTGTATTAAATCCAGCTATCGGATGGAATCAATACATGGGCTACATGTGGCCATCACAAGTAAAATCATAATGAAAACTACGCCGGTAAAATATGCGTGTAGAAAACGGCTTATGCCACAATATGATAGCAACAGACTGAAACACATTCACTGATGGGGATGGGGGATATTTATCAGCTGCTTGTGTGACAGTCGGACAGTGAAGACTTTCCAGCGGCCGCTGCTGTCAGTTAACAGTAGAATAAACACCGGTGGACGAGCAGCGCTGCAGCGGGCCGTAATGCCGCTGAACATTTATAAACAATGCACCAAGGAACTCTGGAGAAAGGTATAAGGTTGGAGAAGAGGTTCTTTAATTTAATCTGGCTTCGTATGATTAAAAACTACCCGACGCAGTCCTCTATTGATGTTGTTGTGAGCGATGTTGCGGAGAAAATCAGCGACGTAAAACGCTGTGTGGGTCATAAGAAGGCACGTAAACGGTTATGTCATGACGCAAACGATGATGCAATGGAGCAATAATTCACCTTTGAACCTAATTCACCTTTGAACCTGCATCTTACTGTAACAATGAGTGGACCAAAGAAAAGAAAAGTCGACAATGAATGCCGAGTGTTTAATGAGGAGTGGGAAGCTAAATATTTTTTCACCGAAGTGCGATCAAAGGCTGTGTGTCTTATTTACAAAGAAACCGTTGCGGTTTTCAAAGAATACAATATCAGCCGCCACTTTTCCACCAAGCATGCTAACGATGCTAGAAAACAGTCAACGCAAGAACGGGCGGCTACTGCTCAGAGGTTGGCAGCCAACTTAAAGATTCAGCAAAACATTTTTCTCCAACAAACTTCTATTCAAGAGTCAAGCACCAAGGCAAGTTATTTGCTAGCATTCAAATTAGCAAAGGCCAGCAAACAATTCTCCGAAGGGGAGTTTTTGAAATAATGCATGGTAGAGACAGCCGGTCTCTTGTGTCCAGAGAGCAAAAACCCTTTTGAAAAAATGAGTTTATCACGCAGGACAGTGACTCGCCGTGTAGAACTATTTGACGAAGATTTGGCCAGCGAGTTAAACAAAACAGCTGAGTCATTTAAGTTATATTCGTTAGCACTGGACGAAAGTACAGACGTAAAAGACACCGCTCAGCTCTTAATTTTTATCAGAGGGATTAATGACAATTTTGAGATAACGTTTTTGACCATGGAATCTCTAAAGGGGACAATACGAGGAGAGGACTTGTATGGCAGTGTGTCTGGTGTCATCGAGAGTGTCACGATCACAGGTACAGATCAGAACCCAATAGCACGACTCAGATACAACCAGTTTTTAGTAATGTTCAGTTTTATTCAGGTCTGGGACAGGCAGGGTCAGAACCAGGAAATCCGTCAGATAGACAACAACAACCAGACAGGGAGCAGGCAGGAACTCGAGATCCGAATATAGGCAGGCAGGGGTCAAAACCGGGCAGGACAAGAATCTAGGATAGAGAGTAACAGATACTCGAGAGCTTGGCAGAAAAGACCAGACAATCTGGCAAAAGACAAGTGAGAGTGAGGTGATATAAATACTGTGGAGTAATGAGAGAATGAGTAACAGGTGAGGGGAAGGGCTGGGGAGACCAGTTGAGGGAAGTGAGCTGATTACAAGAGCCTGGAGGACGGCGGGATCTGAAATGACAGGAGAGTTACAGATGTGCCAAACCAAAATAACAACAATATAAGTGTCTAACTTGTGACAGAACCCCCCCTCTATGGACGGCTCCTGACGTCCCACGTGGTTGATCAGGATGAGCCTGGTGAAAGTCAGTAATGAGGATGGGTCATAGATACTGCGAGCGGGCACCCATGAACGCTCTTCAGGTCCATAACCCTCCCAGTGTACCAGGTACTGCAAACCTCTTCCACGTCGCCGGGATTTGATGAGGCGACGGACAGTGTAAACAGTCTCCCCGTCGATAATCCGGGGTGGTGGTGGGGGTCTAGAGGGGGGCTGAAGAGGGCTCACATTAACTGGTTTGATTTTGGACACATGGAAGGTAGGATGAATCCTCATAGAAGGGGGCAGACGCAGGCGGACAGCTGCAGGATTGATGACCCTAGATATGGGAAATGGGCCTACAAAACGGGGAGACAACTTCTTCGACTCAACTCTGAGAGGAAGATCCCGTGTGGAGAGCCAGACACGTTGACCAGGGGAGTACTGTGGAGCTGGCTTGCGACGGCGATTGGCGGACCGTTGATAACGGTCAGAAGAGCGCAGTAGCGCGGAGCGGGCCTTTAACCACATGCGTCGACATCGGTTTACAAACGCCTGGGCAGATGGAACACTGGCCTCACGTTCCTGTGCAGGGAACAGGGGTGGTTGGTATCCACGGGAGCATTGGAATGGGGACAGACCAGTAGCAGAACTAGGAAGGGTGTTTGGGCATACTCAACCCATAGAAGCTGCTTTGCCCAGGTGGAGGGAGTGGAAGAGGCAAGACAGCGTAAGGCAGTCTCCATCTCCTGGTTCATTCGCTCTGCTTGACCATTGGATTGGGGATGGAATCCGGACGAGAGACTGACACTGGCACCCAGTAACCTACAAAACTCTGACCAAAAACGAGAAGTGAATTGTGGACCCCGATCAGACACCACGTCACTGGGAAGACCATGCAGCCTGAACAATTTGTAGCATGATCTCAGCCGTTTCCTTGGCAGTCGGTAACTTGATTAATGGAATAAGCAGAGCAGACTTGGAAAACCGATCAATTACTGTGAGTATGACTGTGTTACCGTCTGAGGGTGGTAGACCAGTGACGAAATCCAATGAGATGTGGGACCAGGGACGATGAGGGATAGGCAAGGGATGAAGAAGACCGAAGGGAGCTTGGCGTGAGGTCTTATTTTGGGAGCAGACTAGGCAGGCCGCAATGAATTCCTTGGTATCCTCCTCCATGGAAGACCACCAAAATCGCTGTCGAATCAGAGCTAGGGACCGTCTCACTCCTGAGTGACAAGCCAGACGAGAATTATGACCCCACTGGAGAACCTGGGTACGGAGGGTAGCAGGGACAAACAGACGGTTATCAGGACAAGCACTAGGGGCTGGATGTTCAGCATGGGAGCGCTTGACCTTCCTCCACCTCCCAGGTCACCAGACCAATGACACATGTAGGAGCAAGGATACTCTCAGGATGAGATGGAGAGTTCTCTGGCTGGAACTGGCGAGACAGGGCATCAGGTTTGATGTTCTTAGAACCAGGTCTGTATGAGAGACAAAAATCAAAGCGCGTGAAAAAGAGAGCCCACCTGGCTTGACGAGAGTTCAGCCGCTTGCTGAACGGATGTACTCCAAATTTTGTGGTCAGTCCAGACCACAAAAGGCTGCTCTGTTCCCTCCAACCAGTGTCTCCATTCTTCCAGAGCGAGTTTCACCGCCAGCAGTTCTCGATTTCCAATGTCAAATTTCTTTCTGCTGGGGACAGCTTCCGAGAGAAGAAGGCACACGGGTGAACTTTCTGATCCTCGGCCGACCGTTGAGAAAGAACTGCCCCAACTCCAGTGTCCGACGCATCCACCTCCACAATAAACTGCCGAGTAGAATCTGGAAAAATCAAAATAGGAGCAGAGGTGAAGCGTGATTTTAATTCACCAAAAGCCCCTTCAGCCACGGAGGACCACCGGAAGGGAATGTTCTGAGAGGTGAGGGCTGTGAGAGGAGCTGCCACCAAGCTGTAATTTCGAATGAACCTCCGGTAAAAGTTTGCGAAACCCAGAAAGCGTTGGAGCTCCTTGCGTGTGGAAGGGCGTGGCCAGTCAGTCACCGCCTTGGTCTTGTCAGGATCCATCTTGATGTTTCCGGTGGTGACCACAAATCCCAGGAAAGGAACTTCAGTGGTGTGGAACACACACTTCTCTGCCTTGACGAACAGGTGGTTCTCCAGAAGCTCTGGAGGACTAGGCGAACATGGACAACATGTTCCTGTTTGGACTTGGAAAAAATCAAAATGTCATCCAGGTATACGAAAACACAGACATTGAGTAGATCCCGCAGAACATCATTCACCAACCCCTGGAAGACTGCAGGAGCATTGGTGAGTCCAAAAGGCATGACCAAATACTCATAATGTCCACTGGGAGTATTAAATCCCGTCTTCCACTCGTCCCCCTCCCTGATTCTCACTAAATGGTACGCATTACGTAAGTCCAGTTTAGTAAAAATAGTAGCGCCTTGTAACAGTTCAAATGCAGAGGAAACAAGTGGAAGGGGATACCTGTTCTTGACAGTGATGTTATTGAGTCCTCTGTAGTCAATGCATGGGCGCAGAGTCTTATCCTTCTTACCCACGAAGAAAAACCCTGCCCATGAAGGCCGGATAAGTCCTGCATCCAACGAGTCATTGATATATTCTCCATTGCCTTAGTTTCTGGAGCTGATAGAGAAAAAAGTCGACCTCTAGGAGGAGAAGTACCAGGCAACAGGTCAATAGGACAGTCATAAGCACGATGAGGCGGGAGTGAGGTGGCCCGAACCTTGTTAAAGGCCTCTTTAAGGTCCCAGTAATCCTTGGGAACACCGGAAATGTCTTGACACTCAGAGGTAATCGGCTGACTGGAATCAATAGAGGAACTAGATTTTAAGCAGACAGCATGACAATGAGCACTCCACTCTCTAACTATCCCTTCAGCCCAATCTACATGAGGATTATGCCTCCTTAACCATGGATACCCCAAAATGACAGGCTGATGAGGTGCATGGATAAGATGAAAAGAGAGTGTTTCGCTGTGATTACCTGACATGCTCATTTGAACAGGAGTTGAACGGTGTGTCACTCTGTAGAGAAGACGGCCATCTAGAGCTGTAGCATTGATGGGCTTTTCCAAAGCCTCCCGACCAAGTCCCATCTGGAAAGCCAGCGTTATGTCCAAAAGGCTGGCATCAGCACCAGAGTCAATAAGAACTGCCACAGTGTGCATCTCCCCAGAGCAGCTCAGCTGAGCATGGATTAGGGGTCGAGAGGGCATTTCTAAATTCATAATTCGGCTCACCAGCGCCCTCTGGATGACTGGTGAGCCCTGTCTTTTAAGGACAAGGGAACAAAATGACCCTTGACCACAGTACAAACAGCAGTTCTCCCGCAGGCGGCGCTGTCGTTCCGCCTCGGAGAGCCGGGTCCGTCCCAGCTGCATTGGTTCAGGAGAGTTAGAAAATCCTCCTCTCATCTGTTCAGGGACATGCGCAGACGGCAGAGGCGGAGCCTGAGGAGCAGCGGAGAAAACCCTTTCTCTCCTCCGTTCCCGAAGACGGCTGTCAATGCGAATGGAGAGAGCCACCAGCTCATCTAAATCAGCAGGAAGATCCCGAGCTGCCAGTTCGTCTTTAATGCGAGCCGACAGACCGTTGTAGAAGGCATCGAGGAGTGAAGGAGCATTCCAGTTACTCTCGGCGGCTATGGTGCGAAACTCGATGGAATAATCTGACACAGATCTCCCTTCTTGTGCCAGGTTAAATAGTCCACGAGCAACCTCTCTTCCGGGTGTAGCGTGATCGAAGACTTTCCGCAGTTCATTGGAGAATACTTCCACAGACTAGTAACCTGTATAACCTGTTTCAATAATTATAACTTTGGCCCGACATATCTTAGGCGCCAATAGTCTGTGTAAAATGTATGCTTATGAAACTAGGCTAAATGTTCTCATGAGGGTATTATTTTGTTTTGTTTGCTGTGCTCAATTGTGTGTGCGTTGACTTAGGAATGTAGAGGATCCAGTCGCACCCCCGGGTTTTTAATGGGCCGGATAGGAGCATGGGGGGGTTGCAGGAGAAAGGTAATAAAACTGACAACATAGAGTCTATGCAGAGATTGTGCAGAGAGGAGGATTGGGATACGGAGTGGTACTGCCAGGTGCCGAGGATAAACGAAGATAAGGATTGGCACCTCACCCCCGTTCACCCCAGAATTGTTTATTTCATGGCTGCCATAAAGATGGCCTGCGGCGCAGGAGATCCAAACTTCCCACGCCTATGGCTGACTCACTCTGATTCGCTGCCTAGGGCTCGCCCAGGAGTGAGTCCACCAGTGGATGAACACCTAGGGAGGAGCAACCGACACAACTCCTCCCACACAACTCCTCTCCATTTGTGAGCATAAATATTGTGAATTCTGTACACTCGCGCCGCCTCTGTTCTGTCTGACTGTCTGATACGTACATCGCACGGTAGAAGAACCAAGGCCCGAAGTACTTCGTTATATTGTACTGTTGTTTTTACCATTAAATCAGCTTATTGTTAAACCTCATATCTCTATGTCTGAGCTCTTCCTTTTATAGCAGACCACTCATCAAACGGACGGCGCGGAGCGGGCTCGAACCTTCAACCACTGAAGGGTGCTTCAATCCAACAATTTGGTGACCAACCGACGAACTGTCCAGGGAAGACACCTCGAATACCTCTGACAACTAAACCAGGGCGCCCCACAACTGAAAGGTGAGCAGATACCTGTTATTATCAAAATCTGTGATTGGCTATACTACAACATTTTAGAGTTGCCAGTGGCATTTTCAGTGTTTTAGTCTTACGGTAGAAAAAACCGTACTACAGAATAACACTTTCCAGTCTCAAAGAGGAGCTGCAGTTGTGTTATATGTGGGGTATTTCAAGAGGAGAAACGCAACTTTCAAAATCAATTTGAAATGACCGGATCTCGCAAACTCTTGCTGTGGGGTTAATCTAGAAGACTAAACGTGACGATAAAGAGATTCTGTAGACTGGGTTTCGACTCCTTGCCAAAAGCCACATCGCAGAAAGGGGGTGTAGAAGCGCTTCTGGAAGTCTCTCCATCTGTTGAAATAAACATCGCACTATAAAAGTCAACTAGACTGTACGGGGAATATAAAAACTGTGTAACGAGATTACAGTGGTTATAAATTGGTAAAGGAAGTCCAGCTGCAATCATCGTCCGAGATTTCAGTGGTTTTAAATTTGGTAAAGGAAGTCCAGCTGAAATACTCTGAGAAATAAGGTGACACACACAGTAATTCTTAGACGAATTCTGGGGTTGGGTCATCGACTAACGTACACAGGCAACCTTAGACGGATCTGGGGTTACGTTAGTATATTTATTTTGAGTGTGATTAACTGTGTAACGAGATTGCAGTGGTTATAAATTGGTAAAGGTCCAGCTGCAATCATCGTCCGAGATTTCAGTGGTTTTATATTTAAAGGAAGTCCAGCTGAAATACTCTGAGAAATAAGGTGACACACACAGTAATTCTTAGACGAATTCTGGGGTTGGGGCTCATCGACTAACGTACACAGGCAACCTTAGACGGATCTGGGGTTACTTAGATTATTTATTTTGAGTGTGATTAACTGTGGTTGTATATTATAATATTTTCAACATCAATTTGAAAGGACCGTCCCTGAAAGTATTGTAGAATCTTATTTGTATCTGATATCATATACGTGACGATCAAAGGTTATTGTAGACTGGGTTTCGACTCCATGCCTTGGGCCGCATCCTCGTAAGGGTGTCGAAGCGCTCTTGGGAGTCTCCGTAACTGGTTGAAATACACCTCGCACCGAAAACTATCAGACTGTATACCTGTGGGAATAAAACTACAATAATTAGTAAATTATAGTACGCAGAATATCTGGTGTTTTTTATAAAAAACTAAAACCTTAGGAGAAGCGCTCTTTTGCAGTCTCCGTAACTGGTTGAAATACACCTCGCAACGAAAACTATCAGACTGTATACCTGTGGGAATAAAACTACAATAATTAGTAAATTATAGTACGCAGAGATATCTGGTTTTTTTATAAAAACTAAAACCTTTAGGAGAAGCGCTCTTGGAGTCTCCGCAACGGGTTGAAATACACCTCGCACCGAAAACTATCAGACTGTATACCTGTGGGAATAAAACTACAATAATTAGTAAATTATAGTACGCAGAGTATCTGGTATTTTTTATAAAAAACTAAAACCTTTAGGAGAAGCAGATACGAACGAAGTCAAAATGGAAGGAGAATTTGAACGTGAAGAGAGAGAATTAGGAGTCCCTGTTCCGGGGAGTTTAAGGGAACAGTGGGGACAAGCAGAGAGATTGATACTTAGCGGACTTAAGCCCGGAGATCATAAAAAGGCGAGCAGGATCTCCGTTTCTTACACGATCAGATGATCGCAGAGAATAGAGTAGAGGGTGACGAGGCAATAAGTCTCCTAGCCACAGCACTCAATACATACGAGCGACAGTTGGTTCAGAAATTAGAAACTCTCAACAAGCAGAAGGCAGGTTTTATCAGGGCTTCTAAACTTAACAAAGAAAGGGAGCTAGTTGACAAGCTAAGGAGAATAGGCCATAACGCAGCCTTAGTTATGAATGGAGTGGCAGTAACCTGCTCCTGAGCAAAACTCCCGCCAAAAATCTGCCCGCCATAGCAGCCCCACCCAGTCCTGCACCAGCCCCTCCCACAGAAGTGATAGAGCCAGTCAGGAAGGAGAAGCCATATGGTGGGCCCCTCCCAGACATCCCA
This sequence comes from Dissostichus eleginoides, assembly GCA_031216635.1. Lineage (NCBI taxonomy): Eukaryota > Metazoa > Chordata > Actinopteri > Perciformes > Nototheniidae > Dissostichus > Dissostichus eleginoides. Next base: position 7,070,816 of record CM062264.1, read on the forward strand.
GAGGGCGGTCCCCTCCTCTATCCAGATTTATACAACCCCTTTAAGACCCGACCCCCTCCCTATACGCTTCCCTCCACCTCTAACCCCCCCTCACCCAGTTCCCCTCATGACATTAAAGAACACCTGTATCAACACATACACCTACAGATGAAGAAATACTTGACTTTGTTGCAAAACGCGTCAAATTTTTTAGGACTAAAAAAAGGGATGAAACCTCTGCCTCTGACAGAGAAGACACGGCAAGTCAAGACGGCACAGGGGACTCCACCTTCCTCTGAAACAGGTTGATATAGCCGGTGTCGGACTTTGTTTATGAACACATTAACTGAGGGACAGGTTTCTCCCCATTTGAGCTGACCCACGGCCATCAGTTTCCGGGTCCTGGAGCATTAGCAGTAGGGAAAGAAGTAGAAGAGATGGATAGCAAACCATACTACCAGCAACTTAAGGGCTTGGTATGAGATTTCTCCACCCAGGTGGCTGACGCCAAAGGGGGACCGGAGAAGCACGAGGCTAACACCGCAGAATTCATCTGGCTGAAGGTCATCCGTCCGAAGTGGCTCAACCCAAGGTTCACCGGCCCGCACAGAGTGACTCAGAGGACATCACATGCAGTTCGCCTCGAAGGAAAGGGGGAAACGTGGTATCATTGGAGCCAGTGCGCCGTTGGAAAACCTCCAGCAAGGACGTTAGACGACATCAGAACTGACATCGCTGCAGCAGGACGAGAGAACGACACATCTGACGACGACAGCCCAGCAGAAGCAACGACCCATACAACAGATGACAAGGACAAAGACACAGAGGTAACAACAGGCGATCTTGGAAAGGAGATTACGGCCGGCGAGGAGGCGGACACGAGTCTACGGGACCCCGACCCCTGAAACACACGACTCCATATAGGACCCGACTTTTTTACTCCCACCTTTAGGGGCACTTTCCAATAAGTAGCAGCATTTTTATGCCCACCTATAGGGCCTCTTTCTAATAAGAGTAGTAGGTTATATATAACGAGAGGTTATCCCTATAGTTAAAGGGCAGTGAAAGTCTCCCCACTCACCAGACCTTCTATTTAACAGGTTCTGGGAGCACAGTATTTACCATTACAGGGTACTATTTTACACCCTAGTTTTAAAGAATCTCCTTAGGAGATTTTAGCATTGTGTTCAGAAGAACCTAATTACAATAACACGGACCACTGATTAAAGGTACTCAATAATGACAGACTGTGGATTACACTTCCTTATTGTTTGTTGGTGTACTCTGCTAGTGGGAATCGTGGTTTACTTGGGACACTGTTTGTATCTTGAACACCATTCTTAGTTATATGGCCCATTAGCGAATAGCCTTATTATTTGATTGGGTGTTAATTCCTTGTGTCCTAGTAAATCTCCTATTATTAATAACAGAAATAATGTGTGTTCACCCTTGCCTTTATTTTTGTTTTAATGATTCCATTGACCACCCAGACTCCATTCCCCCGCCAGAGGGGTCCGTAACTAGGGTCAAACCTTCACTTTCCAAGCAGGTAGTGATGGAATAATGTAGACAGGATCAACTATGTACATTACAATGTGCTCCGTTTAGCTAATCTCACTAGGGACGCTGTAGAAGGACTCGCTGAACAGCTGGGGCCGACTTCCCTTATGGCAGTTCAGAATAGAATTGCCCTTGACATGCTGTTAGCTGAGAAAGGGGGTGTGTGTTCAATGTTTGGTGATATGTGTTGTACTTTCATTCCAAACAATACGGCTCCGGACGGTTCCGTCACAAAGGCTTTAGAAGGCCTTCGCACACTATCCATAACTATGCATGAACAATCAGGGATACACAACCCCTTGGAGGAATGGTTTACAAACATGTTTGGTCAATGGAAAGGTTTAATAATGTCTCTTTTGATTTCTATAGCTACTTTTATTGCCATTTTAGTAACATGTGGTTGTTGTTGTGTGCCTTGTATCCGCTCATTGTGTGTTAGATTCATCAGTTCCACCATTGAAGGAAAAGCTGCCCCTCCCCCGCCGTACCAAATGCCCTTGTTGGCTTATGCGTCGGAGGGAGAGGACGAGTATGATGACTCAGCAGACAAGGACGCAGTTTTAACATACTTTGGTCTCCCTCCACTGTCATAAGTGGTTGTTATGGTGGGCTGTTCCCGAAGGTTTAAAGTACTCTAAATCCCAGCCTCTGATGGATTTATATAATGTTGGGGGACAGACGCAGTAGAAAAGAATGACAGTGGTTATGTTTCGAATGCTTTGTGTAAGTTGATCTCTTGAGGTGAGATCAAAAGGGGGATTAAAGTGACCTGTATAACCTGTTTCAATAACTATAACCTTGGCCCGACATATCTTAGGCGCCAATAGTCTGTGTAAAATGTATGCTTGTGAAACTGCTTATGAAACTAGGGCAATATTCTTATTGTTGCATTATTTGCTTGCTGTGCTCATTGTGTGTGCCGTGACTCGGGAATGGTCGCCCCCCCCCGGGTTTTGATGGGGTGGACAGGAGCGTGGGGAGGGGTTGCATGGGAAAGTGTTTAACTTGCAACATTGAAAGTAGCAAGGTCATGTGCAGAGACTTAGAGAATACAAAGAGGTAGTCAGAACAGCACATCGCACCGGCTTTTGCAAAGATAAAGATTGTTATGTTCACCGAATGTTGACCCCTAGGAAGAGGGAGTACCGCCAGGTGCGAAGATAAAGATTGTTATGTTCATCCCATGTTGACCCCATGAATTGTTCACCCCATGGCTGCCATGAAGACGGCCTTGGACTTATCAGCGGGCGCAGTAGATCCAAATCTCCCACGCTCTGTCCAGGAGTGGAAGACGGTCTCCAGGGCAGCAATGGCTGACTCACTCTGATTCGCTGCCTAGGGCTCACCCAGGAGTGAATCCACCAGTAGATAACACCTAGGGAGGAGCAACCGACACAACTCCTCCCACACAACTCCTCCCCGTTTGTGTGTATAAAATATTGTAACTTCCTTATACTCGGGGCCCCTATTCTGTCTGACTGTCCCGATACGTATATCGCACGGTAGTAGAACCAGGGCCCGAAGTACTTCGTTATATTGTACTGTTGCTTTTACCATTAAATCAGCTTATTGTTAACCTCATATCTCGGTGTCTGAGTCCTTCCTCTTATAGCAGACCACTCATCAACGAACGGCGCGGAGCAGGCTCGAACCTTCAACCACTCCAAAGGGTGGTGCTCCAACAAAACATACATCTTGAACACAACACAGAGCTATTAAAATAATTCAGATTCAAGTTTTAACTTCAAACAAGTGCAAGGTACAGGGTGGCCGTGCCACTGCCATTTATAAACATACATCTTGCACACAACACTGAGCTATTAAAATAATTCACAGATTAAAGTTTTAACTTCAAACAAGTGCAAGGTACAGGGTGAACACATGCCACTGCCATTTATAAACATACATCTTGCATACAACACTGAGCTATTAAAATAATTCACCGATTTTAACTTTAAACATACATGTAGAAGGGACAGTGAATCCTCAAACCATCTGTGGATGGCACACGTACTCCCACATTAGTGAGATGTCTGACCCTGATGAGTAGCACACAGCTTATCTAACCTTGGACGGATGGAGGTTGTCAGGCAGAGGGTCATATCAGCCTCAGGCTGCAGCCTTGACCTGTATTTGTTTTTCAAGTAAGTGAGTGAGGAAAATCCACTTTCGCAAAGATAGGTTGTTGCAAAGGGCAAAAGGCTCATCATAGCTTTTCCTGCCAATTGCGGAAAGTCTTTCTGGCAAGAGATCCAGAACTGGGTGAGTGGTTTTGTGTCATATATGTGTCTGAACGTACTGTCCGTGGATAGTTCGATTAGCTGATCCTCCTCTGTCACTGTCAGGCGTGTGCCGTCTGCTGCGTTGTCTGTGAATGGAAACAGTATCCATGTCTTGTCCCTGCGCCAGGAGTCAGCCTCAGAAAAGTAGTGCCCAAATTGTCCCTCGAGCGCCTCCAAATGCGCAAGAATTGCGCGTGTTACGGGGGGCGAGAGCACAGCAGAATCTCCCAGCTCATCCACTGATGGAAACATGGAAAATATTTCCTCCCCGATGCGCTCCCTCCATCTTTTGATTTTTTTTAGAAAGCCTTCCATTTTGTCATACAGATGAATGGCATGTGTATTGGGGCCTTGCATTGAACTGTTCAGTTTGTTCAGCTCAGCGAAAACATCAGCAAGATAGGCAAGTTTGGTGACCCAAACATTGTCACTGAAAAGTGCAGCCAGCTCTGTGCGCTTTTGGAGAAGTAAAAACTCCCGAATAGACTTGCGCAATTCCAACACACGTGACAACACTGTTCCACGTGAAAGCCATCGAACCTCGGAATGGTACAGTAGCGCAGTGTGTTCTTCTCCTCAGCAGCACAGAGATTAGAGAAGAGACGCGTTTGCAATGCGCTCTTCTTGACTAGATTGACTACTTTCACTACCGAGTCCATGACATCTGCCAATTCAGCGCTCATATCTTTGGCAACAAGTGACTCCCTGTGTAGCATGCAGTGCGTCCAAATCACTTGCGGAGACACATCCCTTACAAGCGCGATTAGTCCACTTTTTAAACCAGCCATGGCTCTTGCACCGTCAGTGCACAGCGCAATACATTTTGTCCACGGAATGTCATTTTCTCTGAAAAAAATATCAATCACTTTGAAGATTTCAGAACTAGTTGTGCGTTGAGGGAGGCACTTACAAAACAAAAATTCCTCCTGCATTTCCTTATCATCGACAAAGCGCACAAACGCCAGAAGCTGGGCGTCCTTAGACACATCTGTTGACTCGTCTAATTGTAATGCAAATGCATCTGCCAACCTCAGCTTCTCTATCAGTTGCACCCTCACATCAGATGCCATCTCGTCTATACGGCGAGCTATGGTTGTGTCCGACACTGGAATGGTTTTCAGTTTGTTAATGTCAATATCATTCCCATACATTGTTTTACACATATCGGTTGCTGAAGGCAATATTAAATCCTCTGCAAGTGTGTATGGCTGTTTCTTCTGGGCAATCCGAAGAGCAATTTGATAAGAGCATTTCAAAGCTAGCTCACCAACTTTGGCTGATTTTCTGATCAATATCTGTTGACCTTGGAGGGATTTGAGGCTAGCTTGGAAGTATTCAACAGGTTTGTCTTTTAAGTGGCTGTGTGTTGTCTCCAAGTGACGCTGCAGCTTTGATGGCTTCATAGATTCATTTGAAAGAACAGTAGAGCAAATGACACACATTGGAAATTCAATGCCATCTGTCTCCTTAAAGGTAAAACCAAACTTCAGATAATTATCTGCATATTTTCGGGTCTTCTCTCGTTTGCGCTTACCCTTATTAGCTGCTACATCAGCAGCAGGTTCCGCCTCGCCACTTGCATGTTCACTGGTGGTTTCTGAGGTGGATGGTATCTCTCTTGTGCTTGTGGATTTTTTTGGTCGAGTTACAAAACGATCAATTTTTATATATATATATAAAGGTATGGTCTTCTCAATAATATCGCAGCGTGCGTCTTTGTGTCTGGGTCCTTCGTAAACTGGGGACTGAATAGGCTCTCGGCCAATCACGGGGAACCTAACAGAGCCAGCGTGTGTGATGCGGCCTCGTGATTGGCACAGCAGCGATAGGGGCGGGTCCTCCCCTTTGTGTACAGGAAGCCTGGTGGGACAGGTCCGGGGTAGTCTCCTGCTGTGAGTGAACCGGCGCCTAGCTTGAGATAGCTACTGTGTGTAGCTGAATGCGTGCATTGCTGACTGAAAGATAACGTCTTCTGCCTCCATTTCTCCGTTCGCTACAATATGTTGGATTCATGTTAATGTGCATTTAAAGACATTTCAATTTGTGGGAAAAAAATGTTTGAAAAAAAAAAATTTTTTTAAGAAATATAAAAAATGGTCTAATCAACCAAAGATTTCGCGACCCCCTTTTGAAGACCTCTGGTCTAAAGCATTTATTACACACATTTTCCCCTCTCATATTCACAGTGTGGATCAATTGAGAAGTAATCTGCGGCCGCGAGCTCTTATGTGCCATCATGACGCGCATGGTGTTATGTTTTAATATATTAGAATGAAGCGCGAGCTGTGTGCTCGAGTCTTCCTGTCTGTCGGCTGAACTCTGCTGCTCCGCGATGAGGGTCTAACTTCAGCAGCTACATTACCTACGGGTGCGTTCGTTAATAGTAACTGTGCGCTCCGGAGTCACTGTGGCACAGACTGGACCGCTGGTGAACAGCTGTTAGAGCGGGCCGTTCAGGTGTTCAGAGCAGAGCTCCCTGTCGGAGCGGCAGAGCGTGATGTGAACTTAAACGTTTTTCTGTCGCAATATTATTTAAGGAATCGTTGAGCTAGCTAACTAGCATATATTGTCTCTATCTGCTAACGTTAGCTTTAGCCTTCGTTTTTCTAATAGTTTTTTCATAGGCTATAAACAGGTGGTATAAGTATAGATATTGTACTAGAGTAAAAGTAGAAGTACTCAGATCTTGTACTTTAGTAAAAGTAGAATTACTCAGATCTTGTACTTGAGTAAAAGTAGAAGTACTCAGATCTTGTAGGCTACTTGAGTAAAAGTAGAACTACCAGAGTGTAGGAATACTCTGTTACAGTAAAAGTCCTGCAATCAAAATGTTACTCAAGTAAAAGTACAAAAGTATTATTATCATCAAAATATACTTAAAGTAGCGACAGTAAAAGTAGTCATTGTGCAGATTGGTCCATTTCAGAATAATATATATATATATATGTTTTATAATGATTGATTATTAAAGTGTTCTGAAAGCTGGTAAAGGTGCAGCTAGTTTGAATGACTTTGTATACTGCAGGGTAGCTTGTGGATTTACTCCAGGTGGAACTAAAGTCTGATTTAACAATTGATTATATTTCACATCATTCATCCAGATCTGTAAAGTAACTAAAGTTATTAAATACATGTAGTGGAGTAAAAGAACACCATTTTCCTCTGAATTGTAGAGGAGTAGAAGTACAAAGTAGCAAAACATTGAAATACTTAAGTAAAGTCAAAAGTATGTCAACATTTTACCCAAGTATAGTACTTGAGTTTATGAACTTGGTTACTTTACACCGCTGGCTATAAAGATAGAAAGACTAAGCTTTGCACAGAGGCATGAAAATATATTTTCAAAAATGATCAACAGTCCTGCCAAAATTATAAACTGACTGCTCCACAATTAAAATAAATGGTTTTATATATTTCTATTAGTTGTGACTCTTTTGCGTTTCTGTTATTATTGACACTGCTGCTTTAGTTGTTCTGACTGCTAAAATCCTCTGTTATTCCTAGTTTTAAAGCCGATATTCCGTGGGGTGGGGGAGCCGGGAGCTCGGATCCTTGTCACCTTTTTCATACCTGATGAGTTTGCATCCCTGGGCTTGATATTGAGTAAGAAAAAGGTTTATAACGCTGTGAGAATGGGTCTGCGGAGAGCATTTCTCCGCGATCCCAACTCGTCTATACGAGCGTTCAGGGAGCTCTATGCAAGTCAATGGGGACTCCCTGTTAGTTAGCCAAGGGACCCTGGTGTGTGAGGCGGATTGGTCCATTTGGACCAATCCAGTCATTTGTTGTTGATTTGGGTATTGACACGTCAGAGATCCCAGGAAGAAAACAATGGAAAATGAGAAATCTCCAACGAGGCGTTTTGGGGCAGCATAGACAGGTCTTTTCTGTGTTAGAGTTTTACTCGCTACAGGGTGTACTTTGAGGGTTTTTGACTCTGCAGACCGTTTACATGCATAAAAACCTTCATAACACACAAGGGGACGGGTAATAACCAGGAAAAGCATGACATGGGCCCTTTAAATACATTGACATGTGAAAGCTGACAAAAAAATCCTGTTGCTTGGTCAAATCTAAATGTAACTTTTTGCAAGGAAGGAACAGTCAACTTCCCTGATGTCAGTATTTAGTCATGTTTAATGGAATGTATATCAGTGTATCATAGTTGTTACTTTATCTATTTAAACCAGATTCTCTCGATTCTTTGTACAGTATGAAAGGGGTCTTTGTACCTTTTGAGTCCATGCTGAAGTTCACTGATGTTAGGAATAGGTCTGTCTCTCGTGGTCAGCATCCTCTGGTCTGTCTGCATCACCTGGAAACTTTAAACAAACAGATAGTAAAGTAACAATGTGTTGGTCACAGACTTTTTTACATGCAACCGTCATGTCCTAATTTTTTTTGATTATCCTTAATAAAAAAGTGCTGGATATCACAGCCCTTACTGTATCTTATCAGTTGGATTGTGTATTATTGTCTAGTTGGGGTCTTTTTTATTTTACTGTTATTTTGGAATAGTTTTTCATGAGACAGTCAAATTAAATGTGTCCTATGCCATATTCACATTCATTTGTAACACACACGTAAGGGTAAAAGACAAACATCTTTAACAAATGTAATACAATGAATAAGCTTAATTGTCACAGAAGCACACATAACGTCATATCTAATATTTAAACAAATCATTTCCTTGTCCCTAAAGCATTGACTACGCTATTTTTCGTCGTTAAATGCAGGCATTAAGTTACATGTTCACGTTCTGCTGCCACAATAAGTCGGTTTCTCCAGTGTAATGATAATAAAATGCTTAGTAAGTATTGGTAATAATATTAATAAAAACAACAACGTTTGGGTTCGTTCGTTTAATATGATGGTAACGTTAACCAGTAAGCTTCAATAATCAACTCAAGCTCAACAAACCATATTGCAATATCTACGTTAACGTTATTTCTGGAACCATCTGGAAATGTGAGATTAATATTTTTCAGATACACAGATCTTATAGTGAGGTTAATCTCATATACAGTACGCTGCTCTTCAACACTACTGTGACGTTAGCTGTCTGCATCGTCGAGCATAGCTAATTTAAATAAACAATATCATTGCATACAGTTACCTAACTAGCAAACTAACAAATGTACAAGCATGACCTTATTTTACCAACCTCACACAAAAGCCTTTTGTTCTACAGTATAATCCTTCTTAATGTTTTACACTTCTCTAATATGTTTTAACTTGCATGCTACGGATAGCATCGTTAGCACAGACGGAGCTTCCTCCCGCTCGTTAGCTGAATAAAAAGACCAGTAAGAAATAAAGTGCTTGAATTTCACTTACCGAAGAAACTGCATTCAGGGACGGTCTGTTTTAACCGCAGAGCCATAAGATAAGTCCGATATTTAAATGAAGAATACTCCACCAGGCACAGACACAACCAACACATCAACGAGTTCAAGTTGTGTTCCCCGCATCAGCCTCGCAGCCTCGCCCCTGTAGCATCCTGGAGCTTACTGAGCTAACGGAGCTAGCAGAGAGACAGCTAGAAACAGCACTCACTGTAGAGACCTGTCACTCAAGGTGACCACGCCCTAATTTATGCAAAAACGTTAAGACCTAATATAAATAAAAGGGTCGCGTTATAAAACAATTCACTCACCAATTCATAATCATGAAGATGGAATCTAACTATATCCCGAATGATTTTTATTGCATCCAGGGGTAGAAACATGTTTATTTCTGCTGTAAAGTTGGACATTTTAACATGGGGGTCAATGGAAATTGATCCTTTCTGCAGTCATCGCCTATCGGCCAATAGATGAACTGCAGTTTGTGGCACTTCCTTATTGGCCTCCCGGCTCTGCCCCAGAGTTTGCCGCTTGGTCACAGCGTATACTTCAGCGGAATATCAAAACAACGGCCCGGGGTGCAAAATTCATCAATGACAGCGACCCTCTACCACACAAAACAACACCTGTAAATAACCCAATTTGTGTTCTTTGAAATTGAAAAGGATATTGCATTGTGTTTGTTACTTTTGTTGCAGTTGTATATATGTCTTAAGTGTAAATTGGCATGCTTTTATTTCGAAGGCGAGTTTACGCTGTTGACAGCAAGTTGTTGTTGCTATGGAAACAAGAACATCTTCACAGCGGGCGGAACTTGAAGCCTCTTGAGGCACACCAAACACGGGTGGCCATCTCTGCACAAACTACACACGTGTACATCTACGATTAGGATAGGTACACACATCCAGAATTATAGCATAGAAGGCTTGAATCCTGTGGGAAAAACTCTCTCTTTGGTAGGTAATTGAATGTACATGGCCTCTTTGGCAGAGAAGGATTCATGGTATTCATAGAAGAGAGAGCCACTGTAAAGAGAGCGAAGTCTAAGATGATGGACAAATATGTATCGAGCTATTCTTCATTATTCAGATCCACATAACAGATATATATTTATTTATTTTTAATTTATTATTATTTAATTTATAGTAGTATAATAACTTACACATTCTGTATAATTGCCTCAAAATATGACTTACTGCAGACTAAATGTTTACATAATAAAACATTGCCTCATGCAAAATTGTATGATATACCTGCTAATATGTGATTCCTGACCCCTAGATTCCACCGGGTCCGTCTGCGCCGCGTTACGGCTGCGCCGCGGCGTTCACAGCGATCGCGGCCACTCTAGTCAATAGGCGCGTTCACACCGGAGTACTTTTCCCCGTACTTTTCCCGTCTGGTTCTGTTAGTACCCCTTATGTCGCGTTCACACGAAAAAGAGTACTTAGTGCCAGGAACTTTTACCCCCATTTTTAGTGCCTGCTGAGAGGTGGTACTCTCCTGGGGGAAAAAAGTGCCCCAGTTCTGATTGGCTGGGCGAATTGCAAACCACGCCCCGTAAAACTCTGAAATGTTTTGTAGAGCCGCCATTTTTTATCCTCGCATTAGCATTATTAGCATTAGCATTAGCCCAGCGCACAAACGCAGAGAGACTAACTTATGGCAACACAAAAAAAAACATGGGAGCGGTGGAGATGAGGAGGTGTCGGCGTTCTGGTGATTTACTCGGAAGGCTTCAGTAGAAGCTGCTGGGAGTCCCAGCAGCTTCTACTGAAGCCAGTCCCCAACTCCGGGGACTTCCGGCCGGGGACTTCGGGTGGCAGTATACGCCGTGAAGTTGTTTGCGGCCTGCCAGTAAACCCAAAGCAGAAGAAGACGAAGTGACGTCAGCGGTTCATTTGCTTAATCTTCCCTCAGGGAAAAGTACTCCGGTGTGAATGCGATCGGCTCTTAGTTCCATAGGGGAATTAAGTGCTGGCACTAAGTGCTGGGAACTAAGTACGGCAAAATACTTGGTGTGAACGTGGCTAATGGGTGCTATTCCACCAGACGCGCCGCGTTATGGCTAGATGCGTCCCAGAAGCGTCTTGGCGCTGGGCTCCGCTAAAAATAGGCGGCTGGTCTATTTTCGACGTGACGCGAGGCGTTGCATAGCGCCGGGCAGGAAGTGGAACGGTCAGAGCATCCAGTCAATACCCAAAACAAACACATTTTGCAGACCCTTTCCCTCCGTACCGTAGTCTTTCAAGTCGGAGAATAAATGCCAGCGTTCTCCTCCGGTTTACAGGCACTGTGTAAATTATATATAGAATAATTATGATGATGAATATATTTTTTTACCACTAAAATACAGCAACACATCTTTGATTCATGTAGTTTATAACTGGACTATTACAATTATTATTAACTTTGTCTGTACAAAGTAGTCTGTCCAGGAAATATGCCCAAATCAACAAAAACTGCGAGCCGGCACGCAAGACGCTCCGCTTCTGAAACGCGCCTGGTTGGGTATGACGCTGGAGGAGGTCGGACCAAAACCACGGCGCAGCCGTAACGCGGCGCAGACTGACCCGGTGAGTCAGGAATTGCTGCTTCAGGGGTCAGGAAGCTAGAAACTGTGGTTGGAGCTGAGACTTCAATTCCCAGAGTCCTCGGGGGTACGACGTCAGTGGGAAGCGGAGCAGCATGGTAAACGCGGAAGTAGAAGCATGGGTTGAGGAGGAGGGACCTGGTTTGTTTACATTTGCAGGCAGCGGAAAACGGGTTTTGTTCCAGGGAATATATTGTGGAATTAAAGGCTTCAAGCTGATTTAACTTTGAGAAGGGAAGACAGGATGGCAGGTAGTTTAGAAATGCCGGAGTCAGCTTGCTCCTGCCTTTTTTGGTGTCGAATTGCCCGCTGGCCGAGAGATATTGAGCCTCTTAATTGACGCTCTGTGATGAGAGGGGTTGTTACCGGTACTGGCGAATCGACTAGTCAACTAGTCGACTACCTCTACCACTAGTCGGCGCTGTAGGCCCTAGTCATCTAGTCGTGAACAAAATGGAGGCAAACGTGGGAGATGCCGACATTGGCGCTGAGGTGCTGCAAAATGCTCCAGCAAAACACGTCCGACATTCAGGGGTCCTCATCTTATGCGCAAGTGCGCCGCACCTATGCACTCTACAGTTTCAGTTTTAGCTCCGGCGCTAAAAGTTCAGGAGCGTGCTCCACTAGCACCCCCTCTTTGAACAGCTGTTTGGACCTCATTTCGAAGCAACAAGAAAACACGGGTCAACAGTGGCGCGGATGAGCTACAGGATTACTGCCAGCAGACACCCCATATCCCCACAATGGATAACCTCTGAAGTGGTGGGCACAAAACGCGAACCGCTTCCCCCGTTTAGCCAAGCTTTCCAGGAGCTATCTGGCTAGCCACCAGCACCCCAAGTGAACGGATGTTTTCCCTGGCAGGCACCACTGTCACCCGACAGCGGTCAAGCCTCCTTCCCTCACATGTTGATGCTTTGGTCTTCCTTAACGCAAACCAAAAAACCTGGAAGGGTGGACATCGTTATCGAGGAGGACAGTGACAGCGAGTAAAGTGTTGCGCAATGCGCACTGGATTTACTGGGGGGGGGGGCGTTTTGCCGTCATTTGACGCCCTTCTTCAGCTCGGAACGCCCTCAACTCGAGCCCGTCCAAAAAAAAATTGATCGGAGAGAAGATCGACCATTTTTATCGTTTCAATGACAAAAAGGAAAAAGGAAAATGATATCCCTCTGTTGGAGGGGCAAAGGAGGCTGGTAAAAAGTGTACTGCCGGCAAGCCTTGCCGTTGGCTCTCAGCCCGACCCTGAGTTGCCGCCATCCGATCATCCGCCAGCATCCCCGGCCCGTGCAGGTGCCCCGGAGCCGGAGTTGTCGTCATCTAGTCTCCCACCCCATCCAGAGCCTACGCCATCCGACAATGTCACTTTTACAAAATTACAAAAACAACCTGAACGACGTAACTGGCGTCTGTACAGATGGGGCAGCGGTATGACTGGAAAAGAAAATGGGGTCGTGGCGCGTTTAAAAAGGAAAAACCCAGCCATCGGTGGCTCACACATAAGCTAAACTTGTGTGCCCAGCAGGCTGCTGCGGCGATACCATCCCTGCAGCACTACCAGAGGACGGTGGGCAGCATCTATGGATACTTCTCCAACAGCAGCTCTCTGCAAGCACGGCTTAAAGAAATGCATGTCATCCTTGACACTGATGACGTGAAGCTCAAGTCAATCCATGCCGTCCGCTGGCTGAGCTTCGGCGAGGCCCATGTTGCTTTACACAGAACAATGCACGCTGTAGCGGAGGTGTTTCAGCAGGACGCTGAATTAATGCATGACACGATGGCCGAAACACTAGCAAAGGCAATGCTGACCTACGAATTTATCGGCATCAACAGTCTGCTGTGCGACATATTGGGGACCATAGCGTGCCTGAGCAAGGCATTCCAGCTAAAGCCCCTTTACTCAACGATCAATGCGCTGCGAGCCATGCAGATTGGAGAAGAAGGCGGCCCAAAATTCCAAGAATTCCTGGCCAACATTGCGGAGAACAACGGCGAGACGTATTTCAAGGGAGAAAAGATAAAGGCCACCAGGGTGATGCGGCAGGCCGTGGATGGTGTAAGGCAGCGCTTCCTCGACACCCTCATCCAGAATATTGAAGATCGTTTCCCCGACATCGGCCTCTTTTCCGCTTTTCGCATCTTTGACCCAAGGTGCCTGCCACAGGACAACACTGAACATGCGCGATTTGGACGCGATGAGCATCCTGGATCACTTGTGCCCAGCGGGACGGGAACCTATCGTTGACACAGACACCTGCAGCACAGAGTGGCCACCTTTTAAGGAGCTGGTCCATGCAAACTACAGCAAATATTCCTTCCAGGAGTTGGTGAAGATTATGGCTACACAACATGCTGGCTTCCTACCTGAAACCACAATGCTCCTGGCTGCAATCTCGGTCATTCCAATGAGCACATGTGCCGTGCGAACGTGGATTCAGCGTTCAAAATCGCATAAAGACCAAGGGCAGGGCAAGAATAAAAGCAGAAAATCGCGACGTCCTGATGAGAATCTGTATTGAAGGACCACCCATTGAACAGTTTGACTTCTACAGAGCCCTGGAAAAGTTTTGAGCGGAAAAACACCGCCGCATTTTCCAAGGACCATGCAAGGTGATGTATCATGTAACAAACGTTGCGTTATTATTGTCTATTGTGTGCGTAAAGAGACAGTAAAAGGAACGGTGCATTTCAATTCAAAATGGTGTGTGTGTGCATATATACTTAAAGAGATAGTATTTATTATAAAGCCATAGTATATATCTCCCCCCCCACTCCCGCTCTCGGGGTGGACGCCCTCTCGGCCCTGGTCTGGCGGAAACACTGGTTCCGAGTGATGCATGTGGTGCGGGATCTGCTGCTCGTTCCAGCGGCGTCTGAGCTATGCTCTCAGCTAGCCTATGTTTCGGATATGAGGCAGGCTTCTTCCCCCGTGGATGATGATTGGCTTCCGGATTCGGAGATAGCGAGACACATATGCAAAGAACAGCAGCAGCTAGTGATGGCAGTTTGACACTGAAGCTTCGATACGTGCTTCAAACCCTGGTTTTCCTATTCCATAGAAGCAGTGCTTCGAAGCTTGCTTCAAATCACGTGACATATGACGTCCGAAGCAGCAACTGCTTCATTTCCTGAATGAATCAACTCACTAGTTTGCCGTCCAAACAGGTGATTCAATGCACTGCCTCGTCTCGATTCTGACAGGTGACAGGTTGAAACAGTTTCAAATTTGAGCACTTCAACACCTTATAACCGCTCTAAACAATGCGCAATGTGTGGGTTGTTGTCGTAGTTTGCGTTGTTGCTGTTGAGTTGTTGTTGGTATTGCATTTGTATTGGATCATTATAGAGCAAGCCAGGAAGAAAGATAGGTCGTTCTGGCTCGGGAAACACTTCAAAATGTGGAGAAGTTGTGAACAAAAAGACAATTATGAGTAGGCCTATTAAAAAAAAAGGTTCAACAGTTTAAAGGAGACCTATCATGCTATATTTGAATAATATATTGTAGTGCATTACCTACATAAGGTATATTTATACGTTTTCTTTTCAAAATACCAAACAGATCATGCATTTTAGCCATGCCTCATTTTGCTGTATTTTGCTCTCCTCCACCCTGTCTTTGCATGTGCTGCAGCTGACCACGCCCCCCTGCAAAGGAGGGGGCCGAGTTACGAGCGTCATGTTACCATGCTGTTACCATGCCACGGCAACCTCTCATTCCCCTGATTGGTGGAGAGTTGGCCATATAGGCGGAGCACCACTTTTGTGACGTAGCAAAGAATTCAAATCTGTATCAGTCTGTATCAGATCCGTTGCAGCCCCGTTTTTAGAGATTTGGGTATGGAGGAAAAGAGAGAGGGTTGTGTTTTCTGACACTTGGTGAGTTCCCTGACACACCGGGGACACATATTCATGTATAAAAGACGTACAAAGGTGCATTTTGCATGATAGGTCCCCTTTAAAGAATAGATAGCCCAGTGGATAGAGCCGGCGGCCCGCATGCGGCGACGTCCTCCTTGCAACTGGTTTGAATCCTGGACTGGATGAACTTTTAATCAATGCCCGCTTTTCAACTTTAATACTATAACTGATAAAAGGCCCTTGCCGGCCAAAAAAAATGCCTTTAGAAAAATACAAAATAAAAAGAATAATGTAGGCTACCTCAATAAAGATCTTTGAGTGTTCCCCATCCCACATAATCATCCCCTGCCATAATTACACAAGCACACCCAACCAATGCCACATTTTCCAGCACTCTCTTCTCAATAACCCAATACACATAATTATCAATCTTTAATTGCTAATAGAACATGATATTCAGTCTTAGTGTGTGTGTGTGCATCGAATATTTTTCAAGGCAAAGATACGTTAAACCCACTGCAGCCTTGCACTTCGCCAGGAGAGGTCGCTGTAACTGAAGCTTCGAGAAATGAACCTATTTTAGAAACAATTGTCCAAGTGGTTCGATGCTTCATTCAAAGCTTAATTTGCCCATCACTAGCAGCAGCCGGTAACCTGAAAATGTAATGGAGGACTGTGTAGAGCAGCAGCGATGTGAATAAAGCAGGCAAGCAGCAGCAACATGAAACACAGCAGCAGTAGCAATGTGAACGCAATAGCAGGGCACGAACGCAGCAGCAGCAATAGCGAGGCAAAGGCAGGCAGATCTGGCAGCTTAAATAGAGCGGCATGTTTAGGAGAATGCATTGGTTGGTTGTAAGAGGGACGAGGTGTGTCACGTGTTAATGTATCATTGGTGCTCAAGTTGACTGCCTGAACTAGCTCGCAGGCTTCGCCCCATTCACTGAAAAAACTGAACTGTTGACTTTAATTAAATGTTTTACGTCAACACATTTCACACAAAAGTATTAGTTAGGTTAGTTGAAAGCAATAATAATAAGTTGGACCGAATGTTTTCTATTTAGACTTAATTGTATTATTTACTACCCTGACATTCTTTTTTAAACGTTGACTTAAATACATCTATTTATTTAATTTATATTACTCATAATTGTAATAGGTTAGTTGAAAGCAATAATATTAACTTGAAATAAAAAAATAATAGGTTCAACTTAATATTATTACTTTCAACTAACCTAATACAGTTATATGAAATGTGTTGACATATTACATTTAATTAAAGTATACATTTCAGTTTTGTCAGTGTACTATAATATTGCACTTAGCACTTAATTTTGTAAATAAAATGCAGGCTGCTTTCAATAGAGTGCTCACTCAGTCTCATATGTCATTATCTATGTTTATCTATCCTCTCATTTGCTGATAATTCATCCCAATTTTGCACCTGATTTGTACCTTGTGATTTTAGGAAAAAAGTAGTTTCTCCCAACTTAATGTTTTTTCTGCCTTAATCGGTTGATTCATGGAATCCTGGAAAATGTACACAAGGCCGCTGAAGGAAGGAATGTCAAATAACTTCTGTAAAGCTCATACAGTACACATGGATGTTTGTCATGTCATACTAGCTTTAGTGGTAATCCAGTACAACCCGTGTTGTAAAAGTGAAGATAACCAAATGTCCGGGCTTTGAAAGACTTCCCCCATCTCTCCTTGTGAAAACATCTCACCAGCTGATGACCACCCCTCCTTTCTGTTCATCCCCTATCAGTGGTGAGCTAGAGACAGAGAAAGAGAAAGCGAGGCGAGGGTGATGACGACGGCAGGCTGAAGCTCAGTGCAAAGCTCCGGGTTATCAAACTCATTAATCTACATGCCAAAGTCCCTGGATGAATAATTGTGCGTTTGAATTTATCTGCCAGTGTGATAGCTACAGCTCAGCTCTCCCTGCGCCACAACTGACACCGCATTGTGTCCCGGCCTTGTAATTATTGCACGCTTTGTCTTTGCTCGGGGTGGAGGTGGGTGGTTAGTGTGGAAACACAAACTCTCCCACCTCTTCCCTTACAGCTTTTCATAAGGAATCATCTCTGTTATGCCTCTTCCTTCCTTCCTTCTGTAACCAGGTTGAAAATAACCCTTACAGTGAAATTAAAACAAGATAATAAATATGTAATTTAGTTATAAGCGTGGTTAAAATATCTAGTTCATGCAAAGATAACGACTAAAAGATATTTCATAACAGTTTAAAAAGGGAAAGTATAATAAATATGTTTAAAAGACTAAAATGTATAATTATAAATATTGTGTTTTATTTTGAAAGTTCATGGTTGAAAAAGGAATTAGTGTTTGTGAATAAGGAAAATGCCGGTCACTGATTGGTTCAGGGGGGCGGGTTGAGGTTCGCAGGAAGTGAATGCGGAGAGAGAGAGAGTGTGCGCAACGGTACGTCCACGCGGCAGCGTGCGTTGAAGCTTGCCGGTGGGCGTGTCTGGAGCGCGACCAACAACCAATCACATTAATCTCCCGCCCCGGACACACAAGCACGCGGTTTGATTGGCTAGAGCTTGTACTGGCATATGATTTGATTGGCTGACACTTCCGTCGAAGCTTGAAAAGTCTAACTTTTCTCAACTTTCGAAGCGAGCAACGGAGGCAAAGCGACGCGACGGAACCACAATGCATTTCGGCAAAGCCTGACGTCACCCCATTCAAAGTGAACGGGAAGCTGCGTTGAAGCTTCAACGCACGCTGCCGTGTGGACGGGCCGTTAAGAGTGGTGGCTTGACTGACAAAGTCGCGGAACAGAGTGAATTCAAGTTGAAAGTTTATAGCAAATAAGTATGTAGTTAGTGTCTCAAGATTATCAACTCGGACAAGTTTAATATTCTAAAGCCAATACTTTTTTTTTTTAAAACAGATGAAAACAAACTGTCCCGGACCCTGCCGTGTTATCTATGATTACTATATGCCTTTACTTCATAATTTCAGTGGAGGGAGGGGGAGCGGCGCTTCTTCCCTTTACAAGCTTCAAAAATGTATTTATCATGAGATTTTGGCAATAACAGTTTCATATTCTGAAAGCCAAGTCTTTGTTTATTTAAAATCAAACAAAACACCCGAACCCTGAAAAACTAGTTTTTTACACAAATCCACGTTTATTTTTTAAATGAGCCGTTGCGAATTTTGACTGATTTCGATAGAGCGGGTCACAAATAATAACAAATTAGAAGGAAAAAAATATATACAGATTTCAGTATTCGGAGGCTCTGAGCCCCATTTCTTTACCTCACAGACGGCAAAAAAAGCCCGACATTATACGATTTTAAATAAAAACAATAATCGTGGCTTGATATTGAGTAAGAACATGTTTTTATGAACCACACAGCTTCCGGTCTTCCAAGACCCGACCGGACAAAAAGACGCAGGCACGAAACATACTACCAATAGAAATACATTGCTTTTAAAATCGTTGTGTGACAGGAAAAAAACGGGAAAATTGTGTTGGTGAACACGAATCAATAGATCACATTTATTTCGCGACTATAACACGAAATGCCGTGAGACTGGGTTATGTAATTAGACCTTAGCATGTTAGTATGTTGTTATAAATTATAAACTGAGGATTTGACCGCGTCGCTATGGTTGATACTTTTAGAAACAGGCTTTAATATAAAATCTTTAAGTATTATACAAGTAAAACTACATTTTGCTTTAATCCCATGTAATTGTAGAATGAACACAGTCTTCCTTTGAAGATGTATAAGTCAGGTGTCTTGAGTAGTCAAAATTACCTACAAATCATTGTACACATTTGTAAATATTATTTTCCACTTGTTACCATTGTGAGTCTATTTTTATGCAGCTCTGCATGATTTTGTGGCTACAATTCAGGCTAATACGCTACCAGAGGTGGAATAAGTACTCAGATATTGTACTTGAGTAAAAGTAGAAGTACTCAGATCTTGTAGTGAAAGTAGATGTACTCAGATGTTGTACTTGAGTAGAAGTACTCAGATCTTGTACTTGAGTAAAAGTAGAAGTACTCATATCTTGTACTTGAGTAAAAGTAGAAGTACTCAGATCTTGTACTTGAGTAAAAGTAGAAGTACCAGAGTGTAGGAATACTCTGTTACAGTAAAAGTCCTGCATTCAAAATGTTCCTCAAGTAAAATCTAGAAAAGTATTATCATCAAAATATAGTTAAAGTAGTGACAGTAAAAGTAGTCATTGTGCAGTTTGGTATAATAAAACACACATTTGGTTGTTTATAGCATAAAGAACATCTGATTTAATGTGAGGTTGGGAAATAATCATTTGAGTATAAGTATGTGTATATAAATATGTAATTTACAACAGCTGTAAGATGCTTGAAAAGCTTGAAAATGCACTGTGAAAATGCACCTTGAAAAGTGCTTGAATTTGACTTTGGAAAAGGTGTAAGAACCCTGTACCTTATTAGTTCCATAATAGCGTGTTGAACAACAACGGATAACCATATTGAATATAAAGTTTTGTGGGTAGAGTCTTATAACGTTAGTCTCTGTTTATTTTTCTTAGATTCCGTTCTAGAAGAAATTAATCAGAAGTAAAGAGTTGAGTCTCCATAACAGGTTAGAAACCTATTTTCATAGTCAACTAGATTTAATTGTTATTATTTTTCAAGTAGTGTTGTTTTGTGTTATATTGCTAAGCTATACCTCACAACACATGCGGTTTCTTTGTTACAGTTCATTTAAGGTCAGCCACCTCCTGACTAGATCTGTTGTCTGAGAGTCTATTTTGTTCATGTTAAGAGGTCCTTGGTTCTTCAGGCCACAGGTCACATTTATTGGCATCCATTTTGTCTGACCCCATGAGGTCAAAAGTCATTCAGTTTGACCTTGTGTGAGCGACCATTTTGTAAAAAAACAAATCAAGTAGTCATTCATTCTTTTGTCACATGTTAAATTAGAAAAGTGTTCATTTTGCTAAATCGGTTTAGGTATAAATAGCGTAGTTTCGTGTTTTGTGTTTTCTAAAAGGATTATTGTATTACTAAGCTATTGTGCTGTGTATTGGGTCAGCTGCTGGAGTGAATTTCATCCAAACTGACCGGCTGATTGTTGAAATATTTGTGCTTGCTAATGTGTTTTGGCGTGTTTATGTTTTATTGTTTCCATTGTTCACGGGTGTTTAGATGTTTTAATTGCTAAGTTAGTTGGACTGAATTATTGTATTTTTCTTGCCATTTAAAAAAAGTTATTTTTAAAGTCTATTTCTATTAAAGAGGAGTCAGATTTACTACAGCTCCCTCTGGTGGATGAAAGTGAGAATTACAACAGCGCACTCTGCTGGTTGTACTAAATTGTTGCATATCACATTAGGAATAACTAATAAAGGCATCACATAACACATTTTAGTCAGAACTACCATACGTACTGGAGTTTAATTCCAAGTATTAGTTAATACATTATATACCATTTAAATAAGATTACATGTGGTTTCTGAATTGTAAATTAGAATCCATAAGACATAGTATTTTGGCAAAGACTATAGTGTACATAAATACTTTGGTCTTTTAATTTAGGTATTTTAGTCAACACATTTTATGACATTTGCATTATTCCATTCACTTTATTATTATGTTTTTTATAGTTTTTTTTAACTTTTTATTTTATTTTTTTATAAACAGACAGCCAGACAGACAGCACAATAGCAGTTGGGAAACAAGTAGGGTGACAACATTATGATTCGAGTCCGACAGGACAGAAAACAGAAAACAAAACAAAAAAATAAATAAAACAAAACAAAAAAAAGGACTGCGACAGGACAAAAAAAAAAAAAAAAACAAACAACAACAAAGTCAAAATCTAAGGGCTCTGAGTCTAAGTCCATTATTAATAACATAATGAAAAAGTAGAAATCAAACATTGTGTATAAATGGAACAAAAAGACCAAATATATCAAATAAAAAACATAGCACTTGTTGGTCAGTCAGCCGCCCACTAATCACAGTTTAACACCAAAGGTCCACCACCCTATTGTACAGAGACATCCGGCATGTCCAGCTCCCGTATATACCTGTAGAAGGGGTTCCACATCTTGTGGAATTTACCCAGGGAGCCCCTCAGTATGCACCTTATTTTCTCGAGTTTGGCTGAATTTAGGACTTCTTTTAACCACAAGGTGTGTGAAGGGGATATTGGAGACTTCCACATGAGCAATATCAGGCGTCTGGCTAGTAAAGTGACAAAGGCTATGTAGGCTGTCTCCAGAGAAGAGAGTGGCCATGTGGGTGGGGTTACACCAAACAGTGCGGTCATAGCATTAGGAGCAATCGGTTTTCCAGTGATTTCTGACAGTGATCCAAAGATTTCAGTCCAATAAGAGTGTAAGACCGGACAAGACCAAAACATGTGTGCATGACTCGCCGGTGCTTGGCTACATTTGTCACAAGTTGGGTCCACCTCCTTATATATTTTAGAGAGCCTGAGCTTAGTAAAGTGTGTGCGATGCACTACTTTGCACTGAATCAGTCCATGTCTAGCACAAATAGAAGATTTATGTACATTAGCAAGGGCTTTTTCCCAAAGTTCTTCAGAAATCTCCTCCCCAAGATCTATTTCCCAAAGAGATTTAATGGAGTTCAGGGTAACCAAACGAAGAGAATAAATCTGAGCGTAAATACACGTCATCATTCCCTTCAGAGTAGGTAACGGCCTAAAGGTCTCTACACACCAACCTGAGACCAAAGAACGCGTACCGAAGGCGTCCCGACTTTTACGTCAGCTACGTCAGGCTTCGTTGGCTAGTCGGATAAAGCCACCCGCCTACGAACACACCGCAAATACTTCAGCCGACGAGTGGCAATAACTCTCCTTACCAGCAGGCGGCGGTAGTGTGTATTCGTCATTCAAAAGAGGCAACAACCGGAAGACAGACTGCGTTTTATACACCGAGAGAAGAAGAACAGACTTAGTAATATAAACAAACAAACACAGCCTGATCAGTTGGTCTTCACTTTCTTCATTCCATGCCGTCATGATAAAAAAGAAACTCTTGCGTCCGGGTGAGATGAAAATGAGGAAGATTAGCCGTCTGTGTGTGCCTTCTTATTGTTTGTTTTGGTCCCTCACTTCCGCTTCACTTCTGATGCACTGATTCGCTAAGCTGAACAGCCAATCAGAGTGATTGATTTGTCCCGACGTTCTTTGGCCTCCCGCGGCCTCCCGCCGCCGATTCAACATGTTGAATCGGCGGCGGGAGGAGGCGGGAGGGTTGAAAATGTGCCGTAAAGAGACGACACACCAACCTGAGTAGTGCGACGCGAATGCCCGACTGCCTCTGACGGCTTCGGACGGCCTCTGACTCCCAAAGTCGGGCCGGTGTGTAGAGGCCTTAAGGAGTGTGTCTAGTGGTGAATCAGCTGGGTGATTAGGAAACTGAGGGAATCTATTATTAACAAAACTGCGAATCTGTAGATACCTGAAGAAATGTTGGCTAGGTAGTGCACATTTATCAGATAGCTGTTGGAAAGAGGCAAATGTGTTGTGAATATAAAGGTCTTTGAATATTTTAATGCCTTGGTTAGACCAAATAGTAAATGTGCCATCTACTAAGGATGGAGGAAACACATGGTTTGCAGTTAAAGGAGCTAATGTAGAGTATGTTTGGAGATCAAAAAAACGTCTGAACTGATTCCAAATTTTCAAGGATGCTTTGACAATTACATTTTTAGTGTAAGCAGAGGAGGGGGTCTTAATGGAAGAGTGAGCCAATGCTGCAAGAGATACTGGACTACAGGAAGCAGCCTCCATTTCAAGCCAAACAGGCAGAGTGCTGTGAGTCAGACTGCAGCCAGGACTGTATTATTCTCAGATTTGTAGCCCACTAATAGAACCTCAAATTCGGCAGAGCAAGTCCACCCCGCGCCTTTGGTCTCTGTAAAAATTGCTTGCGTATCCTTGGGGTTTTCTTGCTCCAAATAAAGTTAGAAATAATAGTGTCAGTTTTACGAAAAAAAGGTTGAGGGAGGAAAATGGGCACACATTGAAATAAATACTGAAATTTGGGGAATATATTCATCTTTATAGAATTAATTCGGGCAACCAGAGACAGATTTAACACTTACCAGCGGTCGAAGTCTTCCTGTACGCGGGACAAAAGGGGGGGAAAATTAGCTTTATAAAGATCTTTAAATGTATCGGTCACCTGGATCCCGAGGTAAGTGAAACTGTGTAGTGCAGTTTTAAATGGTAGACTATGTAGAGGGAACTCACGCGCCGCTCTATTTAAAGGGAACAATTCGCTTTTACTTAAATTTAGTTTATAACCGGATACAGCACCAAATGAGCTAAGGATAGAGAGAGCTGCAGGGACAGACACAGAGAAATTAGAGACATAAAGAAGAAGGTCATCCGCATAAAGAGAAGCTCTCTGTTCTACCCCATTTCTGAGAATACCTCTAATGCGGGGGTCACAACGAAGAGCGATGGAGAGGGGCTCAATAGCTAAGGCAAATAAGAGAGGGCTCAAGGGACAACCCTGCCTGGTGGAGCGGTGGAGAGGGAAATATTCAGAATGCGTATTATTCGTCCTCACTGAAGCTAGGGGAGAGGGGTACAATAGCTTCATCCATGAGGTAAAGTTCTTTCCAAATCCAAATTTCTCCAAGGTGTGAAAAAGATACCTCCACTCCACACGATCAAATGCCTTTTCTGCATCTAAAGATATCACAGCTTCAGGTACAGAATTTGCGGAAGGCTGGTAGATTGTGTCAAAAAGTCGTCTTAAGTTAAAAAATGAATGCCTATTTTTGATGAAGCCGGTTTGATCGGGAGAGATAATGGTTGGTAACACGGTTTCCAAACGTAAAGCGAGCATTTTAGACAGTAATTTAAAATCCACATTTAACAAGCTGATTGGTTGGTAGGAGGAGCATGCAAGGGGATCCTTATTCCTTTTTAAAATGAGGGAGATAGAGGCCTGATTAAGCGTTGGGGGCAAACTAGTAGAATTAAACGATTCACTAAACATATCTATCAAAACAGGGGCTAATTTCTGTTGAAACTTCCTGTAAAATTCTAGTGGATAGCCGTCCGGCCCCGGAGATTTTCCGCCTTGCATCGATGTAATAGCAACGGAGAGTTCAACAGCAGTTACTGGCTTCTCCAAATCCTCAGTCATATCAGGATGTATCAAAGGGACTTCGAGGGTGGTAAAAAAAAATTCCAAATCCTGCGTGTCCGAGCTGGTTTCAGATGTGTATAACGAAGCATAATAGTCTCTAAACTCATCATTGATTCTTTGGGGATCGATCATAATGTCTGAGGATGTTTGGATTCTGGGAATCTGGTAAGAGGCAACTTTCTGTCGTAATTGATGGGCCAGTAATCTGCCAGCTTTGTCACCCTGTTCGTAATAATTACTTCTAGCCTTAAGAAGAAGTACAGCAGCCTGGTCTGCAGTCAACGTATTGAATTCCGATTGAAGAATGAGGCGTTCCTTATACACATCTATATGTCCAATCCATCCATTCCTAAGTCTAGAAAAAACAGATGGTTTGAAGTGTGTTTCTTGAAGATAAATCACTTGAGCACCCAAATATTGAAGATGGCGCATGACCCTGGTGCGCTTAACTGGGGAGTTCAGTCCCCTGCAATTCCAACTAGTAAATTTAAGGGCGCTCCCATCAGGGCGTTGAATTAACCTGGGCTGGACCATTTAAAGATAAAACGGAAATATGAAGGACCGGCAGCGCAACCAACAAAACAAAGTGCAATGATGAATACAATAAAAATAAAAGACATAAAACATACAAGACAAGAACATGAAACATACAGAGCCCAGCTCCCCAGCCCACCCCAGCACAGCAATATCCCCAAACGAGATGCCACGTGCAAAATCCAAACTAATAACTAGGCCTAAACCTAAACGCTCCAAGGTAGCCTTAGAGACACAATTGCGCTACCTGAGATAAAGTGACATATTAAGAATTAATGAATGTACATTGTACAAACCACTGTGTATAAGTTAGCCATAATTGAACTAACAACCAGTGTAAAGAGGTATCCGTAGTGGCCCAATATGTAGTACAAAAATAAACAATAATGCTAGTATATGTATATTCTCTTAATTTTAAATTTGTATTATTTATAAATCAGAACTCGGTCACGTGCACCGGGCAAGGCACTTGGGAAATGTAGTCCACAATAATGTCCACAAAACTCTAGCAATCTCCAGCTGAAGAATGAACGACCATCATAACTCTTTTTAAACAGACCCGCTGTAGGATAGGCAGTCTATTTACAATTCTTATTGACAAAGTCAGTGGCCACCGTAGGATCCTCAAACCTGTGTGACGTTCCATTCGGCATTATAATTTTGAGAGTTGCCGGGAAGAGGAGACTAAACTTCACATTTGGGTAGGAATGTAGAGTACGCTTAACTGGCACAAAAGCAGCTCGCTTCTTGGCAACGGAGGACGTATAGTCCGGGAAAATGGAGATCGTCTTGCCGTTGTAGAGAAGAGGAGAGGATTCACCAGCCCGCTGCAGGATCTGGCTCCGGATATGAAAGAAGTGTACCCTTACAACAAAGGGCCGAGGTAAGGTCCCCTCCTTGGGTCTCTCTCGCAGGGTCCGATGGGCACGGTCGAGTAGAGGCGTCTCGTCCAGCTTGAGCAAGTCCCGGAGAAACTGCGCAACGAAATCAGTGGCATGGGGTCCCTCCAGTCCCTCCGGAATACCCATCATGCGCATATTATTCCTCCGGGACCTGCCCTCAAGATCCTCACATTTGTCATCCAAGCGTTTCACTTGTGAAGTTAGCATGTCAACTGTAGCTTCCAGCTTGCCTATCCGAGTGCTATGGTCAGTGGCAGCTTGCTCCAGATCTCGCATCGTCGCTTCGTGTGCCTCTACTGCGCGCTGAAGTGGTTCAACTGAGCTCTTCAGTTCTTGTCTCACAGACAATATTTCAGAGTGCAGACTCGCGGCCGATGCATCAATTTTCCCGAATATGTCATTCTTGAGAGATTCCATCATCGACTGTAGCAGCGAGGCGTCTAGGGTGTCCCCAGCAATGTTAGCAGTAGCGACGTTAGCAGTAGCGACGTTAGCAGTAGCGACGTTAGCAGTAGCGACGCTAGCCGAGTCAGGGAAAAGCGAGGGTTTGAGGCCTCCTTTTGCGAGGTTTTGATCGAGTAGTAGTCATTTTGGCCGGTCAAAGATCAAAATAATTGAGCTAGAGTTCGCTAGAGTACTTTGAAGGAATTTATAAGTTGTCGCATACTATTAGTGAGCCAAACTGCACAATGGAAAAGTATTTTGAAGTCACTAATCTCGGAGCTGTCAGGGCACACGTCTACTCGCCTCCGTGCATCCCCCCGTCACCCATTAACTTTAGTGTACATTTATACACTGTTCACATTTTCATTATTCACATTTGTCTAACTCAACTCAGATTTGAAAGTTAAATTCATTACACATAGTAATATTTCATAAACTCTACATTGATACACTGTGCATTCTAATCTTTTATAATTAACTTTTTTAATATTCGTATTTTTAGAAACTCATGTTTAAAATTAAATTCATTACACATAATATTGTTTCATAAACACTACACTGTTTATTTTTTGATTTTCATAATTCATAGTTATAAGCATTACATATACTATTGTTTCATTAACACAGGTGTACATTAATACACTGTGTATTCATAATTAATACATTTTTCATTATTTCATATTTTTCTAACTCAACTCAGATTTTAAAATTAAAAAGCATTACACATAATATTGTTTCATTAACACAGGTGTATATTAATACACTGTGTATTTAGATTTTCATATTTAATACATTTTTCATTCATATTTTCATATTTTAAAAGTTAAAATTCATTACACATGGTATTATTTCATAAACACACTAGTGTTTGATTTAATGTTTCATATTTGATATATTCTGGACAGCTAGAAAAGTTGAATTTCAGTTCATATTTTTATGTAAGATACATTACACATGTTATTTTAGAGACTCTAGAATATTTGATACATTGTCGATTCATTATAATTAATGCGTTTTTACATTATAATTTTCATTATATTTCTGAAATAAAGTTAAACGCAACCACATAACAATTTTTCATAAATTCTAGTGGACACATTGAAGCATTACACATACAAAGGTACTACTATTCAGTAGATTAGTAATTCATCCTTGATAACTTAATAATTCCATCCAAGTATTTAAGAAATATGCTGTTAAAAGAGTCCAAGTTAAGAGCATTCTCAGTACCAGGCTCAACTGCAGATATTAAGGAAAGGGTAAACATAAGATCAGATGCCATAACAAAACCAAGTGAAAGACAGAAGGCATGGAATCAAATAGAGGAACTGTTGAAGCAGTGGCAAACGAGAGGATTGATTCCAGCAGATGATCAACCGGGACCAACGAAAGCCCATAGAAAAGCTGTAATTGCATATGAGAATGGAGAATACCTACAACAGGAAGAAGCATGGATGAAAGCCGGACAACCCTCTTGGTATGGATCTGCAAAAAGCGCTATGAACAAAGCTGAAAAAAGAAAAACAAGTTACAAGTCTGGTACTCCATCTAAAATATGCTAGTATAGGATTGACAAGCAGCATATATGTGGTTCAAGAAGCAGATCTGCCAGTGAAGAAAGACATAGCAGAAAAAACAGAAGAAGAGGCTCCAGTTATCCAAACTCTGAAGCTGTATCCAAGCCTGACTGAAGCGCCACCTCCCTACATATCAGAGAGAGAACTACCCTTTTTCCCAACCTTCAATTCAAGCTCCAAGTTTTGGTGTTTTAGGAGGAGTATTGAATTTGGAGGGAGTCCCCACAACCAGGGAAGTCAAGGAATTGGAGTATGAGGTCAGAATCTTAACCAGTAAGAACAACCAGTTGATGGAGGAAAGCAGACGCAACAAATACATGAATGATATGGCGGCAGCAATGAAGGAATCCCAACTTCAGCAAGTGGGTTCAGAAGCACTAGGAACATCCATGTCTATCCAGTCACTCGGGAGGAACCAGCACAGAGGAGATTTAGGACCACTGACAGATCACACGGGTCCAGCCAGGCTATCTAGGTCTGATCTCCAAATAAATGAAGAGAGACAAAGAGAAGAAGAAGAAGAAAAGGAAGACCAAGAACTCAATAAAAGGACAGAAGAGACGTACAGAAGAGAGACGCGCAGAAGCGAGACACACGGAAGAAAGACACAGAGAGGAACAAGAACACAGGAGAAAAATGGAAGAGAGACACAGAGAGGAACAAGAACTCAGCAGAAGGATGGAAGAGAGACAAAGAAGAAAGAAAAAGGATAAGAAGAGAACAAGATGAAAAAGCATACCGAACTAATTACTCTCCCGAAAGAACATATTATGAAGAAGAATTCAAATCGCATTCTGTAATTCTAGAAGGAACCCTGGAACAAGACACAATATCAGAAAACTCAGGAAACAAGAGCAAAGAAGATACAAGTGAACAAAGAAGTATAGATGGCGGAAATTAAATGTAACAAGAACAGAATCTATAGCTGGAAGACTCAAGGAACACCCAAGACACATGTTACCATTGATAGCAACTGGAAAAGGAGGATCCACATACCAACCATGGACTCACAGGGACATGGAATCACTAGTGACAAAGCTACCACCACTCTCCAAAGGTGGTCAGAAGTGGGTAAGTGACCTGGAGAAGTATACTGCTCAAGACCGCCTATGCTTGGGAGATCTAAGGGCACTGCTTGGATGGATAGAAGGAAGACCAGAGGAAAGAGAGATAGATCACAGGGCCTATTGTAGTGACGAACCAGATGACACTCCACTCAACGATATTAGGACAGAGTATTGGGCGGCCATTCGTCTCCACTACCTGACAAAACGCAGTTTAACTGCCCTCACCAGCCTGAAGAAAGAAACGGGGGAAGAAATGCATGCCTTCTTGAAAAGATGTGAAGAAGTATGGATGGACAGCACAGGAGAACGCCATGATGTTTCCCCAGCTGTTATAATGTTGTGGAGGAATGCAGTCACCAAAGCCGTGCCAACATCAGTGCAGGATCGCCTGGAAGACGTAGTGGGATTAGATACCAAACCCATTGAAGAATAGAGAGAATATCTCATACACCATGATACCAAATACAAGAAAACAAATATGGAGAATGAAGAAGTGAAAACACTAACTAGAAGACTTTTGAAGATACAAGTAGCTGAGAAAGACACCGAAGCTCACAAGAGCAAGAAAACGACAAAAAAGATGGCAATTATGTCAGAAATGGCCATACTAGCAGAGAAGGCCGGGTTGTCACCTCTGCCAGTTCAAACTCAGGAAGTGTCAGAGAACCATATACAGAACCAACAGAGGGGCAGAGGAAGAGGAAGTTTTCGATCAAGAGCAAGAAGATTCCAGAATGATAGATGCTACATGTGTGGTCAGTTGTCACACTGGTCCAGAGAGTGTCCGCAACACCAACAACAACAACAAGCACCAGGATATTCTCCCACACAATACCAGCAACAAGCACTAGAATATCATCCCACACAATTCCAGCAACAAGCACTAGAATATCATCCCACACAATTCCAGCAACAGCAAACACTAGAATATACTCCTACTCAATTACAGCCACAAGCACAGGTATACAGTATACTCCTTTACAGCATCAACAAAGGAGAGGTTTCAATGGTTACAACAGAGGCAGAGGATTTCAGGGACACCAAAGAGGAAGAGGGGTGCCAAACATGAACCAAATTGAACCAAATGCCACTGACAGCCTGGTATGATCCACAACAATGAGGAGGCCCAGAGGATCCAATACCAGGTGAAGCAATTCCGGCCCAGAATGAACCAATGGTCACCTGTGAGATTGAGGGAGAGAAGGTAGAAATGATGGTGGACACAGGAGCTACTGCTTCCTGCTTGACTAGTTTTAAAAGGAAAACCACCTCCACTCTCAAAAAACACCCTCAAAACAGTTGGATACTCGGGGAAAATTGATGTACAGAAATATACAGTACCATTGGTCACAAAGATTGGAAAGCAACTCCTGCAACATCCATTCCTCTACGCCCCAAACTGTCCCATAAATCTGATGGGAAGAGACCTGCTCGTAAAATCAGGAGCAAGAATCCTATGCACCCCAGATGGACTGATCATCCAATTTCCAGGACAAATACCACTCTACCAAATGTACGATGGACAACAAAGAATCATGATGATGGCAGCACATCCAGAAAATGACGAAGAAAATAACACTACCACTGTGTTCTGGATCCGCCTGATCACCACTGAAATTGATACTCCACATGTACAAAGAACCTATATGGATTGGAAGCTATGGATAAACACATTGGGACCCTATGGGCCCCCACAAGATCCTTTACATTGTACGTACAATTATCTAAGGCGACCGGATGAAGAATATCAAGAAGCTTGGTTGGAAGATAAAGAGGGAATGATGGAAGAATTGAAAATAGCAGACATCTATGTAGGACCACAAGGTGTAGCAAGCAAGCATTGTTAATTGTTTTCATTACAATTGGCATCTTTCAGGTTGGGTGGGGAGTACAACACAAATCCATTCGTGCACTCATAGAAAATGCCAACATCACTAACAAAACTCCAGCTGTGTTTCAGAGACTTTCACTTATCCCCAGAACCAAAAGATCAGCTGAGCAACAGGAGCAGGGGTTAGAAATACTCATTCATTACATTACATTACATGTCACTTGTTAGACGCTTTTATCCAAAGCGACTTGCATACTCAATACTGTGGGCAATCCCCACAGGAGCAATTTGGGGTGAAGTGTCTTGCCCAGGGACACAACGACATGCTGACTGCAGTGGGTTTGAACCTGTGACCACCTGATCATTCCCAGAGGTGAAGCGGTTACGGTCAGTCTTGATGTGTGTGATGTAGTTGTTTGTGGAGAGATGCAAGACACAACAGGCCATGACGTTTATGGGTGTATACATGCTTGGGGACGGCCAGATGATAATTCATGGTGTCCTAATTCAGAGAAGGTATACTGGAGTGCTAGGGCTGAAGGAAACAACAATCCCCCTAGTTTAGCGTTTAGGTCTCAGCTATCCTTTTCCAAAGGTCACTAGCAGCAGACATACAGATGTAGCACTCCAGATAGGACTCCAATGGGTGTGTCCCAACCAAAAACCCAGCGGATCTCAGTGGCTGGGGGCGTTGCCAAATTGCTAGAGGGCGTTGCCAAATTTCCCAATTTGTTCAATTACAGGATTTAACCATGAGATGGCGCTTCATTCACAAATACACAAAGACAACTTGATGTTGTAGAACTTAGTCTGTTTGCAATGTTGCAACTCTGCAGTTGTGTTTGCTGAATAATGTAGCATTTAATCACGTATTTGTTATGGTTTTCACAGGCTACTATAACGAAAAAACATCAATATTTTAGATCAAATAAAGTATATCTAATCTTATTATCTTAATTGTAATTCAATATAGGGTGAGGTCCGGTCTGACAGCGCTTAGCTCTCTTCTGCAGAGAGGAAGAGAAGATCACTGCTCTAAACAAAGTCAAAAATCGTACATCCAAACGGAATAAATATAATTAATTATTACTACGTTAAGTCTTGTTCATTGTTACAGACTGCTGGAGAAGAGAGATCACAGGGGGGGGTTGGGAGATCACAGTAATTCCGATAGCCCATCGGAATGTGACCTCCACACATTCCGATGGCCAATTAGTTTTAAACAAAGAGTTTGCAACATACAGTAGGCAACATAGGGGGGTGGGGGGGTGGGGGCTGGTGAACGGTATGGTCAATGTTTGTAAACACTGTGAAATGTTGACTTTATTTGATCATTTCAGTTAAAAACTAACGTTCATATTTCTCTTTTTGAGAACAGAAATATGAATATGTTAGTGGCTGACCCAGCCCCATGGTCTGTCACAGTAGTGCGGGAAAGAGAAGTGCACTGCTGCCTGGCTGGACCTGTATTTTACAGGAAAGGAGTGAGCAGAGGGTGGAGTTGTCGATTCTTGTTCTGTTTTCTTTGACTATCTTCCTCACCCTCTCAGACTTTCAGTTGCGCGCGCTACTAAAGAGATGCGCTACCATGGAAACCAAACAATGGTGTAGCTGTATTAAAGTCCGAGTGGAAACAGTAACATTTGGAGCGTTATGTTAGAATGAAACAGTCAGGTCGTGACTCACAAAAAAGTGTTACTTCACTAACTGTAAGCTTGTCACTCAGAGTAACCTACAGTCTGTTACGATTCGGGAAAAGGTAGGCCCAAATGCAGTTTAAAAAACGGAAGTAGGTTTCAAAATGTAACAAAAAGCGAGCTTTATTTACAAAAAAACAAGCTGTTGACAATGAAAAATACTTAACAAAACCATGAATCCAAAGGGTAGGTAACACGAGGGAGCATCCAGACAAAACTGACCGTGATAACATGAAGGGTGACAGGAAAGACTAACAATGAACCGACAGGGGAACACAGGAAAAGACAAGACTAAATACAGAGAGGGGTAATCACGAGACGAGAAACAGCCGGGCAGGGCAGGAGAAACACAAGGGCAACAGGTGAACACAATCAGACAATCAGACACACCAGGGAAACTAACGACAGGGAGGAAAACACAGGGAGAAGGACCAGACCAGAAACAAGGAGGAAAACATGAAACAGGGAGAAAAGAACAGCAAAACAAAACCCATTACCAGACACACAAAACTAAAATCGTGACATAACACCAAGATCGTGACACAGCCAGGCCCGGTTCCAGAACAAAATGACTCAGGGTGCATCTGAGATTAGAGAGGGTGCAGTGGTGAAGTGCTATTTTTATAAGTGGGGAGTGGACCTAACACCCTCTAGGGGGTCCTCACCTCCTCTAGGGGGGTCCTCACCTCCTCTAGGGGGGTCCGGGGGCATGCTCGCCCGGGAAGATTTTTTTTTAAATATTGAAGTTAAAAGCATCAATCTGGTGCACTTTGAGAGCAAAATTAAGAGATCTATGGATACATCTCTCAACACCCATAGGAAACAGAACTGTAAACAGATTAACTTTTTCTTTATGGATATTTTACTAATCACTCCCCTTTTAAGACCGAAATGTCTACATGCATAGCAGAAGATGGCATCTTTTTTACATGAATATTCCAGCCAATCTCTGTTTTGAAACCATGAGCTGCAAAATGAGCGCCTTACCCCACTGTACAGGCGAGTTGGGTACTTTTTTAAATATACCTGGGCAGGCTCTGTTTTGCAGAGGTCCTCTGGCACTTGCGGGCCGCCGAGGGGTGGCGATGTTTGGGGCAAAGAAGACGGCTGCGGCTGCTCCGCCTCCGTGGGCGAGGCGGGCAAAGCCGGCGAGTCGGGCGGGAGGACGTTAGTGTCCACGACAGTGGCCGCAGGTGCACATAATGTCCCCATGATCTGAACTGTTATTACCTGCAGTAGATGCAGTATTACTGCTGGCGATAAGGGCTGGTTGTTTTAACAATTTTCTGATGTCCATCATTGACTGCTGTGTAAGCACCTTGCAGATGACGAACGCGCAGCGGCACAGGTCACCTGACATAATAACGTTACTTACCGTTTAAATTGACCAAATAAATGCAGCAAACAATGTTATTTAACCACAATTACAATTTATTTCATTTCAACTATATTCTTCTCCTTCTTCTTCTTATTATTACTACTATTATTATTATTGTTATTATATATGTAATACTTTTTTTTTTTCACTTTTCATTTTTCAAATGAGGGTGCATAACGACTCAACTGAGGGTGCAATGCACCCTTATGCACCCCCGTAGAACCGGGCCTGCCTACAGTTAGCTTAACTGCTGGAGAAGAAAGATCAGGAGGGGGGGGGGGAGAGAGCTGTGGCTGATGGGCCATTAGGTGTGTAAACACACAGCTGATCACCTGAGAGCTGCCGTTTCATTCAGACTGTTTAAAAAAAAACAACGGTCTGATTTTGACATTGTACAACGAATATTAAAACACTAATAATACAGTAAACTATTAACACTGTACATATTATTGTTTGCCCGTGGGGAGATGACATGGCTCCATTAAAATATAAACCTATTTTTAGTGAATTACTGAGTTTAGGCACGTTAATAACGTTTTAATGAAGTTGACTACAGTATATTCATATTTGTCAGTGCTTTCATGTCAATTCGGCGAACATAAACATAAATCATCGTGGTGAAGATGATGATTAAATTAGGATTAAAAATCGAGAGCCGGGCTCCATTTCCTCCCGTC
Source organism: Dissostichus eleginoides (assembly GCA_031216635.1). Lineage (NCBI taxonomy): Eukaryota > Metazoa > Chordata > Actinopteri > Perciformes > Nototheniidae > Dissostichus > Dissostichus eleginoides. The sequence continues at coordinate 7,105,711 of CM062264.1, forward strand.
GGATGTGATATAAAAACAAACCGATTATTCTTGTAGTTGTAAACTCACGTGGATTAAACCACATTTATTAGTGCTTTCATGTCAATTCGGCGAACATATGATACATTAAATGATCATGAGGATGATGATTAAAAATCGTTTGTATGAGCCGGTCTGCATTTCCTGACGAAAAAACATAGCGATGGTTTTGTACTTACGCCAACGTGGATTAAACAACATTATTTTGTTAAATAAAAACATGGTGATGTTTTGTAAATGATTACATGTCTCTTATTTAGCACAGAATATGATCCTATCCGTGACATATGGATCTTTACAAATATCCGCTATAGTACCAGACATAAATCTACTGTATCAGAGTTTATTTCACATGAGCTCCAGTGTGGAACCCCACTGCACCCCCTGGTGGATCAATGATCCATTGCAGCTGGCTTCATTATAATTAAATGTATTTATCAAGGGGGCGGTCTCAAGTCACGCTGGAGGTTTTCCTTTCAGCGAGGGCAGACCCCGTGCCGGCCACGGCCCCGGCGTTTCAAACTGTCCGAAATGAGGTGCTACATCTGTAACCCAATAATAATTCCTTTCAAAAGCGCACTCACTCATTCTTTTGAGAAAAAGGGAAAAGTAACTGCATTTCACTTAATAATAGGAATAGAAGTTCCTGGTAAAGACCCATTGGGATCAATTTTGGTGAAAATAATCGACCTCCCAGCTGATGTAATCCCTGATTTCGCCCCAAAATACACTGATTCCATGTTTCAGCCAGTACCAGAAATACCCCCTGCTAAGTCCATGAACAACCGACTGGTGACCTATCTGAGTACAACTACTGTACAGAAAGTTATTGCAGTAGAAACAGGATACGAAGACACCAATTCCTGGTTAGACTGGGTTGTGTATTCTGTTAGACAGAGCAAGATGTCGGACTGTCTTGCCTGCGCGGCAGCTCGACCAAGTTTGGGAACTGTGCTTTCCTTTTAACGCCCACAATAACCCACGAGGACAGCTGTGTATGTACAAACTCTATGGACAAAAATCCCCAGTAGATTGTGTTGACATTGCTCAAATGTACCCAGTTGTAAAAATTAATGACATTCCACCGACCTTCACGCCTTATCAGGGACTCTATGACTGCATTATAAAAGACCACCCAAAAGGTACTAAAGTAGGAACTCTTAGGTGGTGCAATTCTACATCTGCTGTAACCGACCAGGATTTTCTCCCAGGAATAACTATGCCCAATATGCAGTATCCCAGAGCAGATGTTTGGTGGTATTGTGGTACTAAAACCTTGTACCCAGTCTTGCCACAGGATTGGACTGGGACCTGTGCTCTAGTACAGCTAGTGATGCCTTTTTATGCAGTACCAATGACAGCCGATCAACTAATAAAAATGGCAGACCACCCCAGATCCAGCAGGGCCAAGAGGTCAGTCCCGAGAGGGAGTTTTGGTTCCACAGTGTACATGGACAGCATAGGGGTGCCCAGGGGAGTTCCAGATGAGTTTAAAGCTAGAAACCAGATCTCTGCTGGGTTGGAATCCATTTTTCTCTGGCCCACTGTAAATAAGAATGTCGACTGGATTAACTATATCTACTACAATCAGCAGAGATTCATAAACCACACCAGAGACGCGATTAGGGGGCTGCACCAACAACTGGGAAAAACCAGCCTGATGGCTTTGCAGAACAGAATGGCTCTAGACATGATTCTGGCAGAAAAAGGGGGTGTATGCAAAATCTTTGGAACATTGTGTTGTACGTTCATTCCAAACAATACCTCTCCTGATGGATCAGTAACCAAGGCGCTAAAGGGACTCACTACTCTGAGCATGGAGTTGGCAGACAACATTGAGATAGAGAAAAACCCCCTTGGGGATTTCTTTGATGGTCTGTTGGGTAAATATAAGAATCTAGTATTGAGTGGAATGATGTCTATAACAGGAGTGATTGCAATATTGTCACTGTGTTGTTGTTGTTGCATTACATGCATCCGCACCCTAGCAAACCGACTGATCACCACGGCCCTCACCCGGGAACACATTCAGGGTAAATTTCTCATGAGGGAACAGTTTCAAATGCTAACACATACTTTAATTTGTATGGTATTTGTCTCTGTATTGTACACTGTTGTACAATACAGAGACATATACCATACAAATTAAAGTCCATTAATTGGACATGAAGCAGGCTACAATAAATCCCTTTCCCCAACATTTGAAACACTATTTCTTCCTTGTCAAGTGCTGTGATGCGCCCTGGAAGTATCAGACTATTTAATACACTTATTCCGACATTTGAAACACTGTTCCTCCCTTGTCAAGTGCTGTGATGCGCCCTGGAAGTATCAAACTATTTAAACAATGTTTACCCATGATTCAAACACCTTTCCTGGCTAGTAAATTGCTGTGATGCGCCCTGGAAGTATTAGACTATTTAAACAATGTTTACCCATGATTCAAACACCTGTCCTGGCTTGTAAATTGCTGTGATGCGCCCTGGAAGTATCAGACTATTTAAACAATGTTTACCCAGGATTCAAACACCTTTCCTGGCTTGTAAAGTGCTGTGATGCGCCCTGGAAGTATCAGACTATTTAAACAATGTTTACCCATGATTCAAACACTGTTCCTGCCTTGTGTCAAGTGATGTGATGTGCCCTGAAAGTATCAACTATTTAATAGACTTTCTCCTACATTTGAAACACTTTTCCTGCCTATTTAAACTAAATGTTAGACTGTCCATTTAATGGACTTTTTTTTTGTATTGAAAATGTCCCTGAATTGTACAAATTATGTCCAATACGCGGAGAATTGCCTGTATATAGTGAATTCCATCAATTGGACACTATGCCGCCATCTGGTGGACCTTTAATGAATTACGCAAAAAATCCCAAAACTTTAATATTTTCTATCTCTGAGGGGAAAGCTCGCCTGACCCCCGTTTTTTTCCCATGTGGAAGCCCCCGGCGGTGCTTATGCGTGGAGCTTATTTTTAGTGCACTCTGGGGCAAAGATAAGGGTACATTTTGGTCTCTACAATTGGGCACCCGCACCTCCAATGTAACAGTCCACAGAATGTACATGAGTCTTTGACCTTTCCCTAATGCGAGTAAGGCCATGGATGTGGGATGTCTTGCTGGTGGTCTGATGAATCACCTCCGTCGATGTTATCTTCATTTTCAGTCCTCTCGCTGACTGTACTAGCGTTACTCTTGGACATTATGCCATTAGACCTTTCTCCCTTAACGTCTCTGCCTAGCTGTTTCTTCATACGTCTTTTACGTTGTTTTCGTCTGTCGTGCATGATCTGCACACCATGGCTCGTCTTCTCTACGTGTTATTGTCACATCCGTTTAGTTTTAAATCAGTCTTGATGTCGGGGAAGGCCCGCAATGATGCAAAAATAAAAATAATTGATAATTCACCTCACATGCATTAAAACGAAAGTAACGAGCCTGTTTTGAAAATGTAAGAAGTGTAAAAGTAAAAAGTCGTCAAAAAAATAAATAATTAAGTAAAGTACAGATACCTGAAAAATCTACTTAAGTACAGTAACGAAGTATTTCTACTTTGTTACTTCACACCTCTGCCTTAAACACACAAGTGTATTTAAAGGAGAGGTGTCATGGCCATTTCCACTGATCATAATTCCATTGTTGAGGTATACTAAAATAGATTTATACTGTGCATTTTTCCAAACTCACATTGGTTTCTCATACAGCATCTCTGTAAAGTGTGTGTATTCAGCAGTATTCACTCTCTCCACTAAACGGCTCGTTGCAGCTCTTGCCCCACCTCCCTTTGAGCCCAGTGTGCTCCGATTGGTCAGCTCGGGCACTCTGTTCTGATTAGTCAACCACCAGAGAGGCTCCGCCCATGTCTAACAGTGCTTTTTTCGGCTCGCTCTGAGCGGAACTTCAGTCTTACAATGGCTTCGGTACAGCCGTATATGTTATACGCTAACTAACCGAACTGTACCTACAACTGTTGTTATAGAAGAGTAAGCTATTTTTACCTGTAATAAACTACTACGGTTTGATGAAAAATCAAATCATGGTTTGCTATATATGAATGATATGTTATAGGAGCAAATAATTCAGGGAAGAAAGGCTACTAAGTATTTCCATCAAGCTTTATTTTTAAAAATGTACAAAATGAACATGTGTAAATATACATATATACACTGTATATCATCCATTCCTCCCCTTATAGGCGTTTTCGGCATCTTGCCTATCGCAGCTTTGTAAGCTGCTGCCGGGGCTTTTTAGGACGAGGCATCAGAGTGGTCATCCAGTGTGTGTGTTGTCCGCCAGATACGCCAGGAGTTTCCTGATCTGGCTGGACTAAATCAAATGCAAATCACAAAATATTAGAGAAACTTAGTCGTTTTAGATTCGTTAGTAGTAGTTGTGGTAGGAGTGTGTATCTATCTAATCTATCTATCTAATCAACACAGTTAGCTTGCCAGCTAATATGCTAACCTACGTTTGGTAGTTGTTCAGTGTAATATGCCAATCTACTATGAACAACAGCTAGTCTAGGCTAGCAAGAACATGTTTACAATTGCAATCTTATACGGGTAGTCTGCTACGTTCGGTCATTCATTGTAGCTGGCATAAAACAGTGTTTTCCCTATCAAACTCATGTCTAGCTGTTAGTAGCCTTCTTGTTTACCTCGGTAGCATACACGCTAGGAACACCAGCTATAATGTTATTACGTTTCGCGACTGACCGTACGGTAAATCACCCGGAGTATACTGTCTATGAGTATTTCGTGTGTGAATGCAGACATTCTCCTGCTATGAGATACATGTAAGGCATCTGCTGACATTGGAGTTTATATATGGAAACGCTAGCAACTTAGTTAGCCCTGTTAGCACTGTGTCAATGGCTTAGCAGCACGAAAAACATTTACCCATGTACACAGTCGTGGTAGATATACCTTGTTTGTTTTAAACATCATGAATACACAAACAACAATGAATACTTACAGGTTGTGTACCCGAATCTCCCGCTGGTCCAAACAAAGTAGGAACAGCATCGTCCTTCAGTGTCCTACGCTGTGCATATCCGGAATGAATCGCTCCAAGGTTTGTGAAGCTATGGTCCGTGAAATGCTGCGAACACAGTAAAATACCGGCTTGAACATCTGAAGGAACAGTGTTAAAAAGGATGTCAACCACTGACTTCGTCGTGGTTCTGCCCTCGGTAAGGTATGCATTGAAGATTTCCCCTCACAAGACAGGAAACAGACCCTCTTTGGCATGACTGGATACAGTTTTGAACTGAACCTGAGATTCCAACAGTATATATGCTCGGCTGGCAGAGGGTGCGGCCATAGCTCTGGGCGTGGATACTGGACATTCATACGTCACAAGAACCAGGAAGTAAACAATGGACAATGAAGTATCTCCAACGAGGCGTTTTGAGATTTTCTGTGTTATAGTTTTACTCGCTACAGGGTGTACTTTGAGGGTTTTGACTCTGCACACCGTTTACATGCATAAAAACCTTCATAACACACAAGGGGACGGGTAATAACCGGAAAATCATGACACCTCTCCTTTAAAGGATAAACCTCTTGTGATAAACTCGCTTGACATTGCAGAAAAAGGTGATAGGCAGCAGTGGTGTAAAGTAACTAAGTACATTTACTCAAGCACTGTACCCAAATACTTTACTTATTTACAATATTGTCTTTGATATGTTTGTCTCCCAAGGTTACCACTATTAGACCCAAGGAGTTAGGCAGGGGTCGTCACATGATTATTTTCCTCAATATTGAAATCACAATTATTCATTTTGTGATTACTCATTGGTGCAATTGATAAAATAATTGTATTGTACTCACACATTTAAATACACATTACTTTCTATAATTTCACTTTTACCTGACTTTATTTTGATTGTCATGAAATCTAAAATAAATATTTTCAGTTTGTGATACTTTGAATCTGATTAAAATATTTTCTTTGTTGTACCAGTTTCTTTGAAATTAAGTCATCAATAGACCCACCACAATTTAACTACAGAAAAACATGTTCTTTTTTTGTATGCTTTATTGACTTTTTATTTTTGAGTCATTCTTCAGAAAAACATGTCTTCTTCCATATCGTCCAGGATTGTAGGAGTCCACTCAGGGCCGGTTCTAACCAATTTACTACCCTAGGCGAGATTTTAGCTGGCCTAGCTAACCTACCATAGCCAATAACAAATAAATGTAACTTATTTCATTTTTGTTGTTGATTCATATCTTATTTGACCTAGTTAACAATTATTTATTTATGCATATTTTTTTATCTCTCCAGTCTTAAACGATATTTTTGGTTTACTGTCCTATAGTATACATTGGAATAATTTCAAACCTGTTGATCCCAATAATTATAAAGGCGTGTCTTGGAAATATTTGTTTACATAAATTGTAATCAAAACGTTTGAGAGCCACTGAGATAACTTAAACTAAAGTTAACTATCTAAACCTACCTTTACCTCACTGAGCCTCTAAGTCTGACAGGAGAGCTCTCCTCCACCCTTGTTGTAGAAACATCTTCTTATATCCGTTAGCGCAGCTAGCACCAGATGCTAATAACAACAAGCCCCGGTACCGGTGCGCCCTCTCTCTCCAGGGTTCCCGCAGGGTCTTAAAAAGTCTTAAATTTGATAATCAGAATTTAAGGCCTTAAAAAGTCTTAACCCTTTGGAGTCGACCGTCACGCCGGCGTGATCAGATCACATGACCTGTTCAAGCCGGTGCCGCATAAAAACAACAGTGCGGAGTGCCGTGTGTTTCCGTCGAAAGTACTGGCTTGAAACTATATGCCAGTCTTTGTTTCATGCAAAAAGACCCAGTAAACACGGAGATACGATGATATAAAGTTAATACAAATATATTTCAAAAGTATGAAAAATGGAAGTACATATTTTAATATCTTCACCGTATTTTATCATTTTACGAAACGGAAAATACTGGAAACTGTAGATCCTGCTCAATAGGATGTATTTACCAGGGAGGGGGTGAGGTAATCAGGTAAACGGAGTTATACAAAGCGAGACGAAAAGAGACGAAGAGGGACGGCGGGAACCGAAGAGAGACAGCGGGAAATGGAGAGAGACGAAGATATACGAAGATATACGAAGACAGGCGGCGGGAGACGAAGAGAGACGGCGATTGAAGTAAAGTAACAGACAAACATTGAGAATTTAGATATAGTTAGATAGATTTAGAGTTTTGAAGATTCAACTATGATGAAGACAACTCTGAACGTGAGTCAAGCTATAAGCTTGTTTTTTGACATGGAGGGAGGAGGAGGAGGAGGGAACCTGTGATGTTGCCCTCTGTGTCGTAGTTGACAGAAACTGCTTTGAAGCGTGCACAGATAAAGACAGAAAAAACAGATTTTTGTACATAATGTGTATATATATATATATATTTGTATTATATTTATAATAACACTTTTGCCTTATCAGAATGAAATCCCATGTACATTATTTAAGCTTTTAAATGTTTTGTTGTGCCTACTGTGTCACTGTTGACAGAACTTGAGAAATGAGGAAAAACGCCTATGGATACACCTGTTATTTGTTCATAAAATTTGTATATAGGTTCATGCTACCTCAATCAAACTTTCACATTATCATAGTGACATCCCATGTATATATTTCTAGCTTTCAAATTGTTTCGTTGTGCATGTTTGTGTTACCTATATAAAAAATAATATCATTTTCAAAATCCGTTTTATATAGTATCTCAAAATGAAAAAAATAACTATCAGGTTATATGGGTGAGGTTGTCCTTAAAAAAAAGATACCAAACATTGACATGCCAAACATTTCTTAATGGGGTTTAGTAAGACAAATCAAAAGTATGCGAAAACGGCCAAATTAGCCCAGGACTCCAAAGCGTTAAATATGATCAAAACAATTAGAAAGGTCTTAAATATGATTTAAAAGGTCTTAAAAATTATCGGATTTGAAAGGTAGGCTACGTCTGTGTTGCGATCACGTCTTCCGAGTTTTTTCTAATCCGTCAAAATGACAGACTGCTTTCCGATTTTTCCATCATTGTTAAAACAAATCTGTCATAGACGGAAAATGTTCGGTTAACGCGACCACTGCCTCCGGGCAACGTTTGGGTCTACGTCAATCCTAAGCGGAGGTGCTGTGGACGCTAAATACCGTAGCTAAACACCAATCCTACAACAGCAACGATGAAAGATTGTAGCCAAGGCAGCAGAGCTCAGAAGATAGCTCTTGTCACACATACATACACAGAGACATACACACACACACACTTTCACTGTTAGGCAGTTATTTTTTTCTGGTTTTTGTCTAACACGCTAACACAGTTCTGTGTACTATTATGCTGTTATGTTCAGTCATCGGTCTTATGTTGAACGTGAATTTATTTTATTTATTTATTTATTCATTTATTTAACAGGGACAGTGCACATTAATTAACATTGCTGTACATGTGCCAGAGTTAGCCAAGAGGCTATTTTTCGTCTGTAGTCCCTGGACAGATTTTACAAGTCAACCTAAAAAACATTTCATTTTAAACAAGTAAATACAATCAAATTAAAACAAGCAACAAACATTACTGGAATACTTAAATAAAACAATTCAAAGATGGAACAATAAAACAAAACAAATAAACATTTACTTTGAAAGTAATTATGGGACGTATTTCTTCTTTCATAGCCATTTTCCTTCATACTTTCCTGCCGTGAAATAGGTCTTAAATTCTATTCAAAGTGGTCTTAATGCATGTAAACGGTCTGCAAAGTCACAAACCCTCAAAGTACACCCTGTAGCGAGTAAAACTCTAACACAGAAAAGACCTGTCTATGCTGCCCCAGAACGCCTCGTTGGAGATTTCTCTTTTTCCATTGTTTTCTTCCTGGGTACAGTGACGTGCCCATACCCAAATGGACTAATCTGTGGAGCCGTTACGTTACGTCCGCTGAGCCGTTACGTCCGCGGAGCCGTTACGTCACACACACACACACTCAATCTTTTCTCAGCTGCAGCTCCGCCGATTTCTCCTCCCTGAGACGGCGGGACGTGGCGAGGCTGTGAGTCTGTGTGAGCACACACACAAACTCCCAGCCAGGCTGCAGGTGTGTGTGTGTGCTCGGGCTGGTTTCGGGCTGGGTTTCGCTGTGTCTCGCTGTCTCGCAGACGGCCACTGGGCTCACAGGGAGGGGGGGGGCAGGAGCTCCAACAAGCCGTTTAGGACAGAGAGTGAATACACATACTATACAGAGATGCTGTATGAGAAACCAATGTGAGTTTGGAAAATTGCACAATATAAATTTATTTTAGTATACCTCAACAATGGAATTATGATCAGTAGAAATGGCCATGACATGGGACCTTTAAAAAATCTTAAATTTGAGTTGGTGAAACCTGCAGGAACCCTTTCAATTTCTCCCTCGCTCGCTCCCACGCTCTCTCGCACTTTGGCTGTGAGCAGCGGGTGCCTGATAAGCCAACATCCCCCACTTTCATCACTGAAAGCGCCCATCGTACAGGGCAAATGAAAAGTGTAACCGGGTGAAAAGGGTGTTACATTTACTTAATTATGAATGTTGTTCAGTGTTGGGCAAGTTACTTCCAAAATGTAATATATTACATATTACTTATTACTCTCTTTTTAAAGTAATAAGTTACATTACAATATTACTGTCTCTGAAATGTAATGAGTTACACTACTTTTTAGTTACTTTTTAGTTACTTTCACCAAAATAACCGCAAAAGAATGGCTAGGTATTTGAAATGCTAACATGTAGTTTAGTGCAGCTCATTATACATCCAGTGAAGGGCAATGTGGTATAGCATAACAACTGTGTAGGCCAGGGGGGTCCCCAAACTTTTTCCTGTGAGGGCAACATAACTTTTCCCTTCTCTGATGGGGGCCGGGGTCAGTTTATAACAGAAAAAGTGTGACGATCGTAGGGGTGCCTAAACGTAAACATTTATTGTTTTCTAGAAAGCCACACATAACCAAATATTAATAACCCTTTCCGGGATCTTCACAGAAAAAAAAGTCAGGAAATAAATAATAACACTATTAATGAAATAAATAACACTATTTATGAAATAAATAATAACCAAATAACCCTCTCTGGGATCTTCACAGAAAAAGTCAGGAAATAAATAACACTATTTGTGAAATAAATAATAACCAAATAACCCTCTCTGGGTTCTTCACAGAAAAAAAGTCCATTGAACATTAACTTTCTGTTGTGCCGTGCACAATCTTAACAGGTAAAAGTTTAGCTTAGTTGTCAGAGCAGAATCTCTTACTCAAATGACTCATATGAGCAGTCTCTCAAAGTTCTTGTGTTCCTTCCTTATAATCCTTTTGTAGGTTCCAGTAGGCTTGTAGACACCGCTGTTTGCAGCTCTCTCTCATCAACTTCCCTGTGAAAACCACAAAGCAAGCAGGCTGAGAAACCGAACTAAGTGATACAGCACCTACACAGCACAATACATTTCACTACCAGTATGGTTGTGGAGATGGATTTTATCGCAGTAGATTTTATTATGATTACATTTGTTTATACTCAGAATGACTCATTCAAGTCAGAAAAGTGAGCTTACCTATGTATGTTCATCAGTGTGAACCGTGGGCCTGCATCTGGCTGGTGAGAAGTTGAATGTCAGGTTCCATTCTAGTCACAGCCAGTCTCAAACACTGATGCAGATGTTCATCTGTCAATCTTGATCTCATCGGAGTTTTCAGGTGTTTCATGTGTGAAAAGGTTTGCTCGCAGATATACGTGCTGCCAAAAAGTGTAAACATCTTCATTGCGTGTTTTTTTATGTTAGGGTACGTGTCGTTTGGGAGGGCGGCATAGAAGTCAATGAGACTGTTGGGCTTGAATGCGTCTTTCAGAACATCACAGTTCTGTAACTCGGCCAACTCAAACTGATAAGAAGGCTGGGCTTCATCGATGTCGACAAGAAAGGGGTTCTGGAAAAGACGGATTTCTTTTGCATTAACATGTAGTATCCGGAATCGCACACCGAACTCCGCCTTCAGCATTTCCAGTGCTTCCACACACTTTTCAGCTGGGAACGGGACCGCTGGGTTCTCTGCAGAGAGGTTTTGGGTAGCAGGGAGATGGATGAAGTTGTGCTTTTTCACTTGTTCCAAAAGCAGCGCAAGTTTCACCTCAAATGCTTTTATGTGAGAGTACATGTCGCAAATGAGTTTCCCCTGGCCTTGTAGCTGCAAGTTAAGGCTGTTCAGCATTTCTGTCACGTCTGTTAAAAATGCGAGGTGCCATTTCCATTCTGGGTCGATCAGCTCTGGGACCGTTTTGTCTTTTGAATGAAGAAATGCATTAATTTCGGGTAGCAGCTCGTAAAAACGCCTCAAAACTCTGCCCCGGCTCAACCATCGGACCTCTGTGTAGTACAGCACATCGCCGTGCGCAGACTCCAGTTCAGACAGGAATTGTTGGAACTGCCTGTGTTTAAGTCCCTTTGCTCTGATGAAGTTTATGCATGACACCACAACCTTCATGACAGAATCCCACTTCAACACTTTGCAGCACAGTGCTTGCTGGTGAATTAGGCAGTGGACTTGTAGCGGGGCGGTGAGACCCCGTTCTTCCATCTCCCGGTTCATGCGTCCTATTAGACCCCGAGACGCGCCCACCATACTAGGAGCCCCGTCAGTCGTGATGCTGGCAAGCTTTGACCAGTCTAGGTCCAACTCTTCCATGGTTTGGCATACTTTGTCGAAAATATCCTCCCCCGTTGTAGTCCCTTTGAGACTTTGGAGGGCTGCCAGCTCCTCGCACATCTCAAAGTTTGCGCTAACTCCACGAATAAAAATGAGCAGCTGCGCTGTGTCTTGCACGTCCGTGCTCTCATCCAGTGCTAATGAAAAAAAGTCAAATTCTTTCGTTTTCTGCTGCAGCTGGGCATATACATTACCCCCGATTTCTTCAATGCGTCTGGTGATTGTACTCGCCGACAGACTCACGGTATTAAAGACATCTTTCTTCTCGGGACACACCTCTTCCGCGACAGCATTCAAACATTTCTTGACAAACTCTCCATCAGTGAAAGGTTTACCGCTGCTTGCTATCAGTTGAGCAACCCGAAAGCTGGCCCGAACGGATGACTGGTTCAGCTGAGCTTGGCGTACAAATGTATTCTGCTGATCTAACAGTCCACTTTTTAGCTTTGAGAGTTTGTCTGCTCGCATTTGGCCTTGCAAGTTATCATACTTGTCTTTGTGACGGGATTCATAGTGTCGGCGCAGATTGTATTCTTTGAATACCGCCACCGCCTCTTGACAGATGAGACAAACAGCCTTTTCTTTGCATTGAACAAAAAAATAATCGTTTGACCACTGCAGGTTAAATACCCTGCATTCTGAATCAATTTTTCTCTTACCTAATCTTTCGCCATTATTCCGTTCTATTTGACAGGGGCTAGTCTAGGATTCGCGTGGCCAGACTGAAAAAAAATCATAATGCGTCTCTGGTATTGTTCAGGGGGCCGGGCCAAATGTGGAGGCGGGCCGTATCCGGCCCGCGGGCCTTAGTTTGGGGACCACTGGTGTAGGCCATTAAGGCTACTAACAACTTTTATTACATGGCTTAGTTAAATACTCGATGACCTGGAGAACATTTCAGTTGCAAAATTAGCTTGTTGATAAGCTTGGGATATGAGATCTTTTTGTAGCCATTCGTGGTGAAGGCATCTGTGCTATTGTATGCATTATTTTTTGACCCAACATTTCTACAGGCATGGCACTATTTTCACATGAATATTCTAGCCATTGTCTATTTTATACCACGAGCTGCAAAATGACCGCCTTACCCCACTGTGCAGGCGGGTACTTGTTTAGATATACCTGGGCAGCTCTGTTTTGCCGTGGTATCCTGGCACCTGCGGGCCGCAGAGGGCGGCGTAGTTTCGGGTGACGAAGACTGCTGCTCCGGGGCGAGGGCGGCGAGTCAGGCGGGAGTAAGCTAGTGTCCACAACAGAGGGTAACGTGATGTCCCCATCTGACCTGTTGCTATTGTCTGCAGTAGATGCAGTGTTGCTGGCGTTTAGTGATGGTTGCTTTAACCATTTTCGTATAAATGATTATCCATCTGTGTCACTGCTGTGGAAGCACTTTGGAAATGATGCACGCGCAGCGGAGCAGGTCATGCGCACCTGACACAATTTGTTGTTTTTATTTTTCGCTCCGTTCTCTTTTTTGAATAGAGGGTGCATAACATTCAACTGGGGTGCAATGCATGCCTATGCACCCCCGAAGATCCCGACGCGAAGCCTGAAGGGTAAACACCAGGTTTACTAATCTACCCGCACAATTTTACTCTGGTGTCGGAATGTCTCGCTATAAGTACATTCTTAAAAAACAAAACACCATTTAATTTCTGGTTAAAATGTGTTGTAACTGCGTTACTGAGCATTGTAACGGGTAATATATTACCCAAATTTCATTAGTAATGCGTTACATTACTTCGTTACAGCAAAAAGTAATATATTACTGTAACTCCGTTACTTTTGTAACGCGTTACACCCAACACTGATGTTGTTACATCAAGGCCGAAAATTAGGATGAGCGCCAACGGACAAAAAATCCCTCCCAGAGCAAAGAGTAGATGACGTCTGTCACTGGTGTGTCTCTGCTGAAGATGTGTCAGGTCACTCTGAAGAAAAGTTGTATGTGCTGACTCAGAGCCTGGGTCCTATTTGCTAACTATTTTGGAATGACCTGTGACATCATGATGATGTCATGAGCAAATAAAAGCACTTGGAACTTCTGATGTCATCGGAGCACTGCCAACATTCTATAATGACATGATGTCATGTTTGGAACTCACCATAACAACTGAGCCATGGGACTCCCAGAATCCTCCATGGGTATTGTAGATCTTTGTTGGTTCTCTCGCGTCCAGGAAGAAGTTTAAAAATAAGAGACAATGGAGTCTCTGAAAAGGGTCAAATTGGTTACTTTAATTAAGTAGCGTGGTAATGAAACAAACAGAGGAGTAGTGGGAGAGAGAGCAGCAGCAGCTGTCCTCTCGCAGTCGCGGCCGTGGAGAAGAGACCCCCAAAACTCCGTCACCTAACTATATATCTCATCATTTGGCTCCTCCTCTTCAATGGCGGCTGTGGTGATGCAGGGGGACCTCCCACCTCGGTCTTCTATGTCCGATATCGCGTAAATCAGAGGATTTAGACATCGTGTCTTCATTGTATAACTCCACACGCCTCTTCTCCTCATACTCTCTTTCATGACTTTTTACTTAATGCATTTTAACGGCTCTAATCGTTATTTACGTAAAACCGGAAGTCAAGCGTACTGTTGGTATTCCGGAGACTTCTTCCGGAATAGCTTTTCAAAATAAACTTTAGCAACAATGTTAGCCACAGACGAATGCTAACCGGAAATGTTTTCAGAATAAAACAGTTTAAAGCTTACTGTATGTTTAAACTAAATTACGTCATTAAACATTGATTTGAATTTCTTACAGTATCCGCTATCACTTCCTGAAAAAGGAGACTCTTCAAATATATCGCAACCAAAATTAATTAACAGTTTTAAGAGTAAATTAAGAAATGTTTCCAATATTCTGGGTCTAAAAAAAACTGGTTAATTCAGGTTTCTAACACTAGGTTTTCAAGACATAAAACTGCGTTTTTGACATTATACACACTGCACTGATACTGCATTCATAGGTTATGTGTCATGTTATATTTCTCGTTTATATGCTACATGAAAAAAAGTAACATTTAAAACATGGCACAAAATGTCAACTAAAAAGTACAGCTACTTTTGAACAACAAGAGGTGTTCTTTGGTGGACCGGTGCGATATAGACACTGTATCTAAATCAAAGATTTTTTATTTGTAGGTTAATAAGTATTTTGTGGTACATTTTAAATTATATTTGCAAGAACATTCAGTTCAGTTTGCTGCCATGAATGTTATGTTTGCTTGTGTTATGATATTAGGGTCATGCAGAGTAAGATGAGATCGCTATCCCTTTAAGAGAGAGAGAGAGGGGTGTGGCTCGTGCATGTGTGTGTGTGTATGGTAGAGCGAGAGTGAGAGTGACCGAGCGGTTGTATGTTTCTAGAAGTGAAACGAAGCAGCAGGAAAAACATAGGTCTGTGATGTATTTTGTGAAACGGAAGATAAAATAAATATCAACGGCCTCCCAAGAAGAGCTCGCCTCTCTCCAGTCATTTAAGCTAAAGTGGGTTATTGAACCTGAAGCTTGTTGCTTATGAAGGTAGATATGGTGCAAAATGCGAGAGCGTGTAAAACCTGATGTGAGCACTTGCAGAAAAAAAATCTGAGCTTGTGTGAATACATTTACACTTGTATAAAATATCCACGTATCTCTGAACCAAATTTGAAGTCACAGAAGAAAAAAAAATGTTTTGTAGCTTGTAGAAAAAAAATGAACTTAGTGATGAAATGTTCACTTGCAGAAAAATATATATTTTTTAAATATATTTTCCATTACAACTGCAACTTGGTTATTACAACCTCTCAAATCAGTCATTACAACTTCACGAATCTGCTCTGTGGAAGTATAAATCGACGAATCTGCGGCCTTGACTTTTGCTACACTTCTTGCGATGAATGTGTCGCTAAAGTAATTTTCACCTGTAGATGTGGGGGGAGGAACATGGGGAGAAAGGGGGGTTGGAGCGAAGGGGCGGAGCTATCAGAACGAGGAGGCGCAAGCTCGGGTCAGTCACACAGCCATGTCAGGTCGAACCGGATGACTGCGGGGCCCCGCATGTTGCCCCTTTCACACCAACGCGGTTCCAGGGCCGGTTCGGAGCTTGTGCCTGATAAGCACCGTTTTTTCCTGTTCAAGCCGCAGCAGAGCCGGCTCTTTTCCCCGAAAACCGGTTCTTACCAAGCTCGAAAAAAGTGTCGATCTAGAGGTAAGAATCGCATACGTCACGCTTACGTCGGAGGGGGGCGAGATTAACCTGAACTAACAGTTTATGGAGAGTATGGCAAATAAAAGTTGAAACAAGCAGAAGCGCTGAGCAAAGTGACTAGAACGCAACCACACACTTACAAAAAAAACACACTTTATAAAGTCAGGCAACACTAACCAGTAACCAGGCTGTTTATTTGTACCTTACTTTGACCATCCGTTCGCTGTTATTGATCATTGTGGAGGGGGCAGACGTTTTGTTTTGTATTATAGCAGCTATCAGGTGGAATCAATACATGGACTGCACAGGTTGTCATGTCCGACTATCACAAGTAGAATCATAATGAAAAATACGCCGGTAAAATGTGCCTGCAGAAAACGGCTTATGCCACAAGTTAAAGCAACAAGCAACAAGTAGCCTAGTCAATAGGCCTATAGACAGTTTAGCTTTGGTTGCTATGCTAACATCACCCATTTTATACCAGAGAAACTTTCATAACAGCGTTGTGATGCCAAACAGCATCAATTCATACTGAAACACATTCACTTATGGGAATTGGGGATATTTATCAGCTGCTTGTGTGACAGTCGGACAGTGAATACTTTACAGCGGCCGCTGCTGTGAGTTAATAAACTCCAGTGGACGAGCAGCACTGCAGCGGTCGGTACATGCCGCTGTAACACATTAATAAACAATTAACCACGGCACTCTGGAGAAAAGGATAAGGTTGGAGAAGTAGTTATTTAATTTAATCTGGCTTCATATGATTAAAAGTAACACGATCATCGACCCGACGCAGTCCCCCATTGTTGTTGTTGTGAGCGAAGCACGGAGCTAGAACGGGAGCTGCGTTGGTGTGAAAGGGGCAACAGTAGTCACTTGTGTGTGACTGACCCGAGCTTGCACCTCGTCGTTCTGATAGCTCCGCCCCTTCGCTCCAACCCCCCTCCCTCCCCCAACATCTACAGGTGAAAATTACTTTAGCGACACATTCATTGCAAGAAGTGTAGCAAATGTCAAGGCCGCAGATTCGTCGATTTATACTTCCACAGAGCAGATTCGTGAAGTTGTAATGACTGATTTGAGAGGTTGTAATAACCAAGTTGCAGTTGTAATGGAAAATATATTTAAAAAATATATATTTTTCTGCAAGTGCTCACATCAGGTTTTACAAGCTCTCGCATTTTGCACCATATCTACCTTCATAGTTGCTTCTGCCCTGGGAGACGACAGAGAGTCATCCCCCCCCTGTTTCCTCGACTACGGTCTGGGAGCCGACAGGAAAGTTCAACACTTAGATTTCAAGTGTACATGTGTGTTTGGTAGTACGTATGTGTGTGTGTGTGCTACATGCATGTGTGGGAAATGCTGGTGTTGAAGGGTTTTTGTCCCCGGACGACCATAATGGATGGAGAGAGAGACTTCCCAGATGGCAGAGGAGGGGACGACCTACACCATGACCAACAACAAGAGAAAAACAAGATAGATACACATAGGGGAGCTGTGTGTATGTATATGTGTGTGTGGAGGGGGCTACCAGCTTAAAAAAAACACTAGTAGCTTTGTTGTCTGATACATAAACTCTTTGTCTGCTCTTAAACTAAATCACACATTCAAAGTATTCCAACATTATATTCAGACTTCAAATTCAAACCATGTCTACACTTGAAAATATGCTGGCTTTCCACCAACTTTAATGAAACCCAAGTGTCCCTCCAGTGTGACCCATAGGGCCTGTTTGAAGACGACATATTCTGCTCATTTTCAGGTTAATTTAGTATTTAGTGTCTCTACTGTGACAGGTCTCCATGCTTTAATGTTCAAAAAGCTCTTCATTTTTCTCATACTGCCTGTGCTGCTGTCTTTTCACCCTCTGTCTGAAACCAGAGCCCAGTCTGCTCTGATTGGTTAGCTGGCTGGATCTGTTGCTCACTATATGTTGGAGCTCTAACCAATTTGCGAGTCTTACATAGTCATAGTGAGAGTCATTATGTTACTGAAGTAAACAAAGGAGTCCAATGGATGCATTTCAGGCAGGGGGGGATTGTGTGGGAGAGAAACTCCCTCTGGGGGGAATTTTGTGATTTTAGCCTTTGCAGACCATTTACATGCACAAAAACCTATAGAACACACTGGAGCAGTGGTCACCAACCAGTCGGATGCGGGTAGATCGCACACTGTTAAAAAAAAAATAGTAACGTTTTTTTTTAATAAAGTTTTTAGATATAAGCCTATCATCCACCACCCTGTTACCAGGTGCCACTTGATTGACGTATCTTTGAGACATTCCTTGTCGCTCCCAAAAATAATAGACTGACTTCAAGTGATGCTGCATATTTTGCACTTATGGTAGATACGAACTACAACAAAATGAACATATTTTACCGTGATTTAATTGTAATACACGTTTCAAAATGATGCCGAAGTAACTACATACTGATACCGGTTAGTAAAAACCATGAATTAATGCTTTGACAAGTCTGCAGACAAGACGGCAGGCGAAAAACCTTTTAAATGCGTGTTTTCTGAATGGAGATCGGATCGATCAGGCTAAACTAACGTTGTATCTGCTCCGTCCACACTCATAACAACGTGATACAGACACAGATACAACAGCGACTGTATTAGCCATGACACAGACAGTCTGTGGTTTGTACTTGTTTAACTTTTGTCCAGTTTCTGAACAGATATGAGGAGCTGTGAGCTCTGTGTGCTAACAGCTAACGGCTGATGTTTTGGTTTTCTGATTCAACATCAGTGACGGCAGGCTGAGATCCTCACCGCTGATTGGCTACCGCTTGAACGCGTCATTCGCATCGCACCAATGGTCTACGCACGGATAAAGAATGTTGTTAGAATTTTGAATTTGTAATAATTGTGTTAAAATAACTAGTTTTAATGTTAAATGTTGCACTTGCATGAAGCTTCAGTGTATAAGCCTCACAGTTAAAATGGCATTTTATGTTATCTGCTCACTGCAAGATGTTGTTTTTTTCTTTGTTGTTGTTGCTGTCAACAAAATAATTTACTCATTCGTTCAAACAAATGGAAAATAAGCTACATACATTTATATTTAGGATTGTAATGAAGGAATGAATGAAACTTAAAATGATAGGTATGATGTAAATATATATATTTATCCTTTTTGACATGTTAGTTAAGTTGTGTTCTTGGTTTAATCAAATTGGAGGTTGCACCAAATGATTTGATGTAATTCAGATGCAATTAGCCTACATAAAAGGCCTCAAATTGGAGGTACTGTCTGGGCCGTCTTTTTCACTCAATTCTGCAATAGGTAGATCTCGCCTTTCTCCAAGGCCGAGGTCGGGGATCTTGGGCTTGAAAAGGTTGGTGACCACTGCACTACAGGAAAGGATAACCCCAAAAAGCATAATAAGTCCTCTTCAACAAAATCCCTATTACTTCTGATCTGAACTAATGCTTCCCTCCACACTTTGTATGTCTTTGCAAGCAAACCCTTTGTCCCAAAAATAATTTGTATTCTGTTTCGGTTGCAAAAGAAACCCTTCAGAGGAACACACGCAGGTGAGAAATGAAGATAATCTTTTTTAAAGAGTGGGGTCAAGTTTAAAAAATTCCTCGCTGCTAATTGACTAGAAATATTCTTTCTTTCTGACAACTGCATTTATGCTGGAGAGACACAGGCGAACACACACAAATCAATATGCATGTACACACACTCAAACACACACCTCCTGTCAAACACACACACCATTTAAAGTGGTAAAGTGCAGTCTCATCGGAGTGGCAGGCAGACATCCTGAATAAAATGGAGTGGCATTAATATTAATACCAGTAAAGTGCCTTTATAATCAGACAGTGGCCTGTCAGCTGGCCGAGTGGGGCTGCTAGCATGTCACACACACACACACACGTGCGCACACACACACACACACACACACACACAGTGAAGTGTTGGTGACTGAGAGGTGCACGCATTATAACCACGCACACTGAATAACATGCAAACAAACACCCAAAGCGCATCCTTTCATACCCTAAATTCTACACAGTGTATACACAGCCACATGAATGTGTGCACACAGGTAGATTTTCATGAACACACACATGCACACACACATAAACAACATCCTACCCTCAGGGAATCAACGGGTAACCGTCATTGTTGGCCTGCAATTTAAAGGTGTTACAACTTGACACATTACTAAGGGAATTGTATGTGATGGTAGAGATAAGTAAATATTATATAACTTGTTGGAGGCTTTACTACCCACTGCAAAATATATCGGCACATTAAAAAGCTGTTTTATTTATTTATTTAATCAGATTTGAGCAAAAGGGTATGTGTATGACAGCATAGTGAGATATGGTGTCTATATTTATAATAAGTATTTATCTAGTTCAAGTCTGCTCCTGTGCCTTGTGTCGTAACTTACTGTTTTATTTTGTAGTAACCTCTCCCGCTCTGTCAGATAACTTAACTTCCAGCGTTTGTGTATTTGTGAACGTTTTGTGTTTTTCATGTTTTGAACCTCAAAGTGAGCATTTTGTGTTTTTTAGTTTGTATTTTTGGATCAACCTCTTGAGTAAAAGCCTTTGTTCATGTTTACCTTGTCTCTGGTGTGGTGCATTGTCCTCTCCCTTTAGTGCAGTGTTAGAATGCTTGGTAACCAGGTAGTTTCTATATTGAGACTCAAAGAGGGGGCCGTTGCTTCTCTGTAGCGGCTCCCACACTGTGGAACGATCTGCCCTGCACATCAGACAGGCCTCCACACTGCCTGCTTTTAAATCGCTTCTTAAAACCCACCTCTTCTCCTTAGCGTATTAACATCTTTTAGAGCGTTGCTTTTATTGCTTTTAAATTGTCTATTGTTTTTACTTGGACTTGTTTTATGGTGTGTGAGCTATGCTGTGTTACTTTTTGTATGTTTTTGTTTCGTTTATTTGCCTGTACAGCACTTTGGTCTGGAGGTTTAAAGTGCTCTATAAATAAAGCTGTATTGTATTGTATTGTAAAGCTCTTCTACAATTTTTAAGATTTATAGCAGCTCTTCCACACAGGATTTTCAATTATAAATAAATTATTGATATATCTTCATGAGTAGTCAAGTTGAACAACAAAAAAAATCAAACGTAGGAATGTTTTGGTCTTTAAAAAGTTCTAGCATGAAATGTAAGACTTTATAAAACGTATGTACTGTAAACTTAAATGTACCCACGTTTCAGAGGTCTGTGGGCCCTCCGACAAAGCTGAACACAAAAATCATAGACATAGCATTTCTTCTTTTCTTGAAATCTGCGAGCTAATATGCCTGAGTCGCAGAATATTCACTGTGCACTCGCCTCCCACAGCGGGGAACAGGCCTGGCTCTGAGGTTGTAAATAAAACGCTGGGTGATGTTTCCAAAGAAGCTCCAAAGGGAGACAAGACCCAGAGCTAGTCATGTCCATAAAACAGTGAAATACTGTAAAAGGTGATGGCAGCCGTTTCGAGACGAGACGCTCTGAGCATTTCCAGATGGACCTAACCATCTCCCGGCTGGAACACCCACCATACTTTGCAAAGAAGGGAGGGCAGGAGGATTTGCAGGTATTCACTACCACTGTAAGACGTATGTTAGGATGTCTGATCAGTGATATTGAGTAATATTGCCAATGCTACGTGTAAGGGCTAAAATATAAAACCGTATAAATAGATTTGAAGCATATTTGACAAAAGTGTGAACATTAAATGGACCAGAAATAGTTAATGAACTATACCTAACCTCAACCATAAAAATTCAAAGGCTTTATTGTCAAATGCACAGCTACAGCGTAGTTATGGCAATGAACATCTTGAGTCACCAAGAATGCAACATACATATATACATTACATTTACATTTCACTTGTTAGACGCTTTTATCCAAATTTGGGGTGAAGTGTCTTGCCCAGGGACACAACGACATGTTGACTCAAAAAAGAAATAGTGCAAGAAGAAACAGAGTAGAAAATAAATTAATGCAAGAGAATGTTGCAAGACTAATGCAAGAGAAGTTAACTATATACAAGTAAAACAGAATAAGATGTGCTAAAAATAGAATGTAAAATGAAATGCTGTACAGGGAATTAAAATACAGTTTTTCTAATAATAGATATAGGTGAGATTTAAACAGATGAATGGTATGAAGTGGATAACTAGAAGGTGCTTATTTGAATTAAATGAGATGGGTATGGCAATATGTCTCGGCCAGCTCACCACTTCAGTCTTAACTAAGTTATCTCAATAAATGAAGTTGGTTAACTTAGGTTTGGGATTAGGGCCACGCCTCAACCACATCCCTAATTACCTGCAAAGTTACTTATACCCTGTCGACACATCGGGGCTTGTTGATCTCTGATTTCACGACACACCCTCTTTCTTTCTTCCATTCATTAATTCCACTTCCTACCTCGTCTGTACCCACATCCTTCTATTCATCCTTTCCACCGTAGATCCCTTGGCCCCTTTTCCCGCTTTACCTATCCCTTCCACCCTCATCCCTTCCTACCTTTCTCGACCCTCATTTATCCCTTCCTACTTCCCTTTGACCTTTCATCCCTCCCTCTATCCCTTCGTCCATTCTGCTGTCCCTCCCTACATTCCGTTGCCTATTCATCCCTTTGACCCTGCATCCCTCCCAGTATCCTTTCATCCCTCCCTCCCTACATCCCTACGGCCTTTTGTCCCTCCCTCCCAACATCCTTTCATTCCTCCCCCTACATCCCTTCAACCTTTTATCCCTTCCTCCCTACATCTTTTTATCCCTTCATCCCTACATGCTTTCGACCCTCATCCTTCTCTCCCAACATCCCTTTGACTTTATGTCCCTCCTTCCCTACGTCAATTTGACCCTTAATCCCTACATCCCCTTCTACTGACATCCCCTTATCCCCTTTTCCTGACTTCCCTTATCTCTTTCTAAATAATCTTGTGCATGTTTTTTGTCTCCTAGGTAACTTCCCTCTTAAAAATAATCTTTAACCAACATTTTGTTGCAGCGAGGTCCTTGGTAGTGAACTATGACATGGATTTCGATTGATATTCTCCAAATGTTGAAATGAAGGGCTAGAACAAAGGAAAGAAGGGGAGGTGACAATGTAGTGAGCAAAGTAAAAGGAAGTAAGACAGAAAAAGAGAGAGCATTTATGGCTGTCTTAGTGATGGAATGTGTTGTGTCTCGTCAGATTTGTTAGTTTTTTTATCCTTGTTTATTTGTATTAGTATTATTTCTCGGTTAAGTTTATATTGTCAAGTCTGTGTCTGCTAACCCTTTTGTTGTCTGTCAACAATCTCCTCTCTCATTTCAGGTAGTTTGACTCCTACCCATGTGTGTTTTCACTGACCTGATTACCTGCCCAGCCCTTATTGTTTGCACCTGTAGAGCCCCTTGTGTGTGTATTTCATCTGTGTTTTCTCTGTGCCCAGTGCCAGATCGTTTCGAGCCTTATGCTGCATTCACGCCGGACGCGATGCGAATATTCGCTTCGCTCTAATCGCTCTTATCGCATCGCTCTAAACGGTCGAGTTTAACCGCGGCTGTCCGCTTTGTTTACTCGCATCATTCAAACAAGACGCGCTGGCTAGGGGGCTACAACTACAACAACATTAACCTATTTTACCCTGATTTAATTGTAATACACGTTTCAAAATGATGCCGAAGTAACAACATACTGATACCGGTTAGTCAAAACCACAAATTAATGCTTTGACAAGTCTGCAGACAAGACGACAGGCGAAAAACCTTTTAAAATGTGTGTTTTCTGAATGCAGATCGGATCGATCAGGCTAAGCTAACGTCCTCACCGCTGATTGGCTACCGCGAGATCGCATCACGCGAATTTGACGCTCGAGTTGAAAAGATTGAACTCGAGCGGTTTTCGCGCCCCCTCCAATCGCCTCAATCGCGCCGCGGCATTCGCATCAACCGCTTCATGCGCGCCGCCGGAGCGAATTTGCGTCTGTCCGCATCTCTGCATTGACTTTACATGTAATCGCGCCGCGCCCAAACATCGCATCGCGTCCGGTGTGAACGCAGCATTAGAGTCGAGCCTTATGTTATTTGTGATTTGTCAGCCAGTTGATATCTGTGCTAGAGTGAGTTTAAGTTAGTATTTAGTAAGTCATTTTTTGGAGTCCTTGTTTACTATGAGTGTTTGTATTGCCTTGCAAATCACCTAAAGTAAATTCCTTTTTTGAACCGTCTTTTTGTCTGGAGTCGTGCATTTGGGTCCCATCATTTTCTTGTGTGCCCCAGTCGTAACAGAATGTCAGCTCCAATATGGTGCCACGAGAGCGAAGCACTCTCGTCACTCTGTCTTTCTGTTACACGCAGACACACTTAGACACTCACGCACAGCCAGGTTCACACACACACAGACAGACACACACACACACACACACACACACACACACACACACCTGCAGACTCGCCCCTACTCAAACATAAAGTCATAAATAGCAGGTGCCCATCAGCTGTGATGTGTTCCTACTAAATGTCTCCTCAGGAGGCGATAAATATTCCATCAGCCTGTCTGTCATTGGCAAGAGAAAGTCATAATGAAGCCTAAAGATCATTCTCTATTCATGTGCCAACATTAGCCCCTTCCATAAAACAAACTCAAATATTTATCAGAGTTGAAAAGCCATTCAGTAATATCAGTGGCAGTGTAAATGGACCTGAAAGATTATAAAAAAAGAAATCACACATGAAAAAGTGTTTTTCTAATAATAGCACCCCATTGGGTATGGTGGCAGCATTCTGGTTGGCTGGTTTTTATTGCTTGTTATTGGATCCTGGCAAAACAATTATTAATCTTGCAATTTTTTTTCCCCTGCTTTTGCTGGCAAAACAAAAGAATTAAAACATTGCCCTTCGGCTGCACAGTCCCACTGTAGTGATTAAAAACAGGAAATTGTGATACATAAACTATTAGACAAAGCCATAATCAGATTCATTAATTTCCTTCATTTTCTAAAGACTAACGGGTTTTCTTAAAGCCACACTGCCTTCACTGTAAAACAGAGATGCATCTGAAAATGTGAACGAAGCAATAGTCAAAAAATGTGTTTGGTTATTTGATTTTATTACTTAATTAGCACTGATGACTCAACATAGGTGCCTATCCCTGATCCATCTGCAACACTGTGCTATGATGTTATTGGGGTTCTGTACTGGTTATTAAGTTGTTAAAATGTCTTAATGATCCAGAATTTAAGACTTTAAGCTGTCATGAGTACATTTGTATATTATTATGGCAGCTTTAAATGTGTTTGGATGGTTTTTGTTTTTGTTTGGAGAAAAAATTAAACAGTCCCAGGGAAATTGGATTGCTCAAAGAAGCACAATCTTTAACATGAAAAAGTAAATAGTTTCCTGTGTAAACTGAAACTCATGTAAAATGGCAACTTAGCCAGCAGAAACGCTGTATCCAAAGGGTCTCAACAGTAAGACTCAAAATACTTTATTAATCCCTAATACAATGTGTAATCTCTGTAAGGCCTAATAGCATAAAACCATGTGTATTTTAAAATTACCATCTGATAAAACACACCTTTTCATCCTTGCAGTTAAACACACTTTGATATTTGAAAAAAAGAATTTCATATGTAGACATTCATAAAATACATATATTCAGTTTTAATGGCATACATCTTTTGACATGTGAAAATTACAATATTACAGTAGAAGAGCCATATTTAACATTGTGTTTTTGAATAAAGAAAAAGCCAAAGCATTAAATAGAATTCAGCATTATGTGATGACTGTAAGTATTATTTTGATAACACACACACACATACTCACAATCACACTAGAGAGGAAATACAGACAAGTGACAATGACAGAAAGGAGGAAGCCCTTGAAAAGCAGATGAAAAATTACAACTAGGAATGACCACAATCAATTCTGAAACACTGCACAAAATTAATTAGGTTTCTGCATGGAGCGTGTGTGTGAGTGTATATGTGAGCGTAATTTGTCTCTGTGCTTCTCCACTGCCACTGAGAAGGCAGGGAGGGGGGGGGGAGACTGTTCAGCCTCTCTTTCACCCCATCTCATTCCTCTTCAGCCCAAATGATTAACTACAAATTACTGATCTCACAACATAACAGTACTGTATGTGTGTGAGTGACTGTCTGTATGAGAGCCATACATCAATATCAATAACAGTGGCAACCAATGACAAGTTACTCACATATATTAGTCATATGCACAGATACGGACATAGCAGACACATGCACAGGCTGAAGGCCAGGGCGCACCAGTATTTGTAACAGCAAATATATCACAAAAATCTATTAATTGCTATTGAATGGGGCTAAAATAAGGGTTTCAACACAAAGTAAATACATGTCTTATACATAAAATCTACATTTAATGTTGTTGTTTGCTCCACCTCTCCTCAGGTGTTCCTGATCTCCACTGATAAAGGAGGGCTGATGAGGAGCACTCTCTCTGCCTGCCTGCGCAGCACTCAGTTATCTTTAGTTTAACAGTTTAAGCGTTAGTTTGCCAATACTACCCTTTGTTTTATTCCTAGGATGGGGAACTGGTAGTCTATTTGTCTCTGTTTTATTTCTTAGTTTAGTTCATGGGTTGTTTATTTTCTTTAGTTTAGGGTGGGGCACCTGTTGCTGGACCGGATTACCCTCTGCTTTTGTTCTTTATGGCCAGTGTTGTTTTGCTTCTTTGCAGAATGTTTTGCTTACACCCTCTGATGTTCTGGAAAGTCCTGCAACAACCAAGTTAGAATTTACACTGGTATGCTCCATCTATCAACTTATTTCACTCTTTCTCCATCTCTCCCTTAAGGTGTTTTTGCGAGTATAAACAAGGCATTAGGAGGAAGTCAATTTATCTAACTAGCTTTTTGGCCTAAAGGTTATACAAATTGAGTTTGGTCCGAAACACTGAAGGTACACATGTGTTCCAAAAAGACTTGAGGTATATCCTTTTTTATCTCCATTTAGAGGGCAAGCTAAAGATCTTGGTAACTGTTGTTTAGCAGCTTGCTAGCTTAACATTGTCGCTGATAGGGCTAGCCTGTTACCAGCTAGCTAGCCAGTAGACATTAGCTCACAGACTAACCATAAAACATAGACAATTCAGCTAGCAGCACTATCTATTTAGCAACATGTTGTCCAACCTTGTTTTACCAAAGTAGCATACAAATAGCAACATGTGATGTCATATTGTCTTTTTTGTGAAACTGATATCCACACACGTTAACAGAACCATTAACACAAACTTGAATTCTCACACCGACTCTATCTTATTGTACATGTGCGCACACACTTATTCACACAAAGGAGAAGGTAGTGCTCTCAGTGTCTTTCGTTTAGCACATTGCTAAACTTTACTCTGTCAGTAAAGATATTCCACTTAAAACAGTGAACCTTCTGAAGTCCTCATCAGAAGAGCAGTCCACACTTTCATGAAGCTAAGACACAATTAAATACAAAAAGATACTTTTATCAACACAGCACTTCAACACACACACACACACACACACACTCACACACACCCTCCAGTCTACTACCCTGGGAACTTCAATCCATCGCTCTAACTTGCGGACAAAAGGGACCAGAATTTCTTTGGAGTGTGTATGGACATAAAAAAACATGATGTCTCGACTTGTCGGGGAAGCAAGGGCCCAGACGGTTCCAGCGCTCAGGGGGCCTCTATGATCTGATATCTTTTTAATTAACGGTATCCCATTCAGCCACTTGAAGGAACAAAATAAAAAGGGAAAGAGAGCGAAAGAGGGAGAGACTTAAGTTTTGACAGCTCTAATTAATGTGCACGGAGGCAAAAAAGAGCAAAAAGGAAAAGAGGAGCTGATCTCATAAAGGACTGGTGAAGGATTCATTAGACAGGCTGGTCCGTCTGAAAGACATCAAACACTCGTCTCACTCCCTCCTCTACTTGTTTTTCTAAGATTTTCTTTAGATTCATACGACTTGATTTTTCCCCAAGAAAGCAATGGAAGAAAATGGAAAAGATGACAAGAGAAAGACGGAGGAAGAGAGGCTGAAGATGTTAGAAAAATGAAAGGAGAGGAGAGTAAAAAGGGATGGGAGGCTAAAGGAAAGGGAAAGATGGAGGTGGGGGACGGAGCCCAGAGCTGCCTCTTTACAACAGGGGAGATGAATGACTTTCCACCTCTGGACACTGGGCCTTAATGAAACCTCCAGAGGCCAAACAATGGCATCTCTGACACATGCACACACTCACGCACATGCACAAAAGCAGATGCTGTAGTGTATGTAGGAATGCTCACCTGCACACTAGTATACAAACAGTTCTAGAGATGGAAATTCCAGCGCACACACACATTATTAGACATAGACACATTTTTGCCAACACACAACTGCATAACAAAACAACGTACACACGTTCATGGTTCATTTGAAGTGGGACAGAGCAGCAGTGGTGCTGGTGATAGAGACACAGAGGGAGACCTGCAGACATCACCCTGATAAAGTAGGTCAAAGAGACTGAGTCCTGTTTACAACCCAACATCCCATAATAGCATCAGATCTACGACCTTCTGCCAGGGAGACAGAAACGGGATCTAGTGTATGTCTGCAACCTGAAAAGATTGTCAATTGTGGGAAGCAGTTTTAATATTCTCTGCAAAAGGACATCAATGTTCCCTCTTATTTATTCAGTATTAAAAGTATGCTGTGTAATACGAATAAGAGCAACAATATACACTGTACATGTAGAATTCAAACAAGATTTCTTTGTCTTACTAATATTACATCTTTGTATGCGTGGATGTTGTAAACATCAACCTTGTTTTAGGACAAACTTGTTTTAATCACAGTGTCAGAGAAAAGTTCTACGCGACTCAGAAATGTACGGAGCCCCTAAAGGGACATGAAGAAAACAAAAAAAAAGAGAGAGAGAGAAAAAAAAAGTCGGGATAACGGGTGAGTATCTCGTGCGCACGAGAAAGTATCCCGTGAGCAAGAGAAAGTATCTTGTGCGCACGAGAAACTAACCCGTTATCCCGACTTTTTTTTTTTTTTTGAGAAAGTTACCGGTGCGCCAAGAAGGAAGTGGAGCACACAGGAGACAACCATTACATTGCAGACTGTTTATGTTTACGTGGGGAAATGACAGTGCATACATTATTTGAGATATATTTCGAACTCAGACTTAATTTTATGGACATTTCGGCCAGGGGTGTAGAGCTATTTGTTTAAGCACCGGATTGGCAAAACAGGAGAGTCTGTAAACCAGTCTGCTTTGATCTATGAATTAATGTCCGTGACTCTCAGAGTACCTGCTGCCCGCAGCTGGTTTAAAGGGAAACAAACACTCAGAACACACACACACAGAGCGGAGCTGAGCAGAGCACAAACAGACTCACATCATGCACCTTGGTGACCGGACATCTCCTTCATAAAACTAATAAAAGGGGGAGTAATCGGGCAGTTCGATGTGTGTAGAGGTGTGTGTGTGTGTAGAGGTGTGTGTGGGGCGGACTGGCCATCTGTAGAATCTGGAGAATCACAGAATGGCCGGTCGTCAAGGCCGGCACCGCCCTTACATTTTTATGTTTTTAAACGGCATCATTGAAGTTGCGCTGACAGGCGACAGAGGTCCACCGTTTCCCCGTAGCGAGGCTCCCCCCACGTCGACAGTACACTAGCCCCCCCCCCCCCCCCTCAAATAATGTATGCACTGTCATTTCCCCACGTAAACATAACAGTCTGCAATTAAATGGTTATAGAGATAACTTTCTGGTGCGCACGAGAAACTAACCCGTTATCCCGACTTTTTTTTTCTCTCTCTCTTTTTTTTTTTTTTTTCCATGTCCCTTTAGGGGCTCCGTAGAAATGTAGTGTAACAGCAACAATGGAAATATGGTAATTTCAGATGGACAAAGGTTAGTTTCAACATTTCAGGCCTTTTACATTTGCCTTTTTTAATTTTTTAATTTTTCCAATTTGTTTTTTAGATGGTTGGCTTACGTTTTGTGCTTTAAACTTTTTTTATAAAGATTTTCTTAAATGTCAAAATCTGAATGGGAATTTGATTTCAAGAATCGCGGTCGTCAAAATATTTAAAAGTTCACTGCTAAACTTTATATTGGATATTTAAAAAATGTATATCTTGACCTTAGCTACTGTGATTTTGACAACTCTTTTTAGAAGAAAGTGACAGGTTATCACAGGTTACAGGCTCATTACTTTATCTCTCCAAAACTATGAGTAAAACGGTAGCCTTACCATTAGGAATGATGACCCAAACCATGAAAATGAGACTTAAGTGGAAATTGAAAATAACTTCATTTCGTAATACCCAAAGTTCCTTTGTTGTTATAAACTCCCAATGAACATTTGCTGTATCCTATTACATCAGCTGTTTAAACGGTCTAACTGACTCTCGCATAAAGTTCGTAGACGTTTATTCCAAATGCCGCTGACTTTTGCCTTTGCCATTTGCCTTCTTAAAACCATATCTCCTCACACTTCTGATGATAGACAAAATGGGGTCAGTCCAATACTTTAACTGTTGTGATACATTCTCCTTGAATAGCTGTAAGTGTCCTCAGAACATGGCCAGTCCTGCTCAGTTATGACAATAACCTTTTATCTGCCGGACTGCTTCAGAACGGGATGGTTGAAAAGTTTTGAGAGTGCATGATTGATTCCATACAACTTCCCCGGCCTTTTCCAGACTACATTTGCAGAGTCAATCACCGGCGGGGAGTGATTTATTGGCACTGCTGGCATTTCCGTAGTATCCTGCCACCACCACCACCTCCCAGTCCATCCAGCCCTTCCTCTAATACCCTCAATTAATGCATCAAGGCAAGCGCCGGGTTATCGTTCCCCATCCTCCTCCTGCACCCTCCTCTACTGCATTCCGACGTCCCCCATCCCTCCATCCCTCCATCCCTCCTCCATC
Organism: Dissostichus eleginoides; assembly: GCA_031216635.1. Lineage (NCBI taxonomy): Eukaryota > Metazoa > Chordata > Actinopteri > Perciformes > Nototheniidae > Dissostichus > Dissostichus eleginoides. The sequence continues at coordinate 7,136,576 of CM062264.1, forward strand.
ATTCTCAATTAATGTGAGCTGCATGGGTAGCTCTTATCTGCTCTTATGAATATGCAAGCGGCTCGTATCAGTTCGCTAAGCGGCAGGTAAAATGGTTACAGCGACTCCGAGCACTGCATAGAAATGACTGCGTTTGGGTGGTGACATGTTTTAGGCCGGAAACGCCCATTTTCTTTAGATTCCATTGATTCTTATTGAATCAATTCTTCTTATTTTCTTGGTCACACTTGAAACTAATAACCCTAACCCTCCATTGGTTTAAATAAACCAATGGAGGGTTAGGGTTATTAGGTTTTTTTCTATTGTTTATTTAGCCACAGATGTGTGAGGATTTTATTTACCCCAAAGGAAAATGTATCTTTCACTTAATCTCAAGAAAAGCAAACACATTTGGAGAAACATCTCACTCTTATGTGGTCCAAAATAACCAAACTTCAACCAAAAGAAGCATACACTTTATTTATTTTAGTCAACACTACGATAAACCTGAAAGACATTGTCCTTCCTCTGAGACCGAAGTACCTCCAAATGACGACAGATGACAGATGGTGAATCAGAAACAATTTTTCGAGGATTTACCATCTGTTCCATTTTACTCATCGTTCCACTTCTTTTTTTCCAAAGATGCTTTTGGGACATTTTCTCCGCTGGTTCTACATGTGGGAATTATATTTGGTCACAATGTGTATTTTAAGGTTGTGAGTTGAAGTGTTTGTACAGTTACACAACACTTCAAGAAAAATTGAAAATAAAATGTACAAAATATTAAAAAAAATCTTGTACAGACTGAGATGAGATCAATAAAATGTGGATCTGCTGGTTTAAGCAGACACTAATTGCTATAAAATATGAGTTTCTTTATTATAAAGCTTGACTTGCATCACTCGTTCTCACAACGAGTTCAAACAGTATTTCTTTGGATCTTCGTTCCACAAAGTTGTATAAAGAGCGGATTCACAGCACATTCTGAATAAAGCCTTTCAAACCAACAGATTGTATAGTGGTGTGGGTGTGAGAAGAAAGCATCATCAGTACCGGATCATTAGTTTAATCCTTGTTTGAGGCACATCCAGCAATCAAAGGTACAGTAAAGGAAGGGAAGGATAGAGGAAGATTTTCCCTCCAACAAAAGAAGAGAGGGCTGGGAATAAAGCTGAGGACTTCCTGTCATGGGCAACAGCACCATCTATAGGATGCTGAACAAAGCAACTAAATGACTTAAAGATCACTCTGCCCTGATCTTTCAAATATCTTATTGTGTAGCGGAGGAAACAGGGAATAGAGGCATAGTAGGATCATTGGATATACATTCATTTGAACCAAAACAATGCAGCTACTTTGCACACATTATGTAGTATCCTATGTCTATATCTTTATTTTAAATAGATTGGTCTATCATAGTCTATCTAATTTAGTATTATGCATTCATCTTTAGATATGGTATCTTTCTTTCTTTTCTACAGTTGATATGGATGTATATGTTTATATTTTACTTTATTCTATTTGTATTTAACTCTATTTTTTATTCATGTGTAATACCTGTTGACTTTCGGCTGCTGTAACAAAACAATGTCCCAATTTGGGATGAATAAATGACGTCTAATCTAATCTGAAACGGACCTGACTAAATTTATTTGTCTCAAATGTTTGAGAAAATTGTGAAATTTGGTCAATTCAATTGAAAATCTGTAGTTTTAGCGTAAATATTTGTAGAGTGGCTGCAATGCTTCATCATTTAGTGTTTGAAAAAAGCCTGTTTTGCTGATGAGAACAGATTCATAGTTTCACATTTTAGCATAAATTAAAAGTTAGGCTGGCACGTTACTTGTATATGTAAGTCCAAGGAGTTTGTAATAGTAATGTTGGGGGAATAAATACAAAGATAAACATGCAGAATTGTAGGTTGATATGATAGAGTGTGTGCTTACTGACAGGATAAAGGAAGACAAAGAAGGATTAGGGTTAAAAGGGAAATTAGTTTCCACTTCCTAGTCTTTTATGGCTCAAAATGCTTGTTTAAAGCAGAAATGATGTACGGTATTTGTATTGTTATCACCTTATGTACTGTAGTTAAGGCCTCCAGTAAGTTTGACACCCGACTGAACCCCCCCCCCCCCCTCTGTATCATCGGTGTGCCTCATTACCCTGAAGCCCAAAAGGAGGACTGTTCCATGTCAGGGGGAATAGGGGGGGGAGGCAGTGGATGGAAAGGGCCTGCAGGCTCAGCGTCACTCACATCAGCAGAAGTGTCAGTGAATTTGACATGTGTCTGATATGTATGTGACACACACACATCCATAAACACACACACACTCCTCAATGCTGCCTCATAGCCAAGGGCCTACCGTTGGCTACTCCGTCATTTCACACACTTTAAGAGCTGTAGCCTCAGGCAGCCAACAAGCCAACCGCCTGCTTCTTACACACTCCAACACAGGATCCCAATCCTACTAACATGCTGCCTTTAATGAGCGGCAAACAAATGTATATGGACATGTTTGTGTGTTTGTTTGGAATATAGGCCAACGTGTTAACTATGAATCACTCAAATGAGTTGTGATTCCATCAGTATGGATAATGTACACATGAACCAGTATGGATGTGTGTTGTTAACCATGTGAAGCACATGGTTTTAAGATCAGCGCTGAAACAGATCTGACTCATTGAGTTGCATTTTACATAATTTTTTGTCAAATCTTAATGGAAATGATGAATTATGAGGATTTGATTGAGAAATTGCAGTGTGAATATTTGTGAAGTCACAACAGTGGATCATCATTTAATGCAAAAAACTAGCTTGTTTCTGCAGTTGGGTAAGATTCATTGTGTGGGGTTCTGTCCTACATTCACCACACACATGTGGGGGATAAATAAATACTTCACACACAAAATGATAGTTTTCTTTATCAAATAATCAAACCGTGTTACCTTGAGTTAAAAAAATAACATAATGCCTCCACGTGAACAAAGAAACGTTTCTACTTAATTATGTGAATGGGGGCCACACTTTGCAACAGCAAAAGTATCATTTAAATGTCTGTTCACAATTTGTGCAGTAATATTTTCAATAATAAACTACCTCACAAACACATGCATTTTCACTAAAACCTTAATGTTTCAGAATACTTTTGCTTAAACTGTGTTTTAAAACACGGGGTTTTATTGGAAAAAAGAACATGTTCACTCTGAAGACATGAGAAAAAGTTGTATTTAAGAACACAAGGTTGCACGCGATGAGTAATTGATATACAAATGGTCATTTTGTGGGTGAAAAGTTCTTTATTTTGGGGAATATTCTTATTCACAGAAGTAGTTCATCACATATTGCTGCATTAAAACCATATCTTTATGTGCTTAGAACAAAGGCACCTCAGTGGTGGCCGGTAAATGAGAAGCACACACCTCATCATCTTCATTACCTAGAACCTCAAATGTAGGTTGTGTGTATTTGTGTGGTAAACTCTACAGAGTGAGCATCCCGACACTATAGTCTGTTAGTGTAAGTTATCAAACGCACCTTAAACTGAGAAAATTAGAACAAGGAGCAGCTGCAGACTGGAGATTGATGGTTAGAGCTACATGAACTGATTTTTCTGGCCACTTGGGACCAAGAGGACACACTGGCATACAGTATTCTCACCATTTAACTTCATATGGTGTGCTTGTTAGCCAACAAATAGAGCAACAGAATCATTCATTGGATTCTTCTCTCTGACAACTTGATGACTTCAGGTCAAAAATCCCTCTCCTTTTAGCTCGGTTCTGGTCTCCACCAACTGGACTACGGCTGCTAAATGTTCCACTATGTTCACCAGCTTCTCAATAACATGGTATGTTGTTTTGTGTTAAGGCAGCAGTGGGTTTATCACAGGTTGTCAATAAAATCAGCTGCCTCCTGCTGCAGAAACCAACGCTGATGCAAATTTCAAACAAAAACGTAAAAGTTCAGAATGAGAAAAGCCAAAAATAAACGGAAAAATGCCAAAATGATCTGAAGCGCTAACAGGAAGTTGTATGGGTTTGCCATTACAAGCGACTTCAGATAGTCATTTTTTTGTCTACAACTGCTTTTTTTCTGGTGTCAGATAAGAAGAAAAAACATGAAATGTGTGACAATTTTTGATTTCAGAATATCCAGAGCAGCCTCCAAACATACTGAGCAATTACATAAACCTACTGTATGCCATTTTTGTATTAATATGTATTTGTAATGTCATTTATCTGTCAGACATTCATCCAAGTGTAAAATTGTAGCACTTATAGCTTTTCTTGTGCTCAGGTGAAAGAAAATCACTCATCTATTAAAACCTGTCCAGTGTTTCATCTATTCTTCTGCTTTATCTTCTATGCCTTAATTCTTTACTTCAAGGTTGACCTGATGTCTTCCTATAGCACGGTAAATAAAATTAACATTTTGCCAACCATTGCTGTTCCTCTAAATTATTACTGGCTTTCAAATTCACCCCAATTAAACATGAGCTCAGGCTGCCCTTTAGAAAAACATCACCTTCCTCATGACAAATTAAACATCACTATTAAAGCCAAAGATTGAATTGAAAGAATCTCTCTTCTCCCAGTCACTAATAACCCGCTCTAATTAGCAGCGGGGCTGAATCTGCAGACTGATTTGGTTCAGACCAATTTGTCAGTATTATTACCTTGGTGACATTCAGCTCTGCTACCTTTATTTGCGGGGTTTATTCTCTAAAAAAATATTTGAGACTCCACATTTTCCACAGAAATGAATAAGATGTGAACATGTATAATGCTAAAATGTAACTGTCTATACAGATGAATGCAGTTTAATTAACTGAGGGTTTTTGCGCTTTTATTTTTGACCAGTCTGATTTTGCCAAAACCTCTGGAAACCAATCATATTTCAGCTGTCAAATGTTATTTCTCTTCTGCTGTCAGCTGTCATTTCAGTGTCAGGTCAATACAACCTTCTTTTTGTCTGACCTCCCAACCCAGTGTTGCTGTTGAAAAGTCTTTTGTGCTCAAGAAGGTTCCCTAAGGAGTGAAACGACCCAAAAGTACAAGTGGCAGTCATGATAAGAGCTGGAAAGGAGCTTGAGTGCTTATTTTAGCATCTCCTTTAGCTAAGGTGCACCGGACTGGGCAACACTATTCACCATTTCATGATTTGAACTGAGTTGGGTGGTGTTTCTTAAGCTACCAACCTTTTTTAAAAAAAAAAAATTTCATTCTTTCATCCAAAGTTGGTAATAATGTAATGTGTTTTTCATTCAGATTCTCTTAAAGGTCCCATGACATGGCCATTTCACTGATCATAACTCCATTGTTGAGGTCTACTAGAATAGATTTACATTGTGCAATTTTCCAAACACACATTGGTTTCTCATACAGCATCTCTGTATAGTATGTGTATTCACTCTCTGTCCTAAACGGCTTGTTGGAGCTCCTGCCCCCCCCCTCCCTGTGAGCCCACTGTGCTCTGATTGGTCAGCTCGCCCACTCTGTTCTGATGAGTCCACCACCGTTACAGCGGAACATCAGTGATTATGTTTTACAATGGCGTCAGCAACCAGAAAATGACACCAGTAAGGACAAACAGATGAGAATGCTGCGTGGGGTCTGGGTGCCGTGTTTGCGGGACGTTGCGCGGCTCGCTGCTGCGAGGAGCGGACAGTGTGAGCTGGGTTCATTTCCTGCTTGCTGCGTGGGGTCTGCGAGACAGCGAGACATCGCGAATGGACGCAGGAAGGGGGGGCTGCTGAGGGGGCTGCAGCACCCCCATCTGCGAGGCTCCACTAACTGTTTTTTCAATAACTAAGACAGTTAAGAAGAGTGTTTGCGAGAAATCCAAAAATAACTGAAAATAAATTGAGAATGCTCTTTCATTTTATGGGAACGTGACTTTTAACAGACAATGCTGCACGTCGAGTCTCCATCACAACCATTCTTTACGATTGGTTCCTTCTCTTTATTCATGTCCTGCCCCACATCCACACAGTTCTTTAGCATTGCTCTTCACCAACACCATCACCCCCACTCCCAATACATTCAACTCTGTCAGGATGACATCCACGATAAGTTGATAGCATCTCCAGCACCTTAAAAATGATGATGTCAAAATTAGGTTTAGGGGCCAAAGACTCCTCTTATATGTCACTGACTGTTACTTTAGTGTACCTTAAATCAAATTAATACATTCAATTACTTTATAAAAGGGATACTTTGGATGTGTGTGTGAAGTGTGGTTGTATGTTACTTATCCATTATCTAATTTACTTATCTAAGATAGCAGTTGGTACAAATCAGTACGGAACCTGAATAATGTACTAACATCAGCAAAACATATTTAAGGTACCAAAAGTTTGCTTGCACACTATATTTGGCGTATTTTGAACTCTTTAGTTTCCAAAATGGCCCTTTCTGTCAGGGAACTGGAGGCGATATCCATGATCCTACCAAAGCCGACAAACTCCATCAAGAAAAACATTTTACCTTGAGAAACACAGGTTTGCTGGTAAGTTGGTTTGTGTTAATTTGTGACTCTGTCGAATCCAAACTAACGAAACTGTTTAACCAACTTTGCCAAAATAACGTAAATATGATCATCACTTATCATAAAAAATTACACATTTATACATTTTCCAAAAATCCCACTTCCCTGCTTCAAATCATCCAGGGGAAAATCGTTTTCTGAGACAAAGAAAGCAGTAGTTGGGAATGGTCAGAGGTCTGATTAACAGCCGTAGCCTGGTCTGAATATGGCCTCATATTTCCTCCACATTTGAACCTGCGACACATAATCATACAGTCTTATTGGACCATTCATTCAAGAATTGTCATCTCGGCTACAACATAAAAGCCCGGGCCCCTGACCTGCCCACCTACGTCTCCATCCCCTGCTTTCACAGCATCTCGAAATATCAAATGCATATTTCACATTTTTGCACAATGACCAGTTAAAAAAAAAAAAACAGCAGCACACTCCATCTGCTGTTATTGCTTATACTAAATCACACATGGCTGTACAGACAAATTGGTCTGATCGGGATGGGCCGAACTGGGTGGAAGAATAGTCTTTCAATGCTCCACACACATGGGAATACCCACACACACACACACACACACACACACACACACACACACACACACACACACACACACACACACACACACACACAACTCTGGTTAAAAAGCAAACATACAGTGGCTGCAGAGGTGATGAGCTTTTTTTCTGCAGCCTAATGGAGTGTTTGCTACAATGTTTACTAGTTTTAAACATGTCATAAACAACGCTAATAGGGTCAGCTCTGCATGTCTGGGGTCAGTGCCAACATCAGCGAAGAGGAGAATCACAGCGCGGTGCGATAAAATCTCCTCCACCTCGGAGCTTATGCACTTAGCGTCCTCAGTTTAAGCTATGTACATGTTGTATATCACGTGTACTATAAACTGCGAAATGGGAAATATTGACTGTATGTCACCTGGTAAATGTCAAATATTGGCATTTACAAGGACAATTATAAGAATAGAGACACGGGTGTTTCTTATAAGTGTCGCTCCGCAATAACAGTCAAAGTCAAGGTTCAGGTTGCCATTGGATACGCAGCTGTAGGCTTTTTAAAAATGGAAGGAAATATCAATGCATTCAATATTCACTTTTAAAGCTTATAAATTATCCACGTTGAATAATCAAAATGTGTTGAAATTAAAGTTGTATGTGCACGCTTGTCATGCATTGAGCGCACGTGGGATCTCCTGTGTGTTTTTTTTTCTTTTTTCATCTGTTGATAACAGAATTGCAGCATGACAAACTCAAAACCCCTCGCTTTAGAAACAAAAAGTTGTTTATTTAAACTTGTGTTTAGCACAGGCATCAACCAGAAACGCAATAAAACGTTTTTAAAAAGTGAACTTTGTGAGATGCTGACAAAGATGTGTTTACAGCTTGTTATGCTGCCCCCAAGTGTCCGAAAACTGTTGTTTAAGGTAAGATCATAATATTTGTACTTTTTGGAAAAAAAAATAGGGGAAAGTGGGGTAAGATGAGCCAGTGGGTAAGTTGACCCACCCCCTTTATCTAGGGAACTGTGCACATTTGTTGTCATGTGACCATAAATTATGTCAAAGTAAATGTATCCAGGTCTGAAAGCATGTATCATACATATCAGTTATTTAGCAAGGTGTAAAACCATTTGAATCATTTAGCTAAAGATTAGCATGTAGGTCTAAGCTAGACAGTTTTTTCCCCAAAAAGTGTCTGTGGGGCAAAGTGAGTCACATTCTGTGGGGTAAATTGAGCCAGTGGTTCAACTTAACCCCCAATGAGGCACTAGTTAAGTCTATGTTGTATAAAATGGTATTTCATTGTAGTTTTACACAACTGATTTGTTTTTTATATTTTAAACATTTTAGAAAAGCCATCATGCCGAGACAGTCCAAGAGAAACACTGAGGAGATGGAGAGAGCAGCCACTGATGGAGTGGATAATCCATCAGACCAGTGGCTAAAGACAGAAATATTGACATATTGACAACCCTGGGTAGATTTGTTTACCTAAAAGCTACATTTAGGATATCTATTTATGGCTGTTTAGTTGATTCTGAGTTGATCTGGCTCTTTTATGTTTGTTTTACAGGCATAAAACCTGTTTTGTAATGTTGACGAAACAGGTGTCCCTATACTGCAGACACCAAAGCAGGTAGTGGCAGAGAAAGGATGATATCATTTTTTTAGTTATGCTCAGGTTTAAACTTCTACAAGTTGTTCAATTAACCAACACGTGGCTCAATTTACCCCTTGACTCGAATACAAATTACTTTTTGAGAAGTCATATTTTCATGCCCCTTTGAGATAGTCACATTATTTCCATTTTGATTGACAGAAGACATCCTGAAATAACGTGTTTTGTTGTTATTTGACTTCTATCTCGTTTTCCCTTGCCTAGAGGACAATTATGTAAACATTAGCTCATCTTACCCCACTCTCCCCTATGTATTTATGTATGAATGTATTGAGGCCAATGTTTAGCGATACCTGTCATCAAGCTTTGTTGCAATTGGTTGTGTGTGCGTGGTTGTCATGCATTGTGCGCACGTGGAATTTTCTTGTGCACGCGTGTCTAGACATGAATCCAAGTGGCCAGCATTTGCGTCAGTGTGCCTGACTCATTAAGACACATTAACAGTTGATTTCATTGGGGCTGACGCCAACGTCTCCGTCTCATCCCAAACGAGAGAGGACGCAATGACAGCACACACACACACGAGAAACGGATAGCTCCTTTGAAAGACGGGGAGAAAAATAGTCCAAGCTGAAGGAACAAGATTGTGTGTGTGTGATTTTTATTTTTTTTCATCCGTAGATAACAGAATTGCAGCGTGACAAACTCAAAACCCCTCGCTTTCCGCCCAAGGCCACGTTAATTGCATTAATTTGCTCTGACAATTGCACAACAGGAAAAGAAAAGACAAGGGAGTGGGAGTGTGTCTGTGTTGGTGTGTCTGTGTTGGTGTGTGTGTTAGTGTGTGTGTGTGTTGCAGAGCTGCTCTTGTCATTTTTCAGCGATGATTAAATTAGCAACAAGAGTTGTGTCTGGCTATAATCAATCATTAGCCTCTCTCCCTTGCCACCCAATATCACCAAAACCATATTTCCCCCACTTGAGGACAAAATGCTTCTTGATTGTGTGGAACACTTGTCTATAAATATATCAGACGGACCAGTCGCTCCCTGCTGAATTGAGTTTGAGGGCTTTTTCCCCCTTCCTCTCAACAGGATTGTGTGTGTGGGTTGTTGTGTGTTGATATGTTTGAGTGTACTGTATGTGTTTATATACATGTGTTTATGTGTATATTGTATGTTGCATTGTTGGAGGATCCTGAGACATTATATTTTAATTGCCAACAGCTTTTGTGCATAATGGAAAATAAAGCCTTTGAATCCATTGAATTCTGGAGACAGATCCGTCCCCTGGCCAGCGGAGCATCTAAAAATAGTGCAGCTATTATAAGGACTAATGCCAATACCTGCATGTGTTTACAACAGGCGTCTAACCACAAATATGTTTAAAAAATCATTGACTTTGAGATAAGAGAACTGGTGTTTTAGAAAGAGACTACTGTCCATACACCAGGGGACGTGCTCCGGATCTGGTGGATGTTTCAGAAGGCCACAGTTAGCTGACATATTCACCGTCATTTCTTTGTGAGATTCTGACAAAGATTCGTTTACAGCTTGTTGTGCTGCCCCCAAGTGGCCAAAAACGGTTATTGAATGTTTAAGGTAAAGGTTTTTTTTGTAATCAACCCAATCTACCCATCCTTTCATATTCAACTGTTTAAAAAGGTAACCAAGATCACAATATGTCCTTTGAATAAAATGTGAATCATGCTTAGATGCCTTTACTGTAGAAGTGAAGTATGAGTGTATTGAGGCCAAGGTTTGCTCTAAGTATTGTACAAAAAAAAGGAGTGCAACCTGTTATGTGTCTCAGCTTTAAGTAGAGTAAAAATATGTTTTACAACATGGTTTGTGTTGCTTTAATAATAATAATAATATATTTTCATTTTACTTACATTATCCACTTAGAGTAAAATAATCAAATGATATTGCATTATAGGAGCGATTATAATGCATTATAAAAGAAGGATTGTTATGTGTTATGATAATGTTATAGAGCATTATGAATATTTAGGACTGCCTATCACTCTGCAGTGCTATAATAAGATTCTAACCCTAACCCACATTATAAGTATGTTTATAATGCATTATAGACAGAGAAAGTGTAACTCAAATCATTTAGTGCAGCGAGTGTGTCCCAGTCAGCAGTACGGCGCTCCGTCCTCCTGAACCCGAACATAATGTCACGTCAGAGCCGTATCAACTTGATCGTTGTGTTCGGGGTCATTGCTGCTGGTGGTAGTCAGACAGGGGCCATTGCTCGCCATGGTGCCGTGGTGATTTGTAAGCCGATTTGTTCCTTTATTTCCCCTGGCCATACACATGCAGTCACAGGGCCTGTATGCTCACAAACACACACTCTCACATACACATGCCGATCAAAACACACAAAGGCCCTCCCAGAGGACAATCTGTTCTGAATCGCATTACAGCCATTTCCCATTCTGTAGGTGGGGACTGGCCCCAGCAGAAATCAAATATTTATCATGTTGTATTAACCCCCACTGCTGCCCTGTATACTCGCACAAACACACAGCACAGGTCCTTACGCTGCCTCTACACACTGAATTCATTATCCTATTAGCCCATAGCTCAGGCACTGCGGCGGGTGTGAGTGTGTAAACAGATGCACATACATGAGAATGTGTGAACGTATACACACACATACACACAACAATTCTCATATTGAAAATGGCCTGCTATTGTTGGGTCAGTTAGCTTTAATGCGGTATATCCATGTTATAAATAATATAAATCACATCTAGTTCTTCCATTGATTTCATATTACTGTCAATCTAATGCAGCCCTGTCCATTCTTCTTCATACCTGGCATAAAGACTCAGAAATACAGCAAAATACAGCAACATTAAGCTTTTGAAATTGTGTATCCCTTTGGTCTGTAACATTACCGCAGTTTGTTAATGGAAATGGTATAGCTAGCTAAAGTAAGAAATGGAAATGGTATAGCTAGCTAAAGTAAGACATGGAAATGGTATAGCTAGCTAAAGTAAGACATGGAAATGGTTGTATTGTTTAGCTTGGTGTTATTGGTTGAGACTGTGTGTCGTGAACGTGATGCAAAAGATGTTGACACAATTTGTTTTGATTTAGAATTTTCCTGATACAAATATAAAACAATCTGGCCTCTATGAATAGAAACATCTTATAATTGTTACCAAAGAGTGTGCCTTGACTGAGGCGATTCAGCCAAAGGAGGTACGGATTGACATTACATTTTGTGTTCACTGTTGACTTTCACTTAAAATGCTGGGCTGCTTTATTATCCACGTTGAGCATTGGGCAAAGGAACGATCAGTTGATGACATGTTGATGATTTCAGTTCTCATTAGTTAAGTGATGACTGCACAGGGCCTCATTTAACTTCTTTAGACACATTTAAAAGTGTGTCTGATTTGGCTATTGAATAACGCCAAATGTCTATTGAATTTTGACCAAGCAGACATTTATCCTCCTTAACTGAGACAAACAAAGACACACAAACGCACATAAACACAAACACAGCTGTCTGTTTTTGGGTTCCTTTGCCCTTCTTCCCTCACCTTCCCTCTCCTGGAGCAGAATCAGTGTTGGATACATCACACAGCCACACATTGTTATAATCAATAAGCCGGTTGTTATGGTGATCAAACTGCATCCGTTTTTTTCCGCCCCTGTGGCAGGTCAAGACTAATGTACCTTGTCACCGCATGTGATGATAAAGTGTCTTATTACCCAACAAGCAGGAATTTTAAGATTACTATGAATATCTTAAGGAATCAATCGGACTCGGTTCAGTCTTTTGTTGCTTTTGACCTAGTTGGTTTGTTTGCATGCACACATACAGTATGTGGAATAGTGTCTGTGGCCAGGAGGTTGTGTGTTGTTCACTGGCGAATATTGAATCTCTTCATGAATGTGTGTGTTTGTGTAGTTCCGTAACTTTCCCCCCTCTTTGTCCTAAACTCTCCGAACTGGAGGGTAAAAAGGCAATTAGAAACTTTGAAACACAACCGCGCCAACATTCATCTCCGTCCTGCTGCTACAAAAGCCAACTGGTCCACCCCCTGTTTTAAGGACAGATTTATCGATGTAAATATTTTGACTCTTTGACTTTGGAGATAACTCCCAACTTTACGACGCAATATTTTCCCCCCTTTTCTTTTTTTACATTAGGTGAATATTGCACTTAAAACTCCACCATTTAATTATTTGCACCGGCCCAATAAACATGACTTTATAGTGTCCATAAATCAAGCAAACAAAAACACACTTCACACTGTTAATCTCACATATTCCACCATAAAGTAGCATCTATAAAACAGAAAAAAAGACGTGTTTTACACCAAATGTGTGTGTCGCTGAATACCTTAAGTAAACGTAATAAATGTGGCGAGCATGGTGTATAAATCTCGCATGCTGCATGTTGTTAATTTGATACATTAGGCAATAATTTGTTATAAATAATTGTTTATTAGCCTGGGACCATCCTGGACCGAGGCCTAATGATATGTACTTTGCAAGTTTTTAAGGGAGGTTCCAATCAGTGCACAACTTTCCAGTGTTTATTAAAAGGAAAGATAGAATTATTGCCGTTTAACTATTCGAATAATTCAAAACAAGTAATCGTTAAAAGTAGGGAATTAATTTGTTTTAATTGCTCCTTTAAACGCTGACTTTAATGCAGGATTTTTCAGAGGTCTGAAATTGGTTTCCTATAGCAGCTGTCCTCACATTTCCTTTTAAAAGTATCATATTTAAAAACATGAACCCTTAAGTTCCCGGTGCGTATACAGGGCCCTGTTCTGGTTGTAATGAAATGGAAAACAAATGGAATCTGCCAACCATGATGTTTGCAAATGTGAACAAGTAAGCTCACATACAGTATGGCCCGCTCTTTTCACTTATTTATTATTTCACTTCATTTTATTCACCCGCTCTCTTGATCAATAAGTAATTAATTTCCCTGGGCCGGGGAAAAGCAGGCCATATTAATGTCGCTAATGTCGCTCCAGACTATGACTTCTCTTTTCTTTCTTTTTTTGCTGGAAAACTTCAACATTTAAATTAGAGTCAAGAGAGGGGAAGGCGATAAATAGATGTCTCACCACGATTTCTCTGAGAAGGGTATGAGTGTTTCTGTTCTCCCTCGCAGATAGCGGACAACTTCTCGTGATAATATTTGATTTGTTTTGTTGGAGGGGAGCCAAGGACGGGACTGGGGGAGAAACTTAGAATTGAGTAAGTGTTCAGGGAAGTTACTCCTAAGGTGGAGTCTCTTTCTTTGCCCTGTTACTCATTTCATTTCAACTTCTTTTAATTTTTCTCATAGCCACACAGGCTCAAGGCATAGTCAACTATCCACATTCAACAAGCATCAAAGAAGATTAATTTATTTGATTGGAGATTGCATTAAAGCATGAACCCCGGAAACCTTTGCTTTAATCATTGTGTGCATTATTTAGCATTTTATCAAATGTGCTGATTGAAACAAATTGAAGAGTAAATGAAACATCTAAACATCCAAACCCTTATCTTTATTGCAAATACCTGACTTGTTATCTTTTGACATGATTCAGAGCTAAGGCATGCCAAATCCTTACAGTTCAAATAACAAGCAGCCCAATTGAGGTGATCAAACTATCCTTTCAAAAAACCAATAAAAAGCATATTAAAACAGAGCATGGGATACAATTAAAGCTTTTTACATCAAACTCATCATTCATTATCTTGGCTGTAGGTTGGTCTATGTTCTGTCTCTCTGGGGAGATGCTGTGTTTGAGTTGATATGAATGAGGACAAGTACAATCAGTATATTGTTCACAATGCATTTGATCATAATCAGGAATATAATAATTGAAGGTAGCCAGCTTCTCAGATTGATTAAAAGGATAAGGCCGATGTCATTCTGAAATGTGGAAAAAGACAACAAGTAACTTTGTGTTTGTGTTAGTTAACCCTTTTGGACTTGTGTGTATGTGGCTCTCATCCCAGAAGCTCATTGTTTCCTTATTCAATCTGATTTATAAATAGCTCACAAATGCATATGTATATATTTTTTAATATATAAGTTAATATATAAGAATGGGCATATTAGTTTGAAACCAGAGCTTTCATTATTGGGGACTATTTTCACCTGTGGATTAACACACATTTGGTGCTGGAGTATTTCCAGCAGCAGGACAGCTTATGTATGATCTAGTAATACTAAGTAATAAGTGCACCAGTGTTGGCTTATTTTTAATATTTCTTGGAGATTAATGCAGCGCTATGGCACAGAGGAAGAACATATACCAGGCTTTGATACACAAACAAATATTTGTTGGTCTTGACCTTTTTATGTGATCTGTTGAAAATGAGAACCCGGCTTGTTGACTCTTTACAAATGTCTTCCCCTCTATCTTCCCTTTCAAATGGATCTTTTTAATAAAGGCTTAACTGCCCTGAAACTAACCTCAACAAATCAAATGTTGTATTTTTAATCACTGTATATGATCAGTAATATAACCCTTGGAACAGAGCAGTAGGAAACATTTCAGAATTGAAACATTAACCCCAGCATTCATGACCAATACGCCACAGCAGCCCAGCAGTCTCCCCCAGTCTCCTCCATAATAACATGATTCATATGTGTGATATGGCCCAGATAGATCATGAAGACGCATTATTCCCCACTCCTCAAGTGAACGTATTATTATCATGTCATGTTGTTGCTGCTGTTAGTGCCGGTGTGGAGGTCACACCATTCTTCTTCTGCAGGTGAACCGTGGCTGTGAGATCGGCCGGGGCAACAGAAAGAGAAATCACACTGGAGAGGAAGGGGGAAATCGGATCAGCGAGCACAATAAAGCAGCAGAAAATGACCCGGGAAGTGTGTGTGTGTGTGTGTGTGTGTGTGAGTGGAATATATTTTTAGGGGAAGAAGGACTGCGATACATATAACTACAGGCTGTCGTTTTGTTTGCTCACTCCCGTAGCAAAATGGAGGACATATATCGTCTCTTATTGCCGGAAAAAAAAAAAAAAGAAAGCAGCAGGAAGAAAAAAAGGGCCCCCACAATGCAATTCCAGTTGCCCTTGGGTGTGGCACGGCGCTGGTCACTCAGGGAGTGTGCTGCAGGAGGCACATGGCTCAGATGGATCGCATCAATTTGCCACAAAAACAATACCCTCCCCCCTTTCTTTTTACTCTTTAGCTCCTCTTATATTCTCCCTTCTTTCTCCCTCTTTCTTTACCTTCTCTAAGCCCTCAGTCCATCATCACATAATATGAGAGAAGGACCAAGTCCTCAGCCTGACCTCTCTTCTTCCTCCCCCTTTCTCACCTTTTCTACATTGGCTAATTTGAATGGGCTCTGCACAATTTTCCTTTTGCCTTCCATTTAGTTATAACTTTATTTTTCTTATTTTTCCCCTCATTGTTTCTGTTCTTAATTCACTCTCTATCTCTACATGATAACATTTACATTTTTGTAAGTTATAATAATAATAATTGATCTCTCTTTATTCATTTTTTTCTCAACATTGTGTTTATGTGTCGTTTCATTTTCTCCGTATTTAGCTCATTACAAATGTGTTTCAGTGGTGTGTTAGGAGAAAAAACTTGACATTACTCAAGGTTAATTTTTCAAACAGATGATTGATATAAATTAAATAGAAAAATCACTAACGTTGGTGTCGTCAGCAATGATATAGAAACACTCAATAACAATTTGGTTCAATTCAGATTTGTGTGTATGTGTTATGTGTGTATGCGTGTATTTACCAAAAACCAGAAGGTCACTACTGCCACCCTGTGGTGATCTCTGGAACATATGGAGCATATGGAGAGAACATAATGTTAACAGTTAAAGATAAAGATGTTTAGTCGAGAAGGAAATGTACATCACCAGATTACACAAATTGGTGTTTCTCTTCTAAATGTTTTCATTTAAACTGATTATTTTGGAATCAATAGATTCCTTAGTTACAGTATGTTTGAGAGTGACTGTGTTTCCTATTTTGCCAACCTTGTGTGAAAATGACATTTACAAGACATTCACAACATAGCAAAAAGCATTTACAAACAAAACATTTACCATCAACAAGTTTCAACTTTGTTGTGCTTCTGCATAGAATAACATTGTTGTGCTTTGGCCAAAGATAACGCATTATTCTATTTTCTCTGTGTCATTTTTGGGTAAAAGTAAAATAAATACCTTTTTGAACATTAAAGCAGGGAAACATGTTACAGTAGAGGCACAAATACAAACAGGAAAATTAGCATAATGTCCTCTTTAACTTCCTTTCATGTGCCTTTGTCCTAAGACCCAATGGCCACTGAGACACACATCTTCCTCCAGCTAAGAGTTCAATACAAACACATCATTAAAGGTATACTAAAACCTTCACTGTTGCTTTCCTTTCCCCACATCTCCTGATTTCAAACTCTACAGTGTGTCATTTTCTTTCCCTCATTCACATTCAATCAATCCCCACCTCAGTGCTGCAGTTGGAAAAAAATAATAAACCCTGAAATAATAGCTTAAAATGAAGTATTACTTTAATACTTCATAGAAATAACCTGGTTCCAACATTTTTGAAAGGAGCAGGCTGAGATGCCCGAGGCTGCGCTGTAATGTGTGAGGGAGAGTTTATGGGCTGTCACTTCAGATTAGAGAAAAGCCTCCGTGTGCCTCTGACGGAGAGGCAGCACAGCTAATAGGAGGTGGAAGGGATTACAGTTCATAAAATTCACACATATGAATGGACATAGCCAACAATGAAAGATGTCAATTTTTAGCACAGGCTGGTTTTTCCACCAATTGGGCCTGAATTACATTTTGTGTGTGTGTGTGTGAGTATTCCTGGCTTAGGCTACTTCTGTGGACACATTCACAACAACACAGTGATAATTGGGGGACGGCTTCTGTGTGCAATTGGGGAAAAAGTTGTGTGACCAATTGGAAAAGGTGATTTTTCAGAGCTGGTCTACATCCCGAGATGTAACTAGTGGTGCATGAAAACAGGTGAAGAAATATAGAAATGTTAACATATAATACAAATATTTAAATTATGTCAGTTAGGCCTTTGCTATAAATAATGGGGAAAATATGGAGGTCTAAGCCTGTCCTCAGTGTGTTTCTTGTTGCTGGCTGCATGTTGTTGTTGTATAACTCTAATAAATAGAAGGGCAACTCAACTCGTTTCACACACAATGATTGATCTGGAACAAAGGAAATTGTTGTTCCCTTGTTCCAGAGAAAAATACATTAATAGACAAATGTATCATAAGCTGGGTAAAGGCCTTAATGGTGGGGAAGGGGTCAACCAAAGGGGCAGGCCAGCGCGGGAGATTTCGTACACATCTCCAAGTGGTTGACCAATCACAACAGAGTGTGCTCTGGTTTCAGACAGAGGGTGAAAAGAGGTGCTGCAGCACAGGCATATGAGAAAAATTAAAAAGAGCTTTGTGAACATTTAAGCATGGAGACATGTCACAGTAAAGACACAACATACTGATATACACCTGGACATCAGCAGGAGAGGACTCTTTAAAGTAGAGACACTACATACTGATATACACCTGAACATCAGCAGGAGAGAACTCTTTAAAGTAGAGACACTACATACTGATATACACCTGGACATCAGCTGGAGAGGACTCTTTAAAGTAGAGACACTACATACTGATATACACCTGAACATCAGCAGGAGAGAACTCTTTAAAGTAGAGACACTACATACTGATATACACCTGGACATCAGCAGGAGAGGACTCTTTAAAGTAGAGACACTACATACTGATATACACCTGGACATCAGCAGGAGAGGACTCTTTAAAGTAGAGACACTACATACTGATATGAACCTGAAAATGAGCAAAATACGTCCTATTTAAGGTGTAACATTTGCAAGAGTGAGACAAGACGCTCAAAACACAACAGAAAAGTAATCCACAATGCTGGGACATATTAGTGAATGTATTCAAGTTGGGTATCTGTCATTGATGGAAATCACCTTAATGTTAGGGTCTTTTTGTTATTTTCTAACATCCCACTATCCAGATACAATTGTAGATCTGAATCAAGCGTTAGCCTTTGGCCTACTATAAGCCTGTCAATTGAAACATATATATATTTATAGGCATATTTATCTTTTATTGAACTTCTACTTTTATTTGTTATCCTCAATTGGAGATAAGTTCATTTAAAGGTCCCCTATTATACTGTTTTTCATCAATATATAATAGGTCTCAGATATAAAACATGTCTCTGAAGTGATGTTTAAAAGAGTCGTGACGCACGGCCGGACTTGTCTCTGAAGTGTTTGGCTCAAAATACCAAACAGATCATGCATTGCAGCATCCCATAATCCCCTCTGTTTCAGCCCTGTTTCAAAAGTGCTGATTCTCTGTCTGTTACTTTAGATGAAAATAAGGAGCTACTCCCAACGCCCCTCTGAGAGATATTTGCTTTAAAGGTCCCATGTCATGGCCATTTCTACAGATCATAATTCCATTGTTGAGGTCTACTAGAATAGATTTACATTGTTCAATGTTCCAAACTCACATTGGTTTCTCATACAGCATCTCTGTAAAGTATGTGTATTCACTCTCTGTCCTACACGCCTTGTTGGAGCTCCTGCCCCCCCTCCCTGTGAGCCCAGTGTGCTCTGATTGGTCAGCTCGCCCACTCTGTTCTGATGAGTCCACCACCGTTACAGCGGAACATCAGTGATTATGTGTTACCATGGCGTTAGCAACCAGAAAAGGACACCAGCAATGACAAACAGATGAGAATGCTGCGTGGGGTCTGGGTGCCGTGTTGGCGGGACGTTGCAGGGCTCGCTGCAGGAGCGGACAGTGTGAGCTGAACCGGAAAAGCATGACATGGGACCTTTAAAAGAACACAATGGTGCTCTAGAGATTCAGGTGATAAGGTGTGGGGGGGGGTTACCTTGGTTGGTTATTGGCTAATGGTTACACAAGCCAAAAAATCGTTATGACATCATTAAGTGGCCAAAATCTGATCAGCTCATTTTCAGACAGGTTTTTATATAAATGGATCAGGACAAAAAGAGAGCGAACCATTTTTCCTGAAACTTTCAGAATCTCTTTACACTGAGAGGACACATGGTTATGTATAAAAGACAGGAAAAAGTGGATTTTGCATAATAGGTGACCTTTAAGAATCGCCATATGGCTTGATGTAACTATGTGCTTTGGGACATTGTATTGCATACTTCTTCATGTTGACATTTAGGTCTATGGAGCCATGATAATGTCCCGGGACCTGTTAGATCTGTTTGATGCTGGTCTCTACTCTTATCTGGTAGGATAATCTGATGGATGTCTGTGTATCAAAACAGTATTATTAAGGATCTCTGAGGAAAGTGTGCAAAAGTATCCTTCTGTTACACACCTCTTGACAACAAGTGTGCACATTCTGCTCCTCTTTATCCTCCTCCTTTATGCAGTTTCACTTTGTGTCACTAGGTGGCAGTATTAGACAAAAGGTTATCAATTAAATTAAGTACATGGCATACAGAGGCCTTGACACCTGTAATGCACTAGTCATTACCATACATGTACACAATCTTCAACAAATAACGCCATTACAGATCAGTTAATTGACCCACCTGTCTTTTAGTCACAATATTATGTCATCTACTTCCTGCTACAACTTTCCTTTCTGGACCACGTGTAACTATGTGGACTTACATAAGCGCTGACCATTGATCATAACATAGTTAATGTTTATAAGACTGTTAATGATCAGCTAAATAAGATCATGTCTCTGCTTCCTGTTGGCTTCTTGGTTTCAAGTATTACAGTCATTTTCATTGCTCAGCTCTTATGTGTACTTTCATTCTCTGTCAGTGTAACAAAAATAATGTGATGGAAGATTAAAACAAGGCACTCATTTGTAAATGTATTGAAAATGAAATATAAATATATCAAGCTAGTGTGTTTGTGAATTTGGCCTGCTCAACCAAAGTTCATCATTACTTTTTAATTGACCATTTAAGAAAAACGCTGTTTACTACTTACAGTTAACCTTTATTACTATGATGATGAATCCCATTGTCCTCATTAACTGAAAACGTGTGCCTGTCAGTGGTGATCGTTTTCAGCCCAATCACAACCTTAAAACCGATAAATGCAATACAACTTACCCAAAGCATAACCTCCCCAGAAAATAGTTTAAAACGGTAAAACCATACATTTCATACGCCATACAAAACACATCGTTTTTTGCTGGTTTATTTTTTATTCTGGAGTTCCAATAGGCTTTGAAAAATAATTAGGCATAACTTTAGACATCACATGAGGTGGACAGAAAGTGGGCCAGCTCTGCTCTCTTTTCTTTCTTTAGGTCCTTCTTCAACATTTTATTCACCATTAGCTTTGTATTTTCCCACTTTTATAACTTCACATGTGCATTTTTCATTCAGTTTCATCTCTATTTTCCTAAACAAGATATTAGGGTTGTTTTTTTTATTTTTCACTTTTATTGTCATTACACAGTACAGGTACTATGTAACGAAATGGTTTCTCTGCATTTGACTCATCCTAGTGTTAGGAGCAGTGGGCTGCCATTATGAACGGCGCCCGTTTGAATTATTATATCATTAAAGTTATCTAAACAACTTAATTTCTTAACCTAAGAAAAAACAGCTCGATTGTTGCATGCTAACGTTTATAGGCCATGCAACTTTATTAGGGGAGGACATATAGAAGGGGTGCATTTACAAATAAAATGTATAGAAAAAACTACACGCAAAGCTTAATTAGGGCATTTTAAGTAAAGCCCATTAAGAAAGCTATTCACTTTTGAAAAAACTCACTGCTCGATAATAATTTGAAATTGTATCAATAATTAAAGAGCATAAATCTTACTTGGTTACATTATTCCTCATTTTAATTGTGTCTGTTTTATTCGCAATGGCAATACTGGGCACGTTATTTGTACAATTTCACTCAAACCCCTCAAAGCCATGACACATTGTTTGAAAAATCCTTGATTTGATTTAATCCTGTTCCAAATTATACTTGATTACTGTCTGTGTATACATTGTATGTCTGATTTTGTAGCCTACCTGCGCAGTAGAGGATAATCATTTCGGAAACGTAATAATTTCCTTGTTCGAAAACACGACGCGGTGTTTTACGAGCAGAACATGAAGGTAGCACCAGGGAACCTGTCATTCAGCGGTCCGCGTTGGTCACCTGACCAAACTCCAGGTCACGTGACTGATATTCCATCCTCGCCATTTTGCAATGTGGGAGAAAGGGAGGCCACTTTTTATGGCTGACGAATAAAACAAAGCAGTTTTATGTGTTGAGGACAAAGAGCGTCGAGCCTTTCCGCGTCAGTGAGTATATCTTTATTAAAAACAGAGCCACGCGCTTCTGCGTCACACATTAACTGAAAACACAGTAAAAATGCCCTTGTACTTGTGTGTGTTGGTGCTAGCACCGTGTGTGGACGTGTGTGTGTGTGTGTGTGTGTGTGTGTGTGTGTGTGTGTGTGTGTGTGTGTGTGTGTGTGTGTGTGTGTGTGTGTGTGTGTGTGTGTGTGTGTTGAACAGCAGGCTATGAAGCTAACTGTGAAGCTAATAGTGTTTCCTGTTTACTTAAATGCATTTTTTCATGTTGAAATGGCTTGATTGTCGTAGCTGCATTAGCATGTCAGCTAACAGTAGCCAGTACATTTAGCATAGTTGCTACTCGAGGTTTCTGTAGGAGCTGTCCTCCTCATTCTACAGGGAACTGAGAGTGGATGAAATATTTTTAGATTCTGACATAACAGGTGCTCATCTGAAACCGGCTGAACCTCATGAGAGTCCAGAGAGGCTAAACTGAACACAAAGTGAACCATATGAACCACATGTGGCCTAGCTTTTATCTCCACAAGTGACACACTTTGTTATCTGACTATAAGTTGTTAATTTAGTAGGTTTAAGATGCTTTGATGAGGGCGTTTCCAATAAAAGTGCTATTCAGAGGTGGAATAAGTACATATGTTGTACTTAAGTAAAAGTAAAATATACCAGAGTGTATGAATACTCTGTTAAAAGTAAAAGTCCTGTATTCAAAATGTTACTCAAGTAAAAGTACCAACGTATTGATCTCTAAATAAACTTAAAGAACCAAAAGTAAAAGTACTACTTGTTATGCAGATTGCCCCATTTCAGAATCATATGTAGTGTATGTTTTCATTATAATCCTTGATGTATTCATTTGTTTATCAAACTTGTACATGTGGAACTTTTATTACTGCTAGGTAGCATGTGAATTTACTCCAGGTGTAACTAAGGTCTTATTTAAGAGTTGATTATATGTTTTTTATATTTATTAATCCATATCTGCAAAGTAACTATATAGGTACTATGTAAGTGTAGTGGAGTAAAAGTACAATATTTACCTCTGAATTGTAGTAGAATTACAATGTAGCATAAAATGGAAATACTCAGGTAAAGTACCTCATCATTTTACTTAAGTACAGTACTTGAGTAAATGTACATTACTGTGTAGTTTCGCTCACATAGTTCTGAATGAAGCTGGATGATAGCTTCATAACAACTCTTGCATGTGGTTACCCTTCTCTGAATGTGTATCCTACTGTTTTGATCATCATACAGAAGCAGAAGTAGGAAAAGAGGAAGGCAGATTGAGGTTAAAA
Organism: Dissostichus eleginoides; assembly: GCA_031216635.1. Taxonomy (NCBI): domain Eukaryota; kingdom Metazoa; phylum Chordata; class Actinopteri; order Perciformes; family Nototheniidae; genus Dissostichus; species Dissostichus eleginoides. The sequence continues at coordinate 7,159,894 of CM062264.1, forward strand.
AGTGAGAAGGAGGGAAGTTTTGGATTCATAGATAAAAGGAATTTAACCACAGGAGTTGTGACACTTTCCCTCAAGCTGAGATGTAAACAGATGCACATGTTTGCAAGGACAGCGTTTATCTTAAATGAGTTAAGCTATCACGCTTATCAAGTCTTTTGTGTTACTTCCCTTTTGTAAACAGCCAACTCCCTCACTAAATACTGTAAAATAGAAAAATGATCTTATCTTATTTTCTTAACCCCTTCTAGGATTGACCTAATAGAAAGGTCAATACTAGAAATAGAGTCACTGTTAGACTCTTGCTAGATTTTGAAATGCTTTACTTTCACTGTAGAAAACGTTTGATGCAAAGAGCCCCACTGACTTGCTTTGATAAACATAACAAGTGTGAAACATGAAATCACATGATCAGTTCTGAAAATACACAGGGCCTTTCTTATTTCTCTAATTTCCCCTCCTCGACTCCTCGAATCCTCGGTCCTCCGGTAGTGACCCGGAAATGGTTTTCGGCATGCCATGTTGAAGGACTTCTCATTTCTCTAAATGCACATCGAGGTCAGAGCATCGAGCGTCGAGGAGGCTCTCTGGAGGAGCTATAATCGAGGATACACTGATGGCTCCTCCACGGTCCTCCACGGCTTCTCCGCGGATGCATTTTCGGCAACAGTGATGTTTAAAAGAGTCGTGACGCACGGCCGGATTTATCTCAGCCAATGACAGCTCTGCATGCATCCCCTGGATATTATTTTATTAACTGCTTTCATCACGATCATGTCTACAGAGAGAACAGCTGTGAGGTCCGTGCAGAAAGCAGAGCAGTGTGTATAATATATATCACTCAGTATAACAGGCCTACTCTCTTTACTTGCTTTAGTTTAGTAGATATCTACAAACAAAGAGTCGATATTTGTCTAAAACCATTTAGTGCTTCACATAATAAAATACTGTGTGTGTGTGTGTGTGTGTGGTGTGTGTGTGTGTGTGTCTTTTGGCCCATAATTTCATTTCCTCATTGTAGCGACCAGAGAGGGGGGGGATATATCCTGTGTGTGTGTGTGTGTGTGTGTGTGTGTGTGTGTGTGTGTGTGTGTGTGTGTGTGTGTGTGTGTGTGTGTGTGTGTGTGTGTGTGTGTGTGTGTGTGTGTGTGTGTGTGTGTGTGTGTGTGTGTGTGTGTGTGTGTGTGTGTGTGTGTGTGTGTGTGTGTGTGTGTGTGTGTGTGTGTGTGTGTGTGTGTGTGTGTATATATACACACACATGTATATATATATATACAATTTAAGAATCAAACAAGTATGAGAGCACTCACGGCATAATAACGTAACACTATCAGGGGCGCCCTAATGGGGTGAAAAGTTAGGATGATTCTAAGGGCCCGTGACTGACAGGGGACCAAACTATTTTAGAACATTAAGAAAAAAATGTTTAAGTAACCAATGTGATTATCTTTTCATGGGGCCCAGAATCCCTGGCGGTGCCCCTGAACACTGTATGTATGTGTGTGTGTGTGTATATATATATATATATATATATTTGTGTGTGTGTATATGTCCGCATCTGTAGCCTGTTATTGTCTCATTATACCGCACTGTGAATGAATTAAAAGTAAATATATAAGTGGTCATGAACACATCTGTCCATCAGACAGAGTGCTGCTGTGCCTCCTGTCATCATTAATGGACGTCTCTTTTAAAATGACCGCTCAGAGGAGAGGATTTCTCATTTCTCTAACCGCCTGCTGCTTCCTCTCCTCGGTTCCCCTCCTCGGCTCCTCCGCTCGCATCTCCTGTGGGCGGGACTAAGACACGAGGATAGGAGTCGAGGAGGGGACATTTGTGAAATGAGAAAGGCCCACAGTCTTCCATGCTTATAACCAAGCATACAGTTTCATCAGCCTGGCCTTAGGGTGCAGTACAGCAACATAACACATTATGTATTATAAATGCATGGCATTAGAACAAATGCACGCAATGCCTTTTACTTAAATTCCTTTTAAAATGTTGCAACGCACAGTAGTGTAAGTTGTGGTAGAAGCAGAACAGAAACGTAGTGAATGTTTGTCTTCTATGAATGTAAAATAGGTTTTCAAAAGTCACCATGACTACATGATTTGAAATACTGAATTCTTCTTTAATTGCAAAGTTAAGATAAGGGTTGACAACATTTAGTTTAAAATGTGAATGTGAGCCAAAGCAATTTTTTGTCAAGTCAATATTAACCCTTGTGAGTTACAAACTGTTATTGTTCGTCGTTTCTATAGATGCATGACAATATCTAATATTATGAAATGAATCCATAAGAAAACGTCTTAACTGTTTCGCTAATCATAATTAAAATAATAACAATAATTCTTTAATCTACCAAGCATCCACACACTTAAATGTTAAGGCTTGCAAAAATTGTCGATTATTAATTTATTGTAAACAATAACCTTGAAAAGCAAGCAATTTGAAGATGTCATTGTGCCCTACGACAAACTGTGAGGAGGATTCTCCTTTCTTAGAATGTTATCCCATACTAAAACAAAGTAATCATTTACGTTACGTAGACAGATAATCTATTTAAAAATAATTTGGATAATTTGGTCCACATTAGCTACGTCTTAAAAATCATTTAAATTGTTTGTGTGAGTTTAAATGTCAGATATAAATCTGAAGGGATTTTTTAAATAATGTGTCCATACATTTCAGTTTATAAATCTGTTTAAATCTAGTGCACAATCTATAACTGCAAGCAGTTAACAAAGTCATGTCTTTCTCCCCTGCTGTCTGCCAGGTCATGGAGGAGGTCAGCAATGCTATACTCATCACACACTCCTCCTCCACCACCTGTTCCTCCTCCGCTCCGTCAGCACTGGGATCTCTCTCTCAGCCCGTAGCCCAGCATGCTGTGGAGGAAGACGCCTCCCAGAGTCTTCAGCAGAAACGAGCGGCAGATTCTCTAATCCAGGTCATCGAGAAGCTCAGCAAAATCGTGGAGAAGCGGCCCCAGCGTCGCTGCACCATGGCAGGACAGAAAAGAGGGGGAGGGGGAGGAGGAGGAGGTGAGGAGGGGGCGAGAGGGAGCAGAGGTGGCTCTCCTTTAAAGAAAGTTAAGAGAAACTGTAAGGTGCAGGATAATGCAGAAGAGGTGCGAATAGAAGGTGACCGTAACAACATCACATTAATGGAGGCATCAAAAAACCCCAACAGTGGCGACCACAAACGGACGGTAACCTGCTATCAGTGCAGCCTGTGCCCCTACCTCTCCCAGACACTGCCTATGCTGAAAGAGCACCTTAAGCACCACAACGAGCAGCACAGTGACCTCATCCTCATGTGCTCCGAGTGTCGCTTCACCTCTAGAGACCAGGGGCAGCTGGAGGCCCACGTCAGGCTGCACTTCGACAACGGAGGAAACCTGACGAGCAATTTGTCTTATACTACAGCGAGGGCAAGGAGGAGGTTTTAAGAACGCAGGATGGGGACTGGAACGATAGTAGCCCATTGGACGGTTCAAAAGAGCTCCCGCAGAAGAAGAAGTGGTATAGCTTCGAGGAGTATGGGCTGTATCGCTGTCTGATCTGCAGCTATGTTTGCAGCCAGCAGAGAATGCTCAAAACTCACGCCTGGAAGCATGCCGGCTTGGTGGATTGTTCTTACCCAATCTTCGAAGGTGAAGACGGCAATACCGCAAGGAAAGAGTCCCAGCATGCACCTAACAGTGCTGCAACCAGAGAGGAAATAGTCTTTCTTTCACCAGTTCCTCAAGATAAAATCCCCCAAAAGCTGCCCACTGCCTTCAAGCTCCAGCTCTGCGAGCCAATGAATGCTGAGAATAAACATGACGCGTTGAATCATCCAGTTTCCGATCTCAAAGAAAGTTTGAAAATGGAAGAGGAGGGAAGCGTGTACCCTATCAAAGAGGAGCCCATGGTAGAGGTGCAGGTGACGACGGAGGCAGACGCCAAGGTGGAGATCGATAATCACCACAACAGCGCTTTCGTCACGGACAGCTTACTGTCATCGGCACAGAAGATCATCAACAGCAGTCCCAACAGTGCCGGACACATCAACGTGATCGTGGAACGCCTTCCTTCAGCTGAGGATTCCGTCATGGCGACTAACCCGCTTCTTCTTAGCCCGCACGTGGACAGGGAGAAGAACTCATTGGATGCGAATGAGGAGCGGGGCCATGTGGGAGCTGCAAAGGGTGAAGTAGTGTCTAGCTGCATTCTGGGTAGCACTCCTGACAGCATACCTTTAGTAGCAGATATTAAACCGTCTGTTGCTGTTGGTAGTGACTCTCCACGGGATGAAAACATTCCCCCAGCTGTTCGAAAGAGGACACATTCTGAGTCCCTGCGCCTGCACTCTCTGGCGGCTGAGGTCCTGGTAGCTATGCCTATGAGGACCACCGAGCCCCCCCCCTCCAGCACAAAGGTAAGTCTTAGGACCAGCACAGCCCAGACACAGAGCCCCAACCAGAAATGGGTAGAGGTGACAACAGCCGGTCAGAGGACTTCTGACGCGGAGACGACCGCAGCTCTGTTGGACTTAGAGCTTCACGGCGAGGCCAGAGAAGAAGAATTGGGGTCCTTGTGCCTGGGGGAGGGAGACGAGGAGGGCCCTGCCACTAAAGCGGGAATCAGCCTGTCATTGCTAACCGTCATCGAGAGACTCCGAGAACGCTCGGACGAGAACGCCTCCGACGAGGATATCTTAAAGGAGCTTCAGGACAACGCTCAGTTCCATAACGGAGCTGTGGAGAGTGTGGTGACAGGAAACGGAGCGGGGAGCTACATGTGTAGCATACCCGGAATGGACGGGTTGGTGGCAAGTTCTGACGGGGGACTGGTGGACTACATCCCCGGAAATGAAAGGCCCTACAGGTGCCGCCTGTGTCGCTACAGCAGCGGCAATAAGGGGTACATCAAACAGCACCTCCGGGTGCACAGGCAGAGACAGCCCTATCAGTGTCCCATCTGCGAGCACATCGCCTCAGACAGCAAGGACCTGGAGAGCCACATGATCCACCACTGCAAGACCAGGATGTACCAGTGCAAGCAGTGCCCAGATGCCTTCCACTACAAGGTGAGGAGACAACACACAGCTTTTCATTTTTACGATTATTTAATAGTATATTATAATGTTTAGCGTTACAGAAGCCATTGAAACAGCTGATGTTGTACTCTGAATTGGCCTCCCAGGTCTTCATTATAGTAAAATAGAAAGGGATGCCCTATCCTGTGTGGGGACATTCTTTATGTATTTCCAGAAAAAAATTGAACATTGGCTTAGGCTAGAACTGTGTAGATATTTCCAAAAACCTGCAGTTTGTACATTTACTCATTTCATTTCCATTTCTTATTGAGTTTGGGGCTTTTGGTTAATGGAAAGAAACAGATTGGATGGGTTTTAGGAACTTATTTTGGTCATTTTACCACAATAAGTTGTAGAAAAGTTAGCGCTGACCTCCTACACATCATGCAGAATACTAATATAGCGTCAAAAAAATAAATCTGAAAAATATAAGTGTAATGGCATTCTGAGCCGATTCTAACTGTGTGTCCCAATGGCTAGCTAATCGCCGTCGTTCTGCGCTCGTAGAACACGTACTGCTGTTCTTACGAAAGCATAATGCCCACCCTCTGGTTCCCATTCAGGTTGACACTGTCAGCTGTTGATAGCAGTTTAAGTGCTTCTAACCACTCCCATGTTTGCTTGTGATGTCAGAGGAGAGAGCCGTGCACTCTGAATGTCGTATTTACCACTGATTGCCAAGAAGTGGTAAATCTGCAGATACCAGGTGGAACAATAATATGTAGACAACATCAATTTTTTTTATAGTTTGATGGATATTTTACTGTAACCTTTTCTGTTTATGTTAATATATTTATTTCATTATATATGTTTATTGTACTTTTTAAATGAATTTGATATATTTTTAATTTATTTTATATTTTTATTTTATTTCATTCTAAAATGCAGCAACTGTCACTAAACCAACATTTCCCCTGGGATAAATAAAGTATTCTGATTTGATTTAAAACCAGGGAAAGGCCATATTGTGTTTCTAAAATCAATCTCATTATTGATATATTATGGATACATATTGCCCAGCTGTGTGAGGACTATTCAATAGAAGACATTACGTTTCTCACGTTTACAGAGGCAAAATCAAATGTTTTCGATAAATGGGGAAACCATTATGAATTATCATGTTAATTTTCCTCGTCTCAAGTGGCCAGCCTCATAAGTTTGCAGTTGGCTAGTTGACAGCATGTACTGCCATCTCATGCTGGATATGTGTGTTTCCCTTTCCTAGAGTCAGTTAAGGAGCCATGAGAGGGAGCAGCACAGCTTCAGCGAGGACATGTCCGGCCTCACCCCCGTCACTGAAACTGTCTCCATGGTGGAGGACGCTGAGCGGGTCACAGATGATGGTAAGATCTGCTTTCCTAACCCCATTATGTGTTAGGATGGTAAGAAATGATTACAATATATTTAAATCATTTCATGACACAAACCAGTTTGCCCTCAATGCGACTTTTCCTTGTGTTGCCACATGCTTTGTGTCACTGTTTTCAGAACATTTTATTTTTAAATGAATTGTCCTCTCTTACAGAATGTGGTGTGCAGAAGATGTATAAGTGTGATGTGTGCGACTACACCAGCTCCACTTATGTCGGCGTGAGGAACCACCGTCGGATTCATAACTCTGACAAGCCTTATCGGTGAGTTTTTAAAAAAAATGCACCACTAAATGCAAGTAATAAAAAAAAAAAAACATTAACAGTTATGAAATGTCTACATTTCCTGAAGGTAGTCTTAAATGTTTAAAGGTCCCATGACATGGCCATTTCTACTGATCATAATACCATTGTTGAGGTCTACATTGTTAAGTCTAATAGATTTACATTGTTCAATGTTCCAAAATCACATTGGTTTTCTCATACAGCATCTCTGTATAGTATGTGTATTCACTCTCTGTCCTACGCACCTTGTTGGAGCTCCTGCCCCCCCCCTCCCTATGAGCCCACTGTGCTCTGATGTGTGTTTGTGTTACAATGGCGTTTGATAGCAACCAGAAAGTGACACCAGTAATGACAAACAGATGAGAATGCTGCGTGGGGTCTGGGTGCCGTGTTGGCGGGACGTTGCGGGGCTCGCTGCTCCGCCCTTTGAGGCTCGAGGAGCGGACAGTGTGAGCTGGAATACTGGTGTCGTTTCCTGGTTGCTGCGTGGGGTCTGCGAGACAGCGAGACACTGCGGAACTCAGCCTGAGCACACACACACACTCAGAGCCAGGCTGTTCGCCACACACTCACAGCCTGAGAAAAGATAAGGCTGAGTGAGTGTGTGTGCCGGCGAAACTCAGCGGAGTAGCACGGCTGAGAAAAGGTGTGTGTGTGTGTGTGTGTGTGTGTGTGTGTGTGTGTGTGTGTGTGTGTGTGTGTGTGTGTGTGTGTGTGTGTGTGTGTGTGTGTGTGTGTGTGTGTGTGTGTGTGTGTGTGTGTGTGTGTGTGTGTGTGTGTGTGTGTGTGTGTGTGTGTGTGTGTGTGTGTGTGTGTGTGTGTGTGTGTGTGTGTGTGTGTGTGTGTGTGTGTGTGTGTGTGTGTGTGTGTGTGTGTGTGTGTGTGTGTGTGTGTGTGTGTGTCGCGCTCTCCACGACCATCGTCGTTACGTCGCTGTACCCAGGAAGAAAAAGAGAAATGTCCAACGAGGCGTTCTGGGACAGCATAGACAGGTCTTTTCTGTGTTAGAGTTTTACTCGCTGCAGGGTGTACTTTGAGGGTTTGTGACTCTGCAGACGGTTTACATGCAGAAAAAGCTACATAACACACAAGGGGACGGGTAATAACTGGAAAAGCATGACATGGGACCTTTAAACTCAGGAGTAAACTAAAAGCATTTAAAGGTTACCATTGCTTGTGTCAACCGAAGTAGGATAATTGTTCATTTAGAATTAAGAATGAGTTTTTGTAACAAAGGTTAGTGAGAGACAATACATTTAACATTGTGATTTTTCCATGTAATGTAAAGCAATGACATAAAACATGCCCCTAGTAATCAATTCTATTGGCTAGCGCTCCAACACATTTTACAAGATACGCTAAGGGGTGGGACTTATCAGACACAGCTCTAAGTGGTTGACCAATCACAACAGAGCCGGCCAGCTAACCAATCAGAACAGACTAGGCTCTGGTTTCAGACAGAGGGTGAGAAGAGGTGCTGCAGCACAGGCAGTATGAGAACAATAAAGAGCTTTTTGAACCTTAAAGCATGGAGACATGTCACAGTAGAGACACTAAGTACTAATATGAATCTGAAAATGACAAGAATATGTCCTCTTTGAAATGCATTTGTATTTACTTTATCACAGTTCTGGCATATGATATTATGACCTATTGTGCCACCTCCTGGTCACTGGCCTGCACAACAATATACAAACTTAGAAAACATTTAAGTAGATCCTAGGACACTGCTAGGGCACAACAGGCAGACTAACAGCTTTGCCGTCCATCCTAATCTTGAGGTGGCGCCTTTATATTTGGCGTTAAGACATGTCTTAACTCAAGGAATATATATTTATGACCAGCCTAATTAAATATGCATAGAGGGGGAGAGTTTGGCAGAACTGACGGTGAAGCTGTATTGTAAGACATCAATTCAGGTGGTTATGAGTTGGTTGGTGGTCGTGGCACTTTTTGCTTCTGTAACAACTTTCTACTCTTTGCCGTACTTACATGAAAAGTAGTTGTTTAGACTAATCACGCCCCAGCCTCTGACCTACAAGACTTTAGGTTTTTGGTGCGGGTTGAGAAGATAGTCAGTTCGAGTTTAACCAGTTTTCTGGGTTGAAACCTGACATTGCTGCAGTGGAAACACGAAAAAGGGTGTTACCACCTTGGTGGAAAAGGGGTATCAAGACACAAAAACACTAGTATGGACAAGAACACACATTGAAAAGCCACCGTCCTCCCTCTGAAATACATTCGTCTAGTTAGTGTTACAATCTCAAATCAATGGAGACACCCAGGTGGAGCAGCGTTCCCTTATTTGGAGCCACACTGACTTTAATCCCGCAACCAGAAAATGTAGAAAATAATATGTAGTAAAACAACATAGAATCAATTCAGGGAGAGTTGATTGCAAGACAGCATACCTCCATTATTTATACAGCTTCAAATAACCCCACATTCACAAGCTACACGATGACTCCATGAATGTTTTACCCTTTGCTAATCGAAAACGGCGAGGGAATGGAGAATGTTTTGGCGTTCGAGTCTGTGTGTTTTAATATATCGGAACTGGTTTGAAATTGAAGCTGCCATCAGAAATCACTCCCAGAGTTGAGTCATGCATACACAGCTGTTTATAGGCAGATTCTGTGTGTGTGCAAGAGAAATAAGACCATGTCAATTATTAAGTACCCATGTAACAAGAACATGAACATTATAAATAATTTATCAAATACTCAAACTTCATGCACTCGATGATTTTCAGTTTTTCCACTGGAGTAAAGCATACAGTATATAGGGAGTTATCAGTTTTGTATATATTAGTTTTAATTTTGTGATTTGAAATTGGTCTTCATAGTATCTAAAGGCTTCAAAACTTCCTAAATGTCACAAATACAATGAATTCTTATGTGTTTTACTTAACAATATACTTAAACCTGGGCTCCATTTATTGTTGCTACAGGACATAGTACTGTGTTATTACAATATTTATTGTAATATTCAAATCTGCAGTTGGCATTAGTTCCAATAGACGTTATTGTAGCTTCGACCTTGTATGACTTTTATTCTTCCTACTTAAAAAGTTTAACATTTTTTGAGTTTTATACAACAAAAAGTATTTTTGCAGTGATTCTCTGAATTATTGTTTAAATATGTTAATGATATTTGCTGAAATTACCCATGACATTTAGCTATTGTATAAGGATGGCACATTAGTGATGAAGACATTATTTTGTGTTTTTAGTGGGGCTGATTGCATATTTTTTGAGGACTGGTTGCATTTTTTAATCTGTTGCAAATGAGTTTTGAACTTTACATACATCTGTGTTGATTATCCTGCACACATTATCCTGCCTCTTTAGACTACACTCTGAGTTCTGCTGTCCAGTTTGATTTCTCTTCCGCATATTAGAAGTACATTTAATGTGTTTTTAAAAATGTTGGCTCTATCTTTAATTGATTTCCGTGTTCCTGTGTAGTAGTGTTTGTTAGTGAATATTGCATTTTTTATATTTTAGCTCCAGTTTTAGGCAGAGTAAGATAACCAAGTAGTTGTCAGTCTGTCTGAGATGCACTTGTCATTTCAGAAATGTCCATTAGATGGCAGTACACACCTGCTGATGCTGAGCCAAGCACAGAGCTCCCTGTAGACTCAGACACACTCTGACCCTTTTCAAAACTGACCCGAAACAACCACCCGCTCTGTGACCGAGTGAACTCCTCCAAATGTTATCAGTAACCCAGTCTAAGGATCAAAATATGAAAGTAATGTAACCTGATTACTCTCCGTCAATTCTGAATTACCTAAATATCAAAGTATATGATACAGGCAATAATACATGCCTATGGATTCCATATTAAATGATAAACTGGGTCTACAGAATAGTGTAGTTATCAAATGCTGTTTTAATTGAATAAATGAATTAAAAGCGTGGTATTTTTGATTGGCAAATCAGGTGTCCACCAACTGCATTTAAAGAATGAAAGTAGTGTAAATGAATGAATTAAAGGCCACGATAATGCACTGGAAGATAAGCTATAGTTTTCCTTGAAACTTAGACTGAGGGAAGATTTGTGTTTTAATGTGTAAGAATAACTTCCTGTTTGAGGGTTAAAGAACTTCCTGTTTGAGACAACGCCCACTCTCCACTTGTTGGTTTGGAACAGCCCTTTATCGGCAGACCCTCCACTTCAACGCAAAAACAGTACTCGCAGAGTCAAAGTGAGTAAATTAAGTTTTAGGTACCAGATCGAATCGGGCCTCTGTCACACACTGCTTTTCTCCCTCCAACTCTTGTTAGAACTCCCCCATTGTGTTCACAAAAAATTGTTAGCTGGGTGTTTGTGTTTAAGGCCCCGGCCACACGAGGACGATAACGGTCGTATCTGCTACAGTTCACTCGCCACACGAGGCCGACATGGAAACGCATAAAACGATAACGGGTCCCAAGGTGGGTAGATCTGCAAACGAAACGCTCTGGGGGGGCAAACGGTTCCGTGTTTACGCCTATACGATCATTTCCTGATAACGTTGAAGCAATAGCCCCGCCTCTCCCCACCTCTCCTGCTCAGAGATCAGCTGCTGGGCTGTCAGAAGAGGGGGAGGAAAAGAGAGGCTCAGTTTTTTATTCTTATATTATTATATCGAGTCGTTATTCATTTGTTTTAAAGCTCAATAAATAACAAAGAAGACCTCTGACCGGCACTTTTCTAATTTTGTCCGGAAGATTTCAACTTTAACGGACATGTTGACCGGCGAAAAAAACTGAAACTCTGCCGCACGGTCCCCTCGTCCCTTGGAAGAGGCGGAGAGGTGGGTGTTTTTCATCTGCTGGTGGACTACCGGGGAGATTTACAGCAGGAGCACACGCTTGCCTCGGGAAGGGAGGAAAAAAGCCAGAGCGTCCACAGCGGAGAATAAACAGTAGGGCAACCATGGCAACCATGCGCGGGAAGTCTTCTTCGCTGCTTTTGTGGCAGACTACAGCGCCACTTACAGGCCCGGCATATGTACTACTGCGTCTCCAGTGCTTTCGAGTGGTCTCGTGTGAACGGACACGTTTCTGGTGCCTGTTGCGTGTGGACGGAAGACTTTTTTGATAACGATTTCGGTCCGTTTGCGTTATCGTCCTCGTGTGGCTCCAGCCTAACAGGGTGCTGTCACAGGTGCTTTAAGGTCTCTCTCTCTCACACACACACACACACACACACACACACACACACACACACACACACACACACACACACACACACACACACACACACACACACAGGCAACAGGCTTTCTTCCTACTCTGGAAAAATGTCACATGGCATCTAAAGGCTGTTTCTAACTAAAGAGTAGAAGTAGTGTTAAAAACATTTGAATGATTCAGATATGAATATTCAAATGTGATAAATGATATGTATTTAAATATAATAGTCATATTTCTCTTAATGTTAACATGTAAAGATTATCTTTCTGCTTTTGAAAGTGAAGTATGTGAATCTTTAAAACTTTACCTTGGACACTATTCTATTAATACCTTAATGTAGAGCGGGGATGGGCAACTGGGATGGTGGTGGGGGCCACATAATTTATGTACTGGCCACCAGGGGGCTGCAGATTACGTTGGAACACACACACACACACAAATTCCATGTATTGTATGTAGTTATTAATAAATATACTAAGTCTGACATCTTCATTGACATTTTACAATCTTTCAGGGAACATCCTCTAATAAGCTCACTAAACAAATATCAGTTCACAGAAAGGTTATTTAATTTTTACAAGTGGCATGTTTGTATTGAACAGGTTATTTAACAGTGGAATAAAACTATTTTAAACTATTGGAAAGCACGGAAAATGTGTGTGCATTGAGATTAACCATTAAGATGACATAAACATGAAGTCATGAACACTAACCCAGACATTAGTTGTCTAACTTGAACCTAAGACACTTGTAGCCTGTCTCTGCAACACAGACACCTGTCAACCCGCACTCTGCTGTTCCTCAGCGCCGCTCCCCCTCCCTCCCGCTGAAATTATGAATGAAAAGCTTATAGTAATCATAGATAACACGGCAGGGTCCGTGACAGTTTGTTTTCATCTGATTTCAAATAAACAAAGTCTTGGTTTTTAGAATATGAAACTTGTTTCATCAAATTCAGATGATAAATACAACTTTTAAGCTTGTAAAGGCCTAATTACAAGCGGTAACTTAACGTCACAGCAGGCATAACAACAGCCAGTGTTTCTTGTGAGTGTTTCCCCGGGAAACAAAGAGAATACACACAAACGCGTCACAGATTATTTCGCGGTATTTGGCTGCCGATCGAAATCATGTACGCAGCTCGCGACGTAACTAGGAGTCTAGTGGAGTCTAGTGGACGGTAAATTAATTACGTTGTTTATAAATTAATCTGAGGGCCACAAAAAGAGGAGGTGGGGCTGCCATTTGCCCATCCCTGTTGTAGAGCAACACATCTGCAATGTAGTGATGTTAAAATAAATGTAAGCACTTTCTATGAGGCCAATGTCCACGGTGTAATATAAACGTACTTATAATTCATTATAATTGGCTTATTACCCTGTATAATTATATTGATAAGCAGTCTAAAAAGATAATGCTTTAGTTTAGGACAATAACTGTATTTTTAATGACATCACCATTATAATAAAACAAAAGTTTAAATGGATTTCATAATATTGCAGAAAATAAGCTTTGTGGCAAACGCACATTTATGATACTTATACGTTTTGTTCAGCAGGATAATCTCCTCTTTTGTAATAGTTTCAGGTGTACATGCAATTACCAGAAGTAAAAGCTACATTTAGGCTATAAACTAACCACATAACAGCTGCATTACTTCACGTCACCACCGCTAAGCTAAAGTTGGCTAATTTTTCGGAAGTGTCTAGTAGTCTTATTTAGCCACTTGTTAGCAACTACCACTTTTAGAACACAGAAAAGATTCAGACGTTGACTTATAGGGTGACTTATTTCATGTTGTAGACATAACATCTCATTAGCTTGAACAGATGACTAACCAAAAACATGTTATTAAAACCGTTGACTTCCAGACGAGGGAGCCCGGAAGTGCTCCAATTTTAACTCATTCCCAGGTTTAGAACTCATTCCTGCAATACTATTAGTATCGAGGGGTAATGAAAGGGCTACTATTCCAAATTCTATCTAGTTGTAAACAGCCATAAATAAGGCGTGTGGCGCAGTGGGTAGAGCCTTGGTGTTGGGATCAGGGGGTCACAGGTTCAAACCCCACTGCAGTCAGCATGTCATTGTGTCCCTGGGCAAGACACTTCACCCCAAATTGCTCCTGTGGGGATTGCCCACAGTATTGAGTATGTAAATCGCTTTGGATAAAAGCGCCTAACATGTAATGTAAAAATAAAGTCTACAAGTCAGCACTTTGTCCTCATACTTACTGCTTTATTTTATAAAACAGAACAAAGCCAACACAACAACAACAAGTGTAGCACCATCTCAGGGGTCTCAAACTCAAGGCCCGGGGGCCAAATCCGGCCCGCGACTTCATTTTATGTGGCCCTGCAAGAGCTTGCAAAGAATATAATACGTTTATTATACGGTTACATGCCACTTTACAGAAGCAGGTTGCCCATAAACTACATGTCCCACAATGCATCTCGTTTTGTGACATGCGCACTGAAGAGACTTGCAACTATTTGCCCTGGACTTCTGCTTTCAGACGTAGTTAATTACTAAGTTATTATCCTATCTGATAATAATCCAATTCAGAGGCAATAATATAATATAATACATTATTTTATATATTATATATTTATATAGTTACAACCGGCCCTTTGAGTGCAACCTTTATGCGAATGTGGCCCGCGATGAAATTGAGTTTGACACCCCCGATCTAAGGACTGCTGCACTGTATTTACAAGAAGTATTGTACCACAGCTCTCTGGTGTATAACTTTTCCAGGGTTATGCACTGGTGCTGCGCAGTACGTCTTGTAAACTGATTAACTTGTCGTGAACACATGAGCTTGTGTATGCCAGTATGTTGCAATATGCATTTGATGGAATTTGAGTCAAATGCACGTTTTAATTGTAATACTAATTGTGTCTGTTAGCAGTTTACATGTTAATATCTTTACAATAAGACACACAGACTGGTCTAATGTACATAATAAACCATCGCATTCGCTTAATATTTGTTATTTACAGCAAAGAGTGCAGAACAGTGCATTACGATTATGTTCCACTGCACTGAAGCTCCATCGGTATTCATTCCTCTCCACCGCAGAAATCAAATGCCAAAACATTTCCATTTAAAGTGCTCGCTGTGTTGTGTAACTGTGCTGTAAAAATGCCAGACACAGACACTTTGCTGTTTTTAGCGTGAGACAAACTTTCAAAATCTGCCAGGTTGCAAGAATCATAAGCTTTCACTCCCTTAATGCATTAAGATGTAAAAAGAGAATATCACATTCTACTGAAAATGTGTCTGACACTGGCTGTTTGTATATGCCTATAATAATTACAGGTTCATAACATCATTTCCAGTGATGTGTTTTAGTGATGGTGCAGTAAGTAAATACTACGCGGTTTAACTTTGCACTCTGCGCAAGTGTTCACATTTTACATGAATTATGATTTGTCTTTAATCTGATTGAAATGTAATAAAACTCAAACGTAACAACATGGAACACAAATACATTTTTTATGAGGTCGAAGCAATTCACTTGTATTTAAAATTATCCACAGTACAATAAAAACATTATAAAAAGGTTAAAGTAATCAAACATATTTCTGTGTGTGTATATATATATATATATATATATATATATATATATAGGCATTGATCCCATTTAGTCTAAAATAAAATGAATCCAACAATGACTATTGAAACGCAATGCTGTAAGTCTGTTTGCAATTACTTGATTTTTATTAAAAAAATGCATATTTAAATGCATATTTTTATTGTTCCAGCCCCAGTAACTCTCCCATGATTAGGTGCAACTTTTTGTTTTCTCCGACTTCTTTTATGTGGCCGCGAGTTGAGTGTGGTGAGTTCTCTGCAGACATTATGTGCAACTAAAAAAGACAGTTTCTTCTCCCAACCGAGACACCCAAAGTTAAAGAAAGTGGAAAACGTTTCGAATCTATTGTTTTCCTTCAAGTGGCATTCCTTCTGTCTTGTCTAAATCCCTTCTCTCCCCTTCAGGCTATGAGTGTAAAAGCAACACCATGACCTCAGAGGGCGTCCTGTTAAACTCCATGTTCTCTCATCTCTCCTTTCTCCAGGTGCTGTAGCTGTGATTTTGCCACCACCAACATGAACAGTCTGAAGAGCCACATGAGGAGACACCCCCAGGAGCACCAGGCCGTGCAGCTGCTGGAGCAGTACAGGTGAGAGAATCCAGCACACAGAGGCGTGATAAGAGCCCCTGCAGGACCCCCGAGGTGGGAATGAAGAGCTGTGCCCGGCCCAGAGAAGCTCAGGTTATCAGAGTCTCTGTGGGGCTCCAGCTGAGTGTGAGCACTTTGTGTCGCATGGTCCCAGCAGCCTGTGAAGGAATGGGCTTCTATTTGGCAGGGGAAAAACTGATGGGGAGTAAATACTCTGTCATCCTTACAATGTACCTTGACCAAGCCCCTGATTGGTGATTTCCACTTCACTAAAACACTCATCCGTACCTGCAGGTGTAGAATGCCCATGTTTCCATGCATTAGAAAATACACTCTGTTAAGGGCACTCATGAAGTAAGAGGACTTGAGAGAGTGTTAAAAGTGGGCCAAATTGAAGCAGTAAGTCCAGACTTACAGGTACCTGTAAAAGTAATTCAACTTTTGGAAATATTTGGTTTATCCAATCTTAATAATAATAATAATAGATTTATTTTGTTATCGCTTTTACAGGTGCTCAAAGTCGCTTTTACAGAGATAGTGACAAGAAAAGAACAACAAATAAATATAGTTAAATTAAAATCGAGCAATATAAAAACAATCACACATTAAAAGCCAGATTGAAGAGGTGAGTTTTTGTGAGTTTTTTGAAGGTGGTGAGGTCAGTGCAGTCTCTGATGGGTTGTGGGAGTGAGTTCCAGAGGGAGGGGGCAGCGACGGAGAAGGCTCTGTCCCCCCAGGTCCGGTGCTTGATGCGGGTGGGGATGGATAGGAGGTTGGCTTCTGATGAGCGGAGGCAGCGGGAGGGGGTGTGGTGGTGCAGCAGGTCTGTGAGGTACAGTGTTAATTTTGGCAGCTGTTTTTGATTTAGTCTTAGTCTTTAGACGAAAATGGTTATTAGTTTTAGTCACATTTTAGTCATTTCTATCCTTCATAGTTTTAGTCTAGTTTTAGTCGACGATAACTCAAAACGTTTTAGTCTAGTTTTAGTCGACGAAAAATTACATTTTAGTCAACTTTTAGTCAAAATGTTTTCTCTCTTTAAACCAATTCAGTTAGGCAAATACAGGTTTCTGAAATCGGAATCAATGGAACAAATGTTGAGGTACTTGTACTGGAGTATTTAAATGTTTTGCTGCTGTGTACTTCTACTCCACTACAGTTCAGAGCTACATGGTGTAGTTTTACTCCACTACATGTATTTAATACCTTTAGTTACTTCACAGATGTGGATGAATGATGTGAAATATAATCAAGACTTTAGTTCCACCTGGAGTAAATTCACAAGCTACCCTGCAGTATACAAAGTCATTCAAACTAGCTGCACCTTTACCAGCTTTGAGAACACTTTAATGATCAATCATTATAAATCATATCATATATATTATTCTGAAATGAGCCAATCTGCACAATCACTACTTTTACTGTCGCTACTTTAACTATATTTTGATGATCATACTTTTATTTGAGGAACTCTTCCTACACTATG
Source organism: Dissostichus eleginoides (assembly GCA_031216635.1). Classification (NCBI taxonomy): domain Eukaryota; kingdom Metazoa; phylum Chordata; class Actinopteri; order Perciformes; family Nototheniidae; genus Dissostichus; species Dissostichus eleginoides. The sequence continues at coordinate 7,177,484 of CM062264.1, forward strand.
GTATTTTTTTACTTAACTACAAGATCTGAATAGGCCTACTTCTCCCACCTCTGCGCACCTGATGTGATAACGTTACTCATAATTGGGGCAACAGAGCTACGAGTTAAGGAAGTCGAAAATTGTGCATTTCTCCGACTGAATATGACGCCTTTTGGCCGGCTGTGTGGACAGACTACTCTACTTGTGTCAACGCGCTAACGTGAGTTAGTACGGCACTAATGGCAAACGAGCTTTGTCCACATCGAGCCTTGTAGAGTGTCTCTATACTTTTGAACGCTCCGTCCCCTGCAAACCTTTTCTCTCCAAACTGCAGTTTGAGACAGTAATCCACGCCTTTGTCACCACTCGGCTGGATTACTGTAACTCTCTCTACATGGGGGTCAGTGGGTCCTCCCTCGCTCGTCTGCAGCGGGTGCAAAATGCCGCAGCAAGGCTTTTAACTGGCACAAGGAAATATGACCACATTTCCCCCATTTTGGCTTCGCTCCACTGGCTGCCAATACATTTTAGGATTCATTTCAAAATCCTTTTATTTACTTTTAAATCCCTAAATGGCATGACCCCACCATATCTTACTGAGCTGCTACACCCTTACACGCCCAACCGCCCCTCTCAGGTCAGCTGATCAACTGCTCCTGAATGTGCCCAGAACCAAGTCAAAGCTCAGAGGGGGCCGTTGCTTCTCTGTAGCAGCTCCCACACTGTGGAACGATTTGCCCCTGCTCATCAGACAGGCCGCCACACTGCCTGCTTTTAAATCGCTTCTTAAAACCCACCTCTTCTCCTTAGCGTATCAACACCTTTTAGAGCGTTGATTTTATTGCTTTTAAACTGTCTTGTTTTTACTTGTACTTGTTTTATGGTGTGTGAGCTGTGCTGTGTTACTTTTTGTATGTTTTTGTTTTGTTTTATTTGCCTGTACAGCACTTTGTTCTGGTGGTTTAAAGTGCTCTATAAATAAAGCTGTATTGTATTGTATTGTATCTCTGTGTGCCGCTGCAGCGTGTCTGTTAGGCCCCGCCCCCCGCACACAGAGAGACACAGGGAGATCGCGCTTCTGAGTGAAGAGAGCGGAAATAATGATATTGCAAGTTAGAAACGTAAGATGCATTTTGACAGACAAGACGGACAATTGGGGGAAAATACCCCTGCATTTTGAATGTCCGATAGTCCACCATTAACACCTTAGTCTCGTCTCGTCAACGAAAACTAAATAAACATTTCGTCAAAGTTTTCCTTATCAAGAATCTATTTTTAGCTCGTCATCGTCTCGTCTTAGTCATGTAAAAAAGGTCGTTGACGAACATTTTTCGTCATAGTTTTCGTTGACGAAATTAACACTGGTGAGGTGAGGTAGGAGGGGGCCTGGTTGTTGAGGGCTTTGTGAGTTACGATGAGGACATTGAAGTCGATTCTTTGACGGACGGGGAGCCAGTGGAGGTTCTGGAGGACGGGATTGATGTGGTCTCGGGGGAGCGGGTGTGGGTGAGGAGGCGGGCGGCAGAGTCCTGGATATGGTGGAGTTTATTGAGGAGGTTGGATGGTATACCGTAGAGCAGGGGTTTTCAAAGTGTGGGAAGGTGAGCCTCCCCTCAGAGAACATAAGAACAGCCGCGCCCCCCCTCCCAATTATTATTGCTATTATTATTATTATTGTTGTTGTTGCTATAATGCAGGGGTGTATTATTATCCAGTGGAATGCCCTTACCTACTGGCCTAGTTAAATCAGAGTGGTTACTTTTTTTTGGCTGGGCAGTGTAGTTTTACACACCGTCTTATTTGACTTTCTCAGGACTTAAAACTGTTTTTTGGGGGCAGAGCAGAGCATCAAGTTGTCTATAACATGCATATAAGATGCCTATAACAGCTGAATGTGGCGATTACCATGTTGTTCAGCAAAACGCCTCACAAACTTATTAAGATCCAAAGCTTTAGTGCGTTTTGATTCAATGCTAAGTACAGCCAAACTTGGCAGTCTCTTCTCTGTCATTGTAAACCGCAAATACCTCATTCCTTCCGTCTACTTGGGTCCGAAAGCTTCTCTTTCTGCGCCTTCCCGTTCAAATGAAATCGCCGCCAATCACATTTCCACGCTCGGGCCGGGGGAGGGGTTACAAGGCTCGCGTCTTGTGCTGCATTCACTTGCACTCGGGCATTAGGGATTTTCTCTCATAAATGTCCGACGAGCCAAAACTTTTATTTCAAAACAAAGCTGCCAACTGGGGTGCTTGAGGACCGAATGTTTTTAATAAGGGCTATACAAATGTTCATACTGGGTAGTTTAAAAAAAAATATCCAACGATTTACAGACGTCTCTTTCCCAATGTTAGTCAATGGGAAAAAGTATTTCCGGGCCCAGCGACTGATACGGAAGTGTAGTACCGCCGTTTGGCCACAACGAATATTTTCCTCAGAGTCCGGCGCACTTCCTGGGGGCTTGCCACGGACAGCCAAAAGTGTGCAAGTGACGTTTTCTGCCAGACACTGTCTCCTCTCTCACTTTAGGTAACTTCACAAAAAATCGATCCATCGCTCGCATAAAGTTAGCTAAAGTTAACTAGCTAGATTTCACTGTTTCTCGTTATTTTTTTCTCACGCTGCGCCTCCCCTGAAGCTCTCTGGTGCCCCCCCGGGGAGGCACGCCTCACACTTTGAAAACCGCTGCCGTAGAGGATGCTATTGCAGTAGTCGTGATGTGATGATTGCATGAATCAGGGTTTCAGCAGCAGAGGAGGAGAGTGATGGGCGGAGACGGGCAATATTTTTGAGGTGGAAAAAGGCAGTCCTGGTGATTGAATTTGAGCTGACTGTCGAAGATGACTCAGAGGTTGCGGATGTGAGGGGGCGGGGGATAGAGTGTTGCTGTCAAAGGTGAAGTTGAAATTCTGGATGGTTTTGGTACGGGATGGGGGGCCGATGATGTCTGATTTGGCACTGTTCAGTTGAAGATAGTTTGTTTGCATCCATGCTTTTAGTACTGAGAGACAGTTGGTGAGAGTGGAGTGTGTTGTGGGGGTGATGGTTTTTGTTGATATAAAGTTGGATGTCATCGGCGTATTAGTGAAATTGAAGGTTGTGGCGACGAATGATTTTGCCAAGGGGGAGCATGTAAAGGATGAAGAGAAGGGGACAAAGCACCAAAACCCTGGGGGACGCCTTGGGACAGAGGAGCAGTGGAGGAGGTGCAGATGTTCATAAACTGATGTCTGTCGGTGAGGTAGGATTAATTTTTGAGTGATGATTCCAGGCGGGACAGCAGGATGGTGTGGTTGATGGTGTCGAATGCTGCGGTGAGGTCAAGGAGGATGAGGAGAGGAGGAGGTCGTTTGTGATTTTGAGAAGAGCTGTGTCGGTGCTGTGTTTTGATCGGAAACCGGATTGAAATGGCTCAAAGAGGTAATTGGAGCTGAGGTGGGATTTTAGTTGTGAGGCAATGACACGTTCAAGTATTTTTGACAGAAAGGGGAGATTTGAGATGGGCCGGAGGTTGGACATGATGTCAGCTGTGAGTCCAGGTCTTTTGAGAATGGGTGTGACAGCAGCCAGTTTGAGAGAGGGGGGAACTGATCCAGATCTGAGGGAGGAGTTAATGATGGTGGCGATGAGTTGGGAGATGGCAGGGAGGCTCAAATTTGGAGGGCATTGGGTCAAGTGTGCAGGTGGAGTTAATTCCAGTCATGAAGTCGGACAGTTGCATGGGGGTCACAGGGGAGAAGTGGGACAGGGGCTGTGAGGTGAAGGGGGGGAGCCAGGAAGGGAGGTGGGGGGGAACTGATGAGGGTGTCAGATTGCTGTAAATCTTGCTGATTTTGGTTTGGAAAAACGAGAGGAAGGAGTTGCACTGTTCGGTGGTGAAGGATGAGGTGGCGTTGTCACAGGGTTTGAGAAGTTTGCTGATGGTGGAGAACAGACGCTTGGGGGTTGCTGGAGCCAGACTGAATGAGTTGTGAGTAGTAGTAGTCCGGGCTGCTTTGAGTGCGTTACTGTACTGCTGGAGATAGGGGTGTAACGGTTCACAGAATTCACAGTTCGGTATGTACCTCAGTTTGGGAGTCACGGTTTGGTACGGGTTCGGTACAACAAGAAAAAAAACAAAAAAAAAACAGATGCATAATTCCAGGTTTGTTTTTTATTTATTTTGAACAGTAGTGCAAGTTTCAGTTTAAAAATAAGGAACTCTAACATTTAGAATAATTAACTTTATTACACAGTTAAAAACAAACCACAAACAGTACCACACACACTCAGATGGCGATATTATCTACAGTATAATGGCTGATGTCAAACAAAAAGGTTCAATAAGCTGTAAAACTAAAAAGAATGTCTTGAAAATATTACAAAATAAATAATAAAATAGTGTTTCATTCACTTTCAATCACAATCAATAAAAGCCGGGGTCCTCTACTATTGCATAAGGGCGCAGCATAGCCTTTGAGAAACATATGCCAAAAGGTTCCGTTATTTATTTTGGTCTCTCGGCTTTCCTGTCTATTGGCTTCTTAAAAACAGCGGGGATAAGCTGTTGAACTGCTGTTGTCTTTTGCCGGGCTCCGGTGATTGGCAAATCTGGTTGATGCCTTCTGATATGATTTAGCATGTTTGGCGTGTGTTACCATTAGCATACCGCACCGCTGTCGAACAACGCCAGCACACCGTCCTCGTCCGATCCACCACTCGCACTCCATCGTTATTTTAGTCCACAGGGAACCCGAAATGTTCCCACACAGCTGATTTAAAAGAAGCAGGTGGGTCTTCTAGCTCCTGTGTGTTATCTGAACACGCAATACTAACTTTTCTTCTTCTTGTATTTTGTTCGTTTTGTTGTTTTCTTCTTCTTCATTTGTTGTTTAAGGGCGGCTGGCAAACAGCTTTTAGGCGCAATACCGCCCCCTGGATTATATATAGTGTAGTGGATACTGCCCTGAATGACAGACTTTTTTCCCACTCGTAAAAAAAAAGGCGTATTCGTCGTGTGACTGCATGCACCGAACCGTGACGTCCGAACCGTGACCGGACGGATACCGTTACACCCCTAGCTGGAGATGGTCTTTGTAGATTGTAGGGTGCTGTTATAATAATCCACAAGTTCAGATGGGTTTTCAGAAAGTGGGGGGGTGGGGCCGGAGTCAGACACAATAAACATAAACAATCTTGTTTAAATGTTTTGTCTGAAAAAATATTGCCAATATTATAAGAACCATTTTAAATGCCATGAAATTGGTGTGGGCACCAGTGGCCAGGGGCCTCATTTATAAACGTGGCATACGCTCAAAAGATGGCGTACGCTAATTTCTAAGCAATCTTTGCGATTTATAAAAAAGAAACTTGACGGGAAAATGTGCGATCCTCCACGGACACTCTGACCCATCCGTACGCGGTACGCACAAAAACGGAAGAGATGAGAAACTGCGACACCGTTGGCAGAAGGAATAATGGAGAGAAGTATGTGAAAATAATACCATAAATAAAATGTTACCTCATTTATCATATATGAAGAATTCATTTGCAAAAAATTATTAAAGCCAATCTTAAAATGATTTAACAAACGCCTGTTTGAGACTCCTCAGTGCACACAAAAACATAACTTGGAGAAATAAATAAATACGGATATGTTATTGAAAACCACCTCGAATATGTTGTCTTAATGGTATGACATGTATTCTCATAAATGATGCGGTAAACAGAAGGACAGAATTACGTCTAAACTGACGCCGTTTTGCTTTTCTCTAGGTTGTATAGATACGAGCATGGTTTTATAAACTATCATGTTTAATCATGTTTTATGCCGTTTGCTACTTGATAAGTCGCTCGTAAAACACAGGAGGTATGGAAACTAAGAACACCATATGTGGTAAATTGTGCAGCTGATATAACACAACACATTAGTTTTATTTCCTTTAACTGGTGGATAGAGTTGCTGCGGGGGGGTTGAGACGCAGTGAGACGCTGCGCACAGCTGATTGACAGCTGGAACATGAACCACAAAATAAAAAATAAAAATTCTGATCCAGTCGTCATGACTCACTCCGGAGGGATTCCCCGATTATTTCTTACAGTTTCTCATCATGGGGGGGGGGGGGTCTCCTGTCCCCGGCACATCACACTGACACACTGCCTGAGGAAGGTTATGTGTTTTTTGTCATTAACTGTTTTCGGACCACTTATTTATTTATTTTGGTGACGATCCGACCTCCATGCTGCTACTCTGGTTCAAACTGCATCCACCAAACAATGTGATTTGTCTGCACCTCCCCAAAAGAACCAAAATCTGACACGGTGTGAGAAGTCTTTTTTAGCTGTTCTGTCGTCATTTCCTGCGATCTTCTTCATGCAGTCAGTCAAAATGAATATTAATACGGGGCGTTTCTTTGACTATTTATTAGGGATGCCAGCGATTATTCGATTTTTCGAATATTCGTTACAGTCTCCATAATCGAAAAAAAAATTTGATTCGTTTTTCTTTTTTTTTCTGGCTTAGTTTCAACCAAAATATAGACTAATGCTAATAATAGTAATAGTATTAATAATTGTAAATGGCCATTGGTCACACCACCAGTTTGTTTTACTGTAAACTTGGAGGAAGCCAGCAGCGCAGGCTGCGCAGACTGCTGCAGCCTGCTACACACCGACCCCGCCCCCCCCCCCTCTCCGCCACAAGTGCGATTGATTTCTTGGCGATATACAGAACAGTGAGAACAACACAACTAAAGATGAACAAAGCGGCACGTTCAAAGAAGAGTTCCTCGTGGAACTACTTTTTTTTTTTTTCCTCTCCCGCGGGGGGGGCGGCGGCGAATAATCGATTAACATTCGCCAGGGCTGTCCGATTTTCGAATTTGATCATGGTCAGTTTCTGGCATCCCTACTATTTATAGGCTAATATGGGCGTTACGTGAAGCCCGCAAAAGCTGCGCCGCATTTCGAGTTGATTGTGATTTATAAAGGGAAACCGGCGTAGGACGTACGTGCGCAGTGTTTTATAAATCGGAATATTTGTGTGTATTTATTTGCTTTGTCCTACGTACGCCACCTTCCCACGTGATTCCTACGCAAAGCTTTATAAATGATGCTCCTGGTCAGGAAAGCTCCTCACCAGGTGGGACGTGTAAAGGCCCGGACACACCAATCTGACAACAAAGAACTGACACAGACGGACCCTCGACTGTTGTGTCGCCTCACGTCTCCTGCGTCTTGGCCATGTGTCGCACTGGAACACACCGCAAAGACTTCAGCCGACGGCCAAGAAGCACGTACGAACTGCGCATGCGTGAGTGGCAATAACTTTCCTTAGCAGCAGGCGGCGGTAGTGTGTATTCGTCATTCAAAAGAGGCAACAACCGGAAGACAGACTGCGTGATAACCAAGAGAAGATGAACAGACTGCGTGATATAAACAAACAACAAATAGTGTGTGCGTTCCATTTTCACTCTACAACGAGAAGCTCATGGGGCTTTCCCGAGAGCTGGAGTTAAATGAAATCTCAGATTTGCCTTGTTTGGGTCCCTCACTTCCGTTTCGCTTCGCATGCACTGATCCGCTAGCTGAACAGCCAATCAGAGTGATTTATTTTGCCGACAGCCTTTGGCCGACTGCGGTTTTCGGCCGAAAAGGCGTCGGCCCGGCTGAAAAGACCCGACGGTGCGGGACACACCAGTCTGAGTAGGGCGTGTCGACGCTCATCGTCGGCCTGACGCCCACCGACGCCGATAATCGCCTTGGTGTGTCCGTGCCTTAAGGATGTTATTTGATGAAACACCAGCAGAACAAATAGTCTGTAGGAAAAGGAAAACACATTTTATTCACTCCTGTTATTTAGTTATTTCAAGCTTTAATGTTGAAGCTCGAAATCAAGAAATGTTTTGTTTTCAGCGGTAGCTGAAGTTGCTCAGCAAAAGCTCAAGAAACAGCAGCAGATAATACAGCCACATGTAGAAGGCCCTCTCTGGAGCCACAGTTTAGGATATCCTGGCTTGACAACTGTTTTTTTAGCTACCAAAACCAACAAACATTTTTAGTTTATGGCGATTATACTTACAATTAAGTCTAATTACTTCACTCGTCTACAGTAAATCCTCTTTCCTCCCTCCGTCAGGATGAATTCTCCTCCTAGAAGGATTAATTTTGACTTAATAAAATCAGGAAGCAAATTGAATGAACTTCCCCTCTCACTCTGTGGCTCTCTCTCTCCCCTCTGCTCCAGGTGCTCCCTGTGTGGCTATGTGTGCAGTCACCCCCCCTCCCTCAAATCCCACATGTGGAAGCACGCCGGAGACCAGAACTACAACTACGAGCAGGTCAACAAAGCCATCAACGAGGCCATCTCCCAGAGCAGCCGGTAAACACCATACTACCAGACTACCAGACTACCAGACTACCATAGTACCATAGTACCAGACTACCAGACTACCATAGTACCATAGTACCAGACTACCAGACTACCATAGTACCATAGTACCATACTACCATACTCAGAGTTCCCGCGCGGTCTTAAAAAGTCTTAAATTTGATAATCTGAATTTAAGGCCTTAAAAAGGTCTTAAATATGACCAAAAAAATAAGAAAGGTCTTAAATATGATTTAGAAGGTCTTAAAAATGATCGGATTTGAAAAGTACTTCTGTTTAGCGATCGCGTCTAAATGTGTTTTGGGGGAAATGTCCGGGCTGCAAAGTAACCAGTACGGTAAGAGCCTTTCAGTTCCCCCCAACAATTTGTATTGAAATAAATCAACATGGAACCAGTAATCACTAACTTTGTTTCCCCCGGCCCCTTATTGGAGAACACCCAGCTAGTAACCTAGCAACCAAGCTTCAGCTAGCGGCAGTCAGAAACTCATGTATCTTCAAATCTACTTACAAATAAATATGGGGAAGTGTAAGTTTAACCGTATTTGGTTGGAAAACATCGAATTTAGTGCTTGGTTGAAACCAGTGGAGGGGAACGTGTTTGAAGCCCGCTGCACCTTTTGCAAAATAAATTAGCGTTTGCTAATGCAGCGTTAGCTAATGCAGCGTTAGCTAGTGCAGCAGCTCCCGCAACAACACCGGGGGACCTCCGGGCGACGTTTGGGTCTACGTCAACCCTAAAAGCGGAGGTGCTGTAGACGCTAAATACCGTAGTTAAACACCAATCATACAACAGCAACGATGAAAGATTGTAGCCAAGGCAGCAGAGCTCTGAATATAGCTCTCGTCTCTCTCTCTCTCTCTCTCTCTCTCTCTCTCTCTCTCTCTCTCTCTCTCTCTCTCTCTCTCTCTCTCTCTCTCTCTCTCTCTCTCTCTCTCTCTCTCTCTCTCTCTCTCTCTCTCTCTCTCTCTCTCTCTCTCTCTCTCTCTCTCTCTCTCTCTCTCTCTCACACACACACACACACACACACACACACACACACACACACACACACACACACACACACACTAGGGCTGCTCGATTATGGCAAAAATCATAATCACGATTATTTTGGTCAATAATTGATATCACGATTATTATTATTCTGACTTTGAAAACATCCATTTATTGAACTTTAAAACAAATAATAATTTGAACAGTATCTTTGTAACTGTTGATTACCCTGAACGTATAATTCAACTGAAAAACCAATACAAAAATTAATTAAATAAATGATACATTTAAATAAATAATATCAAAATATCAACAAATATTTTGGACCGCACTTCCACAAGCTACTTAACATATATAAATATGATAAATACAAATAAATTAGACTAAAATGAATTAGATCAAATATGTTGCAGTGCACTGTCACAACCTAGCTAAATAATCGTTTTTTTCGATTGTGTTGTTTTCATAATTGTGGCAGGCCAAAATCGTAATTGCGATTAAAATACGATTAATTGCACAGCCCAGCCCTAACACACACACACACACACACTTTTTGTCTAACACGCTAACACAGTTCTGTACTGTTATGCTGTTATGTTCAGTCATCGTTCTTATGTTCAACATGAATACATTTACTTTGTAAGTAATTATGGGACGTATTTCTTCTTTCATAGCAATTTTCCTTCATACTTTCTTGCCGTGAAATAGTACCATACTACCAGACTACCAGACTACCAGACTACCATACTACCAGACTACCAGACTACCATAGTACCATAGTACCAGACTACCATAGTACCAGACTACCAGACTACCATAGTACCAGACTACCAGACCACCATACTACCAGACTACCATACTACCAGACTACCATAGTACCAGACTACCAGACTACCATACTACCAGACTACCATACTACCATAGTACCAGACTACCATAGTACCAGACTACCATAGTACCAGACTACCAGACTACCAGACTACCATACTACCAGACTACCATACTACCATACTACCATAGTACCATGTACCAGACTACCATACTACCATAGTACCATGTACCAGACTACCAGACTACCATACTACCATACTACCATAGTACCTGCTACAGCCGTGGCTGTACTGAGTTTCTCTCCGGTTCATCTCTGTGACTCAGCAGACATCTACCCTGGAAAACACTTCTTCATGTGTCCTTTCTATATGTATACATATTACACTTAATTTGTGAGCCCTTGATAAAAGCCAATATTTGGATTTCATATACACTTTTATTTTCAAGCTCTACAAAAATAAATGTAAGAGTATTTTCAGGAATTGAATTTATGCTTTTTTTTAACAACTTTTAAGCTAATTTAATACTAATTATATACATGAGTTGGCCATTTTACCCTAGTAAGTGGTTTCCCTCTAGGCTCATGATTGTTCTGACACCATTAATAATAATAATAATAATAATAATAATTATTATTATTATTATATTGCACAGTTGGAAAACTATTTTTTTTTCTTGATTTTGTATTTGTGTACAGCATGTACTACATTTGATTGTTTAATTGTAAATGTTCTCTATTATTTATTGCTGATATTCCTATTTAGTAAGCGTCCAAATATTATCATGTTGTTTTTTTATCACAAAGCCCAATGTTATGTTATGTAAAATAACATTGAAAAATATAATCATTATATAGCTTTCATTTGTAAGGCACCTTTAAAAGTGTGTTTGGCAGAAAGAGCAGTGACTGTCATCTGTCACTCTGCGTCAGAGGGATAATAGATTTTTGGCAGCAAGTTACTTTTATATATCCAACAGATGTCAACAAAAACAAAAATGGGCGGTGTGCTTTTATGAAACTTTCCTTAATTAGCCAAAAATGTCCTTAAAGTGAGATGTGCAGCAGTCAGTTAATATCTCCCCCTCTGTTGCTGATTCCTTCATTTCCTCAGAGCTCCTCCGAAGCTGCCGGCGGTGATGGAGTCAGCAGCAGAGCGGCCTGCGGGGGCCCCCCCCACAAAGGGCCCCGTGGAGGCAGCAGCCGGCCTGGCATTGGACAGCTCAGCTACCCTGCCTACACCTACCACGGACCCCTCACAGTGGCCCGGTGAAGCCCTGAGCCCCCAGAGGAAGGACTCCGCTCTGCTGCAGCAGCGCTCCAGTCAGGCCCCCGGCTCTGGGATGGAGTACTGCGTCCTCCTGTTCTGCTGCTGTATCTGCGGCTTCGAGTCCACCAGCAAGGAGCGTCTGATGGAGCACATGAAAGAGCACGAGGGCGACATCATCAGCATCATCCTCAACAAGGAGCAGCAAGCACAGGCAGCGGAGTGACAGCTGTCGTCCCCCCCCCCCCCCACCCTCTCTACAATAACACTGACCCTGAACTGCTGCCCTCTAAAGTATTTCATGTTTCATCACCTCGAGGTGGTTATAAGGTGTTAAACATTTCACGTCTACTGTTCCACAGAACCGTACGGAAGACGATTAGGGCCACGTGAGAAACACACTTTGGGATGTGCGCAAAAGTAAAACTACATTTTGAGTTCTGGCTTTAATCTCAAGACACTGAGAAAGAAGTCAGAATCCTGAGAAAAAATGTCAGTATTCCGAGATTAAAGACTTTTTTTAAATCAAAATTGTGACTTTTTACTCAGAATCCTGAGATTAAAGTGAAAGACGGAACTCAAAATGTTCTTTTCTTTTGGTCACATCCCTACATTTCTTTCTCGTTTGGCCCTAATTATCTTCCGTAGAACTGTCATTTCTCAGAATGACATTATTTTCTGAGTGTAACATCCTTTTAAAAGGGATTTCGTACAAATGATAGCAATTTTCTAGGCCGTTTTTTACATTAAGATGTCTGTAGGGAAATGATTTAAATGGGAAACCCGAGCTCTAACCAAGTTTATTTCTCAACATACAGGGACAAAATCATACCTCACAAAACCATACAACCCCTCACCAGAAATGGGAAAACCCATTTCCAGTCTTTCATACATTGACCACGAGGCAGCTCTTTTATTGCTTTTGTAATATGTAATGTATTTGAAGTGACACGGTTGAGGAGCTCCAAACTGACCATGTCTAACAGGCATTTATCGCAGCTTACATAGGATTCAATATTTATCACTTCATTTGTATGCATTTTCTGTTATGCCAATTCTAAAGAGGCAACATTTTTTTGTATGTGTGACTGTAATCTGATCATATATATTATTTTATTATATTTCTATAGAGGAAAAAGGTAAAGTTGTCAAAGAAAAGTGGAAGTATGGCAAACCCTTTTTCATATTTTACCAGCAATTCATTTGAGATATCTGTAGAAATGTTTTGACATGTCACAAATATATTTTCACATGTAGATATTACATTTAAACACGTCAAAACTGATTTCCAGATATCTTTAATTTAATTATATTTTCAATATTCCCCTTAATGCTAGTAAGAATAACAATGACTGATATAACAAACATTTTATTTTCACATTTAAACCCTCAGAAATGTTATTTTACATTACATTTTGAATATGTAACACACAAATTACCTCATCATTTCTATCTGTATATGGGTAACACATTTTTTTGCTACTAGTTTTATTTTGCATATCCTAAATACTAGTTAAAATTACAAACCAAAATGTAAATGATGACATTTTGAACATTCAATGATTCATTATAGAATGTATGATATTTTGAATAATATATATATTATCTAACAATTATAGATATCTACAAAATACATGTCCAAAAGTGACCATTTTGTTGTTGATATGAATAATTAACATATTTACTTATTTTATTTATATTACTCATAGTTATCATTTATTAGAATTACAACTTGACACAATTACATTATTGATTTGTCGACTTGGAAACATAACCTGCGAAAATGTAGTCTACTATTCAGTTTGAATAGAAGTCAACGGTAAACTAGTTTGAATCAAATTACACATCTATAATAAAGATTTCTCTCTAATAAGAAATGAGTTGTGGACATAAATAATTCACATTTTGACTGATGAGAAAGTGATTGTAGCTAATAATAACTATAAAAAGGGTTTGCCATGGTGGGCGTTGATAAAGAACTGGTCTTTGATGGTTGTAGTCTATAGACAGGTATTGGGTTAGGGTATGTTGACAAGAGGAATAATCAAAAGGGAAGTTAGCGTATGTTGCGCTGTTATTTAAATCGAATGGTGCCTAGATATTTCAAAGCAGGAATATTTTGTTATTTAATCTCATCCACCTGTTCTTCACGTGTGATTGTGGTGCTAGGATCACTCAGAGGTCTCATTGAAAGTATAGTCTGTTTTTTTTTTATAGCCCATGCAATTTATTTTGTATATAATACCATTTTTATAATAACCTCTGCTCTTTTTGTCAGTGTTTTTAAAATACAAACTTTCTAGTGTCAAACGCAACATGGAATGACTGCTGTCCTGCTAACAGACATGGATGTACAAAATAAAGTTTGGAGGACACGTTTTTTGAAGTTTATTGTCCCGTTCTGAGGGTCTAGTAGAGTATAATATAACTATATACACTGTAATGACGATAAAACAGGAACTTGAACCTTGACCTTGTGTGATGGATGGATGCAAAGAATTGGATACAGTGTTATGGCGCATTTCCATTGCAGGGCCTCGCTCGGCTTAGTACGGTATAGTTAGGCCTTGTTAGGACTGGCTCACTTTATGCTGCGTTTCCATTACAGTTTAGTAGCTGGGGCAGTAACTATAGTAACGCAGTGTAGGCGGAGCCGTGACGTCATCTTCAATGCGAACCACAGAAAAAACAACATCAGCTGTTAGCTGTTAGCACTCAAGCTCACAGCTCCTCATATCTGTTCAGAAACTAGACAAAAGTTAAACAAGTACAAACCACAGACTGTCTGTCATGGCGAATACAGTCGCTGGTTTATTTATGTCTGTAGGCCGTTGTGAGTGTGGACGGTCGGAGCATATACTGCGTTAGCTTAGCCAATCTCTATTTAGAAAACACGCATTTTAAAAGGTTTTTCGCCTGCCGTCTGTCTGCAGACTTGTCAAAGCATTAATTCATGGTTTTTACTAACCGGTATCAGTATGTTGTTACTTCGGCATCATTTAGAAACGTGTATTACAATTAAATCACGGTCAAATATACCGCGCTCTAGTGGAAATGCGCCATTAGTGGGGGGCCTTGTTCACTCCTATTTAAGTTGCTCAGTGGCCCATGAAGCCAAACGTACATGACTGGGAACACCCAGATTTACAAGGATATGTACAGTGGCCGTATGTGTTGATGAAGATGTATCTTCATTTGCATGTGTTTTGGCACATTTTTGACATACAATTCTACAATTCTCTTTGACAATGTAAGTCAATGGGAAAAAGTATTTTGACCTCATGGAAGCTGTATTGCCACAACGCCCATTCCAAAAATCTATTCAAAATAATTTAGCTCAAAAGAAATTCTGCTGATTAACATACGTCTCTTACCAAATGAAAGTCAATTGAAAGAAGTTTTTTCGAGCCCGATGACGCACTTGACCAACACATCCTGAGTTATTTTTATTAGGAAATCTTTTTTCCACCAATCTAATGTATCATGCAGTCCAGTCTGCGGTCAGTATGTCATCCACACACACTGAGACTGAGGAAAATGACGCTCAGCGTAAATTCAACCAGGAAGACCGTCTATTCACTATTCCCATGTAACTACTCTCCTCTCAATAAGTGATCGGGGGCGTCACTCTCCAGCTTAACCAATCGCTCTATTCCCAAGAGCCTATCGTAGCGCTCTGCCAAACCTTTTAAGTCTGCTCTCCCCCCTCTGACAGCTGTCATTTCAGGTGACTTCATGCAACCCTCCTCCACCCCTTTTCACCTCCCGTCCCTCTGATTCCAGGGTCAAGCTAAACCACTCCTCTTCAGACCGACCCAACTCTCCATTCACCACCACCAGTGTCTAGACCCCAGGGGGGTTTCATCGGATCGGTTCTACCCTCCCGAATGATACTTCCTGCACAACGGGGCCTAATCGCCAAAATCACCATTAGATTCATTTGTGTATCTCTGCAATAAATCTGTATTCTTACATCAAAACGGTCTCTCCTGATTGAAATAAGGTAATCCATAATTCATGCCCCTCTTCCCCACCTGACATAACAGCTTGAAACTCGTCTGCATGTGAGCGCGTGGCGATAAAACAAAATGAAATCTTTATCTCAAAGACCTGCTTCCTGGCCTGGAGTTCTCATTATAATAGCATATCATTATTGTATGACTTTAAATTAATCTACCTGGCAGAATTAGGATAGTTAGAGACATGTTTAAATAATAAAAGCTCCTGGCATGCATGATAATTCACGAGTGTACAAACACAGCCTGGCACTCTCCTTTCTGTCATATTATATATATCTTTTTTTTAGAGATCATTCTTTGGGCCACCTTCATTGGAGAAACAGCGGGGAAGATGTGGTCTGCAACGGGACTGAGCCCTAATGGTAACCGGGTGAGCTTTACAGGGGCTCCTCTGCTTACAGTTTATACCCCAACCTCCTTGTCCCACTCACCTACCTTACTTCATTTTACTTTTGTAATATGCAATAAAATACAATCAAACAATACAACAAAATATTATAAAATGTAGGACCTAGGTCTAGGAGGACATACATACGGAGTCATCGGAAACCAGCTCTGATAAAAACAGGAAGATGGTTCCAAAGAGAGGGAGCTAGCTGAACGCTCTGACTCCTGATCAGGGTTGTACCTGTACTTTTGGTACAACAAATTACAAGATTAATCGATAGTGGATTGACCGAAAAGTAATTGCTGATTACTATGGTTACAGGTTAACTGCATTTATATAGTGCTTTTCTAGTCTTTGCAACCAATTATAGCACTTTAACAAGTCACCATTCACATATGTTCACACAGAGGCAGAGGCTGCCATACAAGGTGCCCCCTGCTCAGAGAGACTAACATTCACACACTTTAACACACCGTTGGCCACCATCAGGTTGAGTCCGATTCCAATTGGAGGACAGCCATCTGCCTCCTTAGCCAAATCCACCCAAATCTAAATGTTAAAGGTCCCATGTCATGGCCATTTCTACTGATCATATTTCCATTGTTGAGGTCTACAAGAATAGATTTAAATTGTGCAATTTTCCAAACTCACATTGGTTTCTCATACAGCATCTCTGTATAGTATGTGTATTCACTCTCTGTCCTAAACGGCTTGTTGGAGCTCCTGCCCCCCCCCTCCCTGTGAGCCCAGTGTGCTCTGATTGGTCGGGACGTTGCGAGGCTCGCTGCTGCTCGCCGCTGCTGCGAGGAGCGGACAGGTTTCCGGGTCAGCGATACAGCGAGACACAGCGAAACTCATCCTGAGCACACACAAACACTCACAGCCTAAGTATAAACAATAAGTGTGGCTTGATATTGAGTAAGAAAAAGGTTTAGAACGCTGTGAGAATGGGTCTGCGGAGAGCATTTCTCCGCGATCCCAACTCGTCTATTACCAGCGTTCAGGGAGCTCTATGCAAGTCAATGGGGACTCTCTGTTAGTTAGCCAAGGGATCCTGGTGTGTGGGGTGCTCCGTTGATTGGTCCATTTGGACCAATCCGGTCATTTGTTGTTGATTTGGGTGTTCACACGTCACAGAACCCAGGAAGCAAACAATGGAAAATGAGAAATCTCCAACGAGGCGTTCTGGGGCAGCATAGACAGGTCTTTTCTGTGTTAGAGTTTTACTCGCTACAGGGTGTACTTTGAGGGTTTGTGACTCTGCAGACCGTTTACATGCATAAAAACCTTCATAACACACAAGGGGACGGGTAATAACCAGAAAAGCATGACATGGGCCCTTTAATACAAAGTGCAAGGACAAACTGTTTTATTCTCTCAAATATGGAGATTTCTATTTTGTCTTTATAAGGCATATCAAGGCAAAAATTCACACCAGAAAATAGGTATCTTTCATAAGGACATAACATTTGGTAACATGATGGTACATGGGGGGGTTGTAGGGTTGAGTCAAAGTAAACTATGATGCACCTCCAGTGTAACGCTCTGGCTCATTGATGTGTTTTTGATAGAAACCAATAAAGCTCTACCGCACAGGGTATTTATGTATTAGGCTTTAGATGCCAAGTTAAGACTTCTACTGTAGTGAAATGTGTATACAATTATTGTAGGCTACATTCTTATTCATAGTAATTCCATAAGAGTTGCTGAACATAACGCACATATATCAATCACGATACTTCATTTGGAGCATATCAAGTATTATCAAGAGCAACACTAATAAAGACCAGAGCTACAACCAATAAGATCCAACTAGTGATCGTACAGCGTTCTTGTTCATTGTGAAAAAGTGTCTTTTACATCTGCCAGTCCTGAAGTGGCGGCCAGACCTGGAAAAAGTGACCATGCAGTCATGTCCCATAGTCTTTTACACTGCCTTGTGATTACAACATGGCTAATAATATTTTAAATACAATCGTACCTCAACAAAGCAAAACACAATTTAAAATAAGTGCTTTGGAATGACTGTAAAGTTGAGCTGGCAAAAGCATCTTGAATCTTCCCCTGGTGCTGAATGCATATAGGTCATGTGGGATTTTCATTTTTTATTCTTTATTTATTTGTCACATTATATTAAAAGTACAGTTTTTCCGAAGAGACCCGAAAATGACAAATGAAATAGCAAACAAAATTAGTCAAAATAAAATAAAAACGAAAAAGTACACAGGGGTTGTTTGTATGGCAAATGTCTACACATGTACACATGCATACATATCAACATACATATACATACAATACACATACACACATACATGTGTCCATACATACACACCTATACATATACATTCAATCGGTGTATAGAAACACAGTCAAACAAGGGATGGTTGTCATGGTTTTGGATTTATGTTTTCATTTTCCACCTTTTATTTTGAAATGTTTTCCTTCTTGTGTCTTGTCTTGTCCTACTTCCTGTGTTTGCCTTCCTGTCGTTAGTATCCCTGGTGTGTCTGATTGTGTTCACCTGTTGCCCTTGTGTTTCTGCCTCCCCTGCCCAGCTGTGTCTTGTCCTGTGATTAGCCTTCTGTGTATTTAGTCTTGTCTTCCCCTGTGCTCCATGTCTGTTCGTCCTCGTTTCATGTCCCTGCTACCTGTCGTCTCTTCGTGTCCATGTTCCCTGCCTCGCCTATGCTCGTCTATGCTTGTCCATGTCTCCTGCCTGTTCCCGTCTGTAAGTTTGTTCCTGTCTGTCGTGCTCCCTGGTTTTGTTTTTGTTAATTAGGTTCTTGTTTTTCGTGTCTTCAGCTTTTTATAATAAAGCTCGCTTTTTGTTAACAAACCTTTTTGGGTCCTATGTTCCCCACCCTGACAATGGTCGTCTTTGGGATATGTCAATTCTCCACTTTTTCCATATTTCCTCAAATGTGTTTTCCTGAAGCCTCATTGAGAAAGTGATTCTTTCCATAACATACATTTCATGGATTTTGTCGTACCAGTTGTCAAGAGAAGGGATGTCCGCTTTGAGCCATTTTCTAGTTATTACGTTTTTTATTCCACCTTCACGCCTCCGCACCTTCGGGGACCGTGCCTTCAGTGTCGCTGCCCCCACCCTCTGGAACTCCCTCCCTGCAGAAATCCGCAACGCCCGATCTCTCAACATCTTCACATCAACCCTTAAAACTCATCTGTTCAACATCGCCTTCCAACAATAACTCACTCTCCCCCCCCACTTACACTTCCATTTCTGCCCCCTGTTTTATGTTTATGTTTTATGTCTTGTCCTTGTATGTTTCTTTGTAAAGCGACCTTGAGGTTATGAAAGGCGCTATATAAATTCAAGTTGTTATTATTATTTTGCTGCAACAGTAAGAATTCCAAATAATTGTTTTGTTTTGAGGTTTGTGGGGATTGAATGTACGAGCGCAAATAGAAATTCGTCCCAGTTTAATGGGATTTTTCCTGTAGTACTATTTCAATTTCTAAATGGATCTTTTGCCAAAAAGTTACTATTAAAGGGCAAGCCCAAAACAAATGGTAGTGATGTGCTAACTGAGAACCACATTTCCTCCAGCAGCTGGGGGGCCCTAGATGATGTGGTGACTGAGCAGGGCTGAAAAAGTACCTGCTCAGCATTTTCCAACTAAACATTCGATAGGTGCCTGAGCTAGAGATCTTCCATTGAAAAGTACAGTCATTTGTCCAGACTTCGTCAGGGAGGATTTTTTTGGTTTCGTTTTCCCATTTGTGTTTTATGTAGAGAGTATTTTCCTTTTTAATATCTTGAAGAGCTTTGTAAAGTTTTGAGATTACTTTCATCCCTGTGTCTGATGTGTATGACCTGGTGAAAACTATTAATAAAGGATTTTCAACAATGAGGGATGCTTTTAACCACGTGCTTCAGACAGGTATAGCCCCCCCCCTCATGGGGTGAAGCAGTAATCTCCCTGATACCGAAGGAAGGGAAAGACAAATGTGACTGTGGAAGCTATCGTCCAGTGCTAAACCAATACTATAAGATCTTTACGCACATTTTGGCAAAAAGACTCGAAGAAATCCTCCCCCAGATAATAAACCCAGATCAGACAGGATTTATCCAACAACGGCAAACTCACGATAATATCCGCAGAACTCTACATATAGTTGAACATATATCCAAAAACAAACTCCAGGCAGTACTTTTGAGCCTTGATGCAGAAAAAGCCTTCGATCGAGTTAACTGGAAATTCCTATACCAAGTTCTTGAAAAGTTTGGCTTTCACAAGATCTTTATTAATACTGTTCAAGCATTGTACGACAACCCTTATGCAAGAATACAAATAAATGGAGCCATATCAAATTCTTTCAACCTTGAGAGAGGGACACAACAGGGATGTCCAATTAGCCCTTTGTTATTTGCAATTTATATTGAAGCTCTGAGTTTAGGGGTTACTCAAAATAACAATATTACCGGCATAAAAATATACGATCAGGAACATAAATTATCATTATTTGCTGATGATATTTTTAATATACCTGTCATACCCAGATGAATCATTTTTGAGTTTATTGACATGTTTGGACACTTATAGTTCTGTCTCAGGGTACAAACTCAATACAACAAAAACCCAAATACTGAGCTTTAATTACAAGCCAAGCCAACATATAAACTCAACCATTGAACTTAATTGGGATCTGAACCACTTAAAATATCTGGGAGTCAGCATCTCAAAAGATTCAAAGGAATTGTATACACTAAATTTCAACCCTCTAAATCAGAAAATAAAAGAAGCCATAAATAGATGGAACTTAATCCCAGTGCTGAGCTTTGAATCACGAATAGAATCACTGAAAATGAACATCCTACCTAGGCTCTTATACCTTTTTCAGAATCTACCAATTGAAATCACAGACAAGCAGTTTAACGAATGGGATAAAACCATATCAAGGTACATTTGGCAAGGGAAGAAACCAAGGATTAGATTCTGTACTCTTCAACTAGCAAAAAACAAGGGAGGAGTAGCGCTCCCCTGCTTGAAGGACTACTATATATCTGCCCAATTAAGAAGCTTGTTCTGCTGGTGCAAGCCAGACTACAGGGCTAGATGGAAAGAAATCGAGAATAATGTATCAGGAGGAGTACCAATCGAGGCAAGGTTAGGTGATAAAAGACATGTTAAAAACGTACTGGAAAAGGATAACCGCTGGATCAACCTCTCTTTAAAATGATGGTTAAGGGTCATTACCTGGAGTGACTTGCTGGAGGACATGAAGATATTAAGATGGTGCACACATGATCTTGATTTCACCCCGAGCAAGCTAGATACAAAATGTAAAGGTTGGGCCAAACATGGCCTTACTTCATATTGCAAATCTTTCAGCAAAGGAACCATGATTGAATTTCAAACACTAAAAAAACGATATGGATTGAATAACGGTGATTATTTTGGATTTCTACAGGTACGCCACTACTTAAATAGTTCCCTGTCAGACAGCCAGAAGGTCCTTGAAAATCCCATGTGGGATTTTTCATGCGGGGATATATTCCATTTGGTGTCAAAATGGAAAAAGTGTGTCAGCAGCACACACTGCAAGAATGAAAGCAAGTTCAGCAGTACATTCCCCTCAGTCAGCTTTAAATTCCTGTCAGGCAGTTTGATTTAATAATCAATAAAGTCCATCCATCTTAAAGGTAGGGTAGGTAAGAATGGAGAAACCAGCTCGAGTGCGCCAGAATTTGAAAGTACGCAGCCGAAAAAAATCTGCCCCTTCCTTCAGACTTCCTTACAGAGCCCCTCCTCCAACACACACGAACGTGCACATGACCAATGAGGGCAGGAGATAAGTTTGTGCACAGATGGAAGGCTGACAGGCAGGTAGGCCATCCAGTTATTTTAGCCGGGCCGGCTCAGATGATTGGTCGTGCTTTTTCCAGCGCCACGGCTTCCACAGATGACATATTCGTATGTATTTATTGTCAAAGCATTTAATATATTCATTGCTATCGGGAAGTTAAGAGCATTCCATGGAATATAACAAAAACTGTTTCTGAAGTGAATTACCTACCCCACCTTTAACTACAGAATTTTTTATTTGTGCCATATTAACTTCTTTGAAAAATTAATATATATGAATACATTTTGTTTTATTTAATTGTTCCTTCGGGTTCAAGGTATTATTTATGTTGAAACTATAATTGTAGTTCTTTGTAAAGACTTCAGCCACTCTAAATGTTCTAGCCAGTGGTATTGAAGTTAAAGTATATTATATTGAAGTTGATAATTGTTACAATGCTGGGTATTATCATACCTCACTATATTTTTCATAGAGGTAAATTACAATTAGTACAATCAGAAACAACAATAAACTAATTATGTGTTTTTTCTTTTCAAATAAACGAGCACCATCCTATTTTAAATGTGTATTGTACATTAATAAAAATATAGCCAATAAGAGGCAGTAGGGTCATGCATGTGCCATACTAGGAAAAGGAAATATTGCTTAAGGGAGGTCCACATTTGCATTATAATTAGCCGTGTTCTTCTTTTGTTTTAAGAAGCAATAGACCTCCGAAACAATGGCCATTTGTTAGGGGGATAACGGGCTGTTGGACAAACGGGCAATTGGTCCAACGAGACTTTTTTCAGATGATTATGGTTACGAAATAATGGGTGATTGTAACAATGTGATGGCACAATTATCACTGGCATGAGGAAAGAACAGTTAGACAGAAAAATAAGAAAGACAAAAGTTAAACAAAACCCAAAATAAAAACTCTGAAGTAAAGGAAATCTGTCAGATTGGAATATCATTTTAGACACAGCCATTGTGATGCAAGACATGGACAAAGCAAGGGCACCGTGCAAGTTGAAAGATTTAGGTACTAGTCACACTAAAAAAGGTATAAGCACACTCATATGTTTACATTATTTCAGATGCTAGCCTGAAAGGAAACTAAACAAATAAACCGTACAAGTAAACGCAGATAACTTCAGCTGAGCTCTTATAAACCTCTTGGGAACTACTTAGAAATCAGTCGAGGCGTACATTCCTAAATGTGTTTATTGTATAGTTACTACAAGATAACAATCAGTTTCTACTATATTATAGTAGAAACTGATTTTTATCTTGTATGGAAAAGCATATTCTTACTTTATTCACATGCAACACAAAACACATTGTATTTCAAAAGAAAATATCTGTAATCCTTTTGGCTTTTCGCATGAAACCCTGACGCCACAAGCAGGAACAAAATCATCCCAGTTTAGTAACTTTTTACAGGATCAAGTTTTTAACCTTAATCTTTTAAGGGCCAACCATGAAAGTGGAGGCAAAGAAAGAACCGAGGATGAGAAGTAGTTGGAGATACTCTAGAATCAGTTCAAGGGACAAAGGTCTACTTTTGGCCTTGTTTAATGGTTAATCCCAAGATTTCCTTGCTCTGTGAACCTTGTTTTGTGTTACAGTGACTGAAAGAGTGTGAGGATTTATGATCCCGTGCTGGCTAAAGGGTGGCCAATTGGGCACACAGGAGAGATGAGGGTAATCTTTAATCGTCCTGCAGTCTCAGTCCCTTGCTTGGGATGACAGGATTTAAAATGAAAATAGGGAGGAGAGTAGAAAGACCAGATTTTATACTGGGTAAGTGTGGCCACAAGGTAATGGTCCTAGAACTAAAGGGGCCAGAGTCAGAAAGTATGGCCATTAAACAATCTGTTTTCTTCGCCAATAATCCTTTTTCCAACAAGAGTCAAGCCAATTTATTCTCTTAAATCTCTTTGATAATCTCCAGGTCTTTCATGTCAAACTCTCCTTTCCATCTGAATGCCCTGAAACCCTCTCCCCCTCGACCTGTTAGTCGTCTCAAGGGGTGCTTTGAATTGTTTTGTGTAATACCGAGGGTTGTGTTTGTACCGATGTGTACATTTAAGAGAGCCAAGGCAAATGAAAAGAATAATTCGCAAACAACAAAATCGGCAGTTTCCATGGGAACTATTTATTTGGAAGAAAGAAGGCTACAGTAGTTTTAATTAATACCATCCACAGCAAGGTCTGTGAGTTTCTCTTAACCACTGTTACCAGGACCCACAATGACATTTTTTCAATCAATCAATCAATGTTTATTTATATAGCCCAATATCACAAATGTTACATTTGTCTCAGTGGACTTCACAGTTTGTACAGAATATCAGTAGACAATACGACACCCTCTGTCCTTAGACCCTCACATCGTACAAGGAAAAACTTCCAGAAAAAGGAAAAACCCCACAGTTTAAAGGGGAAAAAAAATGGGAGAAACCTCAGGGAGAGCAACAGAGGAGGGATCCCTCTCCCAGGACGGACAGACGTGCAATAGATGCCGTGTGTAAATTGAGAAGATAATACATTTACAACATAGGTAGTCCAAATGTTTGGAAATGCATGTGTCTATAATAAGAAGATGAATCCACGAGGATATCCATCCAGGACTTATGATCCAGGACCACAGCAACAGGCACAGCCACGACTCAAGATCCAGGGCTCGCGATCCAGGACTCAGGACCACAGCAACAGGATCAGCCACGACTCAGGGTCCCGGCGTAGATAGACACCAAAAAGAAATTTGGGGAAGCTGGGTTATTCGGAACATGAGAGTACACAGGTACAGACAGAGAGAAGGAAGAAGTAAAGTAAAGTGTCCCCCGACAAACTAAGCCTATAGCAGCTAAACTAGGGGCTGAATCTAATCAGCCCTAACTATAAGCTTTATCAAAAAGGAAGGTCTTAAGCGCACTCTTAAAAACGGATAGGGTGTCTGCCGCCCGAACACAAACTGGAAGCTGATTCCACAAATGTGGAGCTTGATAGAAAAGGCTCTGGCTCCCATTGTACTTTTAGAGACTCTAGGAACAACCAACAACCCTGCATTCTTGGAACGCAATGCCCTAGTAGGACAGTAGGGTATAATGAGTTCTTTAAGGTAAGATGGCGCCTGCCCATTAAGGGCTTTGTAGGCGAGAAGAAGAATTTTAAATTCTATCCTATGTTCTATAGGGAGCCAGTGTAAGGCAGCCAGAACAGGAGTAATGTGGTCCCTTTTCCTAACTCTGGTTAGTACACGTGCTGCAGCATTTTGAATCAGCTGAAGCGACTTAACTGACTTCTTGGTACACCCTGATAATAGAGAGTTACAATAATCTAGCCTTGAAGTAACAAATGCATGGACTAGTTTCTCTGCATCGTTTTGAGGCAAGATATGCCTGATTTTTGCAATGTTACGTAGATGGAAGTAGGCGGTCCTTGAAATAGATTTTATGTGGGCGTTAAAGGATAAATCCTGATCAAATATAACACCAAGATTCCTTACAGTCTCACTGGAGGCCAAATTAATGCCATCCATAGTTAGTATATCTTTAGATAATTTGTTTCGTAGATTCTTTGGGCCGAGTACAATAACTTCAGTTTTGGCCGTGTTTAACATCAAAAAGTTTAAAGTCATCCACGTTTTTAAGTCCTTAAGGCAGTCTTGAATTTTATTTAGATGATTAATTTCATCAGGCTTGATTGATAAATATAGTTGAGTATCATCCGCATAACAATGAAACTGTACAGAATGATTCCTTATAATATTGCCTAACGGAAGCATATATAATGTGAACAAAATAGGTCCAAGCACTGAGCCCTGTGGCACTCCATGGCTAACTTTGGTTTGCATGGAAGATTTATCGTTGACACATACAAACTGAGAGCGTTCAGATAGATAGGACCTAAACCAGCCTAAAGCAGTTCCCTTTATGCCAACTAAGTGCTCTAGTCTTTGCAATAGGATATCATGGTCGATAGTATCAAATGCAGCACTGAGATCGAGTAAGACAAGAATAGAGACAAGTCCTTTGTCTGAGGCTATTAGAAGGTCATTTGTGACTTTAACCAGAGCTGTCTCTGTGCTATGATGTGTTCTAAAGCCAGACTGAAAATCTTCAAATAAATCATTGTTTTCTAAGTAATCACACAACTGTTTTGCGACCGCTTTCTCAAGAATTTTTGAGAGGAACGGAAGATTAGAAATAGGTCTATAGTTGGCTAAAACCTCTGGATCGAGGTTGTGCTTTTTAAGAAGCGGTTTTATCACTGCTACTTTAAATGATTGTGGAACATAGCCCGATAATAAAGACATATTCATAATATTTAATAAACAGTGCTAATTAATGGAAAAACTTCCTTTAACAGCTTAGTTGGAATCGGGTCTAAGATACACGTTGATGGTTTAGAAGAAAGAATCATTGAATTCAATTGTTCAAGGTTTATGGCTGAAAAGCATTCTAATTTACTATCTAGTGTAATATTAGAACTTACGTTTCCGGGAGCTGTTGATAACACTATACTGGTCGAAGGCAAGAGGTCATTAATTTTGTTTCTAAGAGTAACAATTTTATCGTTAAAAAAGCACATAAAATCATTACTACTGAGTGCTATGGGAATAGAAGGCTCAGTAGAGCTGTGGCTCTCTGTCAGCCTGGCTACAGTGCTGAAAAGAAATCTTGCATTATTCTTATTCTCATCTATTAATGAAGAGTAGTAAGCTGCTCTCGCTTTACGCAGTGCTTTCTTATATTCATTGAGAGTAATATGCCAAATTAAACGAGATTCTTCGAGTTTAGTGGAACGCCATATCCTTTCAAGTTGTCTCGACTTTTGCTTTATTTTGCGAGTTTCGGCATTATGCCATGGAGCTAGTCTATGTTGTTTTATTTTCTTCTTTTTCAAAGGAGCAACAGAGTCTAATTTTATTCGCAGCGCATCTGTAGCACTATCAACAACATGATCAATTTGGGGTGGTGTACATTTTGTATAAGTTTCCTCCCTTACATGCAGACATGCTATCAAGTTAAGTATTGGTGGAATCTCTTCTTTAAATTTGGCTATAGCACTAACAGATAGGTTTCTGCTGCAGGAACTTTTGACTAATGGTTTGTAGTCTAGTAACAGTACTTCAAAAGTTACTAAGAAATGGTCGGATAAAGCAGGATTATGCGGTTCGACTAATAGTTGCTCAATTTCAATACCATAAGTCAGAACAAGGTCGAGAGTGTGATTATAGCAGTGGGTTGGTTTATTTACACTCTGACGGAAACCAATAGAGTCTAATATAGAGTTAAATGCAACAGTAAGGCTATTTTTATCATCGTCAACATGAATATTAAAGTCACCTACGATAATTACTTTATCTGTTTTAAGAACCAAAGTTGATAAAAACTCAGAGAATTCTGTTAAGAATTCTGAATAAGGACCTGGTGCACGGTACACTGTAACAAATAAGATTGGATGCAAAGTTTTCCAGGTCGGATGCGTAAGACTAAAAACAAGACTTTCAAAGGAGGTATAATTTAATTTTGGTTTAGTATTGATAAGTAAATTTGAGTCAAAGATGGCTGCAACTCCACCTCCTCGGCCTGTGCCTCGAGCAATATGAGTATTGATATGGCTGGGTGGAGTGGCTTCATTTATGCTGACATATTCTTCATGTCTCAACCAAGTTTCAGTGAGACAGCAAATATCAATATTATAATCTGATATTAAATCATTTACCAATATTGCTTTAGATGCTAGAGATCTTATATTTAAGAGACCACATTTAATCTTCCTGTTTTGTTGCACTGTAGTAGTTGTTACATTTACTTTTATTAGGTTATTATGTATGACACCTCTATTAGGCTTCATCTTAAATTGTCCTTGGGCAGACACACACACCGTTAATATTGGGTATTTTATTGGGTTCGGGATTCCTATGGATGACTGCCCAGGAGAGAGCGCAGAGAAGCGTGTAAGACTGCGACTCCGCCTCCTGGCGGAGTCGCAGTCTTAAGTCCACAAATCCCTGAAATGTTTGCCGAAATGAGATGTGCACCTTCCAAAGTAGGATGAATGCCGTCTCTCTTAATCAGACCAGGTTTTCCCCAGAAGGCTGTCCAATTATTTACGAAGCCCACATCGTTTGCTGGGCACCACCAAGACAACCAGCGCTGAAATGATGATATGCGGCTATACATGTCGTCATTGATCAGATTGGGGAGATTTTTAATGCAATGGGTGAATCTGCTCACCTACATTGTACTGGGGTGAAGCCAGAAATCACATTGACAGATATCTCAGCGTAAGATGAGTCTTAATTGATCCCCACAAGGGAAATTCAGGAGTTGAAGCAGCAGAGAGAGATACGACTGGAGATAAATACTTTAAAAAAATGTTTTGTATTGATTATTTTGGACTTGTGTTAGTGTCAAGTTTTTCATGGTCATAACAATTATGGATCAGATCATATTAGTTTAATCAAAATCAAGTTTATTGTATACAAATGAGTAAGGTGGTATTAAATACTGAAAAAACTGAAACGTTGACTTTAATTAAATGTATTATGTCAACAAATTACACATAATTGTATTAGGTTGAATTAAATAAGGTTCAACTTAATATTATTGTAAATTATTATAAATATGTGTTGACATTTGTTGAATACATTTAATAAAGTCAACATTTCAGTTTTTTTCACAATTAAAAAGAAGATATAAGAACGAAAAAGTTGGACAAATTCAAGTCAAGTATACATTTAAAGTGCATAGTGATTCTGAAACCAACATCTTCAGAAATATACTTTTCACTTTCTTATCGATATATTTTAGTTAGTAAAACAAATATTTAGATAATAGTGAAATTACTCCAGAATATTTTCTTCCCTTTTAAATATGCAGTAGTTGACATTTTATTTTCCTTTTTCAAAAATGTTTTAAATAGATTCTTGCAATAGTTTACCACTCTGCAATACTTTTTATCATGGCTTTTTGAAGGTGGAAGTTGGACAAAGGATTCGTAGGGACATTATTTGTATGCTGAAATTAAATCTGATCATTATTATACAGATACCTTGTGATTCTCGTTTTATAAGCAGCACATTCTGTGGCTTTCTTTAAAAAAAGAAAATTCAAATAACCATAGTTATTGCATTTATTCCTATGTATCCTTATAATGTCTCCATTAAAGAATCCAACATAAAAGTTAGAAAGGCTGTTCTCTCCCCGATCAAATCAAAGTCTCAGTCTTAAAGGTCACCTATTATGCAAAATCCACTTTTTCATGTCTTTTCTACATCAACACGTGTCCCCTCTGTGTAAAGAGATTCTGAAAGTTTCAGGAAAAAAGATTCTCTCTCTTTTTGTCCTGATCCATTTATATAAAAACCTGTCTGAAAATGAGCTGATCAGATTTTGGCCACTTTATGATGTGATAACGATATTTTTTGGCTTGTGTAACCATTAGCCAATAACCAACCAAGGTAACCGCCCCCCACCTTATCACCTGAATCTCCTCCTAGAGCACCATTGTGTTCTTTTTAACCAAATATCTCTCAGAGGGGCGTGGGGAGGGGCTCCTTATTTTCATCTAAAGGCCCAGACACACCAAACCGATTTCGGCCGTCGATAGATGTCTGGCCGTAGATGAGCGTCCTGTCGCCCTACTCAGATTGGTGTGTCCCGCACCGTCGTGTCTTTTCGGCCGTGCCGACACCTTCCGCCGTCGGCTGTCGGCAAAAGAAATCACTCTGATTGGCTGTTCAGATTGCTGTGGTAGCAGCAGTACTTTAAGGTTGCCAGCCCAACCCGGTATCACGGCCAGACGTGAACATGTGACGATTTACCATGCTGGGAGACGTGAAGATGTCACGATTTCGTCCCTTCAAACGTGACAGTTACACGGTATTGTTAACATGGAGAAATACCCGGAAATGCCAAGCAAATGCTCTACCACGACGGTCGGTTGTTATTGTCAATATTAATATAATAATGATTTATTTTTTAATAGTCACACTCGATTTCGCCGATTTTCTTGTTGCCCCAGCTGGTCGACACCTCTTTTAGCAGAAACAAAGGCTACATTAATGTATTAAATCGATGTTAAAGAGCTTACGAAATGAAGGACAATACTGTTCTTATTACGATAATATATACTATTATTAATAGGAAATCATTTGTCATTCATGACAATATGCCCGCTGTATTTATAAATCGTGATTTATTACAACTTTCCATGCTCGCTTCCGATGTTACACGACCGCTCCGAACAAAACAGCTTTCGCCGGTTAGTGACGTCACGCACGTCACGAGTAGAACACTTGTTGAATAATACACTACCTATATGGCTGATGTCGGACTCTGGAGACAGAATCGAGTGACAGTGAGTCGTCAATAGACTCGGTGCACTTTCAAGAAGAGGAGGATTTTATTGAAGAGGATGCCGGTGTTGTGGAATCAGATCATGCGGGCGAGTCTAACGTGGTGGAACATACCAGTTTGAGCCACAGTATTCAAGTAGTGGTAGAGATACAGACGGGAGCGAACATGGGGATGATGATCCTGGATTTGGCGGAGATCCGGTGCGGCAACAGAACACGTCACAGACTGGTATACATTTGACTTTAATTCATAGAGATTCTCAATAAATAGTAAATCAATAATAAATAACTCTGCTGAAAAAACCAGCTTAGATAAATGTAGCTGGTCAGGCTGTAGTAAATTGACCAGCCAGTAGATTTTAGGCTGGAATGGTTGGCTGGTTTAGAGGGGTTTGGACACTTTAGCTGGCCAGGATGGCTGGTTTATCCATCTATCACCAGCTTATGTTTAATAATAGTATTAAATATACCATGCTGGAAGCTTACCAGGATTCTAGGTGACCAGCATACATTAAATACTGGTATGATTATTTAAACAAGAGAACATAAATATATTACAAAGATTCATTGTGTCATGTATTCTGCTATCTACCAAAATATAGACATTGTATAGTGTTCATAACAGTATTTTAATTTAATAAATAGCTAGTTAATATAATAAAATACACAGTAACAATACATTAATTATACAAATAACAACAAACCTGCAAATCAACCATTACATGAAAAAGAAAGATATTATCTAAAACAGGTGCATTTGATTTAAAATAAAAGTAATAAAGATTATTCAATATTTAAATGGTAACAAAAACCGTAACACTATATATGATAAGAAAAAGGCAACAAAGAAAGTGTTTTTGGTTTTTCCTTGTTCGTGTCCATAATGTTTCCCGGTGTGTAGCGTCCAGCCTTTCCCAATCTGTCTGGATCTCTGTCTGCTGAAGCCACTTCTTCAAGCAAACTGAAAAGAAATGTACAGATATAAGTACACTGTAAAAAGAAAACTTGACATTTACGTTAACATTTGGGCTGCTGTGGTTGCCAGAACTTGATCGTTAAAGTATAATACATTACAAATTACAGTCGGTTGGCATAGACGTTACAGTCAACAATTGCTTATGGTGAATTACAATGGCAAAAACAAATAGAGCTAGTGTACACGGTGCAGCTGTATTATCTGGGAAATAGAAGAATCGGATCAGGATTCGGTATTGGCAGACAATCAATATGAAATGAATCGGATTATTATAAGCATCAGCACTCAGTGTTTCCCACAGATCTGAAATATACTTGGGGGGGGGGGGGGTTATTAATGTTAATGGTTAAAAATTAAATTAACCATTAACATTAACCTTTCTGTTGGTCGCTTGTTAGCAGACACTTCACGCGATGGCAGAGCGAACAGTTACAGGCAGGGCCCATAGTGATAGCCCTATAGTTCAAATCTACTACCCACAAATAAACATATGGACATGGGTTACTATTTTAAAAAAAATGGTAAATGTATTTAGGAACCTATCCATGTGAGGTGAGGTGGGGGTGGACCTCAAATCCTCAAGGGGGTTCCGGGGGCATGCTCCCCCGGTAAGATTTTTTTTAAAGTTTGGAGTTAAATGCATCAATCTGGTGCACTTTGAGGGGAAAATAAAGAGACTAGATCTATGGGAACACCTATATGAAACAGAACTGTATACATTTCAATAATCATAAAATCATGGCCATAACCAATAACATATCCAATATGAAAAAACACTGAAACATGTTTATTTATTTATTAAAAAAAAAATGTATTAAACGAGGTGAAAATCACTACAAGTCTGGGGATATTGAGAGCTGTACATACACAAAAGGGGAGTTAGTTGGTTCCGTAAGAGCCAGCATGCGGGACCGGGATTCTGGGATTTGTAGTCTTTCTAGTTGCGTATTTTTCATAGTCTTATATTTCAACAGTTTTACGACAAACAGTGACTTTTTTGACATGGAAATGATTTTTTAAGATTGACAAACATCATATGTGTAATTCGTGGCACAATTCAAACGGGATCGAAAGATAATCTTTCTCTCCCCATTGACTTCAATACATAATTTTTCTGAAATAAGGTCCCATGGGTCGGAAGTAGATGGGCTGGACTTCGCCTCTCTATTTGCTGTTTGTTTGTATATCACGCTGTCTGTCTCCCCGTGCCTCTTTTGAATGACGAATACACACTACCGCCGCCTGCTGGTAAGGAGAGTTATTGCCACTCACGCACGTACTTTTACTTGGCCGTCGGCTGAAGTCTTTGCGGTGTGTGTTCCAGTGCCACTGTTGGCCAAGACACAACAGTCGTGTTTCGTCGGACGTGTTCTTTGGTGTCAGCTTGGTGTGTCCGGGCCTTAAAGTAACAGACAGAGAATCAGCACTTTTGAAACAGGTCTGAAACAGAGGGGTTTATGGGATGCTACAATGCATGTCATGATCTGTTTGGTATTTCCAGCCAAACACTTCAGAGACATGTTATTACATTACATTACATGTCGCTTGTAGACAGCAATCCCCACAGGAGCAATTTGGGGAGAAGTGTCTCGCCCAGGGACACAACGACATGCTGACTGCAGTGGGGTTTGAACCTGTGACCCCTTGATCCCAACACCAAGGATCTATCCACTGCGCCACACGCCTCCGTGTTATGTTAATGTTATTTGTGAGAGACCTATAATATATTGATGAAAAAGTATAAGTATAAGTATAATAGGGGACCTTTAATATAAGTTTAGGAAAATGATTTATTACTTCAACAACAAACTGAAATAAATACAGTAACTCAGGGGGACCCATTGCCAAAACACAATCATATATCTGCCCAATTGTGCTTTTGAACCATAAACAAAATATACAAACAAAAAGAAAATTACCAAATGTTCTAGCTAAGTAAAACTCCACTCCTTACCCATCCATTCTACTTTATAAATCCTGGCCAGAGACGTTTGCATATCTGACTTACTTAAAACTCATCCCTATAAAAAAAAGTAATAGCTTTTATTTTGAAGGAAGGCTCTGTTGTGTTCCGGTATTGTCGCGTGCTTAAACCCCGGTGCGGGATGAAGCGGACCGATGAATTCTAACGGGAGGGAGGAAAAGAGGAGAGGAAGATGAGAGAGTGAGGGAGATACAGAGATACAGTGAAACAGGGGGGGGGAGAGAGGGAGGTAGAGGAGAGCTGCCGGACCATCCTACCTGCCGCCGCTGTACAGGAGGGTGAGGCTTATAAATGTACCGCGGGCACACATCCTATCCGTCTTTGTTGCTGTCAAACAGAAGCTGGCGTCCATAGCGGGGCGCGCGCCGTTATGCAAAATACACAATTGTTATAACAAGGCTTTAGAAGTATGCTTCACAATAGGAGTCTAAACCTTCTCGTATTTTTTTTATGCCACACTACGTACTTGTGCCTCAATTAGTGAACATTTGCTTTAGCTTAGGCTACCACAGCTTAATTCCGGTAGTTTGCCGGTTAACTGTCGGTGTCGATAGATGGGACCTATGTTTCACGTTATTCTGGCCGCGGCGTGAGCAGGAAATGCCGCTGTAAGCAGGCCTGTCCACCCCGGGTACCAGTCTGAATGGAAAAGGAAACCTAAACAGTGGTGCAGCTCAGTGTTTGCTTTGGCTCTCATTGCACGTGCTGTTTGTGTTGAGTGCACGCGCCTGTATCTATCTGTCCATGCTTTCATCATATCTGCGCGTGTACATACACACACTCCCCCCTCTTGTCTGCTTGCAGTTGTTCATCATGACAGCCCTGCGTCAGAGGAAGGGGAGCAGGGGGAAGGAGCCCCCTCTCGGTTCAGAGTTTCAGTCCCAGCAGTCCAACTGTTGCTCCGATCATCATCCAGAGAAGATATTACACGGTGAGTGAGCCAATGGGAGGTGAGGTTCATGGTCAGGTTGGGATGAAATGCAACTCACTCTGCTGGCTACCCCACACTTTATTGTGCTTATAAAGAGTCTTGGGTTGCATCTGTTGAAAAACATCAAGCATAATTAACTAACGTTTTTCCTGCATTTCACCGCATTCACTGCATTTCCATTAAAATTATTGAAATGCCATTTATATCATAGTAAGAGTAACCTTGACTTGCTGCAGCACTTTAACAAAAAGCAGCCATCATCATCAACGTGCTTCACTCTTTCTGTCACTATTCATTTATACTCCCAAGGGCAACACTTTTAATAGCCTTCCGGGAAACAGTGTGCCGTCATCCCCATATTTGCACAACGTTATCCCCATATTTATTTTAGGTACTAACACGATTCATTTCTGATGCAGTCAAACAAAAAAAATAATTACTTATAGTGAAAACCACCCTTGAATGATGGGATGGTAGACTAAAAGCTTTAGGAATCCAAACTATAACATATAATAAGTACTCTGTATCAAGATTGATGCAAAATAAGTGACATTTGACCTTTTTAGAGAGATTTAGCAAAAACAAAACACTTCTGGGGTCATTTGGGTGGATTTGACCTATCTCTGGCCCCCCTTGGTCGATTTTGATGATTGACATCTCTTTTTAACTGCTAGAGCCAATGGAATCAAGGGGAAGTTCCACATACACACACACGTTACCAAATAGAGAACCGCAGTGACGCGTCCTAAAACCCGGAAGTAAACTTCTTCCGGTTCCATCGTCAAAAAACAATGCAATTTCTCCATAGGGTTTTGGAAAATAGCTCAAAATAAGGTCTGTGGTTGAAACACATTTAAGAGAGGGATCACATTTTGTTCAGCCAGATAATCTCCACATATCTACGCTACTTTTATAATTTTCGAATCATAAATCTAGTCGCCAGAAGCAAAATGCTAACGTTATGCTATAAAGGAACTACAAGCTAGAACGGCAGGGTCGCACTACTCAACGTCACGCCAACTTAAGATCGCCTCAACTGACTTTCGCGCGCTTGCATATTTTAACAAAGCTTTTCATTTTAGCCACGCTGAATTTAACTAGAAGTCATGGCTCTGTCCATTACCAGTCTAATATCTTTTTACAAAGATGACAAGAAGAGTGTAGATAGAGGAGAGAACCACTACAAGTCAGGACACGTACAACAGTGCAGCCTGGATGAAGGTGTGCTTACCGGTGTTGTGAGGGCTAGCATGAGGGACAAGGTTTATAGAGTGTCGGTGAGTAGTGATAGCAAGAGCACCGTTAACCTAGAGTTAATTTATTCACATTAGTGATATTAATTCCCATCAACAAATCCATTTTATATGTCACATGAAATCTTTATTACAAATATTACACACCAGAAAACACAGAAACATCCATGAAATAAACATACAGTAGGCTATAAAAAATTAAAAGGGATAATTGGGAATATATTTTAAATAATGAAACAATCCCACCCCACAGGTATACTACAGATACTTAAGATAGGCATATACTCTCTTTCAAGCAGAACACAGGGGGAAAGAAATTTAGCGGGAGTGTTTACGTAATCGGCGTAATGACGTACAACGGCCTCGACCATTTCTGTAGTCCACTAATGCCACTTGTTAACAACCATCGTTTTTCCGACACGTAAACTCTTCAGAAATCACCAGCGGGGTCACTGCTGATGTATTTAATGTGGTAGAACAAAACGTGATCTATCTCTTAATTTTGTGTCAAACACAGACCGTATTTGGAGCTATTTTCCAAAACCCTATGGAGAAATTGCATTGCTTTTTGACGAAGGAACCGGAAGTGGTAAAAATGCTAACTTACTTCCGGGTTTTAGGACGCGTCACTGCGGTTCTCTATAAGGAGTGAGAGTGACGCGTAGCCAAAACCGGAAGCTGCAATACACTCTGGTGGCTACCATTAGCAGCTAATATTATTCTCCGATTTTTACATAAAAATGGAATTATGGATTATCAATAATTTTTTCAAAGTGACAGACACATTGGATTAACCTATGGATTAACCCTCAGCAGCGTTTTTATCGTTTTAATGCCATTGAACACGACTTTTGATCAGAATAACAGCTAAGGTGAGACGATCTCCCGTGTTTGCTCCGTAATGCTACGTGTTGTGGTGTCTGTGTTTGCTTCCCCTGTCGCGAGTTCTGATCGCTCAGTGATGATACTAATACCTATATAATCTGTGGAATCTCAGCTTTAATCGGATATCTTGTTTGTGCAGTTACGATAAGTAATATGGGTATCTTTACCTTGAGTTCTGTGCCAAGTGCGTTAGCATTTTTTCGCTCAGGGGTCATTTAGACGCTTCTTATGAGACTTGTGCTTTGTTTTGGTAAAAATGGTTCGTATCGTCAGTTACCTGAGTTTCTTCCCGTTAATCTGGTATGACACATTAATAGGTTCTTAAATATTAAGAAGCCCTGAGACACAGTTTCGTGAAAAAAACTACCCGCCAGACCCGGATTAGGGTCCTCTCGGGCTTAACAGGTTAAGTATTCTTTCATGCAAAAAGGGGTAATTGAAGCGCTGACCTGTCACTGCTCCTGCAGGTGATTGGTCATGGGGGGCGATCATCTGGACATCGGTGGGCTGGTCTGT
Organism: Dissostichus eleginoides; assembly: GCA_031216635.1. Classification (NCBI taxonomy): domain Eukaryota; kingdom Metazoa; phylum Chordata; class Actinopteri; order Perciformes; family Nototheniidae; genus Dissostichus; species Dissostichus eleginoides. The sequence goes on from CM062264.1 coordinate 7,214,049, forward strand.
GTCTGTGGGTCTGGGCCTGCTGTGCTGTATCTACATGGCCACGCTGCATGAGAACGACCTGTGGTTCTCCAACATAAAGGTAACACACCCTCACTGTTACAATCTGAAACTCATTTCCTTTTGTTGCTGCTGCTCAGTTACATTATTCAGTTTATTGATTCCATTTCATTTATGCAGTCAATTTAATCTAAATATTCTTATTTCTTAGGATTAAAAAACGCCAGTGTAAATGAACTCTTCACTTTCTAAGTTTATCAGATGATCTTAAAATGAAATACTCACAGGATCAAAACTCAGGCAAAAACACATATTTGTTTTGCATGTTAAATCAAAAATATATCATCACATTTGAGAAAATGTGTTTATTATTAAAAAGCATATTTGAATACACCAAAAGTATCAAAAAAGTACTTTTTTTTTATTTACATGGCAAAATGTTCGAAATCTTGAGTGTGTAAATGATAAGAAAAAAACAAAAATGTAAATAAAGTTAAACCATGAAAGACATATACCAGTTAATGAAAACCAAAATATTAGAGACAATATATAATTGGCTCAAAACAGAAGCTTAGATGTGAGATAAAGGCACACGGAGACATAGATCTCCAAGTTTTAAAAGTAATTTTAACTGTTGTCTTATGCCAAGCACGCAATTTGCTCTTTAAAGGCCCAGACACACCAAGCCGATTTTGGTCGTCGATGGGCGTCAGGCCGACGATGAGCGTCGACACGCCCTACTCAGATTGGTGTGTCCCGCACCGTCGTGTCTTTTCAGCCGTGCCGACACCTTTTCGGCCGAAAAGGTGTCTGCAGTCGGCCAAAGGCTGTCGGCAAAAGAAATCACTCTGATTGGCTGGCGAATCAGTGCATGAGAAGCGAAACGGAAGTGAGGGCCCCAAACAAACTATTAAGAAGGCAAATCTGAGATTTCATTTAACTCCAGCTCTCGACACAGGTTCGGGAAAGCCCCATGAGCTTCTCGTTGTAGAGTGAAAATGGAACGCACACGCTATTTGTTGTTTGTTTATATCACGCAGTCTGTTCTTCTTCTCTCGGTTATCACGCAGTCTGTCTCCCCGTGCCTCTTTTGAATTACGAATACACACTACCGCCGCCTGCTGGTAAGGAGAGTTAATGCCACTCACGCATGCGCAGTTCGTACATGCTTCTTGGCCGTCGGCTGAAGTCTTTGCGGTGTGTTCCAGTGCGACACATGGCCAAGACGCAGGAGACGTGAGGCGACACAACAGTCGGGGTCCGTCTGTGTCAGTTCTTTGGTATCAGCTTGGTGTGTCCGGGCCTTAAGAAAAACTCTCAAGCTTGAGCTATCTGGAATAAAAGAATGTGGTGCCAACGCAAACAATGTAAAACAACAAACATTTAAGTAAACCAAAGTTGAGTTGAGTGTGTTCTATTAAAACATATTAAGCAAGTGTAGTTATCAATTTAAAATGTTTAATATAAAGAAACAATCATAAAATGCCTTCATATTCTCTCAGGTTCAGTGCATTTCCTTTCTAACTTACAAACCTGGCACTTTCTCAGAGCAATGTTATGGTATGTACCATGGACAGTGCGACCACATGTCCTCAGAAGCCAGACGTTTGTTTTTGAGGGACTTGGGCTTATGAAGATTCAGTGTTCAGTATAATTGCCACAATGAGCCATTCCTCCACATTGTCTTTGTCCTGCAAAATGAATTTGTGAACGGTGTCATAATATAAAACTTTCAACACCAAAGAAAGAAATTGGAGGCAAATCACTACAGCAGGTGATCCATTGGTAAAAATTGCGTTGGTGTCAACCGTGTCAATGAAAGGGTGGATGAGAAATTAAAGCAACATTTCAAGCTTATGCACCGTTAAAGTGTTAAAAGGTTTTACAAGCCAGGAAAACTAACCGAGACCCCCTCACTTGCACCCTTAAAAAATCCAGAAGGTGTTGTCAGAAAGACATCAGAAACCCAATAGAGTTTATAGAGGCTCTATTATGCTTTTGGGTGGTTTTCCCCTTTCCTGTAGTGTAGGTTCTGTGCATGTAAGTGGTCTGCAAAGGCTAAAATCCCTGTGTTCCCTCCAGAGGTACGTGATAGGCTAAGGGCCAGGACCTATCTAATGGCGCTTTTCCACTGCAGGACCTAGCACGGCTTAGTACGGTATGGTTAGGCCTTGGTAGGCCAGGCTCACTTTATGCTGCGTTTCCATTACAGTTTAGTACTGGGGCAGTAACTATAGTAACGCAGTGTAGGCGGAGCCGTGACGTCATCTTCAATGCGAAACACAAAACCAAAATCAGCCGTTAGCTGTTAGCACTCAGAGCTCACAGCTCCTCATATCTGTTCAGAAACTAGACAAAAGTTAAACAAGTACAAACCACAGACTGTCTGTGTCATGGCGAATACAGTCGCTGTTGTATCTGTGTCTGTATCATGTTGTTATGTGTGTGGATGGAGCATATACAACGTTAGCTTAGCCTGATCGATCCGATCTCCATTCAGAAAACACGCATTTTAAAAGGTTTTTCGCCTGCCGTCTTGTCTGCAGACCGGTATCAGTATGTTGTTACTTCGGCATTATTTTGAAACGTGTATTACAATTAAATCACGGTCAAATATGTTCATTTTGTTGTAGTTGTAGCCCCCTTGCCAGCGATTCTCTCTGACCATTCAGCAGTCGAGAGTGTTTACGTCACTAGTTTAGCATATTCAGCCCGGTTGTTGGCCCGGTAACAACCTCGATTTTATAGGGCCAGAAAAAAGGTGAAAAAGTAGCCCTGAGCCGGAACTACCCCTAGCGGAAAAGCTAAAAAAAGCGGGCCTGGTTTGGCCCGGCCCGCTTAAACCGTGCTACGTGATGCAGTGGAAAAGCGCCATAAGCGGTTGACCAATCACAACAGATCCGGCCAGCTAACCAATCAGAGCAGTGGTTTCAGACAGAGGGTGAAAAGAGGTGCTGCAGCACAGGCAGTATGAGGAAAATAAAGAGCTTTTTGAACATTAAAGCATGGAGACATGTCACACTTAAAATAGACAACTATTAAGGTAATGTAAGGTGGTTGGAGCTCTTTTCATTGTATATCCAATGATTGTTTGACCATGTTGATAAGGGTTGCTGACCATGCCTGAACGTTAAAGATATTAGTTACATCAGAGCTTTCCCTTTTACAAGTGAAATGTCTGCTGTAAAGAAATGGCCCATGTAGCAGCCACAGTGGCACTGCAGGCAGCTGTTAAAGCTCAGCCAATGAAACTGTCATGTGGCTGCTATCAGCAGGGCTCCACTTTTTATCCTGTAGGAAAAACCCGGGCATGGGGATTCCTACTGAACATTTTAGGAGCACACATTTTATGAGCACCACTTAAATCGCCATGTAATGCAGCCAGTGGCGTTTTTATATGTACAAAAGTGGTAGGGCACAAAAACGTAGATGTTTATATATAAGCTTCTGCAGTGACGTGCAGTGAGGTTCATGGCTGGTGAGGCACTGGCACTGACGCTTCAGGTTTACAAATATTATATTTTGACCTAAATCAAAATATTCTATTATTTTCAAAAGCTTTTTTAGTCTGATGCTTCGATTAATTTTAAACAGACAGTTCAACAAAAGGATACCCAAAAAAATGTAATTTTATCATTTAAATATTGAATTGTTCTCTCTTAGTAAGATCCCATTTTCAATAAAATGGTGGTCTTACCTTGACTTGAAGATGAAGTCCATTTGCCTATCCTTCTGGACAAAAATCTCTATTACTTTTTTGTAAAAGTCCTCCTTATCTTCTTGTAGTTTCAAAAGTCGAATCATAAATCTAATCGATAGATTTATGATCGATAGATTTATGATTAGAAAATGATAAAAGTAGGGTAGACATGTGGATATTACCCGGCTGAACAAAACGTGCATTTATCTAACAGGTACGTTTCCCACAGATCTTATTTCGAGCTATTTTCTAAAATCCTATGGAGAAATCTCATTGCTTTTTTGTCGAGGGAACCCATGCGCAGCTTACTTCCAGGTTTTAGGACGCGTCACTGCACCTCTCTCGTCTCCTCTTCACACACTACACTTTTCGCGGTACACGTACTTACAGCCAATCAGCTCTCTGAATTATGAGATGACGTTTGGTAGGTATGTCAGCACAGTGCCCCTATGGTGATTATTTTTTTGCCGCACACATTGAATATAAAAAAACTCTGAGCATGCGCAGTGTAGTTTTTACAGCACCCATTCACTTTGACAGTGAGAGAGAGGGACTAGATCGGGGCTTGACCCACGTCGCTCAAAACGGCTCAATAGGCACACTGTAGACACTAATTAGAAGAACACAGACTAAAACAGCAATGTACAGACGAATCAGATGATTAAACATGATCGTAAAATATATTTTAAGATGTATTTCTTTTGCATTTTTTTGTAATTATTATTTTAATACTTTCTGCTGACACTAGGTGGGGCTGTGCCTAATGACCAGTCGCCACTGAATGCAGCACATTCTTTCCTTCTACTGTATTACCCAGAAATAGTTTATTAGGTAATAGGCTTGAATTTAAAATGTAAGTGAAATTTAGCCCTATTTTCTTTACACATATGCACCAAACAATAACATACCAATGTAAATATAAGGTACTTAGTCCAAACATACTCGTCAATAAAGCACAACAAAAGAAGTGAACAACTAGATAAGTCAATTTCATAAGTAAGAAAATTGGCAAGATAGTCAAACATAAAAATGTTTGTCTGTTTAATTGTGTTTATTTTCTACCTTGTTGAGTTGTAGCCTAGAGAGAAATTCAATACCGGTAAAATTCTAGTTCATGGATCCAGGTTTATGGCTGTGTTTTTACTTGTCAAAAGAGCTGAAGGACAAAGCACTAGAGGTAGGCACAATAATCTTTATGATTCAGAATTCACAAGAGGACACTAGCAATCCGGGTATTTCTAATCGTGGATAGTGTTTCACAAGCCGCTGTATGGAATATTGGGAAATGATTATGCGATGACTTGTTCCCAAGCCCTTTTCCCACTGATCCTGTACATAGATGTCTCAGTGATTTGGTAAAACTATAAACTTACTAGCTGTAAATCTCACTGACAATTTAACTCCAGCTATAGCCGGTGAGATGTTGCCAGCCAGAGAAGAAGCTCTGGGAATGTTGAAACCGCATGGACCCTTTTATGTCTTTTATGAGGCACTTGTTAAGAAGCAGCAGATTGATTTACCTGACACTTTTATATGGAGGTTATCTAAGGATTTGACATCCATGCGTAAGATTTATCAAGCACATCACAGATGGAAAATGCCTCCCGATTAAAACATTTAAAAGCTCCAACACCATATTTTTTCACTTTTCTCAGAAGGAAATGTACCAAGAACAGAAGTGCCAATCAGACACATTCCCTCTCGTTAAAAACACGTCATAAACATCTCATCCTGGAATGGTTGGATTGTTTTAGCCTCTGAAGCAACAGATTGAAAATGGAGCTTGGCAAATGAACCGCATGAAGTCATGAAACAGCAGCGGACCTTTTTACAGGCTGTTCAGTGTTGTTCGGCCAACAGAACATTGTGACCTGCCAGATACTGTATGATGTCATTTCTAAACCCCAGTCCAATGCCTCACCAACACTGGTTCAGACTGAGATATACTTAGCAGACTTTGGTCCGGTTCGCATGGCAGAACAGATCACGCTGTCATAACTGGGGCAGTATGTGAATGAACTCTTTTTGCCTAATTTAGCAGTGCAGTTATAGTCATTTGGTGGATGAATGAGTCGAGTCAAAGTAAATCATTTGACTCTTACCGCCTTAAAGAGCCTATTTCGGCCTCATAGAAAAAATAAATAATATTCACGGCATAAGGCGAGTTGTGGCTGCAAATAAGACAAATGTACAAATTGTGTAAATTCTTTAGTATTATATTTAATTTGCCCCTCTATACAATCTGTGCCTCCTGTTGACACTTGATGCAGCAGATTTAAATGTTATACTCAAGAAATTGCAGTTTCCGACTGTTTCCCCTAATGAAGAGTACAGGGAAATCTGTTTCGTTTTTGACTAAATTAAATGTATTGATTTAATTTGATCTTGGATAAATACCAATTGACTTGTCATTTTTCTAATAAGCCTTCTATAAGCGAGACATAAAAACATATTCCTGAGTTACTTTCATTTTGGAAAATGTGTGTGTATTGGTGAGAACGAGATAGACACACACATGCAACAATGGCAGGGCACCATAAAGTCAGCAGTATGTCAGTTGGATACAGGTAGTCAATTGATGCATTTTTTGCGAGTTTGGCCTAGCAGACTTCCTCTCAAAACCTCCAAATGTGCATTGCATGGACACCCACCTGGAGGCAATCTGCACTGTATCATTTGTGAGTATTTGTCCCAGAGAGACAAAGCAGCTCATCCAGTTAAATGAGCGGAATCCGTACGGACACAGTTTGTCATCCTATGCGGTGTCAATGGAAGAAGCAGACAGATGTGTTCATTCATAATAAATGCAAGTCACTTTAAAGGCCATGGCGAACATGTTCCCACACAAGTGGGCTCCTGGCTGACATCGTCGCACATTGCACGCATATGTGGGTGTGCGTAGTGTTTCCTTCTGTTAATGCTATCAAAGCCTCGGTCTCAGTCTGCATTCACACAGAGACGGCTACATCTAAAAAAATGCTGTTTGCATGTGAAAACCACACAGCACATTGACATTCCCAGGTAATGGGAAAACAGCAAAATGTCGTCTTCCAACACCTGGAAGGCAATCTAGAATTGTTCGAGTTCATCCCATACAAAACTCTGCATTCAATTATAATAGGCTGACTCTTTGTGTATTTGTTTAAGTGCACGGCTTTGGGGAAGAAGCTCTGGTTGAGACTGGGGGTGGGAGATGTTGAAAATGTTTTATATTGGCAATATTGTATGCTCATGAGATGTGTGTGTGTGTATAAGGAGTCTAGTCAGGAGAGTTTGCAGCCTATGATCTTTGATGCTTTGGTCATAATTCTGTCTATTTTTTATTGTGTGCTTAAGTGTGTTTCCATACCAGACAGTATTTGATACTGAATAGAAGATCTGGATTATGACTGTGAAAAGGACAACGCTGTCTGACTTAGTTTTTTGAGTTGTGTGTCCCTAAATAAAGTCTCTGTACTGCTTTTTGTATTTAACAGGTGGCAAAATCAGGTTACTTGAGGTCGTTGCAGATGTGTGTGCCAAGGATCTTGTTGGAGTTGGTTGTTGTAATTACTTGTCTGTCAATGAGCATAGGTGCTCTTATTGATTGTCTTGTTCTGAAGTCGATGATCATTTCTGTCGTCTCTTTTTCCATTCACGACCAGCTCATCCTCCCTGCAGCCTGAGGTTGGCCTCATTGTCTTTTGAGGTTTGATGTTTATTTAAAGTGTGCATCACAGCCAGCACTTAGGCAGGAGTGGGACAATCACAGCCTCTATAACACCAGAAATGGAGAGAAACTACGTTTGACAACTATGCAGATTACAATAAAACCTTTGCATCTCACATCTTGGACACTAAAGTCTAAACTTAACTTGACCTGCTTGCTGTTGTTCCCTCTGGTCGCTGATATCATGTATTTTACTACCTGCTGTTGGAGATCCACTGTCTCTCTCACACTTTCACTCTTCCATTTACACACACACGTATTCTCTTGTGTCCTGGTCAAGTAGGATAGAAAGAAAGAACAATGCTTAAAAGTAATTTGTGACTACTGGGAGTCCGGCCCACTTGCTGTTGGTACTTTGCGGTTGATGCTGTGTTCTGACACTACGTCATTATCAGAGTGTTGGCAGTCCGTGGAGAAGCTGTTGAACAGAAAAGGGACTGGTTTTAATAATCTCACATGTGGCTACTACATCCGTTGTGTTGTGGAGGGAATGCAGTAGCAGCGTTAGCCTCAGGTCAAACGGTCTGGAGGGTTTATTAAAGTTCTGTTTCTCTTCCAACATATGGATTGAGACAGCTGGTGATTGAATTCAAAAGTTAAAAAGCCATGTTTGGTTTGTCAAAGTTCTTTTTGTACATGTGCTCACAGCTGGACACCAGTTTGTGATCCACAATCTTTTTGTTCACCGCAATTTTTCCAGAATGATATTCCAACATGTTCCCCTCGCTTGTCCCCACCCCAACTCCGACCCTATCTTATTATTTTCCTGTGTGCATGTGTGTTTTTATAGACAAGAGGTCACCAGTAGTGACTCTTTTCTTTCCCTCCCTCCCTCTCTGGCTGCTCCAGTTATCTCCAGCACAGCCTGTCCGTAGACTTACTGTGACTCAGTCCTCCTCACGCATGTTTTTCTCTTTTGTACTTAGTAGCCGATTTGAGAACGATTACTTTTTGCTTAGTGTCTGTGAGGAGTTCAAGGGAGGCAGATGTTGGTCCTTGTTACAGTGCTGGACGACATGAAGCGGAGGGAATATAATTGAAGGCCAATGCTGAACAGACCTTCACTCGGATTCTTCAAGCACCACATCAGAGAGATGAGAGTTATTCAGGGTCTCGCAGAGGCAATGGTATCGGAGCAACAGAGAGACAAAGATCGGTGCCTTCTGTGACTAGCTCTCGGGGTAATGAGCAATGTGTGAACTTGTTAACTCTGCCTGTTCTCTTTGACCTCCATTTAAACTAAGGATTAGCCATCTCATCAGAGTTCTTGGGGAGAAGCCAAGGCTTGTTTTGCCTCGAGCATACTCAAAAGGAGGATCTGGAAGGAAACAAGCTGCTCGTTCCCTCGGAGAAAGCTTTTACATTTTTTCCCTTGGCAAGAAACTTGAAGCGATTAAAAAGCTAATTTACTTGGACTGACTTCAAGAAAAGAAAAACACACTGCATTTAAATGTCTTGTTGTAATGGATTTGGATCACTTCTACGGCTCAGCCCAGGAGCGTGCTGTTTATCTACCTGAGTTGAGCTCATCAAAGGATCCAAGAACATATTGATGATCTTAGTCTTCCCAGGAAATGGAGCTTCGTAAGAGAGTAAAGCTGAGGAAACTTCAACATACTTTGGGCCTTTCACAAGATGCAGCAGCTGCAGGGAGATGCAGCAGTAACATATGGGGGGCAGGAAGATCGAATGCCTCACAGCGAGGTACAGGGGAGGGTTACCTGCTCGGAGGATCCGGTGCTTGTTCCGGTTTAGAGATTCTACCCTGGTGGCCTTGGCGACAGTGTGTTTCCATGGCAGCCGGGCTGTTATTAGCTGGGCTGCTGGCACTGGCTCAGGCCTGGTGCGTCAACGCCATACACGAGAATCTGCTGTGGTTCTCTCAGCTCACGGTAGGGGTTACACTGCAGCGTTAATCTGAAGCTTTGATTAACAGAACCGCACGGCAGACAAGCTCTCGCTCACAGCAAGAGCCTGCGGTAAGAGTTCCAGGGGTCCAGGCGGTAACATGGGGCATATAAAAACTGTCTCACCTCTCAGCTCTCCAATCTTAGCTCACAGTAGGAGTAGGTCCAGTGACTATGTTTGTATATGTGTGAATATATAATTTATTTTTATTTTCAACTGCTCATCATCTATTATCGTCCATGCCGTTATGAGCAGCCCTGCCCCTTCATTCATTGTGACAAATCAGTCAATCCAAGATATCAATTTTTTATTCAAAAGCTTCCTGCTGTGTCTCGAATAACGATAAAGTGGACACTTGGTTTCTATTTTTTGAGTAATTTTGAAGAGAACTGAAAAGGGATGCTATTACAACAGTACTGCTGATGTTACAGATGGCCACAACACAGGGATATCATGATACAGTCAGGTATACAACTAGAAATAGGTATATTGCAAGAAACAATATTGATTCATTGCTCCGTGTTCGAGAAGCACAGGGGAGACTTATAGAAGCTGACCTTCTTTACTTTTCCCTGTAGTTAAGAGGGCCAGAAATGAAAAATGTACTTGGGTCATGATGAGCTGCAGAATTTATTCATGGAAAAGATTAAACCTACACTGTTTATTTACTACCACTTGACAACTTTACTGTTCCTTCCTCCTTTCCACCAATTGCCAACAGCTGTCTCTGTCCAATCATTCGCTAACACCATACATCAAACTTAATGTGTCTTTCTGTTGTGTTTTATGTTTTCCCCAAAGTGGTAGATTGCCAAATGACTTTATCCATTATTGCCAAAAATGTAACCACATATGCCAGGTGCTGGTTTCAGACCCTGACATAAAGGTCATAGAATTACGGGTGGTGCTTATTTGGTAGTTTACTGAGGTCACTAAACTTAGAGGGCGAATATTTTCCAACCAATCAATCACAGCTTATCTATGCTCATTATGTTCCGGGAGTTCCTGAGTCTATTTTGTGAAACAAGAGGTTGATAAGTTCTTCTTGCATCTGTGTTTTGCTGTACTGCCTAGTTTTCCGCCAATGGTGCGTTCATGTGCTCTTCCTATCCCACCACCCGAGTTGGGACATTGTTCTTCTGACTTCATTGTGTTACAAAGACGATGCTTTTTTGCATGTCGTTGTTCTGACTTGAGGGGGCTTTCTTGGGAAATTTCCGGTTGGGAACACATTTTTCAGATTATTTAAACTTGAATCCAGACCATCTACCTCGGAATGTCAGCAAAAGTTCAACACAAATTCCATATCGGCCCCGTGATTCAGGTAGGCTCCAAAGTTGAATAGGTTATTTCTTTCTTGGACCATTCCAGCAAGTTTCAGAAAATCCAATGGACAGAAGAGAGCTGAACATGTTAACTCCTTACTCCTTAGCAGTAGCGTAGGCAGAAATTTACTTTAGGTATAAATGTATAAAATAGGGTGGGCCAGCTTTTTCCAGGGGGAAAAATGACTTTAAGTTAGGCTTGGCCTATAATAATAATATATAATAATGCCCATTGCCAAGCATCGTTGTAGCATTCCCTCCGAATAATGGTCGAAGACTTGACTGATGATATGAATTTATTGAAATCTCCAATATCAACGTAAGAGCTATAAAGACACAAAAATAACAAATACATTTAGGCTCCATCCATATTAGAATTACTTTAGCATACTACCAAAAGTGAACTGTAAACAGACAGCAAAGCTACAAAACAGCATATAAACGAATTAGCACAAAACCCACATGTTTATATTATAGTTAATACCAACTTTGTGCCTCTTCGGGGGTGCTAAACTTAAACATAAACTTTATCCGTGTTTATATGTTGATTAATCTCCGCTCCTTTTCTCCGTCACGTTGTTTCCATAGCAACAACAACTTCCTGTCAACAGCGTAAACTCGCCTTCAAAATAAAAGCATCTAAATAACACAGGAAGTTAACCTAAATTACATTTAAGACATATTTACAACTGCAACGAAAGTAAGAAAAACAATGTAATATCCTTTTTAGTTTCACAGAACACAAATTGGGTTATTTACAATCGTTAGGTAACTCTTTTATTGCACTAGGTAACAGCAAAAATAGGTTGTAGCATTCAAACCTGCTCATGGACTTGCAGTGGTCCTCGCTTTTTTTTATGTCTCTCCAACGAGTTACGCAGGTGCTTCCAGTCTACATATCCATCCCTCGTAAATGCACCTTCAGCTCCTGGGCTGGGAAAATGTCTGCACATTTTACAGAAAAGTGCGTACCTACTTGCGCTGTATTCCACCCAGGGAAAATCTTCATACCACCTCAACCAGTTTTTACCGGAAATGTGTTCAGAGGATAAAACACATACAACAGTAATTCAACTCGATATTTGTTCACTTGAATTTCACTTTGAATGCTTTGATATTCTCAATGGGTGAATACAGAAATGTATAATAATAATAAAAAAAAAAAAAAATTACACCGAAGCTTTCTCAGGGTGGGCCAATGAGTAAACTGGGTGGGCCTGGGCCCACCCTGGCCCTATGGTGGCTACGCCACTGCTTCTTAGGTAACTATTTGGGTAAATTATGCGCTCAAGTCTTCTAGAGATTAATCTTGATTAATCAGGTCATGGTATTTGGCTACAAAGGGACAATTAGGAACATACTTAAAATATGGAACATTTCTTACACATAATATATTTGACCGCACTTTTTTGTTTTTTTCAGTAAGTTTAGTTGCAAATCTCAATCAGCTGAGCCGTTTCCTCTAAGACATTTAAAAACAGTTTTTATGAGATGTTTTTATGGTCTCTTTATTAGAAACAGCGATCCGTAAGTCATTACTGAAAAATAATGACATCACCGGCACTTTAGTCATACTCTAACTATGCTTAGGTTTTTAATAAGTAGTTTTTGAAATCCAACGGAAATATGAAAATGATAATCCTGGAGAAACAATTTGAGAGACTTTGAGTTAAATCACAAAGCCGATATGTCAACAAAATATATCACTACACTCAAAGAATGTGTTTTTAGTGGAGCACAGCTGTAAAAGCTATTCACAGAGGGAACATGATGGATGAAGGATTGAGTTTATATTCTGCAGCTGCTTGTTCAACTGTTTGCTCTCCGTCTTTACCCCCTAGTGGAACAGTCATCATACATGGCAAGCAGGAACACTCTTGGGAAGACATCGTCTAAGTACACACATAAACACACAGACACACACCTGTGCTATTGTTGTTGAGCATTACGAGTATTTAAGCTTTTTCTTAAATATATTCTTCAAGTTTTCCATTATTCTTTGCCACGATAAATGTGTATGCGGCTATCTAGCCTCTTCTGATTATTCCATGTTATAGATATATCTGCATTTTTTAGTAGCAATGGTATAGATACAAAAAGGTAGTTACAAAACACATATGTATTGCTTAAATTGCTCACATTAATATCATCTGTCAGAACTAAATCAATTTATTTAAAACAGTATAAGCACAGGCTTAAAAAAAAAAGAAGAAAGATTTATAGTTATGGCGGTATTCTAGTTTCTCAAAAAGTGTTTCATCTGTTTTCCATGTTTCAGAAAACAGAAGTCTTTGATGTCTTTGACTAAAATCCCCTTTCTGCTTTCAGGAAGTGGAGCGCGAGATCTCTTTCCGGACAGAATGTGGACTTTACTACTCCTACTACAAGCAGATGTTGCAGGCCCCGTCCATACAGGAAGGTATACATCATTTAAAATGGCCCAATTGTGCTTCTTGGGTATTACCTTTCCTGTAGGTAAATAGTTTTTTTTGCATGTAAATAGTCTGCAAAGGCTAAAATCCCTGTGGTCCCTCCAGAAATATTGGCTAGCGGTCCAACACATTGTACGTGATAGGCTAAGGCAGTGGTTCCCAACCTGCAGGGCGCGCCCCCTAGTGGGGGGGGGGGGGGCGCAGCGCTATTGCAGGGGGGGCGCGTGAAGCTTGGGAAGAAGTTATAAACAAACATTGTTTGCTCTTAAAATCTATAAAATGGACACATTTTTAACACAATCGGCAGTTAAAAGAAAAGTGGACGCGCCCACGACAAGCCTTTCAGCTATAATGCCCAAATCAACAAAGTATGATGAGGCATACATCTCCCTTGACATCTAAAGCTCCTTACACACCAAACTGACACCAAAGAACACCAAAGAACACGTCCCGACGGAACGTCGCCTCACGTCGCCTCACGTCGCCTCACGTCGCCTCACGTCGCCTCACGTCGCCTCACGTCACCTGCGTTTGGCCATGTTTCGCACTGGAACACACCGCAAAGACTTCAGCCGATGGCCAAGTAGCACGTACGAACTGCGCATGCGTGAGTGGCAATAACTCTCCTTACCAGCAGGCGGCGGTAGTGTGTATTCGTCATTCAAAAGAGGCAACAACCGGAAGACAGACTGCGTGATAACCAAGAGAAGATGAACAGACTGCGTGAAATAAACAAACAACAAATAGCGTGTGCGTTCCATTTTCACTCTACAACGAGAAGCTCATGGGGCTCTCCCGAACCTGTGTCGAGAGCTGGAGTTAAATGAAATCTCAGATTTGCCTTCTTAATAGTTTGTTTGGGTCCCTCACTTCCGTTTCGCTTCTCATGCACTGATTCGCTAAGCTGAACAGCCAATCGGAGTGATTTCTTTGGCCGACAGCCTACCGATTCAACATGTCGAATCGGCGGCGGAAGGTGTCGGCACGGCCGAAAAGACACGACGGTGCAGTACACACCAATCTGAGTAGGGCGACACGACGCTCATCGACCGCCCGACATCTATCGACGCCGAAAATCGGCTCGGTGTGTAAGGACCTTTACGTGGTCGGTAGGGAGATCTCTCTTTCTCTCTCTCTCTCCCTATCTCTCTCTCTCTCTCTCTGTGCGGGGGGCGGGGCATCTCGCTCACAGACTCGCTCACAGATGCGCTGCAGCACTGTGCACACAGAGATCCGCCGGTGGAGAACAGAGCGTTCAAAAGTGACAATCTACAAGGCTCGATGTGGTCAATGCTCGTTTGCCATAAGTATTTTTCGCATAAATGCGGAAACACGAGCAATCTGTCCATCAGCTGGCCAAAAGGCATCATATTCATACGGAGAAATGCACCGTTTTCGACTTCCTTAACTCTGAGTTCTGTTGCCCCAATTACGTGTAAGGTGGGAGAAATACTCAGATCAAGTAGGCTACTTAAGTAAAAGTAGTATACTGCAGGGTAGCTTGTGAATTTACTCCAGGTGTAACTAAAGTCTGATTTAAGACTTGATTATATTTCACATCATTCATCCAGATCTGTAAAGTAACTAGGTAATAAATACATGTAGTGGAGTCAAAGTACATAATTAACCTCTGGACTGTAGTGGAGTAGAAGTACAAAGAAGCAAAAGTGGAAATACTTAAGTACCTCAAAATAAGTACAGTACTTGAGTAAATCTACTTAGTTACTACCACCACTGCAGGTATGTTATGTGTGCTAGCTGCCCATAATCCACACTATACATAAAATGAATCAATGTGGATTCTGTTTCCAATTTGTTTAGTTTTTCCCTTAAAAAATAACAAAAATAACCTATAAAAATACTGTTAAAGAACCGGATCGATAAGCAGTATTTGTAATTGTTTCAATTAGGCCTCATTATTTCACAGTGGCACAGGATCATCTGCCAATACAAGCACTTTTGTTCATGTTCATCCATAATAAAATATATAAAATATAGTTGGATCTTTTTGTCTTGTTATTATTAGCAGAGAAAATGTAATGTTTGTACAACTCTATACAAATCATTTTACCAATAATATAATATATAATTGGAAAATATTTCCAATTACCCAAGGGGGGCCTGACTGAAAAAGGTTGGGAACCACTGGGCTAACGGACGGGACCTCTCTAAGCAGTTAACCAATCACAACAGAGCAGGCCAGCTAACCAATCAGAGCAGACTGGGCTCTGGTTTCAGACAGAGGGTGAAAAAAGGTGCTGCAGCACAGGCAGTATGAGAACAATAAAGAGCTTTTTGAACATTAAAGCATGGAGACATGTCACAGTAGAGTTTTATCACTCCATAGTTAAGAAAACACGGTCAACAGCCATAAAAACTAAATCTATTTCTCGCCATCGTAATGTTATATAAATCAGGCTATAAATAATGTATTAACAAATCCCTGTGTGTAGGGAAACTTTAGAATATAGATCCAATAACGCTGGAAAGTTTGCTCTAAGTACTACTAAAGATTTCTGCCTCAGAATGAGAACAAAATATATACCTTGAGAAAACGACCTTTACGGATACGTATTGTCAAATTCCATACAAGAAACTAAAGGGTAAACAGGTGAAACATCTAAACTAATTGCTAATACCATGAAATAAAATTATTGTATTGTAATTGATGTGTTTTTTATATTGCAAACGTTCTAAAATATTTAGTTTGAAAGTGCAAATGAGGCATTATCTGATACTAACTTAAGCTGTTAAAGGAGAAATCTTCAGACAAAAGCAGACAATACATCAGGATGTGTATTTTTTATGTTTTTCTTTTCTACTCGTCCGAGAGAAGACTCAAAATGCCCAAAAGTTCAGACCAGTGCATGAAAAAACCCACTTGCTTCTGAGTTTCAACCTGTATTTATGGCCCTTTTGCAGGATTCTTGTTTGAGTCAGATGATGTTTTTAACCAACTAATGGAGCTTTATTTAGAAGTTATTGCTATGGTGATTGAAACATAGTCTTCTTATACTTTTGGTAATTCTATCTTTACATGGATGGAGACACCATACAGCTGTCTCTACCGGCTCTTACAAGAAAAAACATCTTTTCCCTCTCCATTTTCCAACCAGATCAAACAAACCACTGCAGTTTCTGTGACGCACAGTCTACTCTGAGGGAAATGAGTCTAATTATCTCTTCCCGTTATCATGCAACATTTCTAGTTGGAAACAGGCTTAATAACCCTAATAACCAAGGCAAATAATTGAGCTGAAGGCTAATCAGCGGAGAACTGGCTGACCTCCCTTTCACTCTCACTCTGCACTCCTTTATTTTTCTGTCTGCAGAGCGGCTGTGTCACAGTATTAATGGTACGGGGGGGGGGGGGCAGAGAACAACATGTGGCATAATGGTGGAAATGAGACAAATGTAAGATTGATGTATGAAATTAGGTGAGATGGGAGAAAGTAAGCATAAATGGAAAGAAAAGGATGGAGGAGGGCGTGAATAGAAAGATACAGGATGAGTGGGTTGTGTGTGTGTGTGGGTAGCAATGGATCCTTAGTTTAAAGCTCTTACATGGATGAAAAAGGCAGAAAGGATGATGCTGACACACACTGGCCTGCAGCAGAAACTCAGCTCTTTGCTGTCACGCTTTGTTCCAGTCAAAACAGATACACAGAGACCATGCTGCACCCACTGCCCCTTCTGGAATACTGACACCAGTGTGTGTGTGCACGGTCATATAACATCAGTACCAGCCTTTTTGCATGCAATGGGAGAAATATAGGAGAATATGCATTTATTTTGAATACAATGTGGGTGTTATATTAGTTTTTCTTGCCAATAAACCTCACCAAAGTACTTACTGAGAAGCAGTCAGAGGAACAGCGATGGGAGTAGAAAAAGGGTCAAAAGGGCTAAAACTCTCTTTAAAGCTAAAGGGATTACATCATGTGTCACTATGAATGACACCTGT
Organism: Dissostichus eleginoides; assembly: GCA_031216635.1. NCBI lineage: Eukaryota > Metazoa > Chordata > Actinopteri > Perciformes > Nototheniidae > Dissostichus > Dissostichus eleginoides. The sequence continues at coordinate 7,231,084 of CM062264.1, forward strand.
CACTTGACAGCAGTCTTGTGCATGTATTTTGTCAGTAAAGGCTAAAATCTCAACTTTCCCCCCAGAGGGAGTTTCTCTCCCACACACTCCCCCCTGCCTGAAATGCCTCCATTGGATCATCCATCACTACATAACACCCACGCTTATTTTGTATGTGATAGGCTAAGGAGCGGGACATCTCTAAGCATTGACCAATCACAACAGAGCCGGCCAGCTAACCAATCAGAGCAGACTGGGCTCTGGTTTCAGACAGAGGGTGAAAAGAGGTGCTGCAGCACAGGCAGTATGAGACAGATAAAGAGCTTTTTGAACATTAAAGCATGGAGACATGTCACAGCAGAGACACTAAATACTGATATGAACCAGCAAATGAGCATAATAGGGCCCCTTTAAGGTTGAGGTCGCGTCATAAAAAGACTATGGGAAATGTTGACATTTAAGATTTAATGGAGAAAAAAACCTGCAACAATGCTAATTTTTTACAATTGAGCAAAGGAAATAATGCCTGAGGCTTTCAAGGTTGAATGCACTTGATGATTTCAGTCATCTATGGTGCTCGCAGCGATGACTGATTTCAATTGAGGCAGAACAATCTGTGTTTTTAGGGGTGGAAAGACATTTCAAGCACTTTTATTGTTCTTTAACAAGCACCATGCTCTGGAGGGTGAGCTTTGTGAAACATTTATACCCAATAATTATCATTATCAGTCAATGTCGCTGTGAAGAAATGGTGGCATTTTAAAAGAGTGTTTGTGTGTGTTCCTAGGCCTCTCAGATCTGATCCATGACAACTTGACAGAATCCAAGAGGACCATCAATCTCCTTCAGCGTATGAATATCTACCAGGAGGTCTTCCTCAGTGTTCTCTACAGACTGTTGCCCATACAGGTACCCCATCACTCAGCTGTCAGATATTTACACCGGCTTGTAAAACACAATAGATTAGAGTAATGCCCGCCACTATTACAGGATGATTGACTCTCTCTCTGACTGTTCTTGTCATTTCATACAATCACAATTATACCACAATACACTGTTTTCTTTTGTCATAACTGTTGAATAAGTACGTGTTACTGCCATGAATAATAATCATACAGTGGAAGCTTCTTCTAGTGATCAGCTGTTTACATGGATATCAAAGCATGATATGAAAAATAAAATATTTACTTTTCTTTCAATAGCTTGAGTATGAAAAGAGTATGTTGACAAAATATATATTATATTAATCAAGTAGTCTTTATGTTTTTCAATGTGGAAAATGAATTAAAAAAATATAGTAAAACATGTATATCTATATCAAATTTAGTAGCAAAACTGTTTGTATTATTATTTTATGTTAAATTCCTAAATATACAATAGATGTCAATCCGCAAAAGAGATGATTAAAGTTATATTTTGTATAAAATATTCATAAGCTTAAAGTGATTCATTTGACCCTTGATCACAATAAGAGCTTTTCACTGCAGTCCGTCAGGCTTTTGATCCGCTGTGGCATTTTACATTTTGGTCTTTTCTAGCTGACATGTCTTGGCACACTTGTACTTGTCACGTCGGAGGAAAAGGTTTCTGTATCGGCAGATCAATTAACTGAGCAGCAGTTACTTAGCTCCCTCAGAGAGCTCACTGTGACAAGACTGCCATGAAGTGAAATATCAGAGCAAACGTTGAAAATGCCACAGTGTTCCTGAGAGTCTGTCGCTGTCACTGCAGGCAGCTCTGTGTGTCCTTTCACAGCGGCTCTAATGAACTGCTGCTCACTGTGTGTGTGTGTGTGTGTGTGTGTGTGTGTGTGTGTGTGTGTGTGTGTGTGTGTGTGTGTGTGTGTGTGGGTGTGTGTGTGTGTGTGTGTGTGTGTGTGTGTGTGTGTGTTTCAGTCCTATCTGGAGCCAGTGTATTTCTACATCTACACAGTGTTCTCGCTCCAGGCAGTGTATGTGATCGCTCTGTACCTAACTGCATGGCTCCTGTCAGGCTCCTGGCTGGCCGGCACTCTCACCGGGGTCTGGTACATCCTCAACAGGTGAGAAATAACTGTGTGTTCATGCGACAGTGCCCCTTTCAGACTCAAACTCTGATAATGTTACGCCAATTTCCCATGTCGGCACAAAATGGGAGTATATTCTTAGATTTGATGCTCACTCAAGCTCGACAAACGTGCTTTAAAATCACAAATCGTCACTGTCCATGTAAATCCTTTTGTGATTGCAATATAACAAGGAGTGCAAAACAGTTAAATAAGAAATGAAAAAAAAACATATTTTTACCAGAGGGTGTAAACAATGGAAGCAGGGATGGGAGGGTAACTTTAAAAATGTATTCCATGACAATTACTAGTTGCCTGTAAACGTTAATCAGTAACCTAATCTTGGTTCCAAAATCATTAAGTAATGTAATCTGATTACTTTCTGTTACATTTTAGTTACCTCTTTATCAAATGCATGCAATTAAATGTAACAGTAATCTAATTACGTCTTTTTTTTTATGTTACTAAGGAGGTATTTGTATCCTGATTATGTAATCCTGTTATATGTAATCCCTTACTCCTTAAGCGTGGATGCAAATTTCAAACTTTTGAGAACAAATTTGCGTTGCAGATGTTTAATTGACTTGAAAGCAGAAGTAAATGATTTCAACATGTGTGTAAGGCCTCATGAATACACAAAGGATTTACAAAGAATGCATTGTGTCCGCTGATCCCTTCACTTGCTCACGCTATCTTCCCCGTCTCAAGGTGATTCACAGATATATTGGGCAAACACGCCAAATTGCAGCTGAGTGCAATTCTCCCTTTTCTGCATCTGATTGCAATTATCCATGTGGGGATGTTATCCATGTGGGGATGTTATCCATGTGGGGATGTTGCCTTTGTGCCAAGATCACAGGAGGCAGAACAACAGAAGAAAGGAAAATAAAAGCTTCAGGTCAGGACTGATGAGATGCTAAACTTTCCCCAACTTCAGGCTAGGAATGTACCTATTTGGGATTTAGGATTTAGATCGCAGGGTGACAGATGGGCGATATAATGCCAATTAATACATTTGTATCTTTCTGTATCACTCTTCAAGTCTTTAAGAGCAGTCAAATTAACATTTGAAAGGTCCTCATTAAGAGCGCATTGCAGTAAAGGTCACATTGAATCAGTATTTCATATACACAAGGAAAATACACAGGATTGACACTGAACAGTTCAGCCATCTTTTTCTTCTTCTTCGTCTTGACATGAAATTATAAACCAATAAATCCATTGTATAGGTCTAGCCTCTCTATATCTGTGTGTCTGAAATTGTTCCATCCTCAAAAACTAAAAACTAATACTTCTGCAGTCTAGCTGCAGCTTCTAGCAACGTCTTCTGTTAAAGAAAAGACACTGAAGGTCCTGAATGTGGCATCACACACATGACTTGAGTCTGAACACAGCAGACAACAGGAGTATTTACAACAGCATTATAAAAACAAAAATACTGCATGTGGGTGCACACTTACATTCTCTGTCTTACTGTTGCATAAATCCCATGAATGTATGAGATTAAGTTAGCTTCATCATATCTCAATCAGTGATTAAGTGAATAATAACGTTTCTATCAGGTTACTATCAGCCAGTCACTCATTATTTTTCAGGAGGGGGCGGGGTTTGGAGGAACGGAGGAGACGGTGATCGCGGAAGCTTTCCTCCTGCCTTCACAAACTTTACACACGTATTTATCAAGGAAAATATTTCACGAGCCACTTCCGCAGCGACATTTTGCAATGGGGGGGATTTTGATAGATCTTTTGATGTCAGGTGTGAATGTTTTTTCAAGAACGGTTTTTATGGTGGATTCATTTGCCTTCATAGTTGAGTGGAAAATAATATAAATCACAGAATTCACTTAGGGGAAGCTTTCATATTGGAGTTTAGTACTCGGAGCGAAGGAGGAATCTGGGAGGAATAAAAAAAACTACTGGGGATCAAAGTGGGACAAAACAGTGCCACGATGGGGTAGAATGGGATGAAATGTAAATCCTGTTTCCGTAGTAGGTGCCAGGCTGTTGTTCTGAACGCCCATTATTCTGAAAACCCAATAGTCCGAAAATGAGAGCCCTTTTGTCCGGAAGCCTGTTATCCCAAATATACATTTTCCCTGCGGCAAACAGAAGCACATGGCTAATTATAATGCAAAAAGACAGGAACTAGCAGATAACTAACCCCCTCAACCTCAATCTCCCCCCAACTCAACATCGCCGTGGGAATGTAGAGGGGTTAAGTGATCCTCCATTCTTTCCCACAGACAAGGACTCCTCGCACCTGGAGAAGCAGGGAAGCACTGTGAGAGTCATTGACAACTCTGGGGCTTTCCAAACCATTGTGTCCAGGACTTATAGACATGCTATTGGTTGTGATACAACTGCTCCGTAACACTGTGTCCGGGATCAAGTTCCTTTGGGGTCCAAATCAATAAAAAAACTGACATCCTATTTAGGAGGAGTCAGGGCAAATGCAAAGGGATTTTTCCATTGGATTTAGGAATATAGAAAGTAAGATCTATGGCAAACCATATGATACCTACATGTTTTGTTCATCAGGATAATCTCAACAATACACGTCAATGCAATTGCCAGAAGTAAATAGCTAACCTAAAGCTATAAACTAACTACATCACGGTCGTACAACTTCACATCGCCACCGCTAAGCTAAAGGCGGCCAATGATTGGCGCGATGATGTTTCCAACTCCCTAGCAACCGCTGTTTTAATGACACATAAAAGACCTTAACGTGTAGGCTAGTTACTGACCTATTTTATATCAAAGAACAACAAGGGAAAATCTCTTAAGCTTGTTCTAACCACACATCTTATTTCAGGCATCTGTGTTATTGGACTCATTCCTGCACCACTCTTTATGTCTGGTTGATCGGCAACACACACGTTTGAGACACTGCAATGTGTCAGATGCTATAGGTCTTAGTTGGGGTTTGGACATTTGTCATCATTTTGAAAATGAATCACTCCCTCCCTCTCTTTCCCCTTCAGGGTAGATACCACTCGTGTGGAGTTCACCATCTCGCTCAGAGAGAACTGGTCGATGCCCTTCCTCGCGCTGCAGGTCACCGCTATCACCTGTTACCTCAGGCCTCAGCTCACAGACTTACAGCAGGTACGCACAAACCCACGCTAAATCAAAGCTACTGATCGCAAAGGATGTCATGATACACAAAGTTTAGAAGTCAATACCTATATAAGTGTTATTTCATAGATTGTCAATACTGATTTGATGCCACAATAAAAATTGAAATGCTAAATCCTGTGTATTTCAACAAACAAGCCGGTTTTACTCTTACTGTTTTGAAGTTAAACAGGTCAAAATTCCCTCTATTTTATTTATTTTATATTGACTTTATGTCCTTCAAAAAACTCTATTCAAGTTTCCCTCCAAAAACTACATTTTACAAGATTATATTTAGATGAAACATCATGACATGCTTGAATTCACCATAACCAGACTCTATAGAGCAGGGGTCTCCAACCTTTCTTCATCTGAGAGCTACTTTGAAAAATGAAGTGGCCAAGAGCTACTTGCATCACATCGCTTACATTTATTCACATAGCCCTCATCAGTTGAATTAAGCTACTTTTGTACACGTGTGAAATTGCAATACCCAAAGGTTATCAACAATCTTAACTTCACATCAAGGTCCAAGAAAACGACAATTTCTCACATTTTATTATGGCCCGCATAGTAAGTATATCACTGAAAATTCACATAAATGTCCAAGAAAAAAAGACAATTTTTTCACTTCTTATTATGGCCCACAAAGTAAATACATCGCCTTAATCACCACCTTACAAGCATCTTATGGCACATGTGTAAAATAAGTGCATTCACTCTTTTTCACAGTCAGTGAGAGGACTGGCGCTGCTGCATGGAGTCCACCATAGAGGTGTATGCTGGACCCACTTAGGTTCACTCTAATAGAGTCATTTAAATGTTAATCAGTCAGTCTTGTTCTGTATTTAGATTTCATTCATGTCAGAAAAATCTGCTTCACAAAGGTATGTAGAACAGAACCAAATAAAGCAGACACTTTCAGTGCTGCTTGGTGAATGTTCTTATAGTTTTCTGGGTCTACAAGGCTCCAGAAATGTTGTGAGTTTTGCTGAGACTTAAGCTGAACATGATTTTGGAGATTTATAACCTCCACCTCCATCTCCACAGGATTGACACTGAACAGTTCAGCCATCTTTTTCTTCTTCTTCGTCTTGACATGAAATTATAAACCAATAAATCCCATTGTATAGGTCTAGCCTCCCTATATCTGTGTGTGAAATTGTTCCATCCTCAAAAACTAAAAACTAATACTTCTGCAGTCTAGCTGCAGCTTCTAGCAACGGTCTTCTGTTAAAAAAGGACACTGAAGGTCCTGAATTTGGCATCACACACATGACTTGAGTCTGAACACAGCAGACAACAGGAGTATTTACAACAGCATTATAAAAACTAAAATAGTACATGTGGGTGCACACTTACATTCTCTGTCTTACTGTTGCATAAATCCCATGAATGTATGAGATTAAGTTAGCTTCATCATATCTCAATCAGTGATTAAGTGAATAATAACGTTTCTATCAGGTTACTATCAGCCTGTCACTCATTATTTTTCAGGAGGGGGCGGGGTTTGGAGGAACGGAGGAGACGGTGATCGCGGAAGCTTTCCTCCTGCCTTCACAAACTTTACACACGTATTTATCAAGGAAAATAGCAAGAGGACATTCATACTCTGCAATCCAAGACTTGATTAAATCCACCAGAAACCTGACATGGTGCTAACGCGAGCATTTTTTATAACATAAATCCATGTGTGTCTGAGCCGCAGTGACACGGACTGATTCAGGTGCATTAATTGTCGTCGGATTTTTTTCTACACAGTCTGTGAACCGTGAGCGGCGAGCTACTGAGGCTCTATAGCAGGGGTCTCCAACACGTCGCACACGCGACGTGTTGGAGACCCCTGCTATAGAGCCTCCATTCACTGGCTGCTAACAGCTACTGGTGACAAGCTTTTGTCCTGCCACTTTTTTAAACTTGTATGTATTGTTCACAAGGAAGCATTATCAGAGAAAAAACAATGCGTTGATAGTAAGTTATCTGCGTCTTAGACAAATGTCTTATTGTCATTGGGCTGACGGGACGCCTAAATACATTTTAAGGCCCGACAATACTTCTGATATTGTAGGAAACAAGTACAGTCATGTTTTAAAAATGTCTGTATCCACTTTGTAACTTGGTGTACACTTTACAGTGGCCTGGAATTGAAACACACAAGCCATCTGCTCAATATTCTAACTCCCTAATGGTGCATTTACACTGCAGGGTATTGCACGATTCTCCTCGATGCAACTTGCTCTATTTTGGTTTTTCATTCGCAAAAGATGGTCTAGTAACTCCTACTTCTTTTGACACAGCCCTTGTCGAGGTTCTAAGCAAACTGAGCCACCCCTAGTCACTGTAGACCAATGATTAGTCAGATAAAATTGTCACTAGCTTGACACGGAACATCCTGCACAAACCTGCCGTTTTTTAACCAAGCAACCGACAATTGCAACTGTAATTTTTTTCATTTACTCAACCTAGATTTAATTAAAAAAAATTCAGCTCGCAAAAAAAAAGCACCAGACACAGCAAGGACACTAAGCAGCATAATTAATGAATGGCAGACATACCTATGCTGATAATCCGGCCTACACTGAGAGGGTACGATCCGCAGTGGAAAAAAAGATGGAAAAAAAGATCTGTCAGCAGAGACGTACCATGCAGAGGAAAAATGCCATAAAACAGCAAGCAGCACAACAGGAATGAATATACAAGCCATTGAGTACCAATAATCTAACACCAGTGTGTGTGTGTGTGTTTCCCTCCACAGAAGGTGATGGTGTGGTTGATGTATGTGACAACGTTTTGCTTCTGTCTGACGTGGCAGTTCAACCAGTTCATCCTGCTGGTTCAGGCTCTCATCATATACAGCCTGGACTGCCTGGACTTCTTAACAACTACACAGGTGAGGCTCCAGGACCGACCTGACCTAATCCACAGAAAGGCAGTGTATATAAGACCAGGGGCCTCATTTATAAAGCTTTGCGTAGGATTCACGTGGGAAGGTGGCGTACGTAGGACAAAGCAAATAAATACGCACACAAATATTCCGATTTAAAAACACTGCGCACGCACGTCCTACGCCGGTTTCCCTTTATAAATCACAATCAACTAGAAATGCGGCGCAGCTTTTGCGGGCTTCACGTAACGCCCCGTATTAATATTCATTTTGACTGACTGCATGAAGAAGATCGCAGGAAATGACGACAGAACAGCTAAAAAAGACATTTCACACCGTGTCAGATTTTGGTTCTTTTGGGGAGGTGCAGACAAATCACATTGTTTGGTGGATGCAGTTTGAACCAGAGTAGCAGCATGGAGGTCGGATCGTCACCAAAATAAATAAATAAGTGGTCCGAAAAAAGTTAATGACAAAAAACACATAACCTTCCTCAGGCAGTGTGTCAGTGTGTTTGTGCCGGGGACAGGAGACCCCCGCCCCATGATGAGGGGGATCAGGGGATCCCTCCGGAGTGGAGTCATGACGACTGGATCAGAATTATTTTTTTGTATTTGGTGGTTTGTGTTCCAGCTGTCAATCAGCTGTGCGCAGCATCTCCACTGCGTCTCAACCCCCCCGCAGCAACTCTATCCACCAGTTAAAGGAAATAAAACTAATGTGTTGTGTTATATTAGCTGCACAATTTACCACATATATGGTGTTCTTAGTTTCCATACCTCCTGTGTTTTACGAGCGACTTATCAAGTCTTAGCAAACGGCATAAAACATGATTAAACATGATAGTTTATAAAACCATGCTCGTATCTATACAACCTAGAGAAAAGCAAAACGGCGTCAGTTTAAAGTAATTCTATCCTTCTGCATACTGCATCATTTATGAGAATACATTTCTTAACAAGAGAACATATTCGAGGTGGTTTTCAATAACATTTCCGTATTTATTTATTTCTCCAAGTAAGGTTTTTGTGTGCACTGAGGAGTCTCAAACAGGCGTTTGTTAAATCATTTTAAGATTGGCTTCAATCATTTTTTGAAAATGAATTCTTCATATATGATACATGAGGTAACATTCTATTTATGGTATTATTTCCACATACTTCTCTCCATTCTTCCTTCTGCCAACGGTGTCGCAGTTTCTCTTCTCCCGTTTTTGTGCGTACCGCGTACGGATGGGTCAGAGTTTGTTTTTTATAAATCGCAAAGAATGCTTAGAAATTGGCGTACGCCATCTTTTGAGCGTACGCCACGTTTATAAATGAGGCCCCTGATCAGATTACTACACACAGAGGAAGTGTGACTTCATTACTTCACAGAGCATTTGCCGCTAATGCTCTGTGTTCTGTGTATTGCACCTTTATGTTTCACAGCAATGTGTGTGTGTGTGTTCTCTAGGTGACCACTCTGTACCTGGTCCAAGTGAGCAGTCTGCTGAGTGTGTGGCTCCTCCAGTTCTGTAACTCCATGATCCTGGGATCACTGGTGCTGAGCTTCATCGTAGCCGCACTCTTCATCAGACACTGCCAGGTTAGTGCGTGTGTGTGTGTGTGTGTGTGTGTGTGTGTGTGTGTGTGTGTGTGTGTGTGTGATGGTTCAGAGAATAAAGTAAAAGTTCTAAATCTGTGAATGAAAAACTGCTAAGTGTATCAAAGTCACACAGGGAAATATGCAGCCAGACAAACACAGATGGAAGATTAAGCCGCATGGCGTGAAGAAGCCCATGATGAAGTCTGATTTTGCAAAAGATAATACAAATTCTGGAGACACATTTCCCTGTCAGGTATACATGTAATTTAGTTAAATCAGATCTTATCACAGTAACAATTACAAAACCATTTCATTTGACAGGGTGAAAGTGGAAATAAGACAGCTGGAGAAATGTTAATTATCAAAGACATGAAAAGAAAATGATCTTGAAAATAAGTATAAGCCATTCTTTTAGAGGTTGTGTGTGGGTGAGTTTTTGGCTGATGTCTGGTTAGGTTTCAAGCTGGTGTATCCGGCCAAACATCATCTGTCAGATCAAAGAAAGCATCACTCTGCGAAATGGCTCTCACTAGGGAATATGTCTGTCTGTAGTTCTACACCAACACGGCTTGCGATCAACTCTGAATCAGGACCATAGAATAAGAGAACAACAAAAACATGAAATCATTGAGTTTTATTCATTAAACCTTTGTTACAAATGTTGAAAGCTGAAAATAAGGGATTCAAAAATGAGATTCAGATTTAAATAAAGCTTTCAAACCCCAACTCTAGTTGCTGCAACAAAAAAACCTCATCAGTTTCTTTTAAATAATCAGTTGTTAAAGTTGCATATGAACTGGTGTATTGTCTTTTTCACTGGAATTGTTACTCGTACTATTCCATGTGACAAATGTGATTGCTTGAACTTTATAGCCAAGATTTGAGACTCACTTTTGCCCTGCATTTTATTACTATGTCCCACCTCTGGGTTCAAATGTATAAACAGCTTATTTTATTATTTTTGTAGAATGTCCGAATCAGAAATCCTTTATTCATCCCACAATGAGAAAGGTACATTGTTACAGCAAAGGGACAGTGCAGAAGTGAACATATGTTATTACTTGAATTACTTGTCGAAAAGTGTTAAGGGACATAACAGAGATGATCTGTGGTGTAACAGTCTAAGACAGTTAAGTAGCAGTCAGTAATAACAATTATAAACTGCAAAGGAAATGTGTACTTCATCAGATAATAATAATATGTCAGCCATGGCAGACAGTGTCCACATTTAATATGAATATAAATTGAGACATGGTGGTTTCTAACACAGGATGTGTGTGTGTGGATAGATGTGTCTGTCAGCTGCATTGAGTGTAAATGTATATGTTTTGTTGCTGTCTGCTCCTGCAGTCTGGTCTGAAGACAGGAAGTCCTCTCGTCCGTCTGGGCAGACTGCTCCTCCACAGCGCCATGGTCCTCCTCCTCACTGTCACCATCAACTACCTGGCCAAGGTGCTCCTCACAGCTTTTCTTTTACAGAAGCCCTGGGAGGAAAGTCAGAAGAAAAAAAAAGCTTGCGATCCATGATCCAGGTCTGTTCGAAAAACAAAATGTTTTACAGATTTTTAAAACACGAAAGAGTGGTGTGCTCAGCCTCTTGTGGCCTAAAAGAGTATTACAACAAGAAACTTGGAAAAATGAAATGATCCCCTTCACCTATTACAATCATTTGGTGTCATGGAAGGTAATGTATTTGCAGGATTCTTGCTTTTTTAAAATGTGTATCTTCTTGGTTGAATGCACTTATCGTACGTCGCTTTGGATATTTAATGAAATATAACGTAATTGTCATAATGAAATGAAAACTATTTAAATCAGATTAGGAAATAGGTGACTTGCCTCCCAGGGCTTCCATCCTCTCACACCCCTCCTCTCCCGTTCCTCTGCTCCTCCATGTGATGTCTTAATATTGCTCCACCCCCCCACTACACTCTCCCACTCCTGCAGCCCTCCTCTCCACTCATGTATCTCCAACTCGTAAGCTTGATCTCGGCATGGTTTATTTAACTTATTTGTACATCTCAGCATGTTGATCTTTAGCCCTGACAGGATGACCATATCTGTGTGTTTATGTGTGTTTACAGAAAGCACTTCAGCTCAGATCAGACGAACACATCTTTAAATTCATCAAGTCAAAGTTTGCCTTGGGGCCAACGAGGTATGAACACACACTCGTAGATGCCTAAACACACACACCAGTACATTCCCATGCTTCTCCTCTCTAACACAGTCACACTTTATTCTGATAAATCCATATTTCAGAAGCGCACACACACAGTCTGCACCCATACACCTCTTGACTTGATCTAAGGTGACTGTATTATTCACTAAGCACCAGGATTGTAGCACCTAGAGTGTTAGTGTGTGTGAATAATAGATGTCGGGGTAACGCCATCAGGACTCCCATCGATCAGATAGTGTGTGCAGTGCGGGTAGCTGCTCCTGGGTGGCAGATAACATGGCTCTCATCCCAACGCCACACAACCGGCCCTTCAATTATTCAGGAGGCTTTCTCCTCTGCCTCTGCCTGCTTATCTCACTCGCTGATTCCTTTGTTGTACTCCGATCTTATTTTCTTATCCCTATTCCCACCTCAATAACTTATCTGCACACCTGTTCTCCAGAAGCACGGGAAATAACACACGTTGATGGCATATGAAGATAATAGTTCCAGTTCATTATGGAAACATTTGCTCTATAATTACAATTTTTTTCGATCAGTTGCACAGAATTTGTTGTTTCATGTGATAGCAACTGGGGCTGCAACTCTGATTATTTTGATTATTGATTAATCAGCTTCTTTAATCTGCTTCTAGATTAATATTTGTATCCTTTTGTCTGTATAATATGAAAAATGTCCATCCCAGTTCCTTCAAGTCCAAGTCCATGTCATTAATGTCTTGTCTTGTCAGTTCAAAACCTAAAGATATTTACTTTAGCATTATATATAGAAGAAAAGTAGGAAATCTAAATAATAATAAATGTTTTGTTTAAAGAGTCCCTGCTAAGCTTTTTTGGCGTTTTTCCCTTTCCTGTAGTGTGTTCTAAAGGTTTTTGTGCGTGTAAATGGTCTGCAAAGTTCAACCCCCCGTTTCAATCACGTGTCGGTCTTTCCCTTTCTCAGGGACTTTGATGCCAGTCTGTACCTGTGTGAGGAGGCGTTCGGCCTGCTGCCCTTCGACACTCTGGAGCGCCTGGCTGGCACCCTGCTGCTGTACCCATACATCCTCACCCTGCTGCTGCTCAGCGGCACGCTGGCAGTGGCTGCTCTGCACAACCTCAGGTATAGCCGGAGGGCACTTGGAGGGGGGGTGTACAACTACTTTTGAAACTCCTTTCTGGAGTTTTCTTTACCCTAAAATGCATTCAATACAACTGGAAGTGGAAAAATGCTGACTTTTTATTTTTAGCTTTTTAGATTTACAGTTTAATCTTTTAGAAATGTATTCAGCATATCCTCAATAACCCCCAAAACCACTCCAAAATTGCCCAATAATGCTAATTAATGCAATTTATGTTAATATTGCAACTTGCCCAACATATGCAAGTTGGCATACGGCCGTTTCTATGTGCTGGGTGCCCGTACTATACATTTCTAACATAAAACTTTGGGTACTCAACATTTTCTGGTTCACAATAGGACTCTATGAGCTGGCAAATAGACTAAAGACACTTTCGGAGAGGTAACTTCTGTGTGCGACTTTTGTTCATTTAAGTGGGTCGTTTTCACATCTGTTACTAACTAATGTTTTGAGCTGTAGATGGTTTGTGTCATGGTAATTACTTCTTACTCTTACTTCCAATTTATTGATGTTAATGAATGATTTCATTATTGAATCAAGTGGCAGTTGAGTGATCTCCTCCATCTGTCCTTCTGTCTTCTTCTCTCTTAACATAGACTAAAAGCTAATGAGCTGTAGAGTCTGAAGTGTATGGGTGTGTGCGGGAACACTCAACAAAAGGTTGTGATTTGTTTGCGTACTTTTTGATGTACTCTCTTCTATAGCAAAGCCTTCAGGGTAAAAGGAACAACGACAGTACATTGTTAACCTATAGCAGCAGTTTACTGGAACATTACCAGGCCGTGATTGGAGGTCTGCTCTCTATTCATCACATCAACATTGGACTTACCTTCACCAGATGGAGAAAACACAACTTTGAATTTGTTTAAATTCATTCCACGACTGTCACCATTTTGTCATTGATAAGTATGAAAGGAAATGATCTCCAATAGCATCATACATGAAAGAGGAATGGTTCAATGTTATAACTATAGGGGCAACAAAGTTCTCACAATTGGTAATTTTCCCACTGCTCATCCTTTTTTTTTAAATGTCTTTCTTTGTGTTCGTGTCTATTTTGTGTGGTTTCTGGTGTGTTTTATCTTCAGTCTATAAAACATGAATAATTGTGTTAATGCCAAGTGTAGCTACACTGTTCTTAGTTAAAACCGGTGTTCATTTTGGAATTTATTTTAATGTAGTCTTAGTTGTAGTCTTTAGACAGAAATTCATATTAGTTTTTGTCACATTATATACATTTTCATCCTTATAGTTTTAATCTAGTTATAGTCGACACAATTCCTAATGCTATATTCAACTTTAGTCTTTCATTTTAGGCAAACATTTTTCTCTTATCATTTTTTCATCTTTGTTATTACCTATTTAGTCTTTGTTCTGTTTCAAATGTCCTTTTTAGTCATCTGAAGGAACAGAAGGAACTATGAGGTACAATGCTTACTCATTTCCAGGTTTTAGGACTCATTCCTTAGCGTTTAATGGCGTCGTGTCATCCTCGCGTCTTTGTTTCACATGGTTGACACTTGCCTCAGCAGCAATGTAGAAAGTGTGGCAAATGTAGACGTTGCTTCCAAGAATCAATCTGCAAAATTGAAAATCATGTTTGTGATAAATATCTCATCCTTGTATAATATATTTTTTATATATCTATATTATAAATTACCTGTTGTAGCTCAGGTAAGCACCTTGCATCATCACTACTCAGAAATGTAATCTTCAAACTTTGTGACAATGAACACATTAAGGGGTCCTTTCTGGGCAAGTTGGTTCAATATTGGGTAAATGTAAATGATTGGAGAGTCTCAGCCCGGAGGGAGGCAGTCCTCAGTCACAGTGGTGGTCCCGTCCCTTTGTCTCTGCCATACGTCGCTGCAGCTTCAGTAATGCTGTTGTTGCTTCTGGAGAGCAGAATATTCCACCAGCTGCCTTTCAAAGCTTCATTTGCCTGTGGTGCAAGGTGAGGGGCTGCATTAAAATAATGGCATTAGCATATCAACTCGCCCTCTGCTATTGGAGGGCTGGAATACTAACCTCATAGAACAAAGGGCTATTTGCCAATTCTGGAATTAATTTCATCCGGTTTACCCCACCTCACGTAGAAGGAGCGGCCAGATTGGATTTGTATTCAAATGGAAGCCAGTGTCCGTCTGATTCGGCGCAGGAGGCCAAATCATGGGAGTGAGATAATTGCCCTCATTCACTCTGTTTGTCTGAGGCGGCCTCCATGCAGGCACCCACCGGCCGGGGGGTGTGTGCATCACTGTGTGTCTGCTTGTGAGCACACAGTGAATGAAATCTGAATAACCGCTACTGAATCTGATGTGAATAATATCACTTCCACCCACCTGCCTTGCTGCTTCTATTCTCAAGCGCCTGGCTGTTATAATATTAATAATAATAATATAGCTTTACACTAAAGCACTTTTCAGACACCAGGTGCAGCTCAAAGTGCTTTAACAACATGGCACACGTCACAAATTAACACACTCCAGGTCACACGGTAACACCTTTTTGCAAACATGCAGCATAGCAACATGATATAACAGTGTAAGGGACGCAAGGAGGTAAAAGGTATGATAATACAAATAAAATACAATAAAATAAAATAAAGGAAGACATAAGACAAAATGAATAAATAAAATAAAATATAAAAACCTATAAATTAAATAAATAAATAAAACAATAAAAAATGTAATAAGAATAATAAATACTAAGAATAATAAAGGTTAAAATACCAACTTAAAAATGAATGTTGCTAAACTGTAAAATAAACAAGTAATGAACATAATACATTATACTATATAATATAGTAATAATAAGTAAAAACCTATAAAATAAGTCAATAAATAATAGAGATTAAAAGACCATTTAAAAGTGGTGTGTCGCTCATAAAAAGCTCATCTAAAAAGATGTGTCTTTAAAAATGTCCACTGCGTCGGCCTCTTGGATATTTCCTGGTAGGGAAACTTTCTAACCAAATATTTTAAGTATCGATGTCGTCTTTTTTAGCAGAGTTAAAGGAGGTGCGGCCGAGGAGAGGAAGGGAGCTGTGGAGGGGCAAGCGGGGGCTCTTCGTCCAGATGTGGCCTACAACCTGTTGCACACACTGTTCTATGGCCTCCTGGCTTTCAGCACTATGAGGTGAGCCCACGGTCATGTCATTAGAGGATCATGTACACACACTTATGTGAATCAACACACTTTCCCAGGTAGGCCCTTTGGTTTTTTTCCCAGACGGGGACTCTTGAAATGTACTTTTCCTCTTCACGGCTTAGATTGCGCACACTTGTGAGCACATGCTGGAATCCTGGAAAGTGCCTCTTACATGCTTTTCACAGAGCGTCTGAGTGAGCCACTAGAGCCTTGATCAGCCCTCTACACCATCACATGCAACACCCTGAGTCTCTCAGAGAGTGACACCACTCACTGCAGGAACAGGGAGAGAGGACACAGTTGGACAACACATTCCAATCAGAATGTTGCGTCTCTACTATGTTATTATCTATAGTTGCTCGTCATAGTGGCATTATAAATGAGAAAACTTTGGAAGCTAACTGCTCATTTAGCTTCAGTTCAGGTATCTGTTAGCTGTTAGCCGCACACATCGTCTAAAATGGCCCAAACTGGAACAGAGGCTCCAACAGGCTGGATAAGAGGAGTGATGAGTCAGCATTTATTGAAGGTGAAAAACAATCAATAAAATATTTGTAAATCGAAACAAGCACCACCAATTGTCCTTGAGCATACAGCAATGTTTTTAAAGCTGATTGGTCCATTTGTGACATATCCAGAAGAAATATCACATGTGTACAAACTCAAGCACACACAGAGGAGATTATAATTTATGTCACACAATGTCACACAATGTTGCTTTTGTGTTTTGAAAAGCTAGAAACAGAAACCTCCCTCTGACTGCTTACCACGGTTCCCTGCACAAAACGTCCGCATGAGGAAAAATCCAAAGCTTGTAGAGTCTGCAGTGATCACACTATGGCTGTTTCGGGGACAACTTTAGCAAACACTTGACTATGCTCACAGAACCTGAACTGTACTTAAAGCACCCTGATGAGATAATTTGTCGATATAGACACAGTGTGCAATATTGAAAGATGCAGTTAAATGTAATGAAAAAATATTCTCTATTTATTGAATTGCTCACCCTGTGATGTGACCCTGCCGCTGAGGCTCCATTAGATGCCAGGCTCCGGCTGAGGGGGCAGAGCTGTCTCCAATGCTGGCACCAAAGCTTTACCATCCAACAGAAACATCATTCTTGCCGTCCACTTTCATATCCAGCCACTCCTTCTTAATTCCCAGAATGTCTCAGCTCTCTGAGCTGGCGGCTGTTGCAGCTGCTGGGACATGCTGCCGCTTGACACATTTTCTCGTATTGGTCACACCAGGACTATGACAGCCAGGCAATATCGACTGACCGGCCTCGACCTCTGCTACAGCTGCCTCCATGTTCCACTCACACTGAGCATTACAAAGAGAGACTGCACTGTGTTCTCTTGAACAGATATTAGTTTGTGTTTTTTTAAACACTTTCTTTAATAATGTCCATGTTTCTGTTCATTTAAAAGAGTAATCTTCCCCTTGCTGTAGTGAAGTAAAAGTGTACTCTTCAAATGTGTTGCAAATCTTAGTGGTTGATTGTTGAAGTTGATAGGTTAGGATACAGCTGCAAACCACTAATGTATACTCAGCTTGTTTTCCTGATGACCTAAGAATCTGACATTAAAGTGGTTATTACTGGGAGCAGAGCTATCCACAGATATCTCCTCCTCTCCAAAACAGACCTGATGATTTAAACTAGTACAAACTGTGAATACAAATATCTGCAAATTAACAACCTCTCTTTCTTCATTTAAGTCAAAAGTAATTTTGTGGACCAAATTATGACTGACACAGGAGTGTAGTACCACCACTTGGCCTCTAGGAAAAAGTGCTTCAACACCCTGCGCTCTTCCTGGGTAGCACCTCCTTATAATTATTGTAAGGACCCGGAACCCCCCCCTTTTAATATGTACTTCTAAAGTGTCACTCCTTCGAGCATCATCAGTACATTTCTCGGGTTGAGCCCAATCTAAGCAGCAATCACAGTCTGCCAATCTTTACATCCACAATTTATTAGTATAAAAGTATAATCGTTTAACATTAGGCTCTTATAGGTCAAGAACATAATAGATTACAATTGGAATCCTCACTTCTTTTCCCATATAATAAAAACGAGCTAAGTACATGCATGCGGAAGAAAAGCCAGTATCTTGTATTCACAGCAACATGGAGAAGCAAGCTTACCAAGGTTCACATAAGTAGCTTCATTTGAATTAGGTTGTGTAGCCAGCAGCTGGCTGAGGTTCCTCTGTGCATGTTCATTTTTCATATTGTGTTCTCACCCTAATCCCCAGTTTATATAGTGGGCAGGATTTAGAGATGTACTGTACGTCCAATATACATATATATAGTTCCTACAATGCATTCCGCTTAGTCAGGAAATAAAGTGCTGATTGAATTCACACAAAGGGAGAGGAGTCTAAAAGCTTTTAATACAGCAGCAGCCAGGTAGCGCGGTTAGTGACAGATTTGATTTCAGCACTTTCTCTAAAATGCTGAAGAGTGAAAGGCCAAAACGGCAGCGAGCCATTTGTGTCAGTCAGGCAGCTCCTTTGCATTAAAGAAGTACTGAGATGTATTTCCCTCTCCCTCCTCTCTCGTGGCTCCATCTCTGTACCTGTCTTCTCTTTCTCTCAGTCTTCACCCGGCTGTTCACTCTCCTGCGTTTCATCTTTTGCTCATTTGTTTAGAACTGTATTTCATGTGCAGTGGATCAGATGCTGTGTTTCAGAAACTAAATGGACGTTTTTTCACATTGGAACCATCTGACCAAGTGTGGCTACATTTAGACAATCTGTCTGTTTGGATTTAATTTTCTTTAAAGGCTTGGGAGAAACATCTTAAAGAGTGGTCTGCATAGGCTAACATCCCTGTGTTCCCTCCAGAGGGAGTTTCTCTCCCACACACACATACTGTACACACAACCCCCCATCCTGCCTGAAACGCATCCATTCGACTCCTGCACAGGCAGTATGAGAAAAATAAAGACCTTTTTAAACATTGAGGCATGTAAACATGTCACAGTAGAGACACTGAATACTAATATGAACCTGAACATGAGCAGAAGATCTCCTCTTTCAGGTACATGCCTAAAAGCAAAATAACATTACATATGACTCGCATACACTTCAGTATTCTACACCTAAAGAAGCAAGTTGGAGATAAGTATTTCCAACAACATGTTAACTGCAGGGGCTGGGATCCGAACCACTGACCCTCTGATTGGTATACGTGTATTTATCCCCTGAGCCTGCCTTATAATGGAGAATAAAACCCACAGAATCAAATGCCTTTACTACTTTAAGAACAGAAGTGAACTGTGAAAAAGTGGAAACTTAACCAGTTTAGACATTTAATACAAATGTTCTAACAGCCAACACCTGGATATTGTCTGTCTCCCACTCTCTCCCCAGGATGAAGTACATATGGACGGGCCATATGTGTGCGGTGGCAGCCTACGGTGTGTGTGGGAAGGAGCTGTGGACGCTGCTGCTCAGCACCCTCAGGTGCAGCAGTAAAGTTCTGGTACGAGATTTAACGTAGTGCTCACTATCAGCTCTGAACACGTGTTTGTTTATTTTCCTTTTTTGATATGAAAAACCTGATATCAGTCTGGACTTAAGATCTTTCATTACACACGTTTGCTGGAGAAGCTGCACTAATCGATATGTTTCTATTAGCAAAGGATAAATTGCTTGTTTGTATGTCAGAGCAGTCAGCTCTAAGGAACTCAAAGCCTCTTTAAGCTCTTTGGTTTGGGTCAAAATGCTCATACACCAGACACACACAAATATCATGTAATTAACTAATTTGAACTTTTAAAATACATATAGCAATACATATATATTTATTGCTTATAAATAGTATCTCCATATTTTTAGGCAATGCTGCAAAATGCAATAAATATCTCCATATTTAAATGTTTTGTCTAAAATAATAGAAAAGTCTGACTTAACCGTTTAATGTGTATGATCATACCAGCTAGAGCATTCAAGTAAACCAAGCTGAGTAATGTGAGCTGGTCTACTGTCAGATTACTGTTACATCAAAACAAAAATAGGTATGATTATCAGGATTACATTGTTACTGAAAAACGAAGTAAAAGGATCAGATGTTATCTCTTCTCTGTCAGCTGTACTGTTCTGTAGGCTAATACTGTAAGTGTGAATCTATACGCCCACAGCCTGAATCTGCTTCATGGTTTTCTCTTTCTTTGCTTCATTTGTTCTGTTTTTAATTCAGTAGGTGAACCTGTATGTTCATAAAACAGTGTGTGTGAGCTTAACTGTGTGTGTTAAACTAAAACTGAGCATTTTCTGTCAGCTCAGATTTTATTTCTGCTTTTTAAACTTTAGTCTGTGCTCATGTGTTTCAGTGTTGGTGTATAGGCTGCTGCCTGAATATGCTTCATGAAAGGCAGGTTTTCCTATCAATAACATCTCTGAGCAGAGAGATCTTAAATATCTGTGTCCTCTTTTCTAAGGTCACATTGTTCTGTTCTCTTACACAATACACTTAAGTAAAAAACATCTCATTGATATTTATTTTCTCTTGTATTTATTTTGTATTACTTTTATGCTTTCACACACACCTATTACTTTTCTTTTTACAGGTAACAGGTAATTGTAACCCTCCCAACCCTTACCTTTACTCTTCTTCCTGCATTTCTCTGGTGATAACAATAGCAGGGAGGCCACTAGGTGTCAGTGTGGTCCCAACATCAGTGCAGCGTTCGATCAGATAAGAAATGGAATCTTGTGAGCAGTGCTGCTGTGAGTGTCGGTTATCTCTGTGTTATCTCCCTCTGCGCTGGTCTTCATGTTGAGCTATATCTCTGTCTGACTCTCACTTCCCCCATTAAATTCTTTCATTTCATTACAGCCGTTTTCTGTCTCTCATTTTGCAGTTAAGGCTTGTCAGATATGCAGTCCCGCTGCTGGTGATCGCTTGCCTGTATTACAAGGTATGCCATTTACTCGCTGGTTCATGTTCATCACTGTGTAGTTGGTGTTATTACCGGGAAAAAAGCCATACGAGCAAAGTAGAAAAATAAATTGAGGAAGAAAATGAAAATGAGCAATTGATAACCTGAAATGATTGCTTTCCTATTATTTATTTTTCAGTGGTAAGAGTCCAAATGGCTGTTATATTCTTTACATTATTCAAATGTATTTTAGTAGTGTTTTTCTACGGCCTTAACGGATGCTAACTGTGGCTTTTCCATCACTTGTCTCTGTTTGTTTCTCTCTAGTTCTGGCCTAAGCTGATGGAGGAGTTATCCGAGCTGAGGGAGTTTTATGATCCAGACACTGTGGAGCTCATGACCTGGATTAGGTACACACACACAAACACACAAATGCACACACGCACAAATCCGGAGCATGCAACCAATAGAAGCAAATCTGATTATCTTGTTTCAGCGGATCAAGTTTCACTTTGTCTGATGTCCTTGATTAGTCAACGTGTGTGTGTGAGCGCGTGGATGTGTGTGTGTGTGTGTGTGTGTACATGTGTATCGCTTGTTTGCGGGGGAGTCTGGCCGGTGAGTGAGTGATGAGAGCCGATGGGCCCCCATGAATAAGACTGGGGGGTGCTGGAGAGGACCCAGCTGTTGGCAGAGCTGCACCCACCTCGGGGTCTCCTCGCCTGGCTTTCACTCAGCGGCGTCCCCCTGATGGAATCAGAGACTTGGAATGGCTCTGTAGCTGTGTGTGTGTGTGTGTGTGTGTGTGTGTGTGTGTGTGTGTGTGTGTGTGTGTGTGTGTGTGTGTGTGTGTGTGTGTGTGTGTGTGTGTGTGTGTGTGTGTGTGTGTGTGTGGATGTGTAGCTCAGCAGTCTAAATTGAATAGCATGTAGCTATGGAACAAATGTCTGGACAAGGACACGTCACATCCCGCGCTGCCCACACTAATATTTGTTGTCACTTATCTCTGAACAGACTTTATGGAGGTTGATTTTTCTCAATAGTATTTGTGTGAACAGACGTGTGTACATTTGTAATTGGGAAATGTAAAACGCCTACCACAATGCAAAAAAAAGTATATTTTTGTCACATTTGTTATACACTTTTTTACTCAAAAGTAAATGAAAAGCATGTGTGGATATCTTTCTAACAATTTACAACTCACAATCGGGGATTTGTGATCCAGTTTTTGATTATTTTAGATTAAAAAGGCATTCGTTGATATTAATTCTACATTTGTGGATTTGCATTTTACACACAGTTTGAGACAAAGTTCCCGCCGGCCTGAATTAAAATCCTCTTGTATCATGCTACTTTCTGGAGAGCACTTGAATGCTGATGACGTGAGAGCATGCACTTTTGTTACTAATAACCTGATCGAATAAAAGTCTGTTTTAAAAAGTCATTGTAAACATTGGTTTAAAATTGGTATTAAGAAGATATTATTGACAGAGACACATTATAAAGACATTTTGACAAATGAATTGCATTTAAGAGTAGCCAGTCAGTGTAATTACGTTTCGGCATATTTTGTTAAAAAGTGCTTAAGATAGACACGGGTTGAGGCTTTTTTATTATGTGATAAAGTCCTGGTTCAGTGTCAACGACGAATGTAATCCAGCCTGTCAGAACACTCTCCAAGCAACAGCCACAAAAGTTCACCAAAGTGTTTTTGCTCATACCAAAGTTCTTGACACGCCTCAGAAAGTTTCTGTTGTGCCTTCTGCAGTTGTTCTCATCGCAGTTTGTTGTTAGATCTTCAGCTTCTCTCCTGTCAGGGTTCCAGCAAATCGTAAAAAGTGTTGGGGCATCAAATGGATGGTTTTAATCTTTATTACAACTTCTTCAATCCATCTTTTGAACGTCCTAAAAAAAGACGCTATATTGGAAGTTGCATTTTTGCAATTTGAGTACAAAAAGTAATCGGTAACATTTATCTGTTAGATCATTCACTTTATGCCTCTAGCATTAATCCCACAGGAAAATCACTGGTATTTAATGTTATATTAAGTATTTTCTCTTCTCGTGTTACATTTCTGTTCACATTTAAAGCAGATTATCCTAATGTTTCATTGGATAATCAACCTATATATCGTTTTATATATATATAGATACTGTATACTCACTCGTCATTCACTCATCAAGTGAAGACATTAGAATTATAAATAACAAAAGATAATGTTTTATTTTGTATATATATTTTCATTTAATTAATAGTCTTTTTTCATTTAACGTATATATATATTTTTTTATATTCATATTTTGACTATAATGTAGTTTTGTATATCAGTGTAAATTAGGAGTAAATCAGTGAGATAGGCGACTAGCATATGGGCTCTGAGGCAGCTGTCGTCAACCAATTGGAAAGCAGCAGCCTCTGTATGAACATGTGTGAATGCTGAATAAAAAGTCATTGTAAAAGAACTTTGAGCTCAGTCCAGTTAGCATTTTCCATAAACAAAGAGAGACCTCCGATATGACGGCGTAATCAGCTGGCCGAGGTTAGCCACTACACAAAAAGTTTAATAAAGGAATGGGAAAGAATGTGTGTCATTCTGTTACAGCAAAAGATCAATGTTCCCATTTTTTCATTGAAATGAAATGTTTTGCTTAGAGTCCTCACACATGCCTGAAACTGGGTGAGCTAAGATAGTTTTTTACAGCTGATATGAATGGCTTGTAAGATTTCTGAGTGCCATTATTTTCAACTAGTGAAAATCTTTTCCGGGGGAACAAATCGTTTGACTGTGTCTGTGTTTTCCTTCATGTTGTTCTTGTCATCAAACATATTTCAGACAAGATTCTGATGATTGGCAAACACTCTATTGAAACAAAATGCTAATTAGACCCAATTTAGACTGAGGTCTTTCCCATAGATAATCCCTGTACTTCACTGAATAAGTCATGATTCAAAGCTCATTATTTACATTTTATCATCATCATCAGCATGATGACACTGAGTGGACCAGATGGGATTTTTTAAGAAATGGACAATTTTGGTCTAATCCTATTAGACACATAGTGGAATGGCGCTTAGAGAGAGAAGGAGAGGCGAGATGGATAGCGAGTCGGAGGAGGAGAGTTTGGGATTGTGAATGTATTTGTGCGTGTGACATGGGTTCCCTTCCCTCCGGAGATAATCCCATTAGGCTCTGAGGATTAGGGCCTGCCTACAGTTACCTTGGTTTGGGCTGAGAGCGGGGCGGAGCGCTAAACTGCTTGCTGCTGCGCTAATTACATTTCAGATGAAAGTGTTAAGATGGAGGAAAGGGCTTCATGTTACGCCCTATTCTCCTGCTGAATGAGGCCGAGGCTATTTAGTTTAACATGGACATATCTTGGGAGATCGTCAAACTGTGGCATAATGAGGGGAAGAACAAAGACACATGTGGAGGAGAGGATACATCTAGGCCTGGTAGCGTATTTATGTAAAGCTGTCAGGGACTCGTTGTGGTAATTCTAGCTGCAGGGGATGCATGTATGAATCATGTACCACTAATAAAGGTTGCAGAAAAGGATTTCATGTTGTTGCTGAAGTGGGAACTTTATCTGATTTGGCCGCGTAAATGATTTTAACAAGATAAAAAATCGTCTAATTTTCAGAATTTGTATTTATACAAAGAGTATCCGAATCAAGATCAGGTTTAGGAAAGGATAAAGATATTAGTTGAAACTAGGATAAGGATTAGATTAGCTAATGAGACATGTGCTACTAATGTGTGTTAAAGAGGCCCTATAATGCTTTTTGGGTTTTCCCATTGGTGTGTTACTGTATATAGGTTTTTGTGCATGTGGATAGGCCTGTCACGATAATTAATTTAGTTGGACGATACATTTTCCCGGAAATTATTGCGATAAACGATAATATTGTCGGCACCATTGTAAGACCATTTTAGACCACTGACATAATGATAATATATAATAATAATTCAAGTACATCCTTTCAAACATAACTTTGTATTGAACATTCAACATTGCAAATTAAATGTGAAATAATATTCAAATATATAAATTACATATAATAAATAAAACAAATACATGAAATTATAAAAATGTTATTAAAATCACACACAACCAAAACAATAAATTAAATAGACTCTATCCATCTATCAATAAATAAATAAATACATAAATATATATATATATATATATATAAATATATAAATATGAATAAATAAATATCATATCATATCCAAATCTGTATTTCAAAGATTTCGAGCAAGGAACACCAACATGTTTGCATTGTCGGGCAAATGCATCTTTGATTGTAAACTGTTGGGAAGGGGGGGGCTCTCCATCTCCAGCTGCCGTGTTTGCTCCCAGCTGGGAAAACCGAATGGGGTGGTTGTGTGTTTCAGATGCAGTTTAAGGTTGGTCGTATTGCTAGCTTTTGTTGCTACCTTTTTTAAACAAATGCGACACAACGCCCGGCTCATTCAAGTCCGTAGGTTCGCCTCGTTGATTTGGCTTAAATCCAAAATATTCCCACACCGGAGATGGAGTTAGGTTTTGCAACCAATTCCATTTAACTTCAAATTCCCCTCGAGTAAGTCACACGTTGTCTCCTGCTTGTCTCTATATTATTCATTTGGCTGCTACACTGCTGCACGCGGAGTGTCCTGACCTGGCTGTGTGTGAGCCCCGCCCCTCACAGCGCGCCTGGCTAAAATGCTGGTCACATTCTTATGTAAACAAACACGCATGTAAACGGCAATTTATCGAGTTCAGAAAAGTTATCGAGTTCATTTTTATTTATCGTACGATAAGTCAATTAATTGCTTATCGCGACAGGCCTACATGTAAATGGTCTGCAAAGGCTAAAATCTGTGTGTTCCATCCAGAGGGATTTTCTCTCCCACACACGGCTTTATGATAATCCCCTCATCATAAGGGTCCCTATTACACTATGCAGGACAGTGGGTCATGACCTGGACTCGACATGTTTGAAGAACTAAGGGCTAGGTGAAGGTGATAACAACCTTCTGTACTTTGAACAACCATATTTCACGAGTTTCCACTTGATAAGAGCAGCTCCTCGGCTCAGCTGTAGGCTGATACTCCTCTCTAAATGGACAGTCGATAAATCAATAGCAATGCCTAGTCGTTCCACTGCCTCCAACCTTGAGTTATAGTTGTGAGCGTGCAGTTTAAAAAGCCACCAACATGGCCTCTGTCTGACCCATATGCGATCTGCCTCTCTGCTCCTTTGAATTTGCACACTTGTATTGCAAAAGCAGTATCCATCAACGGTAGGCTATAAAAAATCCAGAAGTGCTGATTAGCAGCAGGTTATGACATATGAACTAGATGTCTGGCACGGAGCGTTCAGGGCAGTGCGGTGCTACATGTGCAGCATTCACAGGAGCCGCTCACTCTCAGGCACATGTTTGATAAAGAGGCTCCAGACTACAGGCTCACAGATAACCACAGCACAAACCCAGCTCTGTCATCTCACTGCAGAGCTCCGAGGCTGCAGTGGGAGTAGGTGGCACAGCTGACATTTCAGAGTACAGATGAGAGTCAGGAGCAGCTTGTATTTCATTTTCAATTTCTCAATTCAAAAGTTATTATTGGAGTACATGCCAATTTTGGATATTAGGATGAAATAGCTGAATCTGTGACAATAGGGCTGATCTATTACATTCAGTTACATGTTTAAATACTGGATGAATTAGCACTTTGGGATTCCTTTTAGCAATGAAAGGTGCTTTGCAAATACAATTTATTATTATTAGATTCTAGAATTATACGTTCAGTTCAATTGTTTCACTGCATTAAGAATGTTTTACTTTTTTTAATAACTGTTCAAGATATTTAACCTTGATGCTGCTTAACAACTTATTATGTTAAAGGTAAATAACAATTCAGTAATTGTATATGCATCAATTGTATTTATCTATCCTTTTTAAATGTTGTGAGCTCAATTTATTTTCTTTTTTAACTTTTTCTTTGTCAGAGTCTTTGAGAACTTGTAAAAGGGCATTATTATTATTTAAGGCTCGAAACTAACTATAATTTCCATATTCATTCAATATGCTTACTATTTAATGGAATAAGTGTTCAAAAGTACGACAACTCCACAATTGAGCATTTAAAAACAGCTTTTTCTGACATTTTGCATGAATGCATATATCATCTTTAACAATATATCAAAGTAGTTGGCAATATTCCTCTGTCAATCGACACAAAATATTTGTTACATTTTGTTTCACAAAGTTAGTTAAGCTATCATTAAGTCAAACCAATGGTACCTTACACATGAAAGAGAACCATCCCAGTGTCTACCACACAGTAAGGCATACAGCTCATTCATTAAACAACAGTATCCAAATTGGTACTCGATATTGTCCAACACCCAAAGCTTAGATATCGGTATAGGGACTGAGAAAGTCGAAAAAGACCGATGCAGCCATATATCGGAGGGTACTCATAAGGTTTGTGTAGCGTTCATTGGCACTAAAAGTTTGACACTACAGTATATGAGGCAGAAATATATCGTTAAAAAAATCAATTCCTCCTCTCTTTCCTCTCTTGTTTCCCCATATAACAGCATTCATCATACATATTTCACCACATACAGAGGTCATTTGATAATAGCAGCCTCTTGAGGTTCTCTGTAGTCTGAGATAATATTTTTTGTTTTGAAGGATTCCTTGTTTTTCTACCCCCCTCGCTCCTCTTGTGGCTTCAGATATACAATCTGTGGTCGAGAATGATGAAGGCTGCGGTGGAAATAATTAATGAGAGCTTTGACAGCAGTTTTGCTGTGAAATTCAGGAGGCTCATCTAGCTGCTCGGCATGGAGACCCATTCAGAGAGGGATCAAAGGAAAAAGTCAGCAGATTTGACTGAAACACTGACTCAGTTTATCGCACAAGCTCATGCTGAAACACAAAAATAGGTCATTTGTCAGGGCCTTCTAAAACACCATTAGCGCCGTTCCAAAAATGACTCGGGCAACATTTTCTGACGGCAAAAAAAGTACCAACATTGACACAACACTGCAAAAAGGTTATCAGGCAAGTCCAAAAGACAAATGAATACATCAATGAATATTGCTGATAGAACAATTAAAATGGTGTGTTAACAGAAAGATAAATCACCTTCAGCCATCACGCGGCAGATACACACATTGTTCACTTTCCAAACATTGCAATCAAAGGCAATTTTGCTGCATTTATGTGGTTCCAGAATAATCAGAGAATTTGTTCCCCACATCAACGCCCCCCCCCCTCAAGTTGGAACAACGAAGGAAGAATGAATAATTATCTAAATAAATGTTAAATATGATACTTAATATAGTTATTAATTATTATTCATTCATATGGCTTGATTACACCTTAGTGTGACATGGTGATGTCATATGTCTCAGCTTCCAAATACTGTGACCATTGTCTTTTGTAGATGTTCCTCAAGCAGAATTAAATGTCTTCTTGGTTAAGGCACAGGAAGTGGCTTGGGATTTTCACAATAAAAGAGGAACATGTAAAATAAGAATCTACAGCTCAATTGCCATAATATGGAGTGTCAACATCAGTTTTAAAATCTTTTGGTTATTCAATCAGTTGCTTTTTTTTTTCTTCCACGTGTCCATGCATGCCCAGACATGCAATAAAGAGAACTGAGCACCAGCCTCTTCAGGTGACACGTCCTTACTAGCTGAAGTTATATTGTTAATAACACAACAGTAGCACTGCAGGTAATGTTCATCATGTTTACAGCCAAACACTGCTGTGGCAACACTATATAAACTCGTAACAGTAGCTGAAGCATTTGAGAAGGTGTTTTGAAAGGACAGTCATTATTAAAAGCCATAAACAATGCTTATTCTAAGTGTTAGTTCCAGTAACTAATGCTGTCATTGTCCTGGCTTGGGGTGTCTTCATTGTTCATCCTGTCAGGATAAAGGTTTAGCTCTTAGGTTACTAGATAAATCTGGTGCAAATAGAGCTCATCCCTCTCTTTCCAGATCTGTCTCATTGTGCCTATTTATCTTTCTAATTCAAACTAATGACCTAATCCACTCTTGGAAACACGTGCCACGATTCATCTGTATATCAATCCTTCTGTAAAAAAACCACATCATCTCTGTGTGAAAGTGTACTACTCTCACTGTTTTAAAAAAAAATCCTCTGCTAGTGCTTTGACTGACTCAATCTGTCGCTCCCTTAATTGTCTTCCTGTCACACTGCTACTTGTCGTGATTTAACTTGTCTAAATTAGCCGCATTTTGCCTCATCCTTAAATGTTGAAAGCTCTGTGATCTTGTTTGTGTGTGTGTGTGTGTGTGTGTGTGTGTGTGTGTGTGTGTGTGTGTCCAACCCAGTCTCACAGCATTTCGTGTTATTGTCACGACATTTAATCTATTGATTCGTGTTCACCAACACGATTTTCCCCTTTTTTTCGTGTCACACAGAACGATTTTAAAAGCAATGTATTTCTATTGGTAGTATGTTTCTTGCCTGCACCACGTATTTTTGTCCGGTCGGGTCTTGGAAGACCGGAAGCTGTGTGGTTCATAAAAACATGTTCTTACTCAATATCAAGCCACGATTATTGTTTTTATTTTAAATCGTATAATGTCGGACTTTTTTTGCCGTCCGCGAGGAAAAGAAATGGGGCTCAGAGCCTCAGAATACTGAAATCTGTATTATTTTAAATCTTTTTTTCCTTCTAATTTGTTATTCTTTTCTAAATAACATACCGTTATTTACTCAACAATAACACACAATTATCCTTGTTTTTATTTATTTGTTTAATTCTATAATCTGGCTTTTTTGGCGTCCGTCAGGAACTGAATTTCAAAATAAAATAACCGGAAACAGACGTAGGCCTATAGGGACATTTCGAGCATCATTGCGATACACACCCACTGAACTGATTACCCAAGATCCTCAGCTATGGTTTAAGCTCGGTGATTGGATGTTTTAGCCGCAATGCACGTTGGGATATGGTGTTAATGCGATATGAAATCCGAAAAACATTTCGGAGTTTAGGATGGCCGAAGACACTACACTACCCATAATCCTCAGCTATCGTTTGGGACTACAGTCCCTTTGCTTGACAAACCCCGTGATTAATCTTCAAGCTCTGGGATTGGATGTTGGAGTGGCAGTGCGCCAAGGTTACGCCGAGCGTCAAACAGCACTTTGAAATGGAACAAAACCACGGCAGACTATCCAAAACTGGACTCGAACGGGACCAGCCCCCCCCCCAGAACTACACATGCTGGCTATTGTGTTTCGCAAAATGTTCTATGGGACGTCTCTACTGGGAACGTTTTCGTTTTTCCCACAATTAGAAGTTGCCAGTATTAAACACATTGGTGTTATCAAATGTAAAACATAATTAATAAATGGGTGAAAATTGCTTGTGTCCATAATGGGCAGCATTAATATATACCCACATGACAGCTCATTGTTACTTTGTAATTCTACTCCACTACAATTCAGAGGTTAACCTGGTATTTTTACTCCACTACATTTATTTTAGTTACTTTGCAGATTCTGATTAATGATGTGAAATATAAACAACCCTTAAATCAGACTTTAGTTACACCTGAGTAAAATTCAGGGAAGGTGATTGTCAAGTGCCAACAATCAGGCGAGATATTAGTTGGTGCTTGAGAAGACTAAACATTTATCTGCAGATCCCTATAAAGTATATTCATTACTCGTTATTCTCTAATAGTTATTTAAAGACTGTATATAATGGCTATTTTGCACATCCCTTTCAAGATTTCAAGATTTTAAGGTTTATTGACATATCATATACACAACTACGGTGTAGTTATGCAATGAATGAACAACTTGGGTCGCAGGTTCCTCAACAGTGCATTACAAGACATCTATCAATATGTGTATACCTCCACCATTAAACTGTCATATTCTGCACATTTCTTATACTATCTACATACATAAGAGTATAATTCATATGTATAATATCAGTTAAAATAAGTGCTTCAACATAGTTAACATTGCAGGAAAGCAATATATTAGACGTTAAGTACTTTGTCAGGCTTAATATTTATCTGTAGATACCCCCAAAGCTTTTTTCTTATTTAAAAGAAGACCTTAACCTAAAGTATTCTTTAATGTTTAAATAAAGGTTAATTCGTTTTTCTGTTTTGCACATCCTCCTATTAATATCTTTGTACATCCGGCACTAAACTGTTTTATTGTAGAGATCACTTACAGTATCTTCTTGATTTTTTATATTCTATATTTCTATCATTGACCTTCTACTTTCCCCCTATTTTGTATGTATATTTCTTTCATCAAATATAACATATTAAAAAAAGAAATCAATAACGTGCTTTAACCACTAGGCGGTGCACACAAGGTACACACAGCATACAATGCCATAATAACTTTTATTATTAGTGTAGGACACTTATGTATGTATAACATCTGAAGATGTGTAGTTTTATTCATGTTTTCACATAATTTTACAGGATATTGCTATACTATTTCACATGTTTTACTTCTACACATTAATATCTGATTTGTAAAACATCACAGACAGAAAGGTATATCCGTCATTTAATGGTAAGCTATTGAAATTCTGAATCCATAGATGTGTCTCCCATCACCCAAAACCCCTGACTATTCTCTCAACTCAGTATTTACATTCTTATATTCAAAGAAAATCAGTAATATCTTTAAAAACTACAAGTCCTTTTCTATCAGCTGTGCACCGTTATGGTGTAAATATAACCTATCTACCAATTGGATCAAATATAAAAGTCAGCCGAATTACTATTGATACTGCAAGGAGACGTATTGTGTGAAGAGAAATTGAAGATGTTGTTTAATTGCTGATATATTTATGATCCACGTCACGTATTCAGTTTCGGTGGCAGTTCTTCCAGTTTGTCAGAAGTCTTCTAATCAGGGCTCTATAAATAAAGAACTACGGCAGATGTGTAATTTTAATGCAGCCGAACCGTGTATTACAATGCCGTTATGTGATGACTTCCAAAGAGAAAAGCAAGCACACTCGGATAAAGTATTATTTTTTTTTTTAAATGTTTTTCGGATTTCATATCGCATAAACACCATATCCCAGCGTGCATTGCGGCTAAACCATCCAATCACCGAGCTTCAACGATACCTGAGGATCTTGGCTAATCAGTTCAGTGGGTGTGTATCTGTTTCCGGTTATTTTATTTTGAAATTCAGTTCCTGACGGACGCCAAAAAAGCCTGAGATTATAGAATTAAACAAATAAATAAAAACAAGGATAATTGTGTGTTATTGTTGAGTAAATAAAAGTGTGTTATTAAGAATAATCGTGGCTTGATATTGAGTAAGAACATGTTTTTATGAACCACACAGCTTCCGGTCTTCCAAGACCCGACCGGACAAAAAGATGGGGTGCAGGCACGAAACATACTACCAATAGAAATAGATTGCTTTTAAAATCGTTCTGTCTGACACGAAAAAAAGGGGGAAATCGTGTTGGTGAACACGAATCAATAGATTAAATGTCCTGACTATAACACGAAATGCTGTGTGTCTGTATGTGTGTGTGTGTGTGTGTGTGTGTGTGTGTGTGTGTGTGTGTGTGTGTGTGTGTGTGTGTGTGTGTGTGTGTGTGTGTGTGTGTGTGTGTGTGTGTGTGTGTGTGTAATTGAACTACACACATCACAATCAGAAGTGAGACTTCAGGAGAAAATCTACGGCCTGGCACTTTTATAAGAACCCTCCAAATTACTTCCTCAATCTCACTATTACTCATCATCATCTTTTCCTCTCAGGACCAATTACCTCCGCATGTGTATTTGTGTCTGCATGTTGTTAAAACGCTTTCTTTATCAGTGGAAGAGGCTTACATAATGATCAGAAAAGCTATGCAGCAACTCAGGTTAAAACTGGTCTTATCACAAAATAATTTTAGTAAGACCACCATTAAGAAAATTAATTTGTACTTCAATGGATATTTCGATATTTAAAAAAAACGTACAGTCTTCTTTGCTTTTTTTCTGTCGCTATCTTGATTTTTGACACAAGAAGGTAAAGCTCAGTACAACTTATAGAGGAGGGAAATTAGGTGAACAAAATGTTACAATTAACTTCCATGAATTAAAACACACTGCAAAAGTATTTGAAAAAAACACAGTGGTAAAGCTTACCATGCCTTATTGTCTATTATACTCTAAATGGGAGCATATTGTATCAAATGAACATCATGCTGCCCTAAAGTATAGACTTGAGACTAGGAAATGAGACCATAAATGATTTGGAAAGTTTTAGTGAGGTAAAGAATAAAGTTAAAAGTAGGTGAGATTTCTCATAGATTTTTATATAATTGGACATTTTGCAAGCAGTGGAGTCGCCCTTTTCTGGCCATTAAAGAGTTAAAGTCACTTTATTGTCAATCTTCTGTGTGTGAGATACAGACAGGGAGATCCAAATACTGTTTCTCACAATCCCGAGGAAGACAACATTTAATTATTTTAAAAAAATATATATGTATATAATATACGTACATACACACCTGTACATTTATATATATATATATATATATATTTAAATATATATATACATATATATTCACTTCTGCATGGTCTTTATTTTTCGACCCATAGTTTGCTGCTGGGCAATGAACACAAATACTGCCATTACTCCGACAACAGTCTTTATAGTTGTTATCAAAAATCTAATCTCGAACAGTAACGAGTACAGCAGGTACATTTGAGATGTTTCCCATATAGAGGTGACATTATATAAACACAGAAATGTGAGGAAAATAAGAAAATCCTACTTGAAACGTGCATCAAATCGTTTCTGGCCCACTAAGTATGTTAATGAACTTGGTTTGATCTTAAATTGGATTGCCAGTCTATTTTCAATTAGCATAGGGTAATTCCCCAATATACCCATTTAAGGGCAGCAGCTCTAAGTGCCGTGTGCAAAGCACAAACTAACAAGCCACTGACATTTGACAGGTAATGTTGAACTCAGACAAAAGAGAAAAGAAAGGAAAGGGAAAGCCACTTAAGTGCAGCGAAAGGAAATAAAACATGCTTCTACAGAGCACCGCAGGCCATGATTATTGTGAACACATTTCAGATGTATTTGAATTTTGCCACTTGCTGTTTCTATGCATTTATTGGTACATTGCAAAAATACGATTTTATATTCCTTTAGAACATTTCCTTCAAAGCAATTATATTTATTCAATATTCTCACCAAAAAAATACTCAACACAATGATTGAACACATCCTGATAACATCATAATTAAACTTCGCCCTATAGTCATCGTAGGAGCCAAATGTAAGGGTTCTGTGGGAGGCAATATTTTTTGTTGACAGCAATTATACCGCAACATTTAACCACAACTCTCATCGCAATTCTCCACCGCAATATGCATCACACTTCCACTTGCACTCGCCATCGCAGCATTCGAGGTGATTGGTATAGGGATGTGTTGTATCTTTGCCGTTTTTTTCATGTTTTAAATTGATAAAACGAAGGGAAGGAGTGGAGCGGTTTTGTTGTGGACTGCCTACACCCGCAATAGTAATATTTACTAAAATGTGCTTAAACGCAACATAATGCAACTCTATGAAACCTTAAGTCAGTTTTTAAAGCTCACAGTTAAAAAACTAAACTTACTTTTCTTCTGCCGATTTATTCATGGATTTGTTTTTAAAAATGGAGCATTATGGGTGCTTCCCCTGGACAAATTAGGACAATGCCGTATCCCCCAATGAACACAAATTAAACTTAGCTCTTGTGTCCGACCCATGATTCGTATCCGCCCCGAATTATAATAGCTTCTTCCTTGGCCCATGCTACACCCTTGAAGCAGTTAAAGGAAAATCAAACAATTGTTTTAGCAGATGGACAGATAATATAAACCTGCTTAAATATACACTACTAAAATATATATTTTATTGTGCATGCATCTAATTTGTTGTACACATGATTCATGCATATATTTGGCATATTCAGTCCATTGGTGCAAAAGCTCTCTTCTAGCTTATTCTCAAAGGCTGACGAAATCCAATATTGCATCATATTATACAAGCATTATTTAAACTGAAGTGACCCGCCGACCAATGCTATATACTCAATTAATGTCATTATTCCATCTTAATAGTGTCAGTGGGGTGAATACCTTTGCTTTCTGGCATTAACATATGAGAATATAAACATGGAATTAAATGTAAATCAACTTGGAGGCAGTATTAGATCCTCTCTGGGATGCAGTGGGCGATTAGATTTGCACATTCACAGAGAGAAGACAGGCAAGATGGAAATGACCCACTTCTACTACAGGTCAGGAGGCCAAGACATCCACCCACACACCGCCCAGAGCACGCATTTATACACACATGCATATGTGCACATTCAGCTAATGCCTTCATAAATAAGACTTGTGGCTAGTCATTATTGTGCCATACACACACACATACACACACCCAGAGAGCGTACGATATGAACATTAGCCTATGATTAGTATTTCTGTGTCAATGGACTGTAACCTGGCCATTTTTATTAATAATGATGTAGCCATGTCGTGCATGTGTGTGGGTTTGGCTACTTCTTATTGGGGTTTGAGGCGTCCTCTTCCTCATTAACATGTGTAAAAACATTCCAATATTTATTTTATAATGGTTTGCTGATGATATGATGGATTTCTGGTGTCAGAAAAGCATTGTTGCAGTGAGGTCTGTGGGTAGAATATTGACCTTTTCAGCAATTTAGGAATCATTGTTGAAAGGATATGAAAGCTGGGGTTGGCAGTATATTATTAGCGTTTTTTGCCAAAAATGCCTTGACCTCTCAGCGCATTGTAATCCAAGTTGTTTTACAAAAAGAATAAACTTCTGCAACTCTGCATGGCTTTAAATATCGTAGCATATGACAGGAGACTTTTTCCAAGCTTGCCTCGAATCACAGTATGCCATCTCCATAAGGTTTACAGGCCCACACATTCGCAGGGAAGACAGGCATCAGGATCGGGATGATGTTTGAAATGAATGAGTCATACGGGTCACAGAGAGGGGAGAGCATGATGGCTGTATTCTCAGATTCTGTCCTTCTTATTGCCTTTTTCCTGTAAACAACATACAATAATGGTGCGAACGGAAATATGCAAAAAAAAAATGCCAACATTTTTGTCATTTTGCAGTCCAGATTACTACAAGTTTCTAATCGATAAATACAGCATCTACGTATTTTTGCAATAACAAAAATCTTGAAGACATGAAAAAACATGTTTAGAGAAAAAGTGTTTTAGTTTTATTTGTTACTGGACATGGACCATGGAAACCAAACAATGGTGTAGCTGTATTAAAGTCCGAGTGGAAACAGTCGTGAGTAAATCTGATTTTGTCAGAAATGCGGGAGGAATATGACCCCGGAAGGAAACCGGGAGAGGGCAATGAAATCGGGAGTCTCCCGCGAAAATCGGGAGGGTTGGCAAGTATGGGCGGAAGGTGTCGGCACGCCCGAAAAGACACGACGGTGCAGTACACACCAATCTGAGTAGGGCAACACGCAAGCCCCCAGGAAGTGCGCCGGACTCTGAGGAAAATATTCGTTGTGTCCAAACGGCGGTACTGCAACTTCCGTATCAGTCTGTGACGTCACTGGGCCCAGAAAGACTTTTTCCCATTGACTAACATTGGGAAAAAGTGGTCTATAAATCGTTGGATAATTTTTTTTAACCAAATAAACTACCCAGTATGAACATTTAAAACAATTAACTTATTAAAAAAATGAGGCCGTAATGGAAACGCGGAAACGGACCCCGCAAACGATAACGGGTCCCAAGGTGGATAGATCTGCAAACGGAACGCTCTGGGGGGCCAAACAGCTCCGTGTGTACGCCCTATACGATCATTTCCTGATAACGATGAAGCCATAGCCCCGCCTCTCACCACCTCTGCTGCTCACTGCTGTAGCATGGTCAGTAGCTACTGTCAGTAGCTACTGCTACTGCTACTGACCATGCTACAGATGTTAGCGCAAAATCTACAGCTCCTCTACCACAACCATCAGCAACAAGTGGACATGGAGAATTACATGAACTACATGTTGCTAAATCCACTGCGGGGCATAAACAGAAGGGCAACCATGGCAACCATGCTCGGGGGTCTTCTTTGCTGCTTTTGGTGTATTTTGTGGCAAAAGTACAGCGCCACTTACAGGCCCGGCATATGTACTACAGCGTCTCCAGCGCTTTCGAGCAGTCTCGTGCGGAAGTACAGCGCCACTTACAGGCCCGGCATATGTACTACAGCGTCTCCAGCGCTCCCGAGCGGTCTCGTGTGAACGGAAGACTTTTTTGATATCGTATTCGGTTTGTTTGCGTTTCGTATGCGTTTGCGTGTAAATGGGGTCTAAGACGCTTTCTGTTTGACCCAAGTTCTGTCACTTACCTTTCGAGAACTAACTCCACTGTGGAGCCAATAGCAATTCAGCTTTCTTGCTATCATCACAATATCATTTGTTTTTTATCACGCAAAAAAATTATACAGTCTTTATTCAATCGAACAATATGTAATGACCCAACCTAATGACGATATCATTCCCCTGCTAATTATTTAGTTTGTATCATCCCAGGGGAGCTCCTCCTAATCCCTATCCCCTTCTTACCCTTTTTGAGTTTGCCGCCCTGCATAAAAAGGTTAAGTTTGGTAACGCATGCAAATAAACAAGCAGACACACACACACACACACACACACACACACACACACACACACACAAACACACAACCAGCTCTCATATAACTTGCTAAAATCCTAAAGCCTCACATGGTTTCCCGATGGTTTGTTCTTAACCAGCGTAAACCGACAGCTTTTGTAATAAAGTTTTTTTATTTTTTTATTTGGCCGTTATCTAACCACTTTCTGTCCTTGAAGACACATTTGAGAAAAAAAACGTTTAAATACCATCAATATGTCCCAATTATTGGGGATAATGCAGAAAAGCAAAGGAATGTGGACTGAATAACGAAGCTAGAAAAAAATAAATGAAAGTCAAATTCAATCAAACTTTTTGATGACTGCATGTTCCTCTGAATACCCTCCAAACTTTTTAATCTCCTTCAAACTGCAAAACATCTTTCTGCTATATTTTCTTTTTTATCACTCATCTCTTGTTTTAAACCCACTCCGAGGTTTTAAGTCATACTCTGGTGCATCAAACAGTTGCCATGGTATGTTTTATCTATATATTTACGGCGGTGAATGATGTGTCCTTCTCTCTGTTTTCCCCAGCACAAAGACCTCTAAGCGGGCTGTATTTGCCGGCAGCATGCAGCTTCTAGCTGGCATCAAGCTGTGCACAGGCAGAGTTCTCACCAACCACCCCCATTATGAAGATAAAGACCTGCGGGAGAGGACCAAACAGGTACTGTAGGCTGCTCCATACTGTCAAACATACACAAACTAACGGGGTGCAAGATCGCACAAACACAATAAATGGAACATTGAAGTAAATGGATGGTTATTACTGTGTCTGCCAAACAATGTCACTCAAAAATGCCAATGTAATCATGTATCTTTTGTACTTTAATTGTGTTCACGTGTAATGGCAGAGTTGTGTATCCAACAGTAAAAAGCCCCTTCCTCACTGGACAAAAATCCCACTAACCCAGGTAGAAATGGCTACAACAAGTATTCAATTCTGGGACAAACACTTAACACCTGATGGCCCGTATAATCGTCCAATGGCCCAATCCTGAAAGGCCTACTTGTGTCTATTTTTTAGCTTGTTTTCCCATAACAAACCCACCTATACTAGGGTATAACCGAAGTAGTGTGTAAATGTTTCCATCTTCTGATCCATTGCAGATGAGTAAAGAGAAAGTAAAGGTAGGTAAGAGGCTTGTACACTTTGATTATTGCATTGTCCGACTGAGTACTTTATTGAACCACTTTGCTGGTGCTGAAACTGGGCTCCTTGAGTAGGTAAGAGATATTTCGCAGGATTTTTTATTCTGACTGTGGAGACAAGGCCAACGCGGAGAAAAAATAGTTACTACTTGACTATCTAATAAGATAATAATTTTACATTTCATGGCACCCTGACCAAAGAAAGCAGGTGTATGTTTATTTCCTCACCTTTAACTGAGGCAGAACATCTGTGATCGAAATGAAGTTAACTCTGGGGACATTTCCTTTAAAGGTCCCATGTCATGGCCATTTCTACTGATCATAATTCCATTGTTGAGGTATACTAAAATAGATTTATATTGTGCAATTTTCCAAAATCGCATTGGTTTCTCATGCAGCATCTCTGTATAGTATATGTATTCACTCTCTGTCCTAAACGGCTTGTTGGAGCTCCTGCCCCCCCCTCCCTATGAGCCCAGTGGCCATCTGCGAGACAGCGAGACACAGCGAAACCCAGCCCGAACACACACACACACCCGCAGCCTGGCTGGGAGTTTGTGTGTGTGCTCACCAGAGTTGGGTGTAATAATATTACTTTTGTCGGTAACGGAGTAGTGTAACGCGTTACTTTTATAATTTAGTAATCACACTACAGTTACTAACATTGCCCCGACACGCGTTACTTCGTTACTTTTATAAAATCAGTCATAATCACACTGACAGACAAGAGGGGTTTCCGACGCAGGTTTATATGTACGTAATCTGCGCGACTTGCGCGTCCACATCTCCACGTGCAGTGCTGCATAAACATGGCTGAGTCAGCGATAACTTTCGAGGGGTGGAGGTATGCCCATTATTTTGAGTTCGTCCGAAGAATAGACAGGAATGTGACGGTGAGGTGCAAACTGTGTCCAGGCCAGAAGCTGTTATCCACTGCTGTAAACACCACGTCAAACCCCAACAAACACCTGCAAAGAACACATGCTAAGGTGAAGCTAATAGCTAAGGACCCCGAACCCAGAGTGAGGATGTTGTGAGTGCGCCGCCGCCGACTCCGAAGCAGCAAAAATTAGAATTTGGAGGACCGGTAACCAAAGCAGAGATGGACAGGCTTGTAGCATCCTTCATAGTAGAGGAAATGTTGCCCATTTGCACAG
Organism: Dissostichus eleginoides; assembly: GCA_031216635.1. NCBI lineage: Eukaryota > Metazoa > Chordata > Actinopteri > Perciformes > Nototheniidae > Dissostichus > Dissostichus eleginoides. The sequence goes on from CM062264.1 coordinate 7,271,086, forward strand.
TGGAATCACCATCGAGTGTTAGCTTGTTGTGGTAGGCTGCTAGCCTATTTTATTAAAGAGCATATACAAAGTAAGACTTGTGTTATGTCTTCCTTATTGCAATAGTAATTGGGGGTGCAAGTGGAGTCTTGCAGAGGCAAAACTGTGGCGCGCTTACACTGTAGGTGCGCCACAGTCTGCGTGATCTGCCTGTAGGGAGGGGCGGGCCGGCCCTGCGAGTAAAGTAACGAGTAAAGTAACGAATAAAGTTACTGAGGGGACGGGTAATAACCGGAAAAGCATGACATGGGACCTTTAAGGCAACCTGAAAATAAAAATAAATGTTTTCCAAGTTCTAATCACGTGTCCCTTTGCCAGTCTTACTTAAGTTTGGATTTCAGCCTGCAAGAATAATAATATGTATTTAAGATTGAAGTACTTATTTTAAGGAAGCTTCCACCTGTTGCAGCCTTTAGATCAGGGGTGGGGAACCTCCGGCCTCCGGGCCGTATTCGGCCCTCGAGGTAATTTATAAACACACGCAAAAAATAAAAAAATTAAAGAAATCTAGACCGCAAAAAAAATAAAGTGCCTGTTTTTCCTGGCTAAGGTCAGGGTCCTTGAACACAACATGAGCCTAACGTATCATCACGTGGTATATGTCTCGTCTGACAGGGGTGCAGTTCTAACGGAGAGCACCAGAACGTCGCTCCGGCACTTCCAAAAATTACAGTACCCATAAGGAGCTGTACACATGCAGCAATTTTTGCATGGCTGTGTTTTAGTTGTAAGCCCAGTGGCGATCTGTTCATCTGTCATACTGATCATACAGTCAATGACTTTGTTGATAGCTAGCTATGCTAACGAATATAAGAAGCTTTTGCTCCAACCAGTGAGGTAAAGGCACATCTTTATATGATCATTATAGTTATAAAAAAATAAGAGAATAAAGTAAACAGGTATAAAATACTCTATGACAGTAAAAAAAAGTTGTTATTAATAAACAAGAATAGAGTTTAAAAGGGGAGTGATTTTTAAAATATCCATAAAGAAAAAGAAAATCTGCTTACAGTTCTGTTTCATATGGGTGTTGAGAGATGTATCCATAGATCTCCTAATTTTGCTCTCAAAGTGCACCAGATTGATGCTTTTAACTTCAACATTTAAAAAAAAATCTTCCCGGGGAGCATGCCCCAAGGACCCCCCTAGAGGAGGTTAGGTCCCCCCCCACTTAAATCATGTCCACATGGATAGGAAACTAAATACATTTGCACACATCTTGTGTCCATATCTTTCTGTTTTGGTGGTCATGCCACACCGTGCACGTGCATGCATACGCGAGTCATGGTAAGATATCTGGATTAAGAGGTTGCTTTTTCTTTGCACACCATGAAAGAAAGGCCAAATGAATGGGCTGTGATTTTAGTATTTTTAAGCAGAGGTCAATAATTTGTACGGCCCTCGGAGGATGTTCAAAAAATGTAAATGGCCCTTGAGAGGAAAAAGGTTCCCCACCCCTGCTTTAGATCTGTGTGTTTAAAGACAGGCAAAGTGAGTTTCAAGGTAAAAATGACATGATATTAATTGAAACAGGAACGTGACAGTCGACTATTGAACCCAAATCTGGATCGTTATGTATTACATTTTTGGCAATGGTAGAATAGTATGAAAGTGCTGTAGGGATTTTGGTTTTTGGCTCATTTTGCCACCGGAGTGGTGTTTTTGTGTTTTGGCTGCAATCTTGTGTCCTCAAGCATTCAATGGACAACTGATGTGTGACAGCTCTGACTGCCAAAGTTGCCATGATATCCACTTATTTTCTCCAGACACTCTTCTTTCTGCTTCTGTCTATATTCATGGTGTAAGAGAAACTCGGAACAAACACACATTTTCACTCAAGTTGAAACATTTTCAGCTCAAGCAGATGTACTGCGTCTCCCCCTATGTGAGATGCCCAGAGGAATTTTCCACTTTGTCTCGGTTCTTGTATTTCTATTGACTTTGTTGCAACTATTCTGCCTCTAAATATCACTTTGTGCTGCAAAATACAATTGAACAGCAACACTTGCCACTTTCCTTTCTTTCATATGTTTTTAAAGTTCTGCTTTGGTGCTAGCTAAGGTCTAAGGTCTGTATATGTCATGAAACATTTGTTATTTATACTAACAAGAACATTAGTATTCTTCAGTTCAGTAAAACAAGCTGATTTATTTATTCATCTGAGCATTCATAATTCAAATCTTCAAACAAAATTCTGAAACTATGAACTGAAGTCAGACTTACTGTATATTGAATCATATTAGTTGCACGTACAGGGAAACCAAATGAAAGCCCCTCTGCCATTGTATATATATGAACGAATCTATATGACGAAGTGATGTCATACATTAGTTTGTGGACTATGGTTTAGGTTTGGACTTTTTTGCCATCGCTATCTAGAATTGGCAGAAGTGAACTAATGTGGGTTACAGGGAGGAGAGTGAGCCCTGACAGGGCAGGTACCTTTGGCATAGCAAACACTAAGTAACTAGCTAAAGCTAGCACCTGCTTGGTTAGCAATGTGCATCTGTCATTTGAATAGGCCAAGAAGTGGGACTTTTCCAACACATCTCTAAGCGGTTGACCAATAACAACAGAGCCGGCCAGCTAACCAATCAGAGCAGACTGGGCTCTGGTTTCAGACAGAGGGTGAAAAGAGGTGCTGCAGCACAGGCAGTATGAGGAAAATAAAGAGCTTTTTGAACATTTAAGCATGAAAACAAGTCACAGTAAAAGCACACAATATGCAAATGAACCTGAACATTAGCATAATATATTCAGAATGATAACGTGTGCCTATATTGCTTACTCAGTTGAAAAGTCAAGAATATTAAATTACTTTTCTTTCACTTTGTTTTTGGCTTGTAAGTAATTTCCTCATAGACTTCTAGACAATTGGAATCCTTTTTGCAACCAGGGAAGTTTGCCCCTACTGGCCATCAGAAGGAATGCAGGTTCGAGGCAGAGTTTCCCCCTTTGTAGTTAAACATTATTTGTTGCCATTTTATTGTAGGAACATGCAAAAGTTAAGATATTATTTTAGTCCTGAAGTCAAAGTCTGAATCGTCTCCCCTTTACAGAACTTGCTGTTGCTCTAATGGAAGTCTCTCTCCTTCACAGAGGAATCTTTATGGTGCCACTGCAGCTGAAGCCAGGCTGCAGCTCATCCATCTCACTCAGCTCCGTTAGTGTCTTGCGTGTGAGACATAGGACGTGTCTGTAGATGGGGGCCAGTGACCTGCAGTGATTGTGTGAATGCATATCGGATCATAAGAAGCTCTGGGTACAATGTGCATCCATTAAGTCTGACTGAGTACTAACGTAGGGAAAATGGAGAGAGAGAATGCTGCGCTCCAGTAGAGGAGAGCTGAATGGTGAGACTCACTTGAGTGCATTTTAGTAATGTTGGTGGGAAATGCTGTAGGAGAGCATTGTTGAATTTTTTCTATGAATGTGGGTGCAAATGGTTTTTACTGTCATTAATGGAGGAAAACGCATTTCAAACCAAGCTGAGTAAATACAATTTATCCATTTGGTTCTGTTTATTTCACATGTTATACATATTTTTGTAAGAGGCTCTATTATGCTTTTTTGGGTTTTCCCTTTCCTGTAGTAGGGTTTTTGTGCATGTCAATGGACTGCAAGGCTAACATCCCAAAGTTTCCTTTCAGAGGGAGTTTCTCTCCCACACACTCCCCCCCATGCCTGAAATGCCTCCATTGGACTCCTTTGTTTACTTCCGTAACAAAGTGACATCACTATGTAACACTCTATTGGATAGTGCTCCTACACATTGGACGTGATAGGCTAAGGCAGGGGTGCCCAACCTTTTTTGAACCAAGAGCTACTTCTAAAGTTGCCAGTCTGCCGAGATCTACCAGTCCAAATAGAGGGGGGGGGGGGGGGGGTTAGTGAATTGTCAAAGGGGGGGGGGTATGCTAGCGAACTGTCAACTGGGAAACGGTGGACCTCTGTCAGTGCAACTTCAATGATGCCATTTAAAAACATAAAAAATGAAGGGCAGTGATGGCCGTCAGCGAATCGAGCCGGCCCTTGACGACCGGCCATTCTGTGATTCTCCAGATTCTACAGATGGCCAGTCCGCGGAGGGTGAAAATACATACCGGAAGTAAACAAAGACGTGCAACGGGAAGGTGTTCCCACGGGAAACAAAACTTAAAATATTAAATGAAACAATCTCACAACTTGAATTAAACATTCACAAACATATAATGATGTATTCACATGTTTAACTCTGTTACATATGTACGCAACGAACAGAAGAGCGTAGGGCAGAATTTGGAGGGAATTCCGTCTCGTAGCGTTTGTGCACCGTTTTGAAATGCCTCTCTAAATTACCCTTCTTCGGTAAAGCCACACTCACATTGCAGATGAGAGACAGATGGACTTTGAATTGGAATAAACAAAAATATAATCATCCTCCCACTCGGAGTGAAAATGATATATTTTGGGCTTTTTTGCTTCTGCCATAATTGCGGTCTTGTGTGTGTGCGGACTGTCACTCCTGTTGACACGGACAACGTCAGCTAACTAGTGCCCACTGCCCACCAGCCACGCCCCGACACATGGGGTCACGCCAATCACAAAGCTTTGATGCGTTCAAGTGCATTATTCTGGCACAGGAAGATTATGTTATAGGACATTAACGATAAAACAGAATATTGTTGTTCGATTTTTAGACACATCTCGCGATCGACTGGGAATCTCCCCGCGATCGACCAGTCGTTGGGCACCCCTGGGCTAAGGGGTAGGACATTTTAGAAACATCCCTAAGCGGTTGACCAATCACAACAGAGCTGGCCAGCTAACCAATCAGAGCAGACTGGGCTCTGGTTTCAGACAGAAACCAGGCAGTATGAGAAAAATAAAGAACTTTTTGAACATTAAAGCATGCAAACATGTCACTGTAGAGGCACAAAATGCAAATATCTTTGCTCAATTTCACCTTTACTTTCCGGTCATTACATGTCGAGCCTATACACTTCTTCAGTAACTGTGTTTTACTTTAAATCAAAACGACTGATCACAAAAAACAGGCTAGAACACGCTGTAAACACAACCACAAAGGATTGATGAAAAACATTGTAGCAAATTAGTTCTACTGTTGGTCGTTTGTTTTCTTTCTGCGTCTGTGTGTGTGTGTGTGTGTGTGTGTGTGTGTGTGTGTGTGTGTGTGTGTGTGTGTGTGTGTGTGTGTGTGTGTGCGTGTGCGTGTGTTTGGTATTGAGGACAAAACTTTGTTAATTGCATTTTCAAACATCTGTAATGACCTTTATGATATTGCAGTATTTTTCTGGTCTTAATTTGTGTCCCTACAAATAATTCATTAGTGAGCAAAGAACAGTTATTCTCGTTGCCTTTGTATTATTCTACTTTTAGAATTAATGCACCCAGCAGGCATTCATTCTAAATTAGGAAGCAACTGTTTATTTTTTTTAAAGTGTACTATAACACACTTTCCCCAGTAATATGGCTCCTAAAGCCGCTGAGAAATGAAATGTGGGAGGGAGTTTTCTCCAGAAATGTCTTAAAGGTCCTTGAAAAAAACATAACTTACAAAGCATTAGTCCGTGTCCCAAAACATTAACACTTTCCTATCTTGCCTGTGGCTCTTAGTTTCAAAATGATTTGTGTTAAAACAGGTCACAGACATATCATTATAAGTTTCATTACCAAAAAAGGCTATTATTTACTATTATTATTAGAGCGCCTCATATAGAATGACGAAGAGTGTATTTGTTAGGTTGTTAAGTAAAATGAACGATTTTTCTGACCTTTGATCTTAGCTGTCTTTTAACATGTCCAACCGATACACTTCCATTACTGTGTGTTACTCCAATATTTTAAGAATTCGAAACAAAAAAACGTAATATCCAAAACTCTGAAATCTCATGAAAATGTAACAAAACCACGAAGGACTGATTACAAACATTGTAACAACTAAGGTACAGTATGTTAGTAATTAGTTTCCTCTGGAACAATATTTGATAAATGTATTGTTATTTCTTGGCACCTTTTCATGACATGTGTTGACCATAAAAACAATACCATCAGGTAGGGACCCCCAAGTAATTCGCCACCACGAACTGTTCTATGCCATCATGACGCATTTGGGGGAATCGGAACCTTTTTCATACCTGATGAGTTTGCATCCCTGTTATTATATTTCTACATGTTTTTGGGTATGGCTGCTAAAATATTAGTAAGTAGGCATTGCAATTTTGGACATGGAGGTATGTTCCGGAAACAGGAAGGCTAAGAAAATCATGGCAACGGGTGTTTAAATTGCAAGTAACAGGGAGAGATTTCATCATTCATTTTCCAGCTAGATTTTGACACTTCAAAGTTCCAGCCCTCTTTAAAATTAAATCCTATTTACAAAATGCTACTGGGCTGAGTTTGTCCCTTATAAACAATTCATTTCTTATGTTGTTTATTTTGTGTTTTTTGTTGCTGTGTGAAAGTGGTGAAAAGTTTCATTTCATCAGCTACAAATATAACATGAACCATAACAGATTTCAGAAAGTTCACTCAGCTGTGTTTAACAATTTAGTTTTGTCCCCCCTCGGATTCTGTTTTCAATTCCCCAATTATTATTTTTCGTAAACCTGTCAGAATTGAATCTAAACCGACTTTCATCAAAACTGTAATTCAGAATATAAATGTGTCTGGTAATTGAGTTCCATAAGAGAGGTTTGTTCTCCTTTCAAAGATATTGGAGTCAAATTATAACGCAGGAGGATCTTCAGAATAGAAAAAGCAATCCTAAGCAAATCTCTTCTGTGTGTGTGTTTGTGTGTGTGTGTGTGTGTGTGTGGTGTGTGTGTGTGTGTGTGTGTGTGTGTGTGTGTGAGTGTGTGAGCAGGTGTATCAGGTGTACGCTCGGCGCTCCCCGGAGGAAGTCTATGACATCATGAAGGCCATGGGGGCAGACTACGTGGTTCTGGAGAACAGCATCTGCTACGAGCGCAGGCACAGGAGAGGCTGCAGACTGAGGGACCTGCTGGACCTGGCCAACGGACACGTGGGTGGCATTTATACACCGTGACTCATTGTGACTGCCACAACTTCTGTGACCGGTTGAAGTTTTCAGTCTCCATACAGATCAATAGTTTCCCTTTTTGTCTGCGCGTCTCTGTCTCTCAGTCTCTTGCTGTTGCTATCTCTCCTTATTTTGATGTCAGGTGCTGGCTCTTTGGATTAGCAGAGGCTTCAGTCTGGCTAAGACACATTAAACACAACACCACTGTGTTTTTGTTTTGACGGTGTAAATGTCACAAAGCAGACGCTACATCTGACATCTTGACAGCTTTATTGAAAAAATGCTGTTCTTTTTGTACTTATTTGTGTCTCTGTCTTTTCTTTTTTCTCTTCCGATTTGGCCTTTATTTTCTTTCTTTCTTTTAAACCAGATCCTTCAAAGGTGGTGCAGTGACGACGTTTGTTGTAGACACTGACAGACACTGAAGTTAGCATTTAAAGATAGGGATTTTGTCATGGTGTTTTGGAAACGCATCCCTCATGTCTTTTGTCATTAACTATGTAGGATGTACAATTGATGTCTTCTCTGGAACTGCAAAATGGAGTCCAGAACAGATATTAATAAACCAACAAAATATTGAAATTCAGGTTGTGAAAATGTTGTATTTTATTTTTGTAGGGTTAGGGTTGTATTTGTTATTTGTATTTATATAGGATCATTTTTTTTATTCTATAAGTGGCCAGTTTTTTTAATGTATTTTTAATTTTAGAAACCTAGGTTGAAATTGAGGAAGGTAAACATTAAGCATTCAAATGTTTTTAGTTACACAGTTGTAAAGTCAAATAGAAGAAAGCATGTTTGAGGCCGTCATATTTACAGTTATCTGTGCATCATCAGCATAAAGTGACCTCTTGTTGCTGTTGGTGCTGACATGCTCCTTCTGTGTTCCATCAGATCATGGACGGAGACGGGGAGAACGACGAGGACCTCGTCCCCGCCACCCATCCTCGATTTTGCGAGGAAGTCAAGACGGACGCCGTCTCTTACACCGCTCTGTTCACCAGAACATTCCAGAACAAAACCTTCCATGTGTACCGGGTCAAGAAGAAACGCAAGAAAAGCACCAAGAACTCGCCAGAGCCCAGCGCCTCTCAGCAGCAGGATCAGACTCTGTGAGAGGAAAGGCGGTCAGAGGCCGGAGGGGGAGAGACGGAGCAGAAGAAGAGATAAAAGCCCTGAGTCCTCACTGTTCTTCTGCCTCCCCTCTGCACTGTGCCCAGCTGTGATCATGCCCATTATTTTTTGAACACATAGCTCTGTGAACTGTGCTGTTAGAGCAGTGTGCCGGTTCAGGCTCGGGGCTGCATTGTTTTAGTTAGCAGAGTGTAGAAGCACCTAAAGGAGTCATGCTCTTGGCTGTTCTGCCTCCCACCGCCCACCCCCGTCCTCCCACTTCCCTCCCCCATCTCTGATGGTGCAGAGGAATAGACACAGAAACAAGTATTAGGCCTGTGAGCAGGGCCCGAACACCACAAGTGTTCCATCATCAGTTCCATTTAAGTTTCAGTTCTGCACATCGTCATGAAATGAACAACTATTCAACTCATTGCTACTTTTACATTGTAAGCATCATTTTCTTCTCTCAAACAGGGCAGATTTGGGGTTCAGAAGCATCAAACACATCTTGATTATTATTATGAAATCTTGCTTTTAAAGCATTGAAATTAGAAGTAAGTTACAAATAACTTGATCATGTAGGCCAGGGGTGCCCACACTTTTTCAGCTTGGGAGCTACTTTTAAAATGTCCAAGCCCAAATGATCTACCTACAAAAGGTCCCAATCTGTGTCGTGAGCGGGGGGGGGGGGGGTGGACTACACGGTGGATAAACTGTGGCGCGTTTACACTAATTGCGCCGCATAAGCGGATAATAGTGCGCCGCATTTGCGCTTCAGATGAGGAGGTGAGGCCCCCTCATAACTGCATGAACCTGTATGGCACAATACAACTCAGACTGGCTTACCTGTACTTCAATCAAGTAAGTAGTAAGGATGGATGATAGGCTAACTTTAAAAAAAAAATTAAATGCCATGTGATCTACCCACACTACCCTTGCGATCGACCGGTCGATCGCGATCGACGTATTGGGCACCCCTGATGTAGGCTATACATCCACAGAACCATGAGCCCTTCTTTCCCATAGAAAGGAAGGAAGAAAATAAAAGAATAATTAAGCTTCAGTTTTCTTAAATGGCAATAATACTCTTTTCTGGAAAGTGCAAGTTGCCAAAGACTGATATCAGTAATACATTGCATACAGAGCAGACATTCGAAATCTAAATGTGTCTGTACACTTCCAGTGTTTTAATGTCCTACATTTTAACGCGGTTTTCAAACTGAAGCAGTGAGCTCTTTGTTAAACGTCAACATTAAAACTATAAATAAAAATATGGATGAGATATTTCTTACTTTGTCAAAACAGTTCCTATATAATGTGCAGTTTGCTAGCTTGTTTCATAGCTTTTAGCTGAAATGTTTCGGTGTTCACGGAGATGGGCCTGTCTGTAAGCAGTCTCAGTAGCAACAAAAGGGACAAAGCAAATAAAAGTGTGTCCTTTTAAGAAATATTTTTGTTCTACACTACTTGGGGGGCTAGTTGGTGAACTACTGTGGCTGGCAAGCTAACTGCTAACACTCTAGCCACGCGAGCTAGCTCTAGTCAATCCCAGTAACTTGAAGTTGTTTTTTCCTTTCTTTGTACTGTGTGTTCTTTTTTTGCCTGTATTGCATATGCACTTGAGTTTTATTGAAGAGGGAAAATAAAAGCTGGCAAAAATCTTGCTAGCTTGGTTGCTAATGGGCCAATTTGTACTTATCACAACGCCTGTCTTCTAAAAGGACTAGGGATGGAACAGATTCTTCTCCATGACAACTGAGCAAACTGCCCCCACAGTATTTCTGTTGAGACACATTTCTTGACAGTAACGTACTGGGTAATAGTAGGCTATCCTGTGTGCACTCAGCTGTGTATCAGTGAGGAAAGTCACATCGACCATTAGCTTCACTCAGCCGGGACTTTGTTGGCACGTTTTGGCTCTGAAGTTTTGTCTCCACTGTTATCAATTGCCCCCGAACGCAAACCGGAAATAATGATGTTAGCTTCAACTCCTGCTGGGTGGCAACCGTCAGCACCGCCGCTTAAAAGTGTTTTTGCTGTAAGACTGAGGTCAAAGCTGGTACCAAGTGATATTTTTGACATTGTTGTTGTTGTGCTTGTGTAGTGCTGTCGGCTCTGTGATTCTCATCAGCGGCAGGCTCAACCTTTTTTCACTCCGTCTTCACACACACACACACACACACACACACACACACAAGCACACACACACACACACACACAAGCACACATGAATAATGGAAGTGGTGAGGAAATTGCAGCAGGCTGACAACGGCGCTGATTCCCCGCCGCAATCCAAAATAGTTTGTGATGGAGAGAGAGGGGGGGCAACACTTGCATATCAAACTGAGGCTTTGTGGTTGGAAAAGAAAAGTGGGGAGGAGCAGGGGGGGAGAGGGGAGGGCAGGAAAAAGGCTCATGTTTAAACAGCAGCAGAGAGCGTATCAAAGCGCGGATACACAATGATCTGAAACACTTCCTATTTATCTTTCTCTTCTTTTGAACCAAAGAGAAGATGGAGGAGAGGAGGTGATTGAAAGGCTTGAGTTGTGTCGGTAATTATGGAGGTGGCCAGTCGGAGCTTCCTGCTACAACGAGGTGCGACACCCACGTTCCCCCCCTCCAAATCTGCCTATATTTGTACACTTGTTAATAAGACCCTCTGCCTTTGATAATGTACACCCTCGCACACTCCCACTCAGTTGTTGTGGGGGCTTTTCAAAGTGTTGTTGTTCGTTAACCGCGCCGCCTCAATGTAATGCATACCAATAGGATCAGTGTGGCACAGCACTACCTGGCCCCCCCCCCCGCCTTCACATTGGAAGTTTAATTTAGAAGATGTCTGATTGCTTTATTTAAGAGCGGAGTGATTCCATTATGTTTGCCTAATAAGAATGTACTAATGTAATTTTTTTGTTCTCGCAATTCTTAATTTCCATACATATTGGGATTAGTAGTTCATTCGGAGGCGCGCTGGCTGCATATGCTTTTCTTAATTAAAAGGGGATGAGGAAATCCATTAACTTGTGTGCATATGCAGAATTCAGCTCAACGCTGCATTTAGACTCCTTTTTAGAGAACAAGTCGAAACGTTTTATAGACACCCTTTTCTTGTGTTTATTGTGTTGAAATGATCTCAACAAAGGATATTTTACCCCTAAATATTGCAGTTCTTGGATGTTATTTTATTTATTTATACTATTATTAGTGTTGGTTGCTATTTTTTCTGCTGCAGTGAATACAAATGAGCATTTTGGTTAGCCAGGATCTAGTTTTTAAAAAAGGTGTAACGTACCCAGGATTCCTAGCAAATGAGTCCTTACCTAAGTTAGCTTTTTCTATTGTTTTGGCGTTTCTTCCAAACCCAATGGCCGCCAACATCCGATATATTCCCTCCAACAGGAAAAGTGAATAAAGATCACACCCACTTAGAACACAGGAAGTGTACACCAATTCATATGCATTCATTCAATGTATTTTTAGTTATAGAACATCTTTAAAGTAAGTCAATAACAACTGCTTTGAGGTTTATGATATATTTCTATCTTATCTATCTTTTTTTTTAATGAAGATTAGCAACAGATTAAAAAAGAATCGGGGGGGTTTGGTCTCAGTAAACCTGGCTATGGCCCTTTTTTGAAGTTCAAGAACATGCTAGCCATTCAAATTCCTCCAAAAGTGTCAAAGTCTGTTTATGTGCACCCCGTTCAAAAAAGCCTGCCAGTAGAACACCGTCTGTGTAGTGTGTGTTTTGTTACAGGCTCTTATCTGTGTGGTTGTCCATATTGTTTTGAATGTGTTTGGGGGCATGTTGGTGCTGACGCTTTTAGATCATTCATGATGAACTGCAGTTATGATGCATGTGCCAGTCTTAGACAAACCATTTCCCATAAGTAACACGAACAGATGCAACCCGCTGAGCCAATGTAAATACTTTGAAACTATTTATGAATGTGAAATGTCCACATGGAGTTTAAATAGCACTATTGATAAACTGTGGGAACATTGGACCTGATTGACAGGCTTTTCATACTGGAGCTTCCTGGTACCTTTTGATTGGCTGAAGTGAAAGCCGCTCTTTGGTGCACACTGAGATAACGCACAGACCTGATGCACCTTGAACGCTACATAAGAGCCACATGTGACCCTAAAGCATCACCTTCACATAAAGTACCATTTCTGTGTTTGGAAATCTGTCAATAGTGGAAACCAGCATCTTTTGTGTTTATTTGAAAAAATAAAAATTGTTCTGTTATGTATGTCAGTGCCTTGGTCATGTTCTCCATTTTTCTTCTTAACTCTTAAGCCCCACGGACCCTTCGGCGGGTCCGCAACCACAACATCTGCAAGCAACAGTGTCTGAGGGCTTCTTAAGATTTAATAAAGTATGAATGTTTCGTATCCATGTTTGCAAAAAAAAAACACAAGGCTAACGCTGAGCCTTTAAATTAGCCCTGAGCGAAAAAATGCTAACGCCGTTTGCACAGAAAACACGGTATAACACCCTTATTACTTATCGTAACTGCACATCCAACATATCGATTGGCATCGTGAGAATACACAGAATCGATAGGTATCTATAGCATCACTCCATGATCTGAACTCGCGACATTATATACAAAACAAACATCACAACACGTGGCATTAGGTAGCAAACACGGCAATATGTCTTACCTTTGTCATTGTCTGATCAAAAGTCGTGTTCAATGGCATTAAAACGAGAAAAAACGCGGCTGAAGGTTAATCCATAGGTTAATCCAATGTGTCTGTCACTTTGAAAAAATGATTGATAATCCATAATTCAATTTTTATGCAAAAATCGGAGAATAAAAATTAGCTGCTAATGGTAGCCACCAGAGTGTGTCGCTGCTCCGGTTTTGGCTACGCGTCACTCTCACTCCTTATTTGGTAACCTGTGTGTGTATGTGGAACTTTCCCTCGATTCCATTGGCTCTAGCAGTTAAAAAGAGATGTCAATCATCAAAATCAACCAAGGGGGGCCAGAGATAGGTCAAATCCACCCAAATGACCCCAGAAGTGTTTTTTTTTTGCTAAACCTCTCTAAAAAGGTCAAATGTCACTTATTTTGCATCAATCTTGATACAGGGTACTTATTATATGTTGTACTTTGGATTCCTAAAGCTTTTAGTCTACTAACCCATCATTCAAGGGTGGTTTTCACTAGAAGTAAAAAATTATTTTTGGACGGACACTATAATTTAGTTTTTTTACCATGTTCAATCTGAATTTTCTTTAAAATAAAAAAACATCTATATTGATTCTGACTTTTCTACATCCAACTCACAGGTTTATCATTACTTTAAGAAAAAAGATTATTCATTTTCCCCTTTTAGAAGTGAAGTTATAGTCATTTGTTCTGGAAATGTCATTTTCGAGCCTGAGACCTGGAAAACAGGCTTGGGGCTTAACAGAGAGCCACTAAAAGTGTTTCCGCTGTGTTTTCTACTGCAGGAAATGTTTCATATCAGCAATCATACAAACTATGAAATGTTAACTCTGCTATTAAAAGTGTTCTCATGTCGAGCATGTTGCAGCTATAGAGGGGAAATGTAAGATACATGAGTTAGGTTGGAATGCTCTCCAACGCCAGTGTTAGATACCAACAGCATTAATGTTCTATGGCAGTTTGATCAATACAAGTTTTTATTCAAACATATCCTTGTCTGTCATTACTTTTTAAACCTTGCTTTTCAGCGGCAGTCACGACTCAGAACAGTCTCTGTTGCAAACAAATGAATTTATTGAGAAGAAAAAAAACAAAGCAAATACAAAACACTTACATAACTTTGTTTGTTATGTTTTCAATTCTTTTCTCAGTAGCTGCACATTTTAAATGTATGTGGCGCTTTTATCAACAAAAAGCAATAATTAAATCTATCTTTGTATTTACAAATTATGTAAAAACATTGACTTTGTTCACAACATGTCTGCAACCTGGAACACAACATTTAAAAGCTGCTTTATGGTACAAATGAATGGTGTCGCTACTCCCAGCTGCAGAGGGAGAAGCATGGAGCGCCTCCACCCTTCCTGCAGAGGAATACAAAGGAACAAGCATCCCCCTCTAGGAAATCCCCATTGTCTTTAAAAAAAGAACAAGCCTGTGTGTCTTACTTTCAGGCATCGTCCCCCAGCGTGCTGCACCCTCACCTCCAACGCCAAGGCTCTTATTTCTTAAAAGCTGCTTTATAGCCTCGTCTTTAAGAAAATAGAAGTTTCTGGAAAGCTTCAATCTGTCAATCGTCCCCTCTGTTGCCTTTTTTTTTAAAGTCCCCGCAATCCTTTGTTTTTGTTTTTTGACAGCAAGCCATCAGCTCCTATTAGGATAAGTGGCCTGACATATTTTCAGACACTCCTTCCATTTAACCGCTCTGCCGACAGAGAACAATGAACGCAGCAGAATACAGCGAGGAGAGCAAGGATGGCTTTGGGAGGATTGCAGGAAGACTAGCAAACATTTTCATATGTATGCCATTTGCGGTGTAACAAACGCGTTTGTTAGGTTAAAAAATGATATAAATATAAAACTCTACAGACCAAAAACGCTGCAAGAAGCTCAAAACACAACAGTAACAAGAGGATACTAAAAAGTGATGCACAGCTGGGACAGGAGCTTGTTTAGGTTCACGTTTATAAAGTTGGCCAACTGTCACTGTTGGCAGTTAGTCTATTTCATAATTGTAAATGTTTTGTCAGTATATCTGAAATGACTAGGTTAGCTAGGTTAGCTAGCTAGCTAACAGCAGATCTCCAATAATATCGGAAGACACATGCGATATTTTTTTTTTAAAATAAGCCAATAAAACGCACATTTCATGTACATTTTCAGTGACAGTGACAGTAAGCCAACTTCATAATCCCCGAACGCCAACAAGCGCTCCGGTCCCAGTTGTGTGCGTCACTTTTTAGTCTCCCCCTTTCTGTGTGGTTTGAGCTTCTTGCAGCGTTTTTTACTTGCAGCGCTTTCAGTTAACATTGAACATGTTTTGTTGGTGAATGTTTTCTTAATGTAGTGCATGTTGTCAACTCGTTGAATATTTTTCTTCATTTGCACATTTCCTGGCAGATTTGTGTTTTTTTTAATTTGCATCGTATTTTGAAAGTGCAGCGCGTTTGCACCTGTTGGCCACCGTACCATGGTGCTCAGTTCACCACAGAGACCGGCCTGATTCAACCCTCTACCCAGTAATTATCTCTCCTATGGGGAGTAAAAAGACTCTCCGCGTCCAGCTTTACCTTTTCGCTGTTTTTACACAAATTATTCCCCAACAGCATGAAGTCTTTTTTATCGTCAACATAAAGGCCCATCAAGCCAAACAAGAGGAACACTTGCTGGCAATTCGCAGCTTGGATAATAACTGCACACTTATTATTTCCTTCCAATTTTCCGTAAACACTCAAGAAGAGTGTGTGGTAATTTAGCAAAGGGACAATGGATAAGTGTATGGCACAGGTATCTGCTCTGAATAATATGTAATCATTATTTAGCCCTGCTCTTTCAGTTGGTTGAGTAGTCACCTTGACTTGTATTTGTATTCCACCGGCAATCGTCTGGTTAAATAGTGTCTCGCAGACGCCACATTTGGTATGCCTGAGGAAGAGCGTTCGCGCCACAGAGCAACAGAGCGAGTATTTCCTCCCTCCCGCAGTCCGCACGTCTGCTTTCATTTCTTTGTAACAAAGCCGTTTCAGTTTTTGGTGCGCCCTCCCTCGGGTGAGGAGGAACGCGTGGCGGAGGAGCGTGAATGAGAATAGGAAATCACATGAAGACGAGGGTGCAGTATTAAATAGAAGCTTGATGTCTTACAACCCACGCAGCGTTGAAACTTGAAACACCCAACCAATACAGAATTACTCAATCCAGTGAAGGACACATTACCAGAAGAAAGGAATAATAATCTCACCCTGCAACCCAGTGCTGGTCCAAGCTCCTTTTAAAAAAAAAAATCTCGTACAAACATCGACAGAAGCTGTGTACAGCCAGGCAGCGAGAACACAACGTGTCCACAATATACTGGAAACTATTTTATGGGCTAGTCAGAATGATCCCACTCGTCTTTACTGTCGTGTAACAGTGCAGAGGAGGGTTTATGTAGGAGTGCTTTGTTAATTTACAAAGAATATATTCAGCGGCAAGGTGCTAAAAATAAAAATAAATAAAAATAAAAAACTGGCACTGATTTGCTCAGGTGCAAAAAAAACGTTAAAAAAAGGCCGGATCGTTTCAGCTGACACTCATCCAGAGCAGCGAACAATGAGTGTTGGAGAAAAAAAAAGCAAATTTAGGTTTTAGTGACTGGAACAGATTTTTGTGACAGTGAAGCTAAGCTCCGTCATGATGAGTAGACCGGCAAGAGAACCTGACGGGCAGGTTTGATAACGTCTGCTCCTGCACAGATGTCCTCTGAGGGAGAGCTTTTTGCAAGGGGACACTTTCCTTCTGTCTGTCAGCCCCCCGGTTGATTGACAGGGCTCATCGTCCTGTGAAAGCAGCACAGCGACTGAGGGGGTGTAGCGATTTCTGTCCGTCAGTCAGTCTCTCGCTGTTTTCCCGCCCTCGGTTTGTCGCTAAGCTAATTGATTGTTTTGGGTCGGGGGTCCCGTCAGTTTTGGTGTGTCTGGGCTCAGAGGTCGCTGGCCTCGGCCCGCTCGTACAGGGCCCGCAGCTTCTCGAAGCGGGGCCCCCACTCCCCGAGGGTGTCTCCTCCTCCCCTCCCCTCCCCTCCTCCTCCTCCTCCTCCCCTCCTCCTCCTCCTCCTCCTCCTCCTCCACCCCCGTCCCCCACGCTCCCTCCATCTAGCCCTGCCGAGCTGAAGGAGCTCAGGGAGCCGGCGGGCGACCCCCCTCCCTCGGTGGAGAACACCTGCAGGGAGTCGAAGGGCCCCGTGTCCGGGTGCTGGTCAGCGTCGCGGATGATCTCACACAGGTAGCGCGCCAGGTCCTGGCTGGAGAAGGACAGGGAGCGGCGGGCCAGCTGGGAGGGGCGGGCCTGGCCCTGCGCCGGCAGTCTGGTGGGGGGGACGTCCCTACGGAGGCTGGCCGTGTTGGAGGTGGCGGTGGAGCAGGAGGAGGCCGCGGAGGGGGGCAGGGTGGTGGAGCAGGTGGTCCGGCTGAGCGTGTCCAGCTGCTGGGCGCAGGGCGGGGCCGGGGGCGCCTGGTGGAGGAGGAGGTGGTGGTGGTGGTGGAGGGGAGGAGGGGGAGGGTGGTGCAGAGCTCTGGAGCGACAGTACTGGACCGACTGGGCCGGGCTCGGCTGGAGGGACTTCTGCAGCTCCGCCATGTCGTAGGCATTCTGAAGACACAAAAAACACGGTCATTACCCAAGTATAATTAAGTATAGTTTTGAGGTAGTTGTACCGGGGGTATTTTATTTTCATGCTACTTTATACATGTTGAAAGCCTATATTGTACTTTTTACTCCACTACATTTATATTTGAAAGTTTAAGTCACTTTGCAGATTCAGATTATTAAAATATACAAAATATAAATAAACGAAATAGCATATAATTATAGGTTAATTTATTCCAGAACAATTCCAGTTTTTTTGGCATAATATGCTACAACTTAAAAAATATATATATTTATTACGTTTTTACGACATTCTAAAGTATGAAACTTTTTCGACATGCTATACTATGAACAAACCAGGACTTTTTTTCGACTTTTTCGGCAAACTATACTATTACTGTTTTTCGATATAATTTACTAGGACTTTTTTTTCTACATGCTATACTATGACTTTTTCTCCAAGTTTTTCGAGGTGCTATACTATGAATCCTTTTTGACATGCTATAGTATGAATCTTTTTCGTCATGCTATACAATGACTTTTTTTCAACAGCTATACTATGACTTTTTTTCAACAGCTATACTATGACTTTTTTTCAACAGCTATACTATGACTTTTTGTTAAACTTTTTCGACATTCTATTCAAGTGTTGTAGTCAAGTCACCAATTCACGATTCCAAGTCACTCTCGAGTCCCCACTTTTCGAGTCCATGTCCGAGTCACCTAGGGAGAGTCTGAGTCGAGTCCAAGTCCGAATCACCCAAGGAGTGTCCGAGTCGAGTCCGAGTCATCATTACCTGTGTTCGAGTCCGAGTCCAAGTCCGAGTCACCAAAGGAGTGTCCGAGTCGAGTCCGAGTCATCATTACCTGTGTTTGAGTCCGAGTCCAACTCTGAGTCACCCAAGAAGAGTCCAAGTCAAGTCCGAGTCACAAGTCTTCATGTATTAATCTTAGTGGATATATTTGTTGAAATGTAGCTGTAGCTCCTCTACATTGCTTTTATCCTGTCATGTTATACTAATGTTTCTATGGAACTGCTGTGAAGCGAGTTTGGCTACACTTATTGTATAAAAGGTGCTATACAAATATAAAGCTTATTACTAATATTAATATTATTATTATTATTATTATTATTATTATTGTAAATGACCTTTAATATGTCTAACTATATTTAAAATGTGTTACATTTTAGAGAAGTGATTATATTTGTATGGTAAAGTTTTCGTTTTGCACTTTTATTTTGATAGTAATAAGATCGGGACTCTTATTTTGAAGGAACTTTTACCGGAAGTCAAGGGACAACGGAGCAGTGTAAACACACATGTATAATGACGGATAGATGACGAATAAATTAACATATACTAAATAGTTGCATTCGGTTTTTAGCACCTGGCTGATAAGGGCACAAGCTCTTACGTTCGTAATGATTGTATACAAGTGTAGCAGGATAGACTGTTCAGCCCTATCACCACACGGGGCAACCTTTATAAAGAGGGGTCAGTGTCGCTCTTGCTCCCTCTTGCTCTTTGGCACGAAGGCCGCTTCCGGGTTCCGCTGACGTGCTTTCTCCGCTGGCACCGGTGAGTTTGCAGTGGCTGCCGTTTGTTGTACACCTAGCATGACAATTAGCCTAAATACTAAATGCATCGCTGGTTGTAGACCCTTGCAGGGATCCTGCAGCCCATGTCTGCTGCCGCTGTAAATGAAGCTCTCCTGCTGTGTGTTTGTCTGAACTTGGCCTGATCGGTAGGTAGACCTTCTGCTTGTCTCATTCTTCCTGAATAATCTTAATCTAGTATTATTATCGTAACATCACCTTAAATGTCTGCTAGGCTCTGCGCTGGAAGCCTGATAAAGAAGGACTGCTGTTTTGCCTCTACGTCTGTGTTGCATCCACGACTGCTCTACTACGAGTGTCTTGCTTGCCTGACTGAGTGTTGCCTGGAC
This sequence comes from Dissostichus eleginoides, assembly GCA_031216635.1. NCBI lineage: Eukaryota > Metazoa > Chordata > Actinopteri > Perciformes > Nototheniidae > Dissostichus > Dissostichus eleginoides. The sequence continues at coordinate 7,290,537 of CM062264.1, forward strand.
GGCTGGTCTGCCCTCACGGCTGTGTCTGTCTGCACAGCTGGCTTGCCTGCCCTACTGTGCTTCACCGCTACACTGCTGCCTAGCGGGTGTTGCTCTTGGCCTGCATTGTCTGCATTGCCTCTTGGTGTCACTGTGCCTTTGTGTCACCTTGCCCTTCACTACAGGGCCATATTTTAAACATTGTTATCGCGGACTATTTGATTAGTCTGTTTATGATTAGTTTCATTGACCCTGTTGAGTTAAGTTTGTTTTGTTTATTTAATTTAAGATTAAGTAGACTGTTAGGTTAATTTCTGTTTCTTTGGTTTAGTTGTTTTCGACCCTGTTGCTCTATATTTGTTTTGTTTATTTCAGTTAATATCAGTGAACTGATCAGTATTTTGTAGTATTATTGACTTTTTATTGTTTATCCCAGTAATTGTGTCTTGTTTGCCCCTCTTTAGTTGCTGAGAGCCAAAGGTGTGGTGCTGGTGTCCCCGGTGGCGGCTTCCCCCCTTTTTGTGTGTCGTGCTGTGCTCCCCCTGATTTTGGTGTTCCTTTGTGTGAGTGTGTAGTGATCACGGGTGCCTTAATTTACTTTGTTGGGATCCCTCTCACCCCCCGTCACCTCCATCCACTGGTAAGCCTCAGCATCCCTGAATTAAGATTTCCCCCTTTATTTCCAGTGTGTATGTTGTTCTTACTGTGTTTTTAATGATATTTTAATATATGAAATAAAACATTTGATGAATTGGAACCACGTCTCCTGCCCCTCAGTATTACGAACCTGAGTGCCTTATTGGTACTTTGAATAATTATTTCCTTGGGTGCAATTCCCAAGGTGGCGTTGTCTGGCTTTTAGTTAAATAGTATTTCAAACAATCACTCCCACGTGCCGCCACAAACTGGCGTTGTCGGCAGGATTTACTGTTTGAGGGCCGAGACGTGTGTTCCAATCTTCTTTGTTTTCTCCTATTATGGCCCTTGCTAAAAACTATTGTTAGGCAGGCAGTAATTGTTTTATATTGTGTTCAGAGGCAAAACAGCAGTTGGTTTCTTGTGAATCTGTAGTGAGTTACGTTGTTGTTTTCCTGTCCACATTCATTGCCTTTTCTCCACTTTTATTGGTAAAGGTGTAGCTATGGAGGGAGAAATGCAAGAATTGAGGGATTTAGTCGCTCAATTAAGAGCAGACAATGAGAGGATGCAGCAGGAACAGGCTGCGGCCGTGCCTGGCCCTAGTGCTGCACCTCTCCCTGCTGCTCTGCCACCTTCTGATCCTTCCAGTGCTAGTGCCCCTTTAGCGGAGAGACTGGTTTTTGTGCCCCGAGACCGAAAATGTCCCATGTTTAGGGGGAGGTCAGGCATAGGTTTGAATGATTGGATTGATGAAGTTCAGGCTTGCATGAGAGCGCGCCGTTTGTCTGCCAGCGATCAGGCCTTTTTCTTATTTGACCATCTTGAGGGAGAGGCGCGGGACGAGATAAAATATCGTTCTAGTGCAGAGAGGGAAGCCCCAGATAAGATCATTTCTGTGTTACAAGAGCTCTATGGCTGTTCTGAGTCCTATGTAGCCTTACAGGAAGCTTTCTTCTCCAGACGGCAGCAGGAGGGCGAGACCTTGCAGGAGTTCTCCCTGGCGTTGATGAGTCTCATGATGTCAGTAAAGCAACGTGCACCTAGTGACATGCAGAACGCTGAGGTTTTGCTGCGCGACCAATTTGTCGAGCATGTTATTGATGGTGCACTGCGTCGTGAGCTTAAGCAGGTTGTACGACGGCAGTCTACTGCTACGATACTTGAGGTCAGGGCGGAAGCAATCCGGTGGGAACGGGAGGGTCTGCCAGTGGGTGGGAGGGCGCGGAGTCACTCTGTCCCTTCGATTCTTGGTCTTCAGTATGGAGTCAGAAGTGGTGCTCCGGTGGTGACTAGTTCACCTCCAGTATCTGAGTGGAGCGAGATGAGAGAGATGTTAAAGCTCCAGCAAGAGCAGCTTAACCAACTGACCCAAAGCATTTCCCATTTACAGAGCTCTCAGTCTCATCAGCGCAGTTGGCCCCCTCGTAGTGGCCCCGTAATCTGTAGACGTTGTCAGCAACCCGGTCATTTTGCCAGGGAGTGCAATGTGGTACTTACTGCTCCACATGATCGGCCCTCTTCCTCTGCTCAACACTTTAGCAGGCAGAATTGCTCTGATCTACCGTCGGAAAACTAGCGCCCGCCGAATTGCAGAGCCATAGTTCGGAGGGTGTAGTCACAGGCTCAGGGTTGGTTTCAGGCTATGTAGGAGAAGCATCGAAGCTCATGTCCTCCTGTCCCCACTTAGATGTAAACATGGGTGGAGTCAACATTCCTTGCTTGGTAGACACCGGGTCCATGGTGTCTACAGTCACTGAAAGTTTCTTTACTCAGCATTTTGAGCCTTGGGGTCAAAAGAAACTCCAATCTTGCCACTGGTTGCAGCTCAGAGCAGCCAATGGGCTGGCCATTCCCTACCTCGGTTACTTGGAGCTAGACATTGAGCTCTGTGGAAAGAGGATGGCAAGCTGCGGGGTCCTGGTGGTCAAGGACCCTCCTGATGGTGTCTCCGCTGCTGTCCCTGGTATCTTGGGGATGAATGTAATCCGCAGATGTTATCAGGAGCTCTTTGGCCAGCATGGTTTAGCCCTGTTCTCCTTGCCTCCTGTATCAGGTGCTCCAGAATCTATCATTCACGCGCTTCAAAAGTGCCATCAGGCCAGTGTGCAGGCCCCTCCTGATGTTGCTGGTAAGGTCAAAGTGCGTGGCCGGAAGGCTTGTCGAATTCCTGGTGGCATGATGAAAATTGTGGCAGCCACATGCTCACAACAGTACTCCAGTGGCACTGTATTGTTTGAGCCCTTGGACTCAGGCCTTCCGGCTGGATTGCTCGCCTCTCCTGCTCTGGTTCGGGTGGAAGGAGGCACAGCATACATCCCCATTGTGAATGTAGGCTCCACAGACGTGTTGCTCTACTCCCGCACTGTGGTAGGCACCTTGGATGAGGTTAAGGTGGTCAACTTACCTGCTGGTGTCACAGAAGTTCCTTCAGTGGTGGCTACAGTGGCATCACAGGCTCTGTCTACATCTGCACAGGACCATATAAATGCCATGGACCTATCTGCCTTGCCTGCTGAGGAGCAGTTAGAGGTGCGGTCTCTCCTTACCAGGCACACCTCCATCTTTTCTGCCCACGATGGGGACTTGGGTTGCACCAACCTGATGGCTCATGACATTCCTCTCCTTGACGACATCCCAGTGAGGCAACGCTATAGGCGCATTCCTCCGTCTGAGTATGAGGTGGTCAAAGATCACATCAACCAACTCCTTGAAGCACAGGTCATAAGGGAGAGTAGCAGCCCCTATGCGTCCCCCATCGTGCTTGTTAAAAAGAAGGATGGCAGTCTGCGCATGTGTGTGGACTACAGACAGCTGAACAACAAGACCAGGAAGGACGCTTTTCCTCTTCCTCGCATTGAGGAGTCTCTTGATGCACTGACCGGTGCCCGCTGGTTTTCCACTATGGACCTAGCCAGTGGGTATAACCAGGTTCCAGTTTCTGAGGCAGACCGGCCCAAAACTGCGTTCTGCACTCCATTTGGCCTCTTTGAATGGAATCGAATGCCCTTTGGACTCTGCAATGCCCCCAGCACCTTCCAGAGGTTGATGCAGCGGATTTTCGGCGACCAACAATGCCAATCCCTGCTTCTGTATCTTGATGACATCGTGGTCTTCTCCTCTACTGTCAAACAACATCTAGAGAGGTTGGAGGTGGTGCTGGGGAGGCTGAAGCAGGAAGGTCTTAAGGCAAAGCTTTCAAAGTGTGCTTTCTTCCAACGAGAAGTGCTTTATTTGGGTCATGTGATTTCTGACCAGGGAGTCTCCACCGATCCCAGTAAGATAGAGGTGGTAGCCAATTGGCCGCCCCCCACTAACGTTTCCAAGCTGCGGTCGTTTCTTGGCTTCGCCAGTTACTACCGGCGGTTTGTGGAGGGTTTTGCCAAATTGGCGGCCCCTCTACACAAGCTGGTGGCTGAATTGGGAGGCACCAAGACTAGAAAGAGGTCAGAGCGCCTCATCGCTGAAAACTGGACTGAGGAGTGTCATGGGAGCTTTGAGGCACTCAAAAACAAGCTCACCACAGCACCTGTGCTTGCATACGCCGACTTCTCCCGTCCTTTCATCTTGGAGGTGGACGCGAGCCACTGCGGCTTGGGGGCAGTCTTGTCACAGGAGCAGGGTGGTAAAGTGAGGCCCATCGCTTATGCCAGCCGTGGTCTGAGGCCCACGGAGCGCAACATGACTAACTACAGCTCCATGAAGTTGGAATTCTTGGCGCTCAAGTGGGCCATGACAGAAAAATTCAGGGAGTATCTCCTTGGCCAGAAGTGCGTAGTCTTCACAGACAATAATCCACTTAGCCACTTGTCATCTGCAAAGCTTGGGGCCACAGAACAACGTTGGGCATCCCAACTTGCTTCATTTGACTTTGAAATAAAGTATCGCTCCGGGAAAAGCAATGTTAATGCTGATGCCCTGTCCCGTCAGCTCCCGCCTGGGGTGCAAGATCTGGAAGCTATGCTCCCTAGTACCTCCATCCCCAGACCTCTACAGCAAGCACTGCTAGTGCCGCTGGGCGGAGCCACACAAATGACGGTCACAGCCTTGCCTCATCATACGCCATCAGACATCGGAGCACTCCAGCAAGCGGACCCTGTCCTCGAGGAGCTCTTGGTGTTCTGGAGGCGTAGGCAGCGCCCGAACCGCGATGAACGAAAGCAGATGTCTCGGCCAGCCTTGGCACTTCTTCGTCAATGGGACCGACTAGCTGAGACTGATGGGGTCCTCTATCGCCAGGTCTTTCGCCCTGATGGTGCTGAGACAGTGTTGCAGTTGCTTGTACCTGCTTCTCTGAGGGAGCAGGTGCTCACTGAAGTACATCAGAGGCATGGCCATCAAGGTGTTGAAAGAACCTTGGAGCTACTCAGGCAGCGGTGTTACTGGCCCGGCATGTCCTCAGAGGTTGTGCAATGGTGCCAGTCCTGTGAGAGGTGCCAGTTTGCCAAGGACAACCAATCAGGGTCTCGTGCTTTCATGGGACACTTGCTTGCTTCTCGACCCAATGAGATTCTAGCCATTGATTACACGGTGTTGGAACCTACTAGTCATGGATTAGAAAATGTTCTGGTGATGACTGATGTGTTTAGTAAATACACGTTAGCTATCGCCACCCGTGATCAACGAGCTGCCACTGTGGCTCAAGTTTTGGTCACAGAATGGTTCTCCAAGTTCGGTGTCCCAGCCCGGATACATTCCGACCAGGGCCGAAACTTTGAGAGCACACTGATTCAGCAGTTGTGTGGCCTCTATGGCATTGAAAAGTCCCGCACAACTCCATACCATCCGGCGGGCAACGGTCAATGTGAGCGGTTTAACCGGACCCTTCATAACTTGCTGCGTACTCTGCCTGTATCCCGGAAGCGGGAATGGAACTCCTGCTTGCCACATGTACTGTACTCTTATAACACCACCCCCCATCAGTCGACTGGGGAATCTCCATTCTTTTTGATGTTCGGGCAGGAACCGAGGCTCCCTGTTGACTTCCTGCTGGGCAGAGTCCAGGATCCAGTTGGTGGTACCGTCCATGAATGGATTCAGGAGCACCAGACCCACTTGCAGATTGCCTTCGAAGGGGCCAGAGAGAGGCTAAGAGTCGCAGCAGAGCGCCGAAAAAGGAGCCATGACCAACATGTCCGAGACACCCCATTGAAGGAGGGCCAACTGGTGTTGTTGCGAGACTACAGTGCGAGAGGTCGCCATAAGATAAGGGATATTTGGAGCTCTGTCCGGTACAGAGTCCTAAAACCACCGAAAGAGGGAGGCTGTGTGTACACAATTGCACCTGCAGATGACTCGAGCAAAGTCAAACAGGTCCACCGAATGCTGTTAAAGGCATTGGTTGGAGCAGCCCCCCCAAGTAGTTCTTCTGTCCCCGTCCCAACTCCTCATGACCAACCACTGTCAGAGGACGAGCTGTCATGCAATGGTGACCTGTTGGTATTGATGCCTGAAGCCCCTCACCCTTCCCCAACCAGTACAGCGGTGCTCACCCGAAACACCCCTCGGTTGCCTGTCCCACCATCTTATCCGGAAGTTGCTGAGGCCGGCCCTTCAGGGGTTCCTGCTGCAGTTCCAGAGTTACCATCTACCCGCTTGTCTTTTCCAGCAGCCTCTTACCCTGATGCTACCGAAGTGACAATACGACGGACAACACGGTCAACCGCTGGTCAGCATCCCAATGTACATCATCTTCCAATGCCTCTAGGAGGTTTGGCACCTGCGGCTCGAAACCCTCCTGGTCCAACATCTAATGCGGTTTCTGTTATTTTTAGACCTTGGAACTAGGTTTGGTACATTTAGCACTGATTGGTCCATCGTCGGGGCGTCGATGCAAACAAGGGGGGTAGATTGTAGCAGGATAGACTGTTCAGCCCTATCACCACACGGGGCAACCTTTATAAAGAGGGGTCAGTGTCGCTCTTGCTCCCTCTTGCTCTTTGGCACGAAGGCCGCTTCCGGGTTCCGCTGACGTGCTTTCTCCGCTGGCACCGGTGAGTTTGCAGTGGCTGCCGTTTGTTGTACACCTAGCATGACAATTAGCCTAAATACTAAATGCATCGCTGGTTGTAGACCCTTGCAGGGATCCTGCAGCCCATGTCTGCTGCCGCTGTAAATGAAGCTCTCCTGCTGTGTGTTTGTCTGAACTTGGCCTGATCGGTAGGTAGACCTTCTGCTTGTCTCATTCTTCCTGAATAATCTTAATCTAGTATTATTATCGTAACATCACCTTAAATGTCTGCTAGGCTCTGCGCTGGAAGCCTGATAAAGAAGGACTGCTGTTTTGCCTCTACGTCTGTGTTGCATCCACGACTGCTCTACTACGAGTGTCTTGCTTGCCTGACTGAGTGTTGCCTGGACGGCTGGTCTGCCCTCACGGCTGTGTCTGTCTGCACAGCTGGCTTGCCTGCCCTACTGTGCTTCACCGCTACACTGCTGCCTAGCGGGTGTTGCTCTTGGCCTGCATTGTCTGCATTGCCTCTTGGTGTCACTGTGCCTTTGTGTCACCTTGCCCTTCACTACAGGGCCATATTTTAAACATTGTTATCGCGGACTATTTGATTAGTCTGTTTATGATTAGTTTCATTGACCCTGTTGAGTTAAGTTTGTTTTGTTTATTTAATTTAAGATTAAGTAGACTGTTAGGTTAATTTCTGTTTCTTTGGTTTAGTTGTTTTCGACCCTGTTGCTCTATATTTGTTTTGTTTATTTCAGTTAATATCAGTGAACTGATCAGTATTTTGTAGTATTATTGACTTTTTATTGTTTATCCCAGTAATTGTGTCTTGTTTGCCCCTCTTTAGTTGCTGAGAGCCAAAGGTGTGGTGCTGGTGTCCCCGGTGGCGGCTTCCCCCCTTTTTGTGTGTCGTGCTGTGCTCCCCCTGATTTTGGTGTTCCTTTGTGTGAGTGTGTAGTGATCACGGGTGCCTTAATTTACTTTGTTGGGATCCCTCTCACCCCCCGTCACCTCCATCCACTGGTAAGCCTCAGCATCCCTGAATTAAGATTTCCCCCTTTATTTCCAGTGTGTATGTTGTTCTTACTGTGTTTTTAATGATATTTTAATATATGAAATAAAACATTTGATGAATTGGAACCACGTCTCCTGCCCCTCAGTATTACGAACCTGAGTGCCTTATTGGTACTTTGAATAATTATTTCCTTGGGTGCAATTCCCAAGGTGGCGTTGTCTGGCTTTTAGTTAAATAGTATTTCAAACAATCACTCCCACGTGCCGCCACACAAGCAAGGGTGTGCAATAAACAGATACCATCAGTTAGAGAGTCTGACCATCATTCAGCCGAGGACGCTACAATTATTATAGTGAATGTTTAAATTCTATCAATAAAGATTAAGCCCCAGAAAGCAAGTGGCTACTTAGCATGCAAAATGACGACATTCTGCATGTTAAGTAGCCATGTGCTTTCGTGTTATCGTCTGAATCTTTATTTATTGATTAGATCACATTACTCTGATGCTAGGTGTTGGAGCTATATATCTCTTTATATTATTTAATAGTTTAACATTTATTTTCTTGCTGTTTATAGTGTTTATTGTAAATGTATTCTTAGTTAGCGTCATAAGTTAAAGTAGTTTCTATGCTTTTATTTTGAAGGCATGTTTGGGCACTGGGTGATTAGAGCACCTCGTGTAATTGTATATATTGGAGACAGGTGGGTGGTGGGAGCCAGAGCACTAGTAGGCAAACGGTTTTTTACCAGGGTGTTTCAAGCCACACAAAGGAAAGCCATAGGAAAGGCTTAAGGACAGGAGATATAGGAAACCTGTTCATTGTACTTTGTTACTGGAATAAAATGCACAAATGGAGGTTTTGTCTGGACTTGGATGATCATTGCCCTGCGTAAGATCCGCTAACTAGTGCCTCAGCGGCTGTTTTATTTGATATGATTTTGGCCACTACACTAGTGTTCAAGACAGCCTATATGTCTGAACTCGATCCTTAGAGTAATGTGTTACGGAGCCTTCTCTTCAATCTTTTTTCCACATAAAGAGCATTTTGCGCTGCTCTTTTCCAATGTGGAAGCAGAATGTGTGAAAGCATACAGCACGATGCGGGGTGTGTCTCTGGACATCTTTAGACTGGAATAGCGGGGCCCAGTACGTGAACTCGCCTCGCAGGTGCACACGCCAGGACAGAGTAGCCTACATCTGACTCCAGACAGAACTTGCTCGAGTCCAAGTCGGAGCGTCAATGTACAAGTCGAGTCCGAGTCATCGTGGGTGAAAAATTCACGAGTCCGAGTCAGAGTCATCGTGCGCGAGAATTCACGAATGCGCGAGTCGAGTCACGAGTCCTGAAAATCCAGTCCAGGACTCGAGTACTCAGTGGCGGTGTTACCGAATAAAATGTGGGACGAACAACTGGTGATATTCTATAACGGTAGGCAGATGTATGTGTATGAGGTGACTGGGGATGTGTGTTCAAAACATTGCAAGCTTGAATAAATCATTTAAACCATTTATTTTTGCCAGACTTATTACTGAATATCATTCTTAATGTGATACCAAGTCCATCTGAGACCTGTGTACACCTTCAGACAGCCTCCAAGTGAAGCACACGTTGTTTACTCACAGTTTGAAAGCAGCGTGGAGAAGTCTTCAGCTGTGGAGAGCTCCGCCCAGGATAAATTGTGATACGACTTCTGTGGCTTGTTCTTGTTGTCAGTCTTATATTTGTATCATATATCGTTATTAATATGATGTCGAGTTGATTTGAGACCCGTTTATACTTTCATACAGTCTGTTAGTGAAACATACAGTCTGTCTGAGTTGTTTACACCCATCTCCAACGCAGCGTGGAGAGCTGTGGTAAACTGTGATCCGCTCAGATTAAACTGTGATACGACTTCTGTGGCTATCAACCAGCAATCATGTGAAATATTAAAGACTACAGACATTTATCCCTTATCAAAATGGTATTCTGCACTTTGCCGCACTTATCCAGATAAAATGTGACTCTTTACTTGGTTAACTTTCGTTATGCATCGATACAGCGACACCGAATGACGAGGGTACTCTAGGCTACGTTGAGAACTAGAAACACATATATTCATATTTTTTCACACTGTTAACATGTTTTCGTTTCTAACTTAACGTTTATGCGTTTATCTATGTGGTCTTTGTTCTCATGTGTTTTATCTATTTCTGTGTAACTTGGTAATATTAATTCCTTGTTATTGTTGTCTTTCCATGACAGATGATTATAGCTACTACATAACGAAACACATGGCCTGATTTGCATATTTGAACTTAATGTGTGCACTAGAATACATAATACGTAAAATGACCACTTATCACAAAATAATGTAGGCTCGCAGGCTGATAAACTAGGATATCTGATCTCGGTGGGTGGGTGTTAATGATGCTCAGTCAGTATATACTATTTCAAAGCAAATGCCAACTATAATATGTATATTATATGGCTTAAAGTGTACATACATTCGCTCACATTATAAAAGATGGTCGGGTTGAATTGTTCTGACTCTTTTAACAATGTTAATATGACAAAATAATCTGTGATGACAGACTACATCGTAGCGATCCGTGGCTCACTCATAACGCGCATGGCACGAGGGATTTGTGCTGTTGGGACTCGGGTTTGAGTCCAGCATGAACTTTTTTATTATTTTCATGTCGATGGACACTGAATAATATTTTTGAATAGAGGATTCATAATATTGTTTGCCGAGAACAAAATTTACGATCAAGCAGCATTTTAAATTCTAAATATCTCTGCAAATGTAGCAATGACATTTCTGCTTCTATCTTTGCAAAACGAGTAAACAGTCACATTTTATCTGGATAAGTGCGGCAAAGTGCAGAATACCATTTTGATAAGGGATAAATGTGTGTAGTCTTTAATATTTCACATGATCGCTGGTTGATAGCCACAGAAGTCGTATCACAGTTTAATCTGAGCGGATCACAGTTTACCACAGCTCTCCACGCTGCGTTGGAGATGGGTGTAAACAACTCAGACAGACTGTATGTTTCACTAATGGCGCGTTTCCACTACAGCGCGGAGCCCGGCCTCGCTCGGCCTCGTTAGGCCTTGTTAGGACCAGCTCACTTGATGGCGCGTTTCCATTACAGTTTAGGAACTGGGGCAGTAACTATAGTAACGCAGTGTAGGCGGAGCGATTGGCTTTTTGGTGGGCGGAGTCACGCTGCTTAAAACTGCCGTGACGACTTATTTGTTAGAAGTGAGCTTTAGAACAGATAGGGACACAACGCTTTCAAGCAAATAACAGAGCGTTAGAAAAAACGTACCATGCAGAGACTCCAGTAACGCCGTTGCAGAGTCCAGGCCTCCATCCCTCCCAACGCTAGCCGGTCTATGGCCGTAAATGGTGTCCATTAGCTCAAACCACTTCCAGTTTTTCCTACTGGCACCACTCGTGTTGTTATTATCTTTGACCAAGCGATATTCACTCTTCATCTTTTTGAGTTTTTCCCTACACTGCACGACAGTCCTCGAGTAGCCGCTTGTGGACATCTGTGTAGAGACCTCCTGAAATACTTTAATATTGCGAGTTGTCCCGTCGAGCTCCCGCTGGATCTTATCATCTGCAATGTAATGTAGGAACGTCGTCACTTCCTCGACCAACCACGGCGTGCTTTTCTTTGCCATTTTAGCTCCTCTGTTGACAAAAATGCTGTTTATAAAAATGCTGCAAGCTTCGCTATATATATATGCAACGCTAGGGATTATCTCGCGCGCCGATTGTGACGATTCTCTCTGACCAATCAGCAGTCGAGAGTGTTGACGTCACAACTCAGCCTGGTTGTTCCTGGCCCTAGAACCACGATTTTATGAGGCCAGAAAAACTGTGAATTAGGACCCGCCGGCCGGTACTAGGCCAAGTGGAAACGCAACCAAAGTCGGGCCGCTGACGTCACAGCCCTCTTAAACCGGGCTCCGCGCTGTAGTGGAAACGCGCCATAACAGACTGTATGAAAGTATAAACGGGTCTCAAATCAACTCGACATCATATTAATAACGATATATGATACAAATATAAGACTGACAACAAGAACAAGCCACAGAAGTCGTATCACAATTTATCCTGGGCGGAGCTCTCCACAGCTGAAGACTTCTCCACGCTGCTTTCAAACTGTGAGTAAACAACGTGTGCTTCACTTGGAGGCTGTCTGAAGGTGTACATAGGTCTCAGATGAACTTGGTATCACATTAAGAATGATATTCAGTAATAAGTCTGGCAAAAATAAAGGGTTTAAATGATTTAGGCCTATTCAAGCTTGCAATGTTTTGAACACACATCCCCAGTCACCTCATGTGTCTTTTTGTAGTCCTCGCTGTACGCGTCCGGATATCGGCATCGCAACAACAACCTCACACACTGGTACTGAATGTGCATCAAAGTGTTCCTATCCAGCCAAATATACCAAAAGATGAATGTTAACGACAGAAGAAGTGATCGAAATGTGTATTTCCTGGTTATTCGACAAAGGCCACGCCCCTGATACATCTGCCTACCGTTATAGAATATCACCAGTTGTTGTCCCACATTTTATTCGGTAACAGCGGCGCCAGGGTATTTTTGTTGGGTAATCTATGGGAGGGCTAACCCAGTGGTTCTCAAACTTTTTCTGTCAGGCCCCCCCTTTGGAGAAAAAAAAAAGTCGGGCCCCCCCCAACATTTATTAAAATTAGGGCTGTCAGTCGATTAAAATATTTAATCGCGATTAATCGCATGATTGTCCATAGTTAATCGCGATTAATCGCAAATTAATCGCACATTTTTATCTGTTCTAAATGTACCTTAGAGGGATATTTTTCAAGTTTTTAATACTCTTATCAACATATGAGTGGACAAATATGCTTTATGCAAATGTTTGTTTATTATCATTTGAACATTACAAATATTCGCCTCAATTCAACCTGGAACCTCTCTCATACAATACAGTGTGTGTGTGTGTGTGTGTGTGTGTGTGTGTGTGTGTGTGTGTGTGTGTGTGTGTGTGTGTGGTGTGTGTTGGTGTTGTGTGGTGTGTGTGTGTGTGTGTGTGTGTGTGTGTGTGTGTGTGTGTGTGTGTGTGTGTGTGTGTGTGTGTGACACTGTGATGGATCGTGGAGACATTGTGATGGATCGTGGGAGCTATGTGCAACTCAAGGCATATGCTCGAACGGGAGCTGCCTGGACGCTGCAATCATGTTGCGCGCACTATCCGTGCTGAGTGTGCTGACTTTTCGTGCAATGTCCCACTGTCTGGCTGGCTACCTGCATAAAGTCAAGTGCTCGGCGCAGTTGTCGGCGAAATGTCGCTCCTCTGTTTTCATTGAAACAGCTCCCTATATCCGTTAGCGCAGCTAGCTAGCACCAGATGCTAACAACAACAATACACGTAAGGTGTGCGAGTTCTCTCTCTCTCGCTCGCGCCACACACACACACACCCTCCCGGTCCTCCCGATGGCCAGTCCGGGCCTGCCGGTGAGCGTGGAAGTGTGGTCTGCCGCAAGCGGGCGGCAGGAGCGGGGCTGTCAGCGTCAGCTTGTAGATGGTATTTTAAACTCGATGCGCTCTGAAACTACGGGGCGGCCGAGGACAAAAAATACACATGCGTTAATCGCGTTAAAATAATTAGTGGCGTACATTTTTTTTGCGTTAACGCGTTATTAACGCGTTAACTTGACAGCCCTAATTAAAATACATCAATATGAACGTGAGCATTCCTTTAAAAAAAAAAAATCACTTTGCTAGAACAGTGATAATAAACCAATATTCCATAAGTCTGTGTGCTCAAAAAAATAAATACATAATACAATTGTGCAATCCCTTTGCTAGAACAATAAGTTATAATACTTTGCCACTTTGCAAAGAAAATGCTGATATTTGGCAAAAAAGTGTGTGTTATCACAGCATTAGTGGCTGCAATGAGCCTGTTTTGCACTGCACATTTCTTCAAAACGGGGTTGCAGGCTCAGTGGCGGCGCCAGAGATTTATTTTGGGGGTGCTGTGGGGTAGCTTGACGTTTCATAGAGGGTGCTCGAACATTTAGGGTTTCCCATTAATGTACCGGGCGCTACAGTGGAATGTTCTACTGCAACACTCCACACGCAAATACACAGTGTACCCACGACTGTTACAATGAAGGCTCGATAATCAGCTCACGGCATATAGGTGTAAGCAGGGGGTAAAGTGCTATTTTTATAGGTGGTGTGTGGACCTCACATAGGGTCGCTCGCTCACGCAGGCACACAAAATGGCTCGTTCCACACACACACAGAGCCGAGCTTGAATGAAACACAGAGACCCAGACGTAATTGTACCGTACTGTATCATATTATTTTCGTATCAATAATTTTTCAAATTATGATTTATTTTTTATAAATAACCATTTTTCCTCCTGGTCTCTCGCCCCCCCCCTGTCATGCCTCTGTGCCCCCCTAGGGGGGGGGCGCGCCCCACACTTTGAGAACCACTGGGCTAACCCATACAGTGGTGGGGCTCAAGTCAGTATTTGCAATGTAATTACATACACGCTATATCGCCCGCCCCTTGACAGTGAAACGCCACGCGTGAGGTTTAGATTATTTCCCTGTCTCAATCAAAATGGAACTGTATGAAATAAAACGGCACATTTGTCTTGTAGTAAATAAAAAGGGATCACTGTGAACGTGACGTATAATAGTACACGTTGAAGATCCAATGGGGATACTGAATGGCGGTTTCAATTGATCTCAATCAATAAGGCATGACGCAGACCCAACGTTTCGTTGCTCTGATTGGCTGTAGGTCTATTCAAATTGCATTCGGAGGCATTTTGATCTGACCGCGGCCGTGCTGATATTATAACGCCAGAGAATTTCCACACCTTTCGTGTATAAAACTCCCCCACTACTTAGACTATTCCTTGCACCCCTCTTCTAGCATAACCCCGAATGGTCTCAACCATATTGCATCAGTAACGTGCACTTGTTGTTACAGCAGGATCAGTTTGTGTGTTGTGGACACGACCCGTATATTTTCGCAATCCGTGTTCTCAACATTTAGCATGTTGCTTATTATTTAATTTAATTTGCTTACTTTAACATCACTTTTCAAGGTGGGGCTAAGGTGGGGCTAAGCCATTTCTTGGTATGGCTGTAGCCTACCCCAGCCATACCCTGGCGCCGCCACTGCAAGTACTCCATCTCTGTATACTATGACTTTTTTCCGACGTGCTATACTATGACATTTTTCAACTTTTTCGACATACTTTACTATAACTTTTTTTCGACATACTATACTACTATGTATAGTATGCCTACTCTGACTTTTCTTTTTTACATAAAAATTTTCTTTTTTTACCTTTCGACAACAATTGAACATTTTAATTAAGTATGAGATCTTAGTAGTTCTTCCACCACTGATTAATTAACACATGCGAAAGCAGGGGAAAAGTTAGCAAAGAAACAAAAGAGCAAACTGCACATTAAACGTAAACGAGTAAACACTTGAATGTGACAGAGAGCGATCATAACAATGAATAGAGAGCAGTTCTACCCATCACATTCACTGAATGTTAAACCCGTTTAAGTTTTCCAATCTCTCTATCTACTGTCTCAAAAGTACGCATTTTTATATGTATGTGTAAGTGAAACCAAAAGGATAACAAATTGTGAGATGATCCAGAAAGGAGAATCACCCTTTATTGCACCGGTGCTTTAGGGTTCAGGAGCCTCCGTTTGGTTCATATACACTGTAACAGCCAAACACTCCAGCACTAATATGATTCTACAAACAGTAAGGCAGCAGGGGGAGGAGGAGGAGGAGGAAGACGAGGAGGAGGAGGGGGAGGAAATAATACACAGGGAGGAGGTGTGGGTCGCTTTGTTAAACTGATTATGTGATGAGTGGAAAGAGCAGATTTTATTCCTCCAGAGAGCTTTCCAACAAGACTCTTGAGAATTAACTGCAGTATCTGCTCTGCTTCAGGGAATCAGGACTGTGTGTGTGTGTGTGTGTGTGTGTATGTTTATGTGTGTGTGTGTGTGTTTCGTATGTGTTTAGCTGAAAGTGATTTACAGTACGGACTACGGAGAACAACGCCTTGAGGGTTTTTGGGTACTGACACCTGTGACAACAAGCTGCGTATGCATGTCCATTCTCTACTCTGTGTGTTAGTGTGTGTGTGTGCAGCCCCGTGTTTGTTTCGATCAAAGCCGTGATATTATGCAAGCTTTTAAGTGCTGTCGAGTGCTTGTGGGTTATAGTGGCTTTTGGAGAGAGGAGATAAGGATTTGCGTGGGCCTAATTACAATGTTAGCACACACACACACACACACACCACACACACACACACACACACTCACTGTGGAGTATTCTATTCCAAATTGAATTGACTGGATCCACAATAAAACTGCTTCCTTTTATCCACAGCTGACTAAAAGTGAAATCTTAAAAAGTATTAAGGTGAAAACATTTATCCTTTTTGTAGCACATGGGGGTATAGGATAAAATAAAGCAATGTGTATTGTACATGCGTATTAACTGTTATTTTTATTCTTGGGTGTTTGGTAGAAAACATTTTCTTTTAGTTTTGCAAAGATATATGGACACTAAAACATTCTATGATCCAGGCCCTTATAGCAGCAAATGCTCAAGAAGAACATAAAACATATAGGCTGTTTCACCAGCACACACATGAGCAAGTTAGATTTTTTTCTTAAAAAACTTTGTGTTTAAATTGATTTTTATTTACTTTTGCATGACAATTTTTATATAAAGATGTATTTTGATACTTTTACTATTAAGCAATGTCTCTACAGTTTTGTGGGGGCCTTTATTACGGCTTCTGACCAATCAGAATACTCAATTCTGATTGGTCAATTTGGACCTTCCATAGTTGGTTATTTTCCGCTAGCAGAACGCTGCTAAGGAGAACATTACCATTTCTCCGGAGGATTATGGGACTATGGGCAGCCATATCAATAAATCAATCGTATTGTCTGCTTAATTTTTACGTCAGCTGTGGACAACAAACATTTGTTTGCTCCATGGAATACTTTTAAAATATTCCCTTTTATATTTGTGGAGAGCAAAACACTTTGGCTTCATGATGGCTAAACTGTCCCCAGTAAAGAAAAGACGCAATAGAGGGAAAGAGGTTAAACACAGAGTGCTGGACGTCAGAGAAATCAACAGAAGAAGACAGGAAGTAAACACTAAAGGGAACAGCAGAAGAAAACAGACAGGAAGTGAACACTAAAGGGAACAGCAGAAGAAGACAGACAGGAAGTGAACACTAAAGGGAACAGCAGAAGAAGACAGACAGGAAGTAAACACTAAAGGGAAAAGCAGAAGAAGACAGAAAGGAAGTGAACACTAAAGGGAACAACAGAAGAAGACAGACAGGAAGTGAACACTAAAGGGTAGGCAGAAGAAGACAGACAGGAAGTAAACACTAACTGGAACACAGTATTGGCTCTGGCAGTGTTTAAAGACTGGTTAATGGAAAATAAAATGCGAACAGATTTGGACAGTTACAGAAAACGATAGTTACGTCTATAACTACGGTTCTATGAGTCCCGGATGACCGCCAGAGGCGGTGCTTTATCACTGGATATGTCCATTGCGCGCAAGCGCAGCTCGAGTACCAATAACAACAAAGTCACCTGTGACCCACGTGTCGTCAGAGGATCTGTTCCCAGAGTCTTCTCGCGAGCACACAAGAATTCTGAGTGACAGGATACTCTGCCGGTCATCTGGGACTCATAGAACCGTAGTTACAGACGTAACTATCGTTCTATTTCGTCCCTACTGACCGCCAGAGGCAGTGCTTTAGCACTGGATGACTTATACCAACCATGTCATGAAGAATCCAAGCCCTTGCTTACTACTGGAAGCAGCGGAGCTTGGCAAAAGGACCACGCCCAAAGGATGGGGCGACTTCTGGCATTCTCCAGGTTTTATCGGGTGATAAAACCTGGAGAATGCCATAAGACGCCCACGACGCCGCGGCGCAGATGTTCTCCAGGGGCACCCCTCTCAGGGCAGCCCAAGATGTTGAGATGCTCCTTGTAGAGTGGCATCTCAGCCCTGATGGCAGGGGGCGGCCACTGGCCCCATAGGCACGTGAGATGGTATCAACAACCCAGTGGGGCAGCCGCTGTTTAGAGGGCACAAACTGTTTCAGTGCCGCCATGGCAAACGAAGAGCTGCTCCGACTGCAGTAGCATCGATATACGCCCTTAGGGCACCCACAGGGCACAGCAACTCCGACGTGCCGTTCTCCTGAATGTCAAAGCGTGCCAGCTGGACAGGCTAATTGAAGTGGGTTTGTGGAAGCACCTTGGCAGGAACGCCACATTTGCCCAAAGGGCAACACCTGAATATAGCCACGGTACTCTCGCGCAGCGAGAAGATGAAAGGAACAGATCCTCTGACGACACCGGCAGATATAGCCGGTGTCACGTGGGTCACAGGTGACTTTGTTGTTATTGGCACTCGAGCTGCGCATGCGTGCGATGGACATATCCAGTACTAAAGCACCGCCTCTGGCGGTCTGTAGGGACGAAATAGAACCTCGATCAGAGCTGCCTTCATTTTAAGTTACGTTGCTCTCGCCGCAATTCCAGCCGTTGGTACCAAGTGGAACGGATCATTTTTTTCTTAACGGAAGCAATATGAAAATTTTTAAGTAAAAAAAAAAAATGTTTACTCAATATTGTGAGTCAAGCCGGTTAATTTAGGGAGGCTGATCACCCTGCCTATGTTTATTTTCATGAATGACCGCCCCGCTGCATATTATCCCTTACATAATGAATAAATCAAATTAACATTGAATGATTACAGTGTGTCTATACTTCCAAGAGGCATCTTTAACTTATTTGAAACTGTGTGTGTGGGTGTGTGTGTGGATGATGCACCTGGTCCTCCTCCCCGCCTCCCTCCTCATCATAGTTGAGGACGTTCTCCCGGATGTCCTCCCAGCCGTCGTGGTGGGCGGAGACGTGGTACACGCCTTCCTTCAGCCCCTTGTAGCTCCTCCAGCGCGTGTACAGGAAGATGCCCAGCAGCAGCACTGCAGACAGACAGATGAAGAGGTTCATCAGTGTGGGCATTAGAATTGACAATTTCAATGATTAAGATCCTTCAGCCAATTAAGGTGCGGCCCCAGAGAGAGGGGCTGCCTGATGGAGTCGGCCTTGCGCATCATTTGACCAAAATGTGATGTGAAATGTGATGAGTTGTGGGGGATAATGATGCTCTGGGTCCAGGAGTTCAAAACTTTTAATCCCTATCTGATCAGATCAGATTTGGATTTTGGGTAGTTCAAAACCAAAAAACAGGATTAGGATCACTTTGGTATCCGATCAGATCAGGAAATCCAATCCAAGCTTTAATCTGGATCAAATCTTCAAAATGGGTAGTTCAAACCGACCACACAGGATTGGGATCAGTTTGATCCCAAAAAACTGGATTATCCTGATCCCACCAGAGGGGTGGATTTCCAGTGGATTACCAGAGCAAAATCTACTGTACAATTTATTTAAAAATATGTTTCAATATAAATAAGATGGCAAAGTTTGTTAACTGAAATAATACACAATTTTTAGCCTTCATGGCAAATCAATTTTATTTTTCATTTTTTGCTCACGTTTGTGGTGGCCTATTTTGTTTTCAACCAAATGTTGATGACATAAATGTTTATGCTCATAAAAGTATCACAACAAAGATTGTCAATCACAAATGTAATTTAGATTAAAGAAAAAATATCTTCAACAAAAAAAAAGTCCATCATCTGTCATCACCTTTCAAAAGTAATTGCGGACAATAGATGTCTCTGCAATGTGGTCTCTTGTCTTCCTTGTATTATTTTTCATGTCCACTAGATGGAGATCGGTAGGATTAAAGCACTGATATTCAGGATCTAGTAATCTTAAAAAATCGTAATCTGGATTAGGGTGATCCTATCCTGAATTGCTTTGAACTACAGGGACAAAATCTGGCCGATTTGTCTGATCCTGGATCACAAAAAATGGGATTTCAAAATCTGATCGGATCTGATTGAGATTAAAAGTTTTGAACTCCTGGGCCCTGGGGTTCAAGATAACAAGATTATTTCTTAGCTGCCATTTGATCAAATATATTTCAAAGAAGGTTTTTTTCACTCAAGTGCATCTGTTGGAGGCCACCAGTATATTACACACACACACATACACACACTTCCTTTCAAACAGAGTCAACATCCTTCCAAGCAATATTCATCCTATTTTATTTACTTGTGGAAGAGAGATGTCAAAGATTACCAGGGCTAGCAAACATTTTGTATTTATGCACCATGGGAAGTGTTCCACCTGAGCAGGAGTTTTTGACAGCTGAATTGGCTAAAGTGAACAAACTGTGGAAATGATTTTAAGTTGGAATATGCAAAATTAGGCTTTTAGAGGAAAACCTCAGTCCTCACTTTAAGGACGTCAAACAATAATGACCCACACAACCCGCTTTGGTGTGTGCAAATGATAAACTAACTGTAGTGTAAACCCAACTGCGTGAAAAATATATATTTTTTAAAAATATTTATTTTTAAGCCAAACAAGTAGTTTATTTACAAAAAATTAACATTATTAGAGAAGGCGCGAAGCAAGACATTTAAACCCTCAACTCGCTAACTCAGTTTACTGAAGCAATCAAATAATTTGTGTCATTTTTTCATAGACTTCCATAGAACAAGAACTACTTTTTTCAACCTGTGGAGTCACCCAATGTTTGCCTAAAGAGAGAATGCAGGTTCAAGGCACTTCTGCATTTTCTGCACTTTCCACATTAGCGTCTGCATGAGACTTGGTTTTGAACTAACTTTAATGTAAACCCATTTGAGTAATTACAAGACTTTCAGAGCCACAAAAGTAGTTTTAAGAGCGAAATAGTCATGTTCCTACATCAGTGACTTTCAAATCCTTTTCAGCCCAAACTAAATCCTTTTTGTATACCTAACAAGTCGTTTTATTGCCTGAACTCCTAACCTACATTTTACGTAAGCTACTTGTTAAACCAAAGTTATATCATGACAAAATTAATTTGACTTGAGGAAGACTTAAAACTGGTGATTGAGACCATCAACTTATTAGGATAAAGTTTACGGAAGCAATAAACAAAAATAAAAGTAGGGCCATTTTTTTCATAGACTTCCATACAAGAAGGACTACTTTTTGCAACCAGTGGAGTTGCCCCCTGCTGGTGGTTAGAGATAATGCACGGTTAAAGCTCTTGGATTTGCTTCTCTTTAAAAACAGGAGGTTGTTGCTTGATTTGAAGATTTTAAGCTACAAAGAACATTGTGATTCCTTTCAAGTTTCTGGCTACAGAACAACTTTCTTCTAATTCAAAAAGAAGGCTGTAAGAGCTTTATTTTCTTGCATAATATTCTTTATATATACTGTATCCTAATATAAAATGCTTTGTTTATTTAAATTATCTCAGAGGAGTTCATGCAGTATAACAAGCTTCATTTATTTTTTAGAATAGAACTTCCTTGACAAATTCACAGACCTTGAGTCCCAACTGAATCATGAAATTAACCAACATTTTCCAAATGTTTACTCACAACTCATGGCATGTTTTGTGGAAAACCACCAGGTGATTTACAATGTTAGAGCTGAGGAACAAACAGATATCATTTTGTTGGGCTTTGTTTGAATTGTCTAATTTGACTAGGATGAGCGTCTATCCCAGTACACACTCACACACACACACACACACACACACACACACACACACACACACACACACACACACACACACACAGGGTTGGGTTGTAACGGAATACATGTAACGGCGGTACGTAATCAGAATGCAAAAATCAAGTAACTGTATTCAGCTCGCGTTACATTTGAAAAACGAGTAATTTGATTACAGTTACTTTCGTAAACCTGAAGTGAATACATTTTGGATTACTTATTGGAATTATTGGTGGAAAGATTTCCTCACAACATTTAATATTCATTACTAAAGGTACAGCCGAATCATCACAGTGCACAAAACCTATTACCGCCGCAGATGGACCAAAAAAGGGAGCGTTTGAAAAAAATGCGCGGGTCCGCTCAGTGAAACAATAACAACGAAACATGGAGGAACAAAAGTCTGCGTTTAAATCGTGTGTGGGTAGAGGTGTGTGTGGTTAAAACACATCAGCCTGCTGTCGCTCTTTAGCCTTTCTAATGATTCTTAAGGTAAACACAGTGAAGGCGGTGTGTGAAAGGCACTGCGCGCTCCTCTTCTCAGAGGCTGAGTTAACCCTCCCGCTGCCTCCTGGTGCTGCAGAGATTTCATGAAGAGAAGGAGGTTTTCCTTCTATAAAACAGCTGTGGGCAGCAGATACTGTGAGTGTCACGGACATGAATTCATAGATCAAGGCAGACTGTTGCACACACTCTCCTGTTTTGCCAATCCGGTGCTTAAACAAATATAGCTCTACACCCCAGGCCAAAATGTCCTTAAAATGAAGTCCGAGTTCGACATTTTAATTCATGTCCTGCCAAAACTGGCAGGACAGAAGGCGACACGCCCGTTCTAAGCTGTGTCCCTCACTCCTCACATCCCAAGCTGCATCCCCAAAAAGTTTATTATGTTGTTACATCGTTTCAGATGTTATGTTTCAGTTGTGCTCTTGATAAGCCATTAAAACAGTAAAAACGCGTTCAGTTTCCTTTTGCTTTTTGTGTCTGCTGTACACCAAAACATACCCATCTGTTATGGAAAAAGAAAGTAATCCAAAAGTAATCTAAAAGTAATCTGATTACGTAAAACACGTAACTGTAACTGTATTCGGATTACTTTCAGAGCCATGTATTCAGTAATCAGTAACTGATTACATTTACAAAGTAACCCTCCCAACCCTGCACACACACACACACACACACACACACACACCCCCACACACACACACACCCCCCACACACACACACACACACACACACACGCACACACAAATACCATGTATACATCACTTCAGGGGACATTACATTGACTTACATGCATTTTTTTAAACATTTTTAATCCAGACCAAACAGGGCTTTTATAAACTTTTATTGGTTTTACTACAGGAGTTTTTAAATAGGTTTTTAAACACAAAATATTGACCCGAGAGCCCCTGCACCACGCTGCGCTCCTATGGAGCGCCGCGCGTTCCCCAAAACCCTAACCCTAAACCTAACCAAGTCTTCACCCAAAAATTAATGATTCCCCTTATGGGGACCTCCATTTTGTCCCCATAAGGGAGGCGAGTCCCCACACCGTGACTGTGTAAACAGATTTAGGTCCCCACAAGTATATTAATGCTAGGCCACACACACACACACACACACACAACACACACACACCACACACACACACACTTTCTATCCATACCACATTTCTCTTTAACAGCATTTAGATAACTTGGGTCTCCCAGAATAACAGTAGTGATGGAACGGGTCACAATGTTGAATTTAAATCATATCGGTTAAAAGCTTCACTCGCAGTTCCTCTCCTATCATCATCCGCTAAATATAGAATGAAATAACAATACATGAGCTCAACATGACTGACTGGACTGGCCAGTATTAGATTGACGATAAAAGATGAATACTCACGAGGCTACTTAAGATGGAGATTAAAGCAATTCTTCACATCCTCATTCGTCATTCCTTTACATTTGCCAATATCTCTGTAGTTAAGGGTAATTATATCTGAGATCGCATGACAGGCCTCGCAGGCATGGAACATCCTTTTAAATGATCACCACTGCAGTCAGCGCTGACAGTGTTTGGTCGTAAATTACATCCAGAGATTCAAAAAATGCTAACGATGTCCTTGCTAACAGATTCACATAATTATCTATATTAGAGCTACTAACGCTCCTATTAGAAACGGACAGCTTTAAAATGTGCATTATTCACATTTACCATGAATATATAAGATTGCAGATGGTGTTAACATTGATTGGAAATTCTATATTAGAGCAATGTACTGAAAGAGTGATTACTTTAAGTTACACATCAGGAAAACATCTTGAGGTGATTTAACTTAAGTGAAAAGCAGATTGTAGGTACACGTACACACACACACACACACACACACACACACACACACAACCAATCAGCATGTAATTCCAACTCTGGCGTTGCCGTGACCTTTTCAGATGTCTAACAAATCCCCAGTGCCTTGTCTCATCCATCACAGCTCTTACCTTAGTTAACTCTTCACACTCCTCCAGTGCTTCTATAGAATTACCCTGCTTTACACATCCACATTGTTTCGGTATGACCATGGTTTTTTATCGCCTTTTAATTCAGCCATGCTTTATTTTTTCAAATAAAACCACAAATCAAAAAACTTATTTTATTATAGAATATTATGCAAACATTTTTTATAATCTGGAGCCTAATATAGAGATAATAATCAATTATTAACAGTGGTGAAATGTAACAAAGTACATTTACTCAGGTACTGTACTCAAAGAGGCTCCAGCATGCTTTTGGGGGTTTTCCTTTCCTGGAGTGTGCTACATAAGTATTTGTGGATGACAGTAAATGGTCTGCAAAGGCTAACATCCCTGTTTCCTCCAGAGGGAGTTTCTCTCTCACACACTCCCCCCCTGCCTGAAACGCCTCCATTGGACTACTTTGTTTACGTCTGTTACATAATGAAATCACTATGTAACACTCGCGCTTCTATTGGCTAGCGCTCCAACACATTGTACGTGATAGGCTAAGGGGCGGGACATCTCTAAGCAGTTGACCAATCCCAACAGAGCCGGCCAGCTGACCAATCAGAGCAGACTGGGCTCTGGTTTCAGACAGAGGGTGAAAAGAGGTGCTGCAGCACAGGCAGTATGAGAACAATAAAGAGCTTTTTGAACATTAAAGCACGGAGACATGTCACAGTAGAGACACTAAATACAAATAGGAATCTGAAGATGAGCACGATATGTCCTCCTAAATGCATCAATAATTATAATAAAATAATTTAAAGTATGTGTGCCTTATGGGCCATTCTGCATAACGATACTTTCACTTTTGCTCATGAAATTATGACTTTTACATAGCATAGAGTATTTTTACACTGTCATATGGCTCGTTCTACTTGAGTAAATAATCTGAATACTTCTTCCACCTCTTCAATTAACTGATTTATTTTCGAATACATATGTTTTGCTTTGAGAATGAAAGCTGCGTTTAATCCCATTAAAGAACAGCAGCAATCACGTACTGCAGACGATTTCAACTGCTACCTCTAAAAATACCACCACTGTTCAAATCCTATTAATCAGAAGTGAGACATCGCCGGGAAAAATCTGTGATCTTAAACACTTCAAACGCCTTGTAAACTCTCGCTGCTCATGCCGCTCCTTCTCCATCAACCTCTGCTGTACCTTTCTAACCTCCAGTCTCTCTCCTGCGCTACAACTGAAACCCAGCAGCTGATCCATCATCAAGCAGGCCGACAGACGGCACTCAAACTCCACCGCAAATTGATAACACCCCATTAAATAGCCCCCCCTCTGACAACTCTGTAAGAGTAAAGTCACTCGGCCAGAAACCAGCTGCAAGAGGAAAAAAATCTATATTCCTTTACTGTCAACTTGTCCCCCTCTCCACAACGACAGCTTCTGGCAGATTTATACGATGAAATTGTTTCATAGGATATATTGTTTCATTTTTAGAGTGGCATTATGGTTTTTAAAGGAAGTGAGCAAGAAGGGGGAGGAAGAAAAAGAAACTTCAGGGCCGACTGCTGTTTTGGCAGGAGCCGTATGTGGCCGAGTGCTGCTGAGAGACAGTGGTCTTGATGTTGGAGAGGCAGTAAATTGGCAAAAACAAGGTCACAGGTTCAGTCCCCTGCCTCGGCAGCAATGGTCTTCATTTACTGTGGGGGGGCCTTACTTCCCAAAGACAGAAACATCGTTAAGATGCTGGTCCAGCAGCCTACATTTCCAAAGCCAATGACAATGACAATATAGGGGTGCAGGAATGAGTCCTAAAACCCGTCAATGAGTTAGCATGTTACCACATTTACAGCATTTTTGGTTTTGTCAATACATATAAAGAAATAATAAATAGCGTAGCACGCCGCACAAGCACAGACTGTTAAGGTGAAATGTGAATAGTAAGGTTTGTGGAAAGTAATGATTGCATGCGCAAATCAAGTCAGATTTATGGCAATTTTTTCATAGACCTCTAAACAAAAGGACTACTTTTTGCAACAAGTGGAGTTGCCCCCTGTTGGCCATTAGAAAGAATGCAGGTTTAAACTCTTCCACATCTGCTTCACTTCCTGTTTCTGTCTTGAAGCCAACAATTTTTTGAACTTGTTTTTGGATAGATGCCTAAAAAAGCTTTGTAGGTAATACAATGTCAGTAACCATGCATGTGTGAATGTCTGAAGCTTCTATGTGTCATAAAAACAGCGGTTACTAACAAGTGTCTAAAACAGGGGTGGGGAACCTCCGGCCTCCGGGCCGTATACGGTCCGCGAGACCATTTGATACGGCCCTCGAGGTAATTTATAAACACACGCAAAAAAAAAATCTAGCCTGCAAAATAATTAAACAAGCGAGTGCCTGTTTTTCCTGGCCAAGGTCAGGGTCCTTGAACACAACACAAGCCTAACGTGTCATCTCGTATATGTTTCGTCTGACAGGGGTGTAGTTCTGACGGAGAGCACTACACCCCAACCAGGTGGAAGAGAGCTCTCTCCTGTCAGACTGAGAGGCTCAGATAACCTCAGCTCAGTGAGGTAAAGGCACACCTTGATATGATCATTATAGTTATAAAAAAACAAGAGAATAAAGGAAAAAGAGGTATAAAATACTATATGACAGTAAAAAAAAGTTGTTATTAATAAACAAGAATACAGTTTGAAAGGGGAGTGATTTGCAAAATATCCATAAAGAAAAATAAAATCAGCTTACAGTTCTGTTTCCAGTGGCGGCTGGTGTAAATTATTTTAGGTGAGGCGGGGATGTCCCCCCGGAAGATTTTTTTAGAAATGACCCCTTAAATTATGACTTCTGGTGATGTTAGAGGTATGAGAAGACTGATCATACCTCCATAATCTTCAGTGTGGTTAGCTATGAATCTTCCAAAACTTCCAAATACCTTGTCCTGGACATAGTTTCTACAGTAAACTGTGCAACAGTACAGTAGGCCCACACAAACTGCAGAACACCGGTGCTTTGGGAACACTCAAATGATTTAATTCCCATTTAAAATCAGGAGACTAAATACATTATATGCAGACACAGACGTGGTTCAGAAACACAGAAATATTAGAAAACAGAGCATTAAGGCAATACATCTAGTTTGATGGATGCTGTCAAAACTCAACTATATACAATAATGTGTGTGTGTGTGTGTGTGTGTGTGTGTGTGAGAGAGAGAGAGATGGAGATCTTTAGGTTTAAGGAAGGCAAGTACCTGCGCTCTTGCAAACTGTTAAAACAAAAGCTTCAACTTGTACAATTTTGAATCTGTATTTTTGAATATGGATCTTAAGTCGGCGTGACGTTGAAGCAGCGACCCTGCTGTAGTTCGTTTATAGCATAACGTTAGCATTTTGCTTCTGGCGACTAGATTTATGATTCGAAAATTATAAAAGTAGGGTAGACATGTGGATATTATCCGGCTGAACAAAACCTGATCCGTTTCTTAAATGTGTGTCAACCACAGACCTTATTCCGAGCTATTTTCCAAAATCCTTTGGAGAAATTGCATTGCATTTTTGTCGAAGGAACCGGAAGGAGTTTACTTCCGGTTCCGGAGTCTCCACCTGCACACGCAGCCATCCTCATCAACTACTGTAGCGTCACCTTGGATACGAGTCCAAACAACTCACAGACTGCATCGGGCGCTGACATTGGCGCCCTATGACCATCAGATCTGACGACGCTGATTGGCTGAAATTATGTTTTGGTGGCATAGTTTACAGATAGCAACAGTCAGCAATGTGTTGGCTGCTGCTGCTTGGGCTGAGGGCTCCTTTCTTAGCGCCCAGACGAGAGAGGGTAACGCGGCCAGGCAGGAAACATGTGACTTATCAGTAACTTTAGACATCGTAAAACAATTTTAAACGAGATTTTATTTTAGATTATACATTTTACTGATACCAACTATATAATATTTACCTTGTTCATTAAAAAAAAAAAAAAAAAAAAAAAAAAAAATGTAAATATATTTTTTATTTTATTTTTTAATGACAATCACACATGTGGGAAGAGGGGGGGCGGCATCCCTAGCGCCCCTATGGGCCGGCCGCCACTGTCTGTTTAATATGGGTGTTGAGAGATGTATCCATAGATCTCCTAATGATGCTCTCAAAGTGCACCAGATTGATGCTTTTAACTTCAACATTTAAAACAAAATCTTCCCGGGGGAGCATGCCCCCCAGACCCCCCTAGAGGAGGTTAGGTCCCCCCCCCCACTTAAATCATGTTTACATGGATAGGACACTAAATACATTTGCACACATCTTGTGTCCCTATCTTTCTGTTTTGGTGGTCATGCCACACCGTGCTCGTGCATGCATGCGCGAGTCATGGTAAGATATCTGGATTAAGAGGTTGCTTTTTCTTTGCACAGCATGAAAGAAAGGCCAAATGAATGGGCTGTGATTTTAGTTTTTTTAAGCAGAGGTCAATAATGTGTACGGCCCTCGAAGGATGTTGTACAAATTGAAATGGCCCTTGAGAGGAAAAAGGTTCCACACCCCTGGTCTAAAAGAACCACTAACCCAGTGGCTCCCAACCAGGGGGGCGCAGCGCTATTGCAAAAGTGGAACAACTTAAGTACCTGAGTACTTGAGTAAATCTACTTAGTTACTACCACCACTGCAGGTATGTTATGTGTGCTAGCTGCCCATATCCACACTTTACATAAAATGAATCAATGTGGATTCTGTTTCCAATTTGTTTAGTTTTTCCCTTAAAAAATAACAAAAAGAACCTATAAAAATACTGTTAAAGAACCGGATCGATAAGCAGTATTTGTAATTGTTTCAATTAGGCCTCATTATTTCACAGTGGCACAGGATCATCTGCCAATACAAGCACTTGTGTTCATGTTCATCCATAATAAAATATAAAATTCTAGTGGGATCTTTTTGTCTTGTTATCATTAGCAGAGAAAATGTAATGTTTGTACAACTATATACAATTAATTCTACCAATCTCGGTGGGAACCGGGTTGGGGGGGGGGCTGAAAAAGGTTGGGAACCACTGCACTAACCTATACCTTTTAACACATGTCTTTATATTGCCTTTTTTATGATATTGAAGGGTTTGCTATTGCAGCTCTCACAAATAATTGTTGATAAATGAATATTAGTAATGTGGATAAAAGAGTGTAAAAGACAACACTAATGTCATTTTATATGTCCTCAGTATTCTTTGTATCTTGTTTCAGAGTTTGGTGTTTTACTCCTTTTCATACTATGTACTGTAAATAATTTTCATACAGCAACTCAAGTTCTATATTACAACATGTATTATTATTAATAAATCAACATTTATGGTATCTCTCCAGGTTGTTACTCTTTCATAGGGTAGCCACTCTCTTGCAGTGTGAATGGCTCACGACTGATAACGTCTGAATACACATACATTACTATGTGGACGTTCAAACGAGCAATACACTTCACATGGACTCTATTTTCCTTTCCTCATCTGGGTTTGAAACTATGTGATGTGAATAGAGGCAGGCGCATTAATGTGATCTTGAGCTGCGGCGCTGAGGACGCTGTACTGCACGGATCGATATCCTCTGAGCATTAGGGCTAGGGCCTATATGAGGGAGGAAATACAGCCTACAGATACATATAAGGGGTCTGTTGCTGTTTGGGGGTGAGTTCATGTGTTTATGTGTTTACAGCTCATTCCAATCTGCAATGTGTGCGTGTTTGCGTGCTTGTGTGTGCCTGTGTGTGTGTAAAGATGTGGCTACTGTGAGATCCAATGGGAAGTGAGCAAGGAAGCTGGAGGTCAGGGCGTACAAGATAAATCTGCCCTGCTCAAAGGGCCTCCGTAGAGGGCAAACAGAGAAATGGAGAAGTTGATTGTGTGTGTGTGTGTGTGTGTGTGTGCGTGTGTGTGTGTGTTAGAGAGCCTGAAAAGAGAGATTATGTATTTACTGTTTACACTGCCTCCAAGGTCCCGTGGTGTCTTTGACCATCACTGCTGTTTTATCTTGAACTTTTTCACTCCTTCTCCTCAACTCACACTTCTGACTTTGAACCTCCCTCTGTCTTACCGCCATTTTTGCATTTTAAAGGAATACTTCACCCGGAAAATGTCCATTTGTATTTACATTCCTATCCCCATGTCACCTTGAATTCTTGGAAGAAAACTTTTGACAAAACATACTTGCAAAAAAGAGTTTACCCATGGCTGCACAAACACCAAGTTGTTATGTGGAAGTGTTAGATAGTAAGGTTTTTGAGAAAGGGTTTGTATGTATGCAGCCTGCAAATGGATACATTGGACTGTATTGGATTGTACAGCAAAGGAGTTTGTAAATTCATTTTTAACACAGTTTGACTTCATATTTAGTTCAACTCTTCATCGAGTTTTCAAAATGTGGGGATTTTTCGTCCATGTGGAATTTAAATAATTTAAGGTAAGGTAAGGTCCGTGTGAAGTATTCCTTCACCAACCACTAACTCTTCTACAAAAAATCGAACACATCTCATCCTGGACCTTCAGCAGGTGCCTTGGATTCTCCACAAAACACTATTATCACCAAAAACCATTCAGTCTTGAAAAGACAAATGATCAAAAGAGACCTGATATTGAAGGAAAACGTCCCAATTCCCAAAGACTAGTGCAAGCTATTAAAGGGAAAACGTGTCAAAAAAGAAAACTCAACAGTCCATTGAGCGTTCTTCCAGAATCATCCAACCCTGCCTCTTTATTTAAGAGCTGTGGCACAGCGCATGCGTCTATCTGATGAGCAGGGAAATCCATTGTACCTTGAGCAGTTCAAATGGCGCTGAATGAGTGTGTGTAATGGGATTTCAAGTCAGACGATCAATATCCGAGCTGCCCTGCAATGAGATCAGTCCCTATGAGTACATCAACACAAGTCAATAATACGGTATGGATTTTAGCCTCATCAAACTATAATTCTGTTTACTGCAGCCGCCTGTCTCCGTGCGCTCGATTTATCACTACTCTTCTTCCCACTGCTCTTTTTCTGGTGCCATAGGTTTTTTGATGCCGCTACCAACTTATATGATGCTGCTTATAACCTGTTTTAGGGTTTCATTTGTAGCTTCAAATAACTGCGTTTACCAGGGAAATGATAGAGTTCACAATAACAACTCCATAATTGCTTATAGGTGTTGAGTTTCTTTCAGCTCAAGTAAACGTGTCCCCAAAGTGTTTAAGATCTGTGTCAACGTTTAGTTCTTTATGGAAAGCAAACACAATACTCATTCCAAGGACAAAACCTTCCTGTTCTCTACCTTTTGCCTTTTCTTTTCTCAAGGTGGAGTGTCACTTTCTCTCCTATCTCCTAACCGATCTAATGGTGTCCTTCCTTCACACTCCACTCCTTCCCCTCATGTAGAGAAAGTCTCTCAATAGTGTCACACTTCAGTCTTCCTTTATTTCAGCTCTTACAAATACACGGCTATTAATAGACCTTCACCCTGACAAGCACAACTGAGAAATGTTGAACAATAGCTCACAAACAGCCAGGAAAGTTATAATAAACTAGGTTTTTACAGATTCACAAAGTACATTTCAATTTGTGTTTGTGTGTGTGTCTTTCCCCTACCTCCCATCAGCGTATGTCTTGGATCACTGAAATGGTTATTTTCGAGTTCAGTTGTATGTTCCTAGGGCATTCATATTTCATATCATCCAAAGCAGCTACAGAGGTGTTCAGATACTCATTTGGCCACTTTACCATTCAATTATTAATGCAACAGGTGTCGAAATTAGGAACTGCAGAGAAACATCAACGGACGTTTATGTTTTGTAGAATTAATTGTACGTAGATGCGCAACACATCATGTGCACTCGGCAGTTCATTCTCAAAACCTGAACAACGTACTAAAGCATACAGCCAGAACCAGAGATGGAAATCATCATCCTCATCAACTTTCAAACTAATACCAAATAATGAAAAGTACAAAAGTTTCATCCGCTCAGTATCAGAAGTGTGTACTCATTGTGCAGAATGGCTTGTTTTATTTTTGTAAATTATAGCATTCCGTTTTTGTCATTAGAAAATACACACACAATTTTGGCTAGTACCAAATAAATTTGTCGTAAATATATATAATATGAACACATGTTATTTATGTTAAAAGTAACTACCAGTGTCAATTGTATGTAGTGGAATAAAAGTACAATATTTCCCCTCTGAAATGTCGTGGAGAAGAAGTAGAAAGTAGCAGAAAATGGAAATACTCAACTGCACCAAATCACTCAATCAAAACCTGAGAGCATTGTCACAACATTCATTTACTTAAGTTGAGGACAGAGTAGAGGTTTTCATCAATGACTAAAAAAAACATTTGACACTTGAAATCACAGAAAATAGAAAATAAAAATTCCTCTTTTTCGAGATTTAAGGATTGTTGAAGTATTCTCAGATGTCAGATGGACACACAGAACTTTGTATAGAGTTCTCACTTTAACTTTGATGTGAGTTGGCAATGTTCTACCTTCCACTCCCACTGTAAGATTAATGAAGTTGAAAGTCAATACATCTATCTGTCCGTTGTATAACGGCTTATCTTGATTAGAGTTGTAGGGATCCTGAACCTCTCCCACCACTCACTGAATGAGAGGCAGAACAGAACAATGGACTACCTGGAAAGTTCTATCCCAGGACTAGCACGCATAAACAGAGCATCCATTCACATGTACAGAAGAATTTCAAAGCAAAGTCCCATTGGGGCTATACAGGTTCATTTCATGTGACCTACATGCCAGAAGACTGATGTATGTGATGGAGATCTGCCTCAAACACACTGCAGCACTCATGTGGTGTACGATGTACTGGAAAAAAGAGTTTACCGACTGGGAAAATGAATATACAAGTCGGAAAGCGAGAATCTTTGATTTGCCGAGTTGACGTCAATTGTTTGCTTGTGTACTAACAGTTTCTGTCCACGTGGAGTGGCCCATTTAGAAAAAGTGTTTCCTAGAAGTAACACTGATGACAAGTAGACAAAAGTTAGTGCTTTTAAGGAATGTGGTGTAGCAACCGAAACATGTTGTTTCCACATTACGACTTAGAGCTCATGAACACACCGAAAAACAACTTCCCAACTCAGGAAATGTTACTGCTTCTAAATAAAATATATCACCTAGGCTACAATATATTGTGTATCAGATAGTTTAGCAAACAAATAAAAGCTATTTAAATAATGTTATTTATCTTTTACAAGTTACATTTGATTAAACCTTTAACATCCATGTGTGATGCTGAATCGTGTATGGAAGAAAATGTATAAGTTCTTGAAAATGATGCTGATTTTCTGAAGTCAAATGATATATCTGTTTGTCCGACGAGGTGATACTGCCAAGGGTCAGAACATGCATCTTTCTAAACGCCTCACACTATTATAACTGTAAATCCATATATGAGTTTGACAATCTCTCGAAGAAAAAGCAACTTCCCTATCTCCTCTTTGTCTTGCATTGTTTGGTTGGATCATAATGTACTCATGTCTTCCTTGTAGGTATTAATGTACTTTTCCGCTGGAGAGTTATTCTGCAGGATATCTGCTGGAAGGCTCAATAAGAGGCTGTCAATGCGGTGCTTAGTCAAGATTAGAATGGCTTTAGGCCCTGAGCTAGCTGCTGAGCTGTCAGACCGCTGCCTTTTTGCAGCAAAGATTGACTTTTCTCTAATCATTTAAGTGAAATTGACTGTTTTGGTTTTGGGCATTGCACGCTGATTGTCTTTGTCTTGATGTTGCTGTGTTAGGCAGATTTCTCGTGAAAAAAAGAGATTGCGAATTCAAATGGGAGTGAGCTCAATAACCGTTGTAGATCCTTTCACTTGCACCTCAGAGCATCATAGGCAACATTTCTTTCTTGCTTCGCTGCTCTAAAACATGCTGACATCAATTTTGTGAGAGGCTCTTGTTTTATATACCATTTAAAATATTGGTTCTACTCTAACAGGAAACTCTAACTCGAGGTAGTTCCACTGATTTTCAACAGCTTAATATGAAACCAAAGCTATACAATGGGTTCAAAGTATTTTTTCCACATAAAACTGCTTACAGAATCAAAACCATGACTAAAACTTTAAGAATAGGAAAATAAATATATACAGCAGGTATACAAGTTTAAATGGGAGATCTGACTATTGACATTGTCAGGCAATCAGATTGTAACACTGAAGATGAATCGTCACACATTCAGCTGTTTAATATGGTGTTCATTACCCAAACCAACAATCTTTGTCCGAGAACACACCATAGCGTTTTTTCATATGAACTCAGGACAATATCAGGAGAATCAGGGATGCACATTGTCCTGGGTTTTCATCTTTTTATGTAGCACACAACAGGAAATGTGAGTGTCTGGGAATACTCTGTTTCTGGTTGGTGCCAGTGTAGAGTGTGCAGGAGGCACAACATGAAGTCAATAACACTGCAGTCATGTAGCAGCTTTGTTAAATGATCATAAAAAAAGTGTTATTTGCGGCAGCGGCAATCCTAGACAGATGTCCCATTATCGCGTCACCTCTTCAGTTAAACATTTTATTTTTGTTTATCGCTTCCCTCAAAATCCCTGAAAAAATCGCTCTATTCACACATAGGCTATTTAAAGGTCCCATGTCATGGCCATTTCTACTGATCATAATTCCATTGTTGAGGTCTACTAGAATAGATTTAAATTGTGCAATTTTCCAAACTCACATTGGTTTCTCATACATCATCTCTGTGTAGTATGTGTATTCACCAGGTATTCACTCTCTGTCCTAAACGGCTTGTTGGAGCTCCTGCCCCCCCCTCCCTGTGAGCCCAGTGTGCTCTGATTGGTCGGGACGTTGCGAGGCTCGCTGCTGCTCGCCGCTGCTGCGAGGAGCGGACAGATTTCCGGGTCGGCGATACAGCGAGAACAAGCGAAACTCATCCTGAGCACACACAAACACTCACAGCCGAAGTAAAAACAATAAGTGTGGCTTGATATTGAGTAAGAAAAAGGTTTAGAACGCTGTGAGAATGGGTCTGCGGAGAGCATTTCTCCACGATCCCAACTCGTCTATTACCAGCGTTCAGGGAGCTCTATGCAAGTCAATGGGGACTCTCTGTTAGTTAGCCAAGGGGTCCTGGTGTGTGGGGCCCTCTGCGGATTGGTCCATTTGGGCCAATCCGGTCATTTGTTGTTGATCTGGGTGTTCACACGTCACAGAACCCAGGAAGCAAACAATGGAAAAAGAGAAATGTCCAACGAGGCGTTTTGGGGCAGCATAGACAGGTCTTTTCTGTGTTAGAGTTTTACTCCCTACAGGGTGTACTTTGAGGCTTTTTGACTCTGCAGACCGTTTACATGCATAAAAACCTTCATAACACACAAGGGGACGGGTAATAACCAGAAAAGCATGACATGGGCCCTTTAACATTTTACCCGCACTTTGTACTGTCGGTTTGTTTTCTGGCCCAACAGATAAATCTCCATCGTTGGGTTCTCACATAAAGGGAATTTATAGATATTTATAGATATTGAATTGTTGCAGTGCATGTTTGAAACAGTTTTAAATTAAGTAGAACAAAGAATGTTTGAGCATATTAAATCATAGCCAAGTTTCACTTTGGTTTCTTGGCAAATCTTGACAAATAAATGTTATTGAGTACATTCAATATGATCTGCAGCAGTTTGTCATTTTAACCCAAGAAAAGGGTTAGCACCATGAAAAGAAAACCGCTGCTTGCTTGTTCGAAGAACAAAAAGTGAGTTTCTAAGCATATAGAATCCAAACCCAGCACGGGATCAGCCATCCGATCAACACTAACCAAGTCACTAGTGTGAAATAAATAAGGGATGTTTGTCATTCGTCTCAAAGTGAACTTACTATCTATGAGTTCTGCATCTCTCTGCTGGCTTACACATTAAGGCCTTTTTGTGCTATCTGGTAAATCTTCCTCCAAACCCTCAACAATGTGCGGAGATAACCTTGGAAGCATCGTCACCTTGAAGGAGTTTGTTGTGATAGAATCAATGCAGCAATCCCCGAACTGAGTCTTTAGCTCATCTGGGAGAGGAGATTGTGGGGATATATTCACTATGTGACTCATTGACCATCATCTGGGTCCCTAATCTGATATCCTCCTTTAATCTGTGCGCTCTGAGTCCGTACGACGGCTGAAGACCTCACAGAAACACCAAAGTAAATATTATGACAAGTTAACCATAACTACTTTCGTTTTCAGACATATTTTTACCGTCCTAAAACCAGTATCTGAATTACTTTTTGACTTCACAGTTACTCTCATGAAAATGTTGCTGTAACAAAACGTTCTCAGTAGCCAAATGGAGAGCATGACTAATGCATGTGGATTTTTCACTAGGTAAACTGATCGGTAAGATCATTAACAACGAAATGTAAGAAATTCCATGATTCACATTAGAATTCTCTACACTTTTACATTCTAATGATTTGCTCTCTTGAATGTCTCAAAAGAATGCGCCGGTGAAGATGGCCGCATTGTCTTTTGGCTCCTCTCCAACTTTGCCCTTTTTCGTATTTTGTGCGTGTTTATTTACTTTTTGCCATTTTACTTTTAACATGGTTCGCAACATGCAAGCCGACCGCACCAACTCTGCTATACAATATAGCAGAGAGGAACTTCTTCACATCCGAAACTTCTCGGACAATAACCCTCCGACGGACAATGGAGATTCGCGATGGCTACCTGTTGCTGTACCTGAGAGACGCAGAAGGAAGACCAAGCGGAGGACCCGCGCCGGGTTGCTGGTCAGACTGAGGAAACGAGAAAACCGACCCCCTCTTCCGAGTATTCTTCTGGCTAATGTTCAATCCATTGAAAATAAACTAGATGAACTCAGAAGTCGGATTGCTTTTCAACGGGACATTAAGAACTGTAACGTGTTAATTCTCACTCAGACTTGGCTCAACCCCGCTATCCCTGACTCCGCCATTGTTCCTGACGGATTCACTATTTTTCGTCAAGACCGGACTGCTAACTCGGGGAAAAGTAAAGGTGGCGGTGTGTGTAACATGACTAATAACAACTGGTGCACAGATGTGAAGGCTATTTCTTCGGACTGTTCCGCTCATTTAGAGCACCTTATGATCACATGTCGGGCTTTTCACCTGCCGAGAGAATTCACATCTGTTGTGATTACAGCAGTGTATATCCCGCCGCTAGCCGACAATAACAGGGCACTCGATCAGCTGTTTGGGAATATCGACAAGACCGAGACTTCACGGCCAGAGGCGGCGTTCGTTGTGGCCGGGGATTTTAACACCGCTAACATGAAGAAGGTCCTGCCGAAATACTACCAACATATCAGCTGCCCGACGCGCGGGGGAAACATACTGGACCATGTTTATTCCCCTTTCAAACATGGATATAAGGCTCTCCCTCGCCCTCCCTTCGGCAAATCAGACCACATCTCTCTGCTGCTGCTGCCTGCTTACAAGCAGAAACTTAAACGGGACAGACCGGAAACAAGGATTCTACAGCGATGGAGTGAGGAGTCAGACTCAGCACTGCAGCACTGCTTCGAATCTACGGAGTGGAGTGTGTTTGAGGACAAGAACATCAGCACACACACGGACACGGTCATCTGCTACATTGGGAAATGCATCGATGACGTGGTACAGAAGGTTTCTGTACGAACATTCCCAACTCAAAAGCCCTGGATAAACGGCGAGGTTCGTACCAAGCTGAAAGCGCGCACTATCGCGCATAGAGCTGGAGATTTGGAGGAGTACAGGAAATCTAAATATGATCTCCGGAGAGCAATCAGCAATGCAAAGAGACAGTACAAAGAGAAGGTGGAGTCTGACTTCAAAGGCTGTAACACCCGGAACATGTGGGCGGGACTAAGAACAATGACAGACTACAAAGGAGCAGCGGGGGGTGCTGCGGGAGTGTCTGCGTGCGCATCTCTCCCAGATGAGCTGAACAGCTTTTTTGCACGTTTTGAGAGCAGCCAGGCTGTGGAGGCACAGAAGGACCAGGAGCCCTGCCCTTTTGTTTTAAACAGGGCAGATGTGTGTAAATCCTTTAAAAGGGTTAACCCACACAAGGCTCCTGGACCTGATGGCATCCCTGGCCGTGTTCTCAGGGTGTGTGCAGTTCAGCTGGCAGAGGTGTTCACAGACATCTTCAACAGGTCCCTGCTGCAGTCTGTAGTCCCCACATGCTTCAAACACTCCACCATCGTTCCTGTCCCCAAAAAAACAATAATCACCAGCCTCAACGACTACCGCCCAGTAGCACTCACCTCCATCATAATGAAGTGCTTTGAGCGGTTAGTCAAAACCTTCATCACCTCCTCCCTCCCGGACTCTCTGGACCCCCTGCAGTTTGCCTACAGAGCAAACAGGTCCACAGACGACGCCATAGCCCTCCCATCCACACTGCCCTCTCACACCTGGATCAGAGGAACACATATGTGAGAATGCTGTTCATTGATTACAGTTCAGCCTTCAATACCATTGTGCCCTCCAAGCTGGCCATCAAGCTCAGAGACCTCGGGCTCAACAGCGCCCTCTGTGACTGGATCCTGAACTTCCTGACGGGCAGACCCCAGGCAGTGCGGGTGGGACACATCACATCCTCCACCCTGATCCTCAACACCGGTGCCCCTCAAGGCTGCGTGCTCAGCCCTCTCCTCTACTCTCTGTTCACTCACGACTGCGTGGCCACACACAGCTCCAACACCATCGTGAAGTTTGCTGACGACACGACCGTCATCGGCCAGATCACAGACGGCGACGAGACGGCGTACAGAGAGGAGGTCGAAAACCTGACATCTTGGTGCCAGGATAACAACCTCCATCTCAACGTCAGCAAAACAAAGTAGCTGATTGTGGATTACAGGAAGCAGCAGGGAGAGGGACACGCCCCCATCGCCATCAATGGGACTACGGTGGAGAGAGTCAGCAGCTTCAGGTTCCTTGGGGTCCACATCACTGAGGACCTGACATGGACTCTTCACACCACCACCATCACCAAGAAAGCTCGACAGCGGCTCTTCTTCCTCCGCAGGCTGAGGAGGTTCAAAATGGATTCCAGGATACTCTGCAACTTCTACAGGTGCACCATAGAGAGTATCCTGACCTTCTACTGGTGCACCATAGAGAGGATCCTGACCTTCTACTGGTGCACCATAGAGAGCATCCTGACCATCTACAGGTGCACCATAGAGAGTATCCTGACTGGCTGCATCACGGCCTGGTACGGCAGCTGCACCGCCCTCAATCGTAAGGCTTTACAGAGGGTGGTGAAAACTGCAGAGAACATCACCAGGACGGAGCTTCCATCCATGGAGGATCTTTACTCCCAGCGGCTCAGGAAGAAAGCCCTCAGGATTATAAAAGACCCCCATCATCCCAGCCACAAACTGTTCAGTCTGCTGCCGTCTGGCAGGCGTTAGCGCAGCATCCGGGACAAAAACAACCAGATTCAGAGACAGCTTCATCCCGCAGGCAATAAGACTGTTAAACAACTGAACTGCTGAAACAATTTCATAACATTCATCTGCTACTTAGTAATTATTTATCTATTATCTAATATATCATTCCAATAACTTGTATATAGACTCTTATTGCACTATTCCACTTTTTTTTAAAACCATTTTTCTTTTTGTATTACCTTTAATATAGTATATCTTAATATTGGTTAATATTGTCTGCTTATCTGTATTATTGTGTTGCATTGTTGGAGAAGCCTGTGACCTAAGATTTTCAACGACATAATTACTCTGTAGCTATGTTAGTTTGACAATAAAGAACCTTGAACTTGAACCCTTGAACTTGTTAGAAGATTGAGCGGTCTCTTGCATGGACGATAAAAAAGCGTTTTTTTCCAAACTGTCCCATATTGCGAGACAAAAATGAGGAGATATATTTCCACTGTTATGGATTTGGAATCTGAAACAAGTTTTAAAGTGATTCTCTACCATACTGAAAGAAATGAAACCAAACGAAAGTACAAGTATAGGTCTGGCAGTTATGGCATATAAATCAGCATGTCATAAGTTGAAGCATGTATAAAGTCTTGTCATCAATTCTTAACATGCATAATCTACAGCTATCAGGCTAGCAGCTCTGTGGGGCTCTACTTTGGCTATGCTTTGAGCTAAATGCTGACAGCAGTATGGTCAAAATGACAATGTTAATATGTTTCTCAGACAAATTAAAATATGAGCGTAGATTCATCTAATATTTCATACACACACAAATCACAGGATGAATTTTGTTATAAATGAGACATTTATTGAACTAATAACTACAAAACTAAACTTTTAAACAGAAATAAAAACGATGAATGAGGAAATGAAAGGAAGGGTACAATGAATGCAACAATGAACAATTGACAAATGAGAACAGACGACGTGTGACCAGATAGAATCAGTGGCTCATAAATTTTTTTTGTAAGGTCAACCCTATTAACCCTCCTGTTATATTCGTTTTTTGTAACAGCAATAATATTCGTGGGTCAATTTGACCCAGTGCATGTTTAATTATCCAAAAATGGTCAGAAGCCACAAAATCCAGATTTTTGTTTGTACATAGTTTGTACCTTTTATTACTATCAATGAAATCAATATTTAGTGCAATTGTGTTATTCACCTCACAGATCATGGTTCCATTAGAATAAGTCACTCGTTTTTCACAAAACATATACATTCAAACACATTTTTCTATTTTCTTTTTTACATTGGAAAAACCATGATATAAAATACATTAGTTTTGCATAACATAACATTTTTTAAATTACTTTTAGAATGTTCCAACTTTTTTTTCCAATTGGTTGATGTTGATAAATAGAGACGAGACACCTCTTCTGTTCAGGGTCAAATTGACCCGTTCACTTAGAATCAAGCCAAATGAGTCATAAGGATTTGTATTGAAAGTATTTTATTGTAACAGCAATTAAGAGTGTGTGTGTGTGTGTGTGTGTGTGTGTGTGTGTGTGTGTGTGTGTGTGTGTGTGTATTCGAGTGGGGTAGTGTGTCCCCTTCTAGCCTCCACTTACACTGCCAGGTGCGGGGTGTGTATCTGTCTGTCTGTCTGTCTGTCTGTCTGTCTGTCTGTCTGTCTGTCTGTCTGTCTGTCTGTCTGTCTGTCTGTCTGTCTCTCTGTCTGTCTGTCTGTCTGTCTGTCTGTCTATCTGTCCATCCGTCTGTCTCTCTCTGTCTGTCTGTCTGTCTGTCTGTCTGTCTGTCTGTCTGTCTGTCTATCTGTCCGTCCGTCTGTCTCTGTCTGTCTGTGTCTGTGTGTGGAAAATTATGATACATATACCGTATATCCCATTTGAGCCCTCTGACCCCTTCTAGCCTCCACTTTCACTGGTGTGTGTGTGTGTGTGTGTGTGTGTGTGTGTGTGTGTGTGTGTGTGTGTGTGTGTGTGTGTGTGTGTACATTTCTGACCCCTTTTAGCCTCCACTTTCACTGCCGGGTCAGATTGACCCGAATACCATCTCTGTGATATAGACATGTAGGGGGGGGGTTCCAAATGCATGACTTGAACCATTTTCATTTTACTTGTTTATTGCACTAATTAAGGTAAGTAGAAGAAGTTTCATACAAAAAAAATACTTGAAAGTATTTTTCGTAGATTTTCAAACTTTCAAACGGGTCAATTTGACCCTGAATGTAACAGGAGGGTATAGTTTTAAAAGAATAATGTACCTTTTCAAAAAAGGAATAGTGAAGCATTTTTATTATTTTAAGCTATTAATGTAGTAAAACATGATCTCACGGAGATCTAAAGGTGGCTAATGTTCGGGTTGATGATGTTTAAAGGTTTAGTCACTTTCTAACAACCACTGTTTTTATGCCACATTGAAGCTTTTGACATTCATGAGTGAGGGGGAAAATCTCTTCAGCTTATATATATATACAACAGACCTTCTAACCAGAAACCAAAAACATATTGACTTCATGATGAGGGAACTGGAAGCGATAAAATGCTTATTCATTTCCTGTACCGAAGTCTTGATATCAACCACTGAATAATACCTGATCACGTAAAAAAAAAAGAATCAAACAAATACACACAAAATATATGCCAACCTGTGTTCCAAACACATGTACATATATTCATATACACGTCTATATATGCATATGTACATATTCATGCCCAGTAACTGAGTGAGACAAATACAATCAATGCATGTCAGTGTGGATATTGGGAAAGGGTAAGGTGAGAGGTGGGGGGGAAGGTTTGACAACACGAAAAACCCTCATTCCCTTTATACTTCAATGTTAAAACAAAACTTCCTATTCTTAAAACATAGTAGCCCTTCATTTAAAGTGCATTTCATTTTGCATTCCAAATGAGGTTCCTTATAACTGGTGAGGAATGTGTGATGTCATAAAAGGAGGCAGGGGTCGTAAACTTGAGCAGCTTGAAGCTTAAAATTGTTCCTCCAGTTTCTGCTCGTCGGTTCTTTTATAAAAAAGAGAATATTCTGTTCTAAGATATAGTGCGATGATAAATAAACTGCTACAGGAGATGTATTCGCATTCATCTTTGTAGAATGTAAATGTCTGTATAAACATTCATGGTAATACAACCAATATATCATGTGCGGTGCCATACATGTCAACCTCATGGTGGCGCTTAAAAAAGTCAGGGGGTCATCCTCTGGGAACCATGAATGTCTGTGTACATTTTCTCTCTTCAGTAGAATTGCTGTGATCATTTCAAAAAATCCTAAAACCCAACTGTTTCAATCCTCTCTTTTTTCTAAAGCCAAGCTTATACTGGGTAGAAAAGAAAAATCAAAGAGAATGATGAAATATGAGTTCTGCTTTGGAGTGGGTTTTGTCTTTAATCTTCACTCATCATAACATCCAATCTTTCTTCAGCGCTGCACCAGGAGAGTTGCTGTCCTCCTTTTGTTCTTGCTATTTAAAAATTTGGATTCCGTACGAGCAATATTGACATACAAAAAAATAAAAGTCTCTCTGCTACTTGAATTTCAGAGTGAGGAATGTTTGACCGATCGAGCGAGGAACGCTCCACAGATTGAAATTACTACCAAAGCCCCTGGAGCATTGATCTGATTTCTGCAGGTTTGGGTAAACAGCACCGTATACGCCTACAAATCAAGTCATTAACGCTGAAAACAGAACTGAGATCAAGACAGGATCAAGGGCGGATGTCCCATTTACTTTGAGCCCCGGGATAAGTTTGAAGAGGGACATCGTGGAACGAAGGTGAGAAGAAGAGAGGGCGAAATCATCATTTGAACTGTGTCTGTCTGGGATGGAGGAACACTCTGAATCACCAAGGAGACAGGCAGACATGGCCAGCAGCAGCCAGACATTGACACCATCCTTCTCCACACTACGTATTTTCTTGCTTTCATTTCTCCCCCTGTGTTGTGCGCTGCCTCCGCTTTGTAATATTTTCAGCTCCCTCTTCTTTTTCTTGGTATTGTGCCATGTTTCCTTCTGTACTCCTCTGAAAAGTTTTCCTCTCTTGTGCTGTGCACTTTCAAACTGCTCTTTACTGGTTTGTTGTATCATCCTCAATTAAACAAGGAGAACGTGTCATCTTACTGAAAACCTATTCTCCGTGTACGACTGCCCCTGAGGCACTTTCTCAACAAAAGATCGTTAAGGAATAGGTACACAGAGCTAAAGGTAAAGGCGTATGAATATTCAACAAGCAAAACAGAGAGGCAGACAGAAAACATGTGGATTTGAACAATAGGCGACTAGACATCAGTGTGTTCCTCCCACAGGTCAGGAGAAATGCAGGCACAGTGCCACTGCAGAAGTTTAGTAGTTATAATAATAGTGAAGAGAGCCGGACTACACAACTATTGTCAGTCCATCTCTGGCTTTAAGCTATACTGTATGATACTGTTCAAAGACATGCTAATGAAAGTCAGACTTTATATGCCTCCAAACAAACAAAACGCCAACAATTGCAAACTTGTTGTTTATATACTCAGTATAAACTTTAGTATTCATAAATCACTTTTTTTGAGTAGAGATTCAAAAGATGCTTCCTAAGCCCTAATTAGTGGTGGACAGGGTCTGTCACTGTTGGCCCCTCTCAGACTAAACTGAGGCAGCTGTTTCCCCCTCAACCCATTCAAGGAACTGGTTATCAGTTCAGGCAGAATCTGCTGTATGTGCCAGCCTTCATAGTGGAGCAGAAACATCTCCATGTAAACCTGGCAGCTGACATCACCTGTGGTACTGTCATAGTTAAAGGCAAGATGCTTTCAGAAATCAAACACAAGCATCCTCAGACATTAGCCCTGCTGCTGGGCAACCATCTCTCATATCTGTACATGAAGCATGCAGTACATGAAATAGCTACCTAGCAGGGCCATGAAGCAGATACAGATGGCAAAGAGGGAGCTGAAGCTCAGGCCCACGTCCTCGCGGTAGATGGCCAGCGTGGTCTCACAGTGGCGTCCTCTGTAGCCCTCGGGGCAGTGGCAGGTGAACTTGGAGGGTGACTGAGCCACGCAGGTGCCCCGGTGACAGGGCCGGGTCGCACACAGGGTGTACACACAGGACTTCCTGGTCACGTTCACACGGATCATGTGACCAGGAGGACATCTGGGAAGAGGGGTCAGAAAGAGACAACAGTAAGAGAAGAGAATGAGGAAATCTAAATAAGTATATATTAGGATATTTTGTACGTATCTGTTAGGTATCCAAAATGTAATTTTATATGCAGATGATACCACTTTATTTGGTTGTGCTAATATAAAAAAAAAAAAGTGTATATAGTGAAAAAAAG
This sequence comes from Dissostichus eleginoides, assembly GCA_031216635.1. Lineage (NCBI taxonomy): Eukaryota > Metazoa > Chordata > Actinopteri > Perciformes > Nototheniidae > Dissostichus > Dissostichus eleginoides. The sequence goes on from CM062264.1 coordinate 7,335,094, forward strand.
ATTTGAAATCCTGCTTTTACGGAATTAGGCAATAAATACACAACGTAAACTAATGCTAAGACTCGTCGAAGATTATGTTGAAAACCAAAAGTACATATATTTACACAATATATACATATTTTTAAAGCAAACATTTTAATTTCAGGTGCAATACTGTATAACTTGAGTATTTTCTTACTGTGCGACTTTATACTTCTACTCTACACTGCAAATCAAAGGGATACATTGTTCTTTTTACTTGTTACTTTTATTTCACAGCTTTAGTTACTAGTTACTTCATAGATTCAAATGTTAACGCACAAACTTATCTGTGTGAGATCAATCTTTGAAAATAGGATGTTTTGATTTAATTAACTATCCAACATACTAATTAAGTAGACCTAAAACAAAATACATTTACTAGTTCCCGCTTCCTAAATATAAAGATTTGGGGCTTTTCCTTTCCATTTCGTATTGATGTGAATTTGTATTCCTTCTACTTCCAGGATTATTTCCTGGTCATATTTTTTCTAAAATACCATTTTCAATGCAGTTTTTTAACTTTTAGGGGAAATACATAAAAAACAAAAACAATTCATACTGTTTTCATAATTAAAGACCTACGACATTTGCTTGAGTTTGAAACATCTTAAATCATGTAAAAATGCTAAAATCACTCATTAATAAAAGCACCAAAAGTGTGTTGGAAATGAAAGAAAACGGATACGATTTGAGAGGAATTTGCATTTTTTAAACCCATTGCAATCAATCAATCAATCAATGTTTATTTATATAGCCCAATATCACAAATGTTACATTTGTCTCAGTGGACTTCACAGTTTGTACAGAATATCAGTAGACAATACGACACCCTCTGTCCTTAGACCCTCACATCGTACAAGGAAAAACTTCCAGAAAAAGGAAAAACCCCACAGTTTAAAGGGGAAAAAAATGGGAGAAACCTCAGGGAGAGCAACAGAGGAGGGATCCCTCTCCCAGGACGGACAGACGTGCAATAGATGCCGTGTGTAAATTGAGAAGATAATACATTTACAACATAGGTAGTCCAAATGTTTGGAAATGCATGTGTCTATAATAAGAAGATGAATCCACGAGGATATCCATCCAGGACTTATGATCCAGGACCACAGCAACAGGCACAGCCACGACTCAAGATCCAGGGCTCGCGATCCAGGACTCAGGACCACAGCAACAGGATCAGCCACGACTCAGGGTCCCGGCGTAGATAGACACCAAAAAGAAATTTGGGGAAGCTGGGTTATTCGGAACATGAGAATACACAGGTACAGACAGAGAGAAGGGGAAGTAAAGTAAAGTGTCCCCCGGGTCAATATCACTATAAAGTAACTTTGGTGTCCCCATCAGAATCACTCAGTTATCATGAAAATTTAGCAGAATAATGAAACTCTGAGGTCTTATTATAAATGGCCAAACATTTACACACATATCAGTACAATGATAAGTCTCTTGAAATGTGTTTCCTTCCTTTTATACCGTATTTTTTAATTGGATGTACGTGATTTTGGCATGTCCCACACACTGCTCTGCTAACTACAGTGTGTGTAATAACTGGTTAAATTATACTAAATTAAAAAAATATATATTTTTTTTTATTGTCCACAACGAGTTATTTGATAAAACGAGTCATTTTGATCATGTGTATTCTATTTTCATAATAATATTGAACATTTTGCATGTGTCCTTGACATTTGCTGTCCACTCTGTCATTAAGGGGTAACTGCCCCATAAAAAAACATCTGATGTTTTCAGTGACATCACTACCACCATTTTGTCTTTCTTCAGTGGAGGCTGAGACATTGGCTAGGTGCAGAGTAAGTATTTACACTTATATTTTGTGATTTTAATCATATTATGTGTGTAGTTGGATGTTGTCAAGCTTAACATGTCCACTCTGTCATAGTTACATTTCAATTAATATAAAAACATTTCAGAAATTCGAACTATATTTGTTCAACAGTACACAGTCACCTTGCTAACTGAATCATGTTGCTAACTGAAGGTCCACCATGTGCTCATTAAATACTAATATTAGCCAAAAATGTCCACCCTGTCATTGTCCACCCTGTCAGCAAGCCTTCCATGACAGGGTGGACATGGTTTGTGACAGGAAGGACATGCACATAGTTTATGCCACATGCTGATAAATGTGTGTAATATTATAATAACTATTACACACATTTTATAACAGTACATGCTATACATAGTAGGAGTGGACAATATGGACTTTTTTGGGCAATTTCGGTATCAGCAAGCCTAGTTTACCTGGACCGCCAATTAAAGTGTGTAAGGGAACATTTTGAATTGTCTTTTTCAAGGAATGAGCTCAAAAGGAGCTGAGATAGCAAGGAGATATCGGGAACGTCGTGATGCTGACCCGGACAGAAGAAGAAAGTACCTTGAGAAAGAGAGGGACAAATGGAAAAAAGACAGAGAGACTGGAACGAAGAAGGGTGTCAATGAGCTTAGTGAGAGAGCGAAGAGGGCAAAAAGAAAGAAATGGAGAGAGGCAAAAAGTCAAGACAGAGCCAGAGACAGGGCCAGTGCTTTGCTACAGTCAGAGACACCACCAGACTCCCCTGCAGCTCCTGAAAATCAGCCTGAGCCAGGGCTTTCCGGGTTAGATCATTGGAAGTTTAGCTGATGACTTATTAGAAAGTTTAGATTTATTTGAAGGACAATTATCAACTATTTATGTCCCCATAAAACGACATATTGATAACTAACTTGTTAAAATCTTACTAAAAATCCTTATATAATAATATACAAACATTTTGTGTTTCAGGCAACAGCGTCTAGGGGCAAGTGCTAGAAGAAGGTCGAAGAGGAAACTGAAAGATCAGATTGAAATATTGGAGGCACAGCTCGCAAAAGAGAAAACTAAAACTGAGAAATATAAGAAGAGGCTCCTAGGGCCAAGAAAGGAAGTTCGTCTAAATCACCACGTTCAAAAGTCAATGCTTTGTTGGGACGTAAAAAAGTGAATTCACCCATCAAAAGAGCTCTTATTTTCCATACATCCCTGATTGAAGATATTAAAAGAAAATATGAAAATGCAAAAACAAACAGAGAGAAGCAGTTGATAGCAAAAGTGATCAGTGGAAACATTCAGAAGAAGTACAAGCTCCAAAAGCATGCACAGACTGCTTTTGGCTACTCTAACAAGAGAGCAAAGTATCCTGTGGATCTTACCTACCATGGGAGGAGGTGCGTCAGTCGAAATGAGTTGAGGAAGAACGTTACATCGTTTTTTCTTCGAGATGATGTTAGTCGATGACGACTGGCCGCAAACAAACAGTCACACTGCTGAAGAAAAAGATGCAGAGGAGGTTGCTTACCGATACAAGGAAGAACTTGCATAGGAAGTTTCTCTCTGAGCACATTGGCCAGGTGTCATACACCTCCTTTTGCCGTCTCAGACCCTTTTGGGTGGTAACCCCCTCTTCCTCTGACCGTGACACATGTCTCTGCAAAAAACATGAGAACTTGCAATTCATGGCCAATGCCTTGCAGAGCCAAGGGTTGCTGTCCTCAAGAAACATTGAGGAAATGTCTGAAGCAACCATGTGCGACCCGAAAGCCAAGGTCTGTGCTTACGGTGAGTACAGTGAATGCCTCCTAACTTGTCACCCGATGCTGACAATTCCTGGGGAAGAGAACATTCGTTTTTCTCAGTGGATGACAGAGAAGATCATGAAGGATGAGAAGGTGTCAACAATCACAGTGAAAAGGGAGGTAACAACAACGCAGCACGACCTTAACACAGATTTCCAGGAGAGGCTTCTCCATTTTTTGGATATTCTTTTGCATATAGATTTTAGCGAAAATTACTCATGCAAGTACAGACAAGAAATACAATCTGTGCATTTTGGAGGCTCACACCAGCAGGCCAGTCTGCACACTGGAGTGCTCTACACCGCTGGTGGACAAGCGCCGCACACCTTCTGCTCCATATCACCCTCCAGAAGACACGACCCTGTGGCCATCTGGGCCCACCTTGATCCAATTCTGAAGGTAGTGAGAGAACGACACCCTCAAGTCAGCATACTTCATTTTTTCAGCGACGGGCCTGCAACGCAGTATCGACAAAAGGGAAATTTCTTCTACCTCTCAACGGAACCCTACAAGTATGGCTTCAAAGAAATAACGTGGAATTTCTTTGAGGCTAGTCATGGGAAGGGGGCACCAGACGGTGTTGGTGGGGTCCTCAAGAGGTCAGCAGACCGAATTGTGGCCCATGGAGGAGACATCCCTGATGCCCAGAGCTTGTATGACAAGCTGAAAAGCCTGGACACATCTGTTGAGTTGTTCTTCGTCCCAGAGAGGGATATTGAATCAAAGACTCAGGTAAAAGCTATAGTCCGTTATCCAATTCACCCCATAGTCCTTCTGCCTCGGTTTCAGATCCCTGTCCCCCCTCTCCCGTCCAGATTACAGACTAGCTTTGTCAAATCTGATCCTTTCATGTGTTGTGGTTAAATAAAGTGTATTAATGTTTGATTCCCTCCCCCCCTATCACTATAGGTACCTGCAATAGCTGCGGTAAAAGGCACTCTAAGAATCCACCAAGCTATCAGTCTGACACCCGGCCAGATGAAATACCGAGACATTTCATGCCTGTGTAAAAGGGAGGAAGGTGTTTTGGACTGCCCCTGCTTTAACCTTCAAGAGGTCACTCTAGCTGATGTTCCTGTTTCATCTGATGAGTCCCCAGCAAGTGGAAAGGCACCAGATAACCCTAGGAGACCAGCAATGATTGAGGTGAAGCACATTGGAGAGTGGTGCGTCGTTAATTACGACAATGAAGCATACCCAGGTTTCATCATGGATGCAGAAGGGCACAGTGTGAAAGTTAAGTGTATGCACCGCAATGGCATAAACAAGTTCCATTGGCCAAGTCCCCGGGAGAACATATGTTGGTACTATGACTGGCATATACTTTGCCTAATACCAGAACCACAGGCTCTGAACAAGCGCTCAGTACAGATTGAAGCGTCTGCTTGGAAGTATGTGGAAGAGCAACTACAGAAATGAGCCATGTCTCTGCAGAAAGGGAGAGACTGTTTTGGAGACGCGTCTAAGTGATCTCTCTGTAACATGCTTTTTTTTTTAAATCAACTGTTCTCCACTTTAAAAAATTGTTCTTCTTGTTCTACAGTTGAATGTTTGACTTTCACTGTGCAGAATGATGTACAGAATTTAACACAAGAAGGCCACATTAATGTTCTTTATTCAGTGGCCGCATGCAGGTAGAGTGGATCAAAACCAGTCTGTTCAATTGGTAATTTCCCCCTACATGGGAAAAGGACCTCTGACATTTTCTTTTACATAATTTCCTTTAGATTTATTGCATTTATGAGACCATTCAATGACATTTCACAATGTGTCCACCCTGTCATGCCCAAGGTCCACCCTGTCATGTCATTGTCCACCCTGTCGTTTTCATGTTTTATGAAAATAAACAAAATATTTTCACAAGTTACCAAAACCTTTTGTGTGATTCCTTTCTAACAAATGAGGGCCAAATAGTATTGTTTGAAAGTTTGACCAGATATCTTTGTTGTTAGATTTTATTTAGAAAAGAAAGGGCAACTCTCGCAGATTTTATAGAGAAACAAATAGTTTGCCATAATTTCATTATTATCCAAATACTTTTTCCATTAACTAAAATATATTGTTGAGAAAGGGACTAAATTGCTTTCTGAAAATGTACATTTTATAATCACTATGTAATTACAATGTATTTACTCTACTTTGAATGTGTCCATGACAGGGTGGATACATTTTGCTGTTTGCATGTACATTGTCTGCTTGCGGTTAATTTATAAAAAGTGTGGGAGCTTGACCAACATCCATTTCTAACAGCATAACATATACTTAATACAATGAATATGAAGTTCAATGGAAAATCTCAGCTTTTTTTTTTGAAATAGGGAAGTCTCAAATGCACCGTATGGTGATATTGACCCCCCCCGACAAACTAAGCCTATAGCAGCTAAACTAGGGGCTGAATCTAATCAGCCCTAACTATAAGCTTTATCAAAAAGGAAGGTCTTAAGCGCACTCTTATGAACGGATAGGGTGTCTGCCGCCCGAACACAAACTGGAAGCTGATTCCACAAATTGCACTACTCATCATAAACACATTTCATTTTGAATTTCATCATGTAGATTAATATCACTTTGTGTCCTTTACTACAGATTTGATACATATGTAATAGTCCCCTCAGGGAATGTGTCGTTCAAAAGCATTTACAGACGGATTCAATAAACATGGAGGAAACTGGTGAATGAAAAAAAACACTTCAGCATTAGAAGATAAAATATGAATATACAGTAAAAAACGAAGTCGTATGAAATATTTATTACTATTTCCCACATTGGAAACACTCTCCTTGAATCAATGACTCCGCAGATATACACCTCAATGCAGAATGAACTGTGGGAGAGGAAAGTGCTGACTGTGCGCTGGCGGTAACAAGCATGCTTTTACGCAGACAGGGGCACATTTTCTGCCTCACTTCAGAAAGCGCCACTATAATTAAAAGCTCATTTGGGTGCACCGGCTTAAATAAACATTTTATGAGCCCATTCATTCAGTATCCCTTTCAATGAGTATATGAAGTGGCTCAAGGTTGTACATTTGATGACATCACAGATGAGTCTCGCCTCTGGAAATGTACTTATGCGTATAAATATTGACTCAACTTTACCATAAACGGCAACATTACATTTGAAATTCTACTGTATTCTATCTCATTACTATAACATTGATTTCGATGAGAAACAAAAGGGTTAATTTACTGTATTAACTGCCAACTGTCTACTATAAATTATGTTCATATGACTCGAGATTTATGTTTACTGGCGACATTTGGGAGGTATTGGATATGACATTTGAATATATTGTGAGCAGAAGGTCTGCAGTGTAATATGGCTTTGTCCTTACTGTAAAAGCTTAGGTTGCTGATCATGAAATCCCTTACTACTCACTAGGCTATTTTTTTGTGCCGTCCAAATGAATATGGAGAATTATTAAACCCATAGACTGAGTAATACCGATTTATATAGATATAGACAAGAATATCAGATTTGGTAATCTGCTGTATTCTATGGTTAATAGCTAGTTTTATCCTTTGTTTGTCAGTTTCTTAGTAATGGGCAGGCACTGTACACTAAGCTTTCTCTGATGCTAATACTTAAGCCACACATTCACGCAAAATAAATGTCAAATACATTAATGGTCTACCACGTACAGTGGAGGAAACACGTTTTTCACAAAAGCATTTTTCTGGTATTAACTGTATAGTTGGATTGTCTTACATGTGCATTCCTCAGGCAAATGCACCACTAACCTGACTTGTATTTTGTTAAGTATGATTTCATTAGGATACAGTGGTGAAAGAATGAGTCCTAAAAACGGAAAGTGAGTTAGCATTTAACCATTTCCTGTATCCTCGTCTCAAGGTCATCGTTTTTTTTAACGTGTTTTTGGTGAGATGCCTCAAATAGTGTCTTTGGTTAACAAAAGCTGACGAGATATGTCACTAAACACTCCACTTTTCTATGTCTGAATCTTATATGTGTCATAAAAACAGTGGTTGCTCACAAATAAGAATACTAAACATCATCACACCAAACATTAGCCACGTGAATTCATGTGATTGTGATGTAGTTTATTTGTAGCCTTACTTTAGGGTTAGCATTTTGAACTCTGACAGTTGCATTGAAGCTTCAAAAATCATACAAAGCGTGTTTGTCAACGTGTTTGTTCATAAACGTATGTTTGCGTCGTATTTTAAAAATTCAATGGAAAAATCCCATTGCTTTTTGTTGTAGACCCCTTGGAATGGTAACATACAGATCAGCCTTCAACAATATGTCATCACTGCAAAACTCTATGAAGAACTGTAAATCCTACTCATTTTGAGAAACAGAGTTCTGTTGGCTTAATGCTGCTTGTTTATGTAACACCCTCAACTCTTTAATCTCCATCTTGTACAGCATATAAGTGTTAGTAGACGTTCAAAAGAATAGAACACACTGTTACGAAGGGCCTCTTCACTTTCTATATGAATCATGTTTAAGACCACTTTTCCCCTTTCTAAATTACTTAAAGATAATTAACTGTGTCATAACGAATGCTTAGTGTTCATGTTTGTCTTATGCCTGGTAAGAGTCTGTGTAGGTGTTAAATGCCTGTCAGTCAACTCGGATACTGTGCTTCTATTTTCTCTGATGTCTCTTATCATTTCTTGTCATCAGCCATGACTAAATCAGTGCTATGCGTGTCTTATCATAACCTAGATGAGCATGCATGCTCACTCACAGTCATTAGCAAGAGGTGTAGTGTTGTGGTGTTTCTGAAGGGTGATCATCTTGGTTTTTTCCTAAATACTTAGAATCAGATTAGATTAAAGATACTTCTAGCTCACCTTTTTTGCTCTTATACATCATGTTTTCTGTTGCATCCCAGAATATGCAAAAGAGCTGCTGATTATGCTGCAGATCAGCTAAGGTCCCTCCAATTACGAGTCATATACTTTTTGCGCTAAAAATGCTGCTTCTGGAAAGGTAGGCTCAGCACTTAGCCGTGCCCCTCCCCCCCCAGTTACTGTTGCTATGCCGAGTGTAATTTGTGAAACACCGGGTCTTCAATCCCCCACAGAACTAAACACAGCTCTCTACCTTCAAGGCAGGGACTTAGTCAGCTGCAATAACAACTATCACTAGCAGATTTGATAAACTATAAGGTAAAGGTGTAAAGCTACATTGGCTAGCCTTAGCTTAATAACTAACCCCTGACTGCATTTGCTATCTTTTCATTTTCTTTTTGTCTCTAGCTAACTTATTTTTAACCTATAAAAAGGTTCCCAGGGAAAAAGTGGAGAATATGTAAATTAACATCGAGAAGAAGTAGCCTTCATAATTAAAAACACAATCACAAACAGCAGTGACAATAACATATGTTTGATAAACCCTTTTACACTTTTCCGCAAAGAGTGACCAGTACTGTTACTATAAGCTCTGATATAGCCTCTTGCTTCCTACAAGCTAGATGTGTCCAAACTGAACTTGTAATCCGGCTAGATAGCTAACAATATGCTATTTTGACATATCCTTTTTTATTTAGATCAAATGTTACATTTGTTTGTGTTTATCTGAGCACCGTGGAGAACGATTATCCACACTACAGTCTGTTATTATTGGACTACTTGAATGGTGGCCCATATGAGTAATCAGGTATCAGACACTAGGGCTTGGAGGACTCCCTGCTAACACTCACTACTCTCTAATCATCTTCCAGGGTTCAGGGCAAGTAGGGACGAGAACAAGGCGAACAAGCAAGCAGAGTGGGGATGGAGAGGGAGACTGTGAGTGTGTATGTGTGTCCATTATATACACAGATGTGTGTGTGGTTGCGATGCTACATGGCCTGAAATATTGAGCAGCAGCGAGCAAGATGAGAGCCATAGAAACCAAGAAATGGAGGGGCAAAGTGCGAGAATGAGAGCCTTTGTAAAAAAACAAAAACAACATGGCTCGGTGGAGGTATGATGCTTGCGAGTTGATCAGAGGAAGAAAAAAGGTAAGGCAAGATTAAAAGCCCTGGTTCACACACTGAATGGAGGCTGATATTTCCAGTGGCAGGACAACATTGCTGAGATGACTGCGAGTGGCTGAGAGCACTTGGTGTTTGATTCAGTGTGTGCCACGGGAGAGGGTTGTTAGTCTGCACGACATTTCCTATTTTGTGCTGACAAAAAAAGAACCTCTCGCACAGAAAGTCATACAGTGTTGAATGCTAAACGTTGATCAGGCATAAGTGTGAATCCCATCAGGGTCAGAGTGCTGGGGAAAAAACGTTTTCACCGCCAACATTTTAGGCATTTAGCTTGGTGACTGAGCAGATGGGGCTCACTGCTTTATGCATTGCCTTTTAAAGGGAGACGCCTCCCTGAGGCCATGTTCAGACTGACAATAACTGCCACACCTCAGTCATAGTGCAGTGGCAGAGAAGCAAAAAAGATCATGGCTCAACTTTTGCTGCAGTGTGGTGTCGTGTCAGCCAGAGAGCCACCCAGTTGGCCAATCATATCTCTGCTCACAAACACACAGGCAGAGAGGAAAGTTATTGTTGTTGTGCCATCCTCCCTCAAAGAGTACAAACTGTAATTTTGTTTGGTAAGCCTTCAAACTGGAATTCTTGGTTTGTTTTTCATCCTCTCACCAAAAAGCTGTAGCAACATGTAAATAATTGCAGCCTGTAACAACTAAACTTCACTGCTGTACATCATAGACTGTATAGAAGAAGTGGACGTAGTCACTGTGATGTCACCCATTGGTCATTTTGAAGCATAATATTTGGCATTTTTGCCAAGGCCATCTTTGCTTTTGGCTGTTGCAGTGAACCGAGAATAAGCTAAATATAATTGAATACTTAAAGACACATTTTTACGCAACAATTAGGGCTACAATTACATTACATTACATGTCACTTGTTAGACGCTTTTATCCAAAGCGACTCACATACTCAATACTGTGGGCAATCCCCACAGGAGCAATTTGGGGTGAAGTGTCTCAGGGACACAACGACATGCTGACTGCAGTGGGGTTTGAACCTGTGACCCCCTGATCCAAACACCAACGCACAACCCACTGCACCACACGCCACAATTGTCTTTCACAAACCAAAAACAATCTGCAAACATTTTCAAAGATGACAACAACCAAACTAGACAACACCCTGTTTCTGATATGTCACTCACAGGGTAGCCGTGCCCTAAATCTAAGCATGCTTTACCTTTTATTTTAATCTAAACTGGACCATAATTTACAAAATGAGCATTATGCTGTTTTGGAGTATTGAAACTAGCATTGAGGAAATACAATCAAAACGAAGATGCTAATCCTAACCCTTATTCAAGTGAAAAGTAGTGTCTTATTTCTCATGGACTTCTATGAGTAACTCCATTAGAGAGAAAGCTCATTTAAGTTAGGAAGTTCTACGTGTACATTTTTTAGCAATACAAACAAATTATTTAGTGAATTTCTAAATTATTTAGAGAATTCCGCTTCCCAAAATCCGTCAGACTGCTACGCCAACAGTATCTCAGTTAAATCTAAGTAGAATCATAATTTACCAAATGACCATTATGTATATTGTACAAGACCTGAAACTGTGATTGAGACAACAAAATCATTAGGAATATATTACTGAGGTAATGAACTGGGAATGAAAGTCATTTTCTCATAGACTTTTATACAACTGGGCTTCCTTTTAAAACACGTGGAATGACTCCATCATAGAGAATGCAGGTTTGAGGCACTTCTATATTGACTTTATTTTTAAGACTTGGAGGTTTTTGCTTTCAGATGTTCTACATGAATATTTTTAAGTGATGCATAAAAATGATTCAGTGCATTTGAAGATTATTTTTGACAATTCTGCTCCCAAAATCCGGCAGACTGTTTCGCCAACAGCTGTGTGCAGAGGCCAGTTCAAATGAATGTGTGATGTCATATGAAGCTGTAGGACTGCCTTTGAAGCAGCTCCACAGTATTTCTGCTCTGTCAGGCAGGCTGAGGGGGGGGTGGGGGGGTGCACAGGGCTGATCTGAGTTCACATGACACCCCTGCCCATGACTTGGAGGCTAAATGAGTTGACTTGCTCATTTGTTTTTCAAATAACAGATATCCGTTTCAGAAGTAAACAAAATGAAACATAGTTTGTGACCTTCAACCGGTTCGTTGCTTGAGATTGTCGGGCAGTCACATCACATTTTGGTTTATTTCAGCCTGTGGTGTTAAACATTAATCCAAACAGCAAGAGACAGTTGAAGCTTGGTAACACCAAGAGCCCTGAAAAATAGATTGATTTTTGTTTAGGATTTCAAACCTAGAAACATGAAATTAAGAGATGTTGAAGTGAAAAAAACAACAATTTCTAACATGATCCCAACTGCAGTACAACTATTGCACTGATGTGAAGTTGAGAGACTTGCATATCTAAAACATCCGAGCCCTTAGCATAATGCACCTCAACATCATAGTTTGTTAGATTTGGTAAATACCCACAGCTTTCCAAACTCCACATCCCCAGTTTTCATTGCAGATTTGTTGTTATTGATTTGTTTTGACAAAATTCAATATAAACTTTAGGGTTCTAGTTATGATAGCACGATGAAGGTAAGTGTTTGTTCTGCAGGGGAAAGTTCAAATGGCGAAACACATGACTTTCACGCAGCTGACGGTTTTTTGTGTGATACAGAGTGTTTTGGTCTTTTCGATAAAAAGATTAGGTTTCACTTATGTTATTTTAAGTTATTTTAGTACACTTTTTACATTTTGTTAAAACATGTTCTAACTTCTAATAATGTTTCTTAAGCCACATAAATAAATCATATATGAGATGAATTACGTGATTCTGATAGATATGAAAATAGACGTCTTATTCTTTCCAATCGTTCACTTTCCTTGCATCTCTGTGTTGTTCTCCTGAAGATTAAGTATCTAATTTCCCCCCACCACATGTTCGAATATCTAAATCCATTCACTGTATTCATTAGAAACTTCCTATTACCACTGTTGTTTCTGATGTGATTATTACATGGTTACTCCAAGAAGCCTGCTTGTTTGTTTCGTCCAAATGATTCTGGTGTGAACAGTCAGGCTCCTGCTGGACAAGGCGCAGCACTTCTGTGTCCGCTGTGAACCCAGGGTCATGCACACATGGTCAAACACTTCTCATGCCGGGAAATTGTTGTCCTAGAATTTGACCTTTCACCGGTTTCAGAACAAAAAAAGCCTTCCAACTCTTCAGGTCGGGGCCCGGTTGGTTCAATGCACATGTATGTGGCTAAATCCAAAAAGAATGGCAATGTCAAAAGGTGAAAAATGGCTTCTGAGGAAGAGTGAGTTGGTTTAAACACATGTTTTTGTGCCAAAATGATGAGTGTGTATGTGGAACAATGTTCAGTGAGGTGTGAGTATGTACCTGCATTCGTGCACTCTCCACAAGTCAACACAGGTGAAGGGGGGGCTACATTGGTTCCTTTTGCAGGAGTCAGAAGAGCACCCAAGGGAGACGCCCTGCACGCTGACCTGGGAAACCCCATCACGCGGCTGGCTGTCCAGGGGCATGTAGCGGCCGTTGAGGCGTACATCTCTCATGCAGCCTGCAGGTAGAAAAATGGAAAAGAGTTGAGTGGAACAGGAGTTCAAACAAATGTAACTACACAGAAATAGTTTTTCCCCATGTACCTGTGAGCAAATCAACCACATATTCTTGATGTATTACTGGCTCCATTTCTAACAGCATAAATCAACCTTGGTTTGTTAGTGGAGATAATTTTGTGTATTTTAGTGTCCGAAAAAGTCATTCATACTGGTCAAGGAAATCTCCAAAGGCAAAATCTGCATAACTGTTGGATATCATATAATGCGCTCCATGGTGCAGTGAAATCTGTGCAGTTTAGACATGTCAATGCTCTGCTGGGTCACATGCATGATACTTACCCAAGGGGAGTCAAACTATTTGAAAGGCTGATTGCCATTGCAACACAAAGTAAAGGGAAAACATTGCAAATTGGGGTAAAATGGTTGAACGTGGTTCTTGATCCTTCATGTAGTTACAGTAAAGGATATATCCGGTTTATTACAATTTGGATCAACTTATTTTCGTATGTTTCACACTTATTTTCGTATGTTTCATTTAGCTGAATATTTTATCCATAGCAACTTACAATAAGTGCAATAAACCATACCAAAAAAAACTCAGCAGCAAGAAACATGCAGTACTTTGCTTCAGGTAAACCAAACCATTGCAAGGGCAAGTGAATTAGCTCCAAATGGGCTATACCTTGTGAATGCCAAGAGTCCCCAGGTTAGCCAAACTCAGTAATACGAAAATAAAAAGGTTCCAGTTTAGTTACATAAACTGTCCATTGTAAGCATCCTTTACAAATTACAGTATACATAGACTGACTTCCCTGTTTTGCTAGCTTTGACTTAATTTAATGGTTAAATATATGTGGACAGCATTGCTATTTTATGTCTAGGCTCTGTTCTTGTAATTCCCTACAATGGGGCCACTAGCTTAGCACAACAGCTAATCAGTGGGGAGTGTCTTTATCATTATCACCTTCATTTGAATGGCATTGTTTTAATTGATACCTTTATCGTGGTAAGCCTAATCAACCATTAAGTCTTAACTCAGTGTAGTGTTGCTAAGGTGTTACCATGGAGAAACTGAGCAACACCTGAGGACACATTTCTGCTGCTTCTGTTCTCGTCACTTAATTACTAAGTTTATGCTTTCAGTTAACGTCTCCTTCACCCTCTATTTGGAAGAGATGTTAACAAAAGTAAATGCACACAGACAATGGTGCACTCACACACACATACACTTTCCCTGCCCCCATCTATCACGCCTACCTCTTTTGAAGGGAAAGGCTTTTAAAGTCTGTTTAATAAACTCTTGCATTGTCTTTTACTGCCTGAGGCACAGCTGTCTAACAGGCTCTGAGCTCTTTATGTCTCTCTCTCACTTTACGTCTGCATCCCTCTATACAGTATGTGCGACCTCTCTCTGTCTTTATTATCATTCAGTTTTATGTATCCTAATGGCACATTCTTGACTGTATCTGCTGACATTTTAACGTAATAAACATTGTACACTATGACCTGCTCACCAACCTAAAATAAGCCAAAGCTAGATGTTTGGTAAATTGATTATTACAGAGTTCTTGACATAAGGTGGTGCAGTGATGACGTATTTTTGTAGGCCGACCCGGAAGTTAGGAATGGGACATCCTTGACAAAAGGAATGGGATTTTTGAATATTGCAGAAAATAAGCTCTTTTACAAACACATGTTCTTGCTGACACATTTTGTTCAGCAGGATAATCCCCACATATTTGAAGCGTAAATTCAATCGCTAGGGGCTTAGCGTCGGGCCATAAACAAACTACATTCAAAGCCTACCAGTTGCCATCACCACGGCTAAGCTATATGCGGCTAATGCACAGCATGATGACATTTAGTAGCCTAGTCTCATTTAGCCACTTGTTAGCAACCTCTGTTTTGAAGACACATACAATCACACCACAGAAGTGCTACAATTTGAAATCATTCCAGGGTTTAAGGACTCATTCAGCATGCGAGCGTGTGCCCATTGTGTGGATTTAGCTGTAACGAAGAACATTTTGTCTTGGCATTGTTTCAACTAGCAGTTTTTTTTTTTTTAAATCAGCATTTTGGAAAATACACCAATTCACTTTCTTACTGAGTGTTAGATTAGGGGATTAATACATTGTTTATGTTTGTACTATAAATAACTAATGCCACAAGATGGTTAGCTTATCCTAGCTTAGCATTACAAATGAATACAGGGAAAATAGCTAGCCAAAATAAATAGCTATCTCACAAAAAACAGGCATTAGGCTTTAGTAGAACTCTTTACGACACTTTTCAGAAGGACCAATCTATTAGACAACAATGCCACTTTATTTATTCACACATAACATTTAAATTCATGTCCTTGAAAAGAGTACACATGAATACATAAAATGACTTGTTTCCGGTAGCACTTTACAAGAGGAGTATTTTTCTTCACACACACACAGGTTACATACAATTCAGTTTGAATGGTGTATAGCAAACAATCTTCAGTGCCACTTTACCCTTGTACGATCCGCCATCCCCACTGAAAGGAACATTCAGGGAGATGTATTCCGTTATGCATCACCTCCCAGTCTCTAAAAATGTTCAACTCTCAACAATTCTGCCATTCATCTGTTGGATTTTAAAGGACTGCTCTCTTGAAGGAGGTGCATTTTTGTCCTCCCTTGGAAAACGAAATATGAAATTGCTGTTCTGTACACATTATAAAAAAGATCCTTGGCAGAACAAACGAGGGGATTATTAGAATGTTTTGCACCACCAATTTAAAACCTCGAAATGATCTCGCAACTTTGATGTTCTTCTCTTTCAATGTGATTTTTTTCTATTTCAATCACTATCAAGAGAAAACACAGCTGAACTCCTCTGCCATGTCTTTGAAAGGAAATGATCTTTAAGGAAATCTCAAGGTTTTTATCATATTTTACTGATAGCCTTGAAGACAACCTACATAAACTTGGCATGTAAGAACCAGGTGCTGCATGCAGTAGATGTTCACAATGTATTATTCAGTGTGGTATACATTTGGGCTTTCCTGTACATGATACACTTTCAATCATGTCCAACTGCTGTGGTTCATATGGGTGTCTGAATAACTTTAATGCAACTAAAACTCAGCTATTTTTCAGTTCTGCTGTTTATAATTCCAATAAACATTGCCCTCTTAAGCTTGTCACCTTCCTTTCCTTTGCCTGTGCTTGTAGAAGGTGTTATTTTACAATACTGTCCTTTCTTTATTTATTCAAGCATGGCTGAAACACTCTGGCTCAACAAAAGAACCTGGACCAGACAAAAAGAAATCCATGTAATTATCAAAATACACCCAACAAGGGAAATGTAACCGTACCTGCGCTGCCAGGCAAATGGCGTCCCCATGCTCCTGTGCTATTTGCACATATTTACAAATGAGGTCATGTGCATATTTTGGTGCAAAAATTGGCCCCTTCCATGCAAATGAGCCTCATTGCAAAAACAGCCCAGTTCACAAAGAAAAGCCTAATAGTCACATGCTGTAACAGTGGAATAATTAGCATCTTCAGAGAGTTGATGAGCACCGAAACACTAGAATAGGATATGAAATCACGAATATGGTTTCTCTCTGTCACGTTTAATTCCTTGTCTTAAGTTTCTGAGAAATGCCTTTTCAGCTCGCACTCTGAAAATCATGATTTTGACATCGCTCTGCCTACTGTGTTCTTGATGCAAAGGCAAAATTATATTTTTCAATATTTATGGCCGTGTTTTGCTGTAATATCATTATGGCTATATCTTTTTGTGAATCTGACCTTGAGAAATGGTGAATGCTGATAGCGTTGCACAGACAATCACAGTTGCAAGTGATGTAGAATTCATGATGATATTAGCAACCTCAATCTATTCTTCGTGAAAGAGCCTGTCAGTTTTTATTCAATGTTTTGAACTGTGAATATCCTTGGTAAAGAGAAGAAATAATAGCAAACAGCAGCCACTTAAACAGAGGGGAGAACAATGAATGAACTGTAAATATTGGGCCATTGGTGCACGGCAGTTTAGTTTTAAGCTGATTCAAGAGGAATTGTTTTAGTGTGTGTAAAATAAAGTATAGGACCGTTGATCCAAATATCTGGGCATATTTAACAGAAACCAGGTCATAGATAGTAAATAGACTGCATTGATATAGTGTGTTTCTTACCTAACAATCAACAATGATCAGCCAACCGTCACCCATTCACACACATATTCACACACATGGTTGCAGAGGCTACCATCAGGAGCGATAAACACTTTCAGACACATTTGAACACTGATGGCAGCCATTAGGAGCATTTCTGGGTTCAGAATGTTGCCCAACGAGACTTAGGGGATAGAACGCCCGACCTTCTGATTAGTAGACGACCACTCTACCTCCTGAGCCACAGCCGGAAAGTGGCAACATAAAAACCAGAAGGGTGAGCAGTGGGGAAAAGAATAGCTGTCCTCATCTGATCAGACTTGAGACCCTGAATGTTAATATTAAGGATGTTTTGTTAGAAATGTCAGCACCTGGGCAACTGATTCCTGGTATTGACACTATTTTGTGTCATGGGTCGTTAAAGCACATTTTTTATATTTGTACCTTTTGTCCATTCACCAAGTTGTCCTTCAGCCTCCAGCTGCCTCCATGCAGACATACTTGACATTTCCAAAGTGTGACTGCAGAGTAAAATGTACTTTGCTGACATATTTGGAATTCATCTAATTCCAGGCTTGGGAAATAATGGATTAAAAAGGGCATTTAGTGTTTGTTGTAAAAGGATCAGATGTTATCTCTTCTTTATTACATGGCTTAGTTGAATACTCGATTCTGATTGGTTAATTCAGAACACGTGACACGTTGTTAATCCAGTAGTACAGACCGCTGTCAAGGACTTATTGACCGTTGTTAAGGACGCTCACATCTGCAGAAAGAAGTCCGGTCGATTTAACTGTATACAGTTTGGCTTTTCAAACTGTTTGCTTGTCTTTAGTTTTCCGTTGTCTACCGTCTGAGAGCAACATGGAGGATTTTAAATATTAATTTTTAATATATTTGGAGAGCACAGTAATTTGGATGAATGGTTAGTGGCTGATGAGTCCCCAGCGAAGAAAAGAAAAAGAAAAAGAAAAGAGGGAGAAGAAAACAGCGGAGAAGTAACGGGGCAGAAACCCTCAACACAGAGCTGCGGTCCTTTTTACGCAACGGTCCAGACATCAAACGGCAAAACATATTCAGTTGCCAGTCACTTTGGCATTAGGGCAGGGATATCTAGATACTTTCCAAGGTTTGACATAATGAATTGTGCTACTTTTAAAGCAAGCAACGATGTTTTCAAATCTGTAATCAAAAAGCAAAACGCTATCGAAGCAGTTCCTGCCGTTGCTACTGTACGTAGTTCAAACGGTAACAACGGACTATTTTTCTTAGCGGATGCATGTCATTTTAAATCAATAAAACTATTTTTTAAATCAATAATACTATTTTTTAAATCAATAAAAACATTTTCTAAATCAATAAAAGCATTTAAATTAATATTGGGAGTCATGTCGTTACTTTGTTGAGAATGTGGCCTTGTAATAAGCGTCGGGCTCCTGATCAGCCTGTCGGGTGTTCTTTTACCCATAACGACCGCCTCGCTGCACATTATCCCTTACCTATAAACTCTTCTGTTCTGTAGGCTAATACTTTAAGTGTGAATCTGGCCTACTGCCTGAATACCATTTTTTTTATCCTAAATATCTTGGTTTCTTCTTTTCTAAGGTCAAATTGTTCTGTTGTCTTACATAATATAGTTAATTAACGTTTTATTTTGAGTCAAACTTTCCAACAATGTGAGGTAAACAAACTGGACATTTCATGGAAAGTCTGTAAACCTACTTTTGAGAAACTCTCACAGATATACAGGTGTTCTGTTAAAACCTACCCTGGAAGCTCTTGTTGGTTCCAGAGGGGAAGGTGTTTCCCAGCATCACCACGGTGGGGTCAATGATGATTTCTCTGCTCCGGCCCTGCGCCCCTGTGACCTCCCGCTGTCCTCCCCCTCCGTCCAGACGCAGCATCATCTCATTGTCATGCCGATCTAGGAAGACCTCGTGCCATTCACCGTTGTCGAGGCGATAAGTTGGTAGGGTTAGGTTGTAGTCCCCGTCACCGAGGTTGTAGAAAACACAGAGGAGGCCTTGGAAGATCTTCATTTGGAAAAAGGGGACATTTATTAGTTAAGTTACTTGACTTTGACTTCAGAAGTCTGGTCTGTAAATAATATTCATGTTTTTTAGGCCCCATTTCAATCATAATTGCCACATGTTATGACTGTTTTGTTAGTTTAATTGGAATAATCTTGACCATCATTAACTTAATGAGTCTCATTGGAATGCACACATAATGTTAGGGCTTGACATTACCATGAAGCACTGGTAAACACTAAGAAATTGACAGCTGCACGCCTTTGATTCATTTATCATGTTGCTTTTTTTCAGAAGGTAATTTCCTGAACACTTCATTAGTTACCTGGCATTGACGCAGATCCATCGGGAATATTACCATCTCGCTTCCTTCATACATGTAACTATGTGTTGAGCATGTTTTCTCTAACACTGCATCATCAATCATCAAGGTGCAAGCCTCTCTTTTTTTCCCACCTTTAACAATTTGTTAACATCAATCTTGCAGACACATTTCTATAACAGAGACAACTAAGAAACCCATTCAAAACTAAACATTGAAATGTTTCTGGTATATCTCAGTCATTTCACAACTATGAGTTTAAAGAGGTTATATTATGCTTTGGGGGGTTTCCCTCTCCTGTTGTGTGTTATATAGGTTTTTGTGCATATAAATGGTCTTGAAAGGCTAAAATCCCAAACACTTCCATTGGACTCCTTTGCTTACTTACGTACCACAATGACAGCAGTATGTGATACTGGCGCTTCTATGGTCTAGCACTCCAACACATAGTACGGGACATTTTTGACACATCTCTAAGCGGTGGACCAATGACAACAGAGCCTGCCAGCTAACCAATCAGAGCAGACTGGGCTCTGGTTTCAGACAGAGGGTGAAAAGAGGTGCTGCAGCACAGACAGTATGAGAAAAATAAAGACCTTTTCGAACATTAAAGCATGGAAACATGTCAAACTAATCAAAGAGTCGGTAGTTCGATTCCCATCCCCTGCAGTCAACATGTCTACATGTATTGAAGAGTATATAGGTCGCTTTAGATAAAAGCGTCAGATAAATGACATGTTATGTCATCAACACTCAACTTTTGGACAATCATTCAGAACATTGGGATAGCTGTTATCTACGAAGTCATAGCCAAGTTTCCATAGTGACTGCATGACAGTTGACAAAATAAAAACTGTAATCCTAACCAATTTTGGCTTATCATTGATGTATGCTATTGTACAAAGCCACTCTTGGCCGAGATTGCTGAAATCGTGACTGGAGAAAGGGGTCTGTTTTATTATTGCCCTTATTCTTGGAATGACCTGCAGGAAAGACTTAAACTAAGTTCTCTTATCTCTCTGGCCAGTTTCAAACTAAAACTTTTTATTACAAATATCGGTACCACTTTACAATAAGACTACCCTTATAAAGGATTCATAAAGGGTTTATAATTAGGTTATTAATTAGGTTGTAAACACTTTATTAATCATTAAGAACCATTTATAAACCAGATCTAAAATAGTTTTCATACATCAACACAGGCTCACTATTTGGCAAGATGACTAAGCCTTATTGGCTACTTAGCGAGAATCAACTCAGTGAGCAACAGATACCAAGGATGCTGGCTGATGGATACGAAGTAAGCTAGGTAGCCAATATAAGGCTTAACAGTTCAGATAAATGTGGGCTCACTATTTGGCAAGCAACCGGTCACAGTTGCCCTGTTTATCTCATGTCTTATAAAAGATTATTAATGATTTATAAAGTGTTCACAACCTAATTAATAAATGAATTACAAACTATTGGTAAACCCTTTATAAGGGTAGTCTTATTGTAAAGTGGTACCCAAATATCCTTGCTACAATGCATAACAATTGTGTCATGTCTGCATGCCTTTTTGTCTCTATGTGTTATATGCAATATGTGCATATTTGCCCTCTGCTGTTGATGCCCTTGGCCAGATCACAATAGGAAAGAGATGTTATCCCAATTGTGTTTTTTTATCTGGTTGAATAGAGGTTAAATAAAAGTGCATGGCGTAGCAGAGTGACACAGCTACACAAGAACAAACTGGGGAAGAAAGCATAAACTACGGTTGCAGAGTTTGATGAGAACCCTAACAAATCAGATCAAAAGCACTGCTCGTAGTTTAAAAAAAACTGCAACTGGTACCATAAAATTAACCAAGAACTGGAACAATTTTCTTCCAAACTACAACTGCCATCTGTCGCTCTTTGAGCAGAAAGTTGCACCATAAGTATTTCTTTGATGCTTTTAGTGGCCCAAAATACATTCCTTTTCCTATTTTTTGGGACAGTAGTAGAAGTTCCAGTGGCAAATCTCAGCAAATCAAATCAAAACTTTCTACATTTCAAGATAACACCGAGGGCAGGGGCGGACTGGGACTACAAATCAGCCCGGAACTCTCGACCGGCCCACTTCGGTACCGCCGGCCCACCTCGGTACCGCAAGTAATTACCGCTAGTAAATTGTCAACGGGGGGGGGGGTGCTAGTGGCTTATCCGACCGGCCCACATCGTCCGACCGGCCCACTTCAGTACCGGCCCATCGGGATTCGTCCCGAACGTCCCGATGGCCAGTCCGCCCCTGATCGAGGGTACAGAGGCAAATATGTTAACTGGAGTCCGAGTCTCAGGTTTCAAAGCTAATGGGGATCAGGAGGAAGAAAAGATTTTTACTTGGTCGGTAAAGGAGTGGATCGATATGCCAATTTGGCCAGAAAAGCCGGATCAACCCCTGAAGATTGGAAGGAAAATGAAAACTCCTCACACAGTAAACTGACATTTCCACTATTCAATGAGCATGATATCTTACATAAACTTTCTTAAAGAACAAATATAAACATGAAAACACAAAATCAACATCATTTGTTTAAGGGTTTAAGCGCCTCCATCCCCTACGCACAACAACTTTTGAACCACCAAGCAATGGTGACATGTTTTACCATAATGTAATCACAAAGCATTCAGGGAAAAGCTATTTGTCAATCGAGCTGTTACTATTGGCCTAACATACATTTTAAATGAGGCACTGCTTTGGTAAAGCTGACAATTGTACTTGCTATTTGTTGACTTGCAAACTGCTGTCAACACACACACAAACACAGGAAAAGTGACTAGTGAGGAAGTGAAGGAAGGAAGGGGGAAGCAAGAAAACAGAATTGATGTAATACGAGTTAAAATAAGGGAAAAACAAATGACGTGTTTCAGCAACATGCTGTTTCCCTCCGCCCGCAGATCTTCATATGTAAACGGTCCCATTTTGGCTTGGCCGTGATGCTAATCCCATGTCTATCACAAAGCATTTGTTTTAAACAAATTCATGACTTCCTGCGTGTGTATGTGTGTATGCATTTGTGTGTGTGTCATTGAGAAAGAAAGATAGAAAAGTCAATTTAAAGAGGGATAGGGTGGTTGGTGGGTCGTCCTCATTTCAATTTCATACCATTTCCTCCAAGTGTCCCACTGAGCATCATTTTCTCCCCTCCATCTTTCTCTGCCACGTAAACAGAGGAGCGAGATGAGAAGGGCAGCGAGACAGAGAGATGTGAGGAGAAAGGAGAAGTGGCTATCCACCATTAACGCTCCCACTTCTCCTCAACATATTAAAGACAAAGCTAGCTTTTGGGGTCTGACAAACTTCCATTCCTCTCCTCCACCTGTGTTAGTGACTTCCTCTTCCTTTAAAGCAGTGCTCCAAGGTTGTTTAGCTCAGGTAACGCGGCTCGTTTCAAGGCTGTGTGATGAAGTATTAATTATATTTAGTATCCGCTGGGGCAGCGCTTTTTAACCAGCGACACTTACAGCCACCTGATTCTACCCCCAACTAAAGCTGAACCAAGCAGAGCAATTTGGCTCCTGCTTCACTCTCTGTGTGATGTGTGTTCCAGGGTGTGTGTGTGTGACTTTGCAGGAATGTCATAGGTGTGTTGGAATGTGTGTAAATCCATTTTTGAGTCAACAGTCCCACTGCAGGGACAGTTCTTATCCTCCAGATGCTTCCCTTGACAGACTGCTGCAGCCCCGTGCAGATGACTTATACATCTACACCTTTCTCATGATTAAATAATGATGTGAAAACACATATTTTCATATGGGGAAGCCTGTCACAAGCATATGTGACAGGCTTGTGCATGTTTCCTCACCACTTTAAATTATACTTGAAACCACACTCTGCTCATTACTATCAATGTGTTACTTTCCCCACCTCCTGACATCTGGCTCGCAGTTTCTCCATCTTTAGAGACTAGATATTGATTTGGTCATAAAAATAATACCACATGCTGCTTGGCAATTGGCATCACTTTGAGTTCTTACCAGCCTAAAGGCAGATGAGGATAATGTTAAATACTCTTTATAGACAACTTTGTCTCAACTGAAACATGCCATGTGTTTGTTAAAGCAACGTTTCCAATCATTTAGGAATAACTTTAAAGTTTTCTGACAAAAAATAACGCAATTTTCTACTAAATACAGAAAATGTTCTTTATATAAGTTCCATTTAAACCCTAACCCCAACCATAACCCTAATCCTAACTTCCTAGGCCAAGAAACGTTATTTTTTACATGTTGAAAAGCTTGTCTGAAAACAACTCTACAGTTTTCGGCCGGCTGTGCTCTGGCTAGTTTTGTCCTGCATGACTCATTAAAATATGTGTTTATCATTCCCCAGTTAAGGTAATATGCCTTTTAAAAAACAAATTAGCCAAACAAAGTGAACATAATGAAGCGTCCAAATGGCAAAGTGACTCCAGCCCTGCATGAATTTAATGACTTATTTGAATCAATTATGCGTTTCTACCCTTCAACACTAACCAATCATCAGCCATGGTTTGCTGCAGTGGTGGTTTTAAAGAAACAAATTGTTAATACAAGTACCGGACGATGTATAGAAGCTTTTGGTTTTGATTGACTTTAAACATAAGGAGATGACCGTTGATCTGCAGTATATTAAGAGGTGTTTCTAACATTCTGAGCCCCTTGAAACTCAATATAATAAAGTACAGTATAACATCACTTTGAACTATGACATCAATAATACACTATATTTAATGTACACATTTCTATCATTGATTTATAATATTTAATAGTAAAACATTTATTTTCTTGCTGTGTGATGTATCATTATTTAGTGTCATAATTAAGGGTTAATTAGGTTAGTGTATGTTTTTATTTTGAAGGCAGCTTTGAGCATTGGTTGAGCTTTAGTTTGAGACAGATGGAGGTGGGATTGGGCACCAACAAGGGCATATGTTTCTTTTGTTTTTGTTGATTTTATTTCATTTTAGCACCTAAAGCTAAAACATTTAAAAATATTCCTTCCCCGATCAGAACTGTGAGTTGCTAAACGAGCCACACCTGTGAGCTGTAAATAAGGGGAGAAAACAATCAAATTCTGCAAGCAGAGGAACTGAACATGGAGATCACTCAAAGTTATATCCAGCTTCTTCAGGGAGTACAAATGGAAAACTGAGCAAAAATGAACAAAAACCAGCTGGATTACTCGGACGTTCTTGGTCAACCATGCCTTTATGGAAATCCCCTGATGGTGGGATAAATGGAATTATGTTCAAATTCATCCTGGACCTGCTTGGACGCCCTGTGACCTTCCCTGCCTTGGTTGGGCCTTGAGTTAAGTTCTTTTTCTGCCTCTCTCCATGTATCCTTTTGATTGAGTTCATAGGTATTTCAGTGTCAGACTGTATTTTGATCTTTTCACTTTGCCATCGGATTATTATAATTTTGGTCAAATACAGCAATATTGATTGATTGATACATTTTATTTCGAACAAGTAAAATAAATAATTACAAAACAAAACAAATGTTGCAGTGCATAGTCATGTAAGAGAAATCAAAACAAAAAATGACATTTACAACAACAACAACAGCATTAGCAACATAAACAGTCCCACATCTAGTGTTCGAAAAGGAGTGAGAAGAAGTATAATTTATTTAATCTCACCCCCTTGTCCCTAAATGATTTATTTATAATCTATAATCTGCAATAATTATCATTATTATTCATTATTATTGTTATTATTATTATTAATCTGCTTTACCTGTTGATTGACTTATACGTATACACATATACATACACACACATACATTAATATACATATATGCACACACACATATACACACCTACATACTCACACATATACACATATACACATACACATAGTCAAACACCTTCCCCTTCCCTGTACATCGAGAAAAGAATGTCTCTGTATTTCCTCTTGAACTGGTTAATGTCTGGACATGGCTTTAGCTCCACATTCACACTGTTCCATAGTCTCACTCCACAGGCTGAGATACACAAAGTTCTTCTGGTTGTACGGACCCTATGAATTTCTAATTGAAATGGTCTCCTTGAACTATATCCCCCCACTCGTTGAGTGAATACTTTTTGGATGTTTCCTGGTAAAACGTTATGATTTGACTTAAACATGATTTGTACCGTTTGGAATTCTACCAGGTCTGTGAATTTTAACAATTTTGACTGCAGGAATAATTTGTTAGTGTGATCAAGGTATTTGGCATTGTGAATGATTCGTATGGCTTTTTTTTGTAGAATAGATACTGCATGTATAGAACTCTTGTAGTTATTGCCCCAGATTTCAGCACAGTAATTCAGATATGGTACAAATACAGCAATATTCATTTGATGGAGAGTATTTGTTTGTCTGTGGTTGGTCAATTGCATTTCTGTAGTCGGTTAGCCAGGCTATCCCTCCATCTGTTTGATGTTAACATATTTTATATGGACAGTATTTGAATTATTCTTCTGTCTGGCACCTTATTCACATTTTGTATTTTTGGGATAAAAATGTATCATTGCTCTACTTTACAGGACCTCTCATGGTCTATTTTAGAATTGTATACATTCATTAAAACATAGTCATTTATTTATATCAGCCCATGTTCCTGCAGCCTGTCTGTCCAATTTCTTAGACTGAAAACCCTTCAGGTTCAGTCCTTGTTCAGGTGCATTTGCTGCCACTGAAAGTGAGAGTTGTCCTTCGAAAACCATTAGGACGAATAAAAAGACAACTGTAGTTTAATTATTTATTTCAAGACCCGTTTTTGAACCTTGGCCTCGACACTACGAGAACACCAGGCTTGTGGTTGAATTATGAAAATAAGTACTGATGATTTTAAATTATTCATCTAATTGTTAGCGCTGCTCTTGGTGTCCACATCTATCAGGAAGCACATGTTAACAGGTTAACATATTTACTGATGGAATAAAGCTTAAAATGGTCTCCATGTGGAGCACGACAGTAAATGAAATGAAAGTGGACATGAGCGTTTGGTGCCCTTGTAGTCTGACTCAGAGGATGTAGGCCGGGGGTAGAAGGTCCTCATTGGCTGGTTATCTCAAACAGAATTCTCCTCCCCTTTCACTATCTGCGCGTTGTCCGGAGTTTATCTGTTTTCTGACAAAGCCATCGTCAGTCGGAGATGATGTGGCCCATCTAATAAATTCATTATGATCGATCCGTTCTACTTCGCACAAGATTCTGTTATATTGGTTCAGAAACAGGAGAAACAATAACATCGCAAAGGCAAAAAGCAAATGTAAATTAAAATAAAATCATCTTGGATTTACTTAATCTAGTAAAGTCTTCGAGGTGTGTTATATAATTCCAAAACATTATTAAGAAGGTGAGGACTGATTTGTGTGCAACCTACATGATTGTGTTAGTTCATTTCAACATGATCTGGTCACTGTGGATTTCAATAACAGGTCAGTGTCCTGCTAATTTAACTGGCTAATATCAATTCCACAAATTGCAGTTCATTTTTGCTCACTTATGTTAACAGTTAGTGCGTTATGCAACTGTATATAGTAAGATCAAGTGAAATATACATTGTAGTTCCAAATTAACCAACTTTTAAAAAACTGGTTACCAAATGTTGATTGTCATAATAGTAGTCATTTTAAGTGCATTTGCTAAAACTTATTACATCAACGATTTCCACACAGTGCACGTAAATTCAAAACGCAGTTCTTTGGTTATGTGACATTTTAATTTGTAACAATAAAAAACTAAATATAAAACAGGCAGGCTTTATCTCAAGATGATCAAATGACATTTATCTTTTGATAAGAGTCATATCACACAGTCAACATATGTCTTATATTCAATGTGGTGTTTTCTTTTGAAAATGCTGTTCCTGTACCCAAGGATTAAGGCTGCTCAGGACATTTGTGATGTGTTTAAAGAGTTTTACACAACTCCAGCGTGGTCTGATTCCCAGGGCGTCAAGTTCAAAGCCCTCTGGGTCTAATACCGCTGCTACTATTTCTTGTCTGTATGACTTTCACCTAACTACTGTATGATGTAAACTCATCCACAAAATATTTGTTCCAGTGCCAAAGAAGTCTGGTGACATAGACCAAGACCACATAGTGCAGGAATGGATGTTTGGGTAAACACAGCATAACCACTGTTAGTCTTCGGTGTGAAACGTGTGAAAATTGGAGGAAAGAAATGGAGTGCCCTCACCATTTTTTCCCAATTCCCAGGACCACTATATTTCACTAATGGTAAATAAACCCATTTTAGCAAGAGTAATACATTTCAACAGCGAAACATGTATTTGAAAACGCATGTGGGGAAATATGACCCCCATGGTGGTTCCAGTGTTAAACCAATCCCAATCTTCTTGGGCGGTGCTAAAAGCAAGATGCAGTGACGGTGCCCTTGCTACACAGATGGGGTAGGCTGTGCAGAGCTGGCGGCAGTGATCTATAGTCCCTCAGAGGGTAACGGCTGGAACAGGAGGCGAGCTGGATGACTGGGATCTCAAATGATTCTCTTTTAACACTTGGTTTCGCTATAGGGATTTTATTGTTGGAAGTGGGGAGCCAATGATTTGTTGACAAACTGCTGGAGGGTGTCTGAACTGTTGCACCAGATTCTTCTCAGCATAAAGACAAGCTTCTCAGTAGCAGTGGGTAGTAAAGATGAGTGGACGGGTATAAGATAGGCTGAGGCTTCAGAGTGATATTGCAACAATAGTTTGAAACTAGACAACATTTAACAAAAGTTGCTGTTTTTTATCAATAAATCTGTTATAGGACTATCTGAGATTTGTTCGCTTTCAGTCTTAGAATATACAAGTGTGTTGAACATAAAGCAATACCCTTTAAAATCACCAGCAGTTGTTCAGTTTGGTTGACTGAAGGCCATGGAAACTTTTATTTGCATCATCTTCAAGTTTAAGTATGTTGTGCCCCTCCTGCGACATATTTACATGGTTCAATGTTCAAAAAGCTCTTTATTTTTCTCATACTGCCTGTGCTGCAGCACCTCTTTTCACCCTCTGTCTGAAACCAGAGCCCAGTCTGCTCTGATTGGTTAGCTGGACAGCTCTGTTGTGATTGGTCATCTGCTTAGAGATGTCCTGCCCCTTAGCCTATCACTTACAATGTGTTGGAGGGCTGTTCAATAAAAGCACGAGCGTCACATAGTGATGTCACTATGTTATGGAAGTAAACAAAGGAGTCCAATGGAGGTGTTTCAGGCAGGGGGGGGGAGTGTGTGGGAGAAAGGGAAAACCCCCAAAAAGCATGATGGAGCCTGTAATATTTAAAGGTTTAGGGAGCTCTTACGGCCCGCACACACGGCGGTGTGCGTTGAAGCTTCAATGCTTCTGCCCATTCACTTTGAATGGGGTGACGTCACACTTTGCCGATCTGCATTGTGGGAGCGTCGCTTCGCTTTGCTCGCGTTGCTCGCTTCAAAAGTTGAGCAATGTTCAACTTTTGAAGCTTCGACGTAAGCGTCAGCCAATCGAATCATATGCCAGTACAAGCTCTAGCCAATCAAACCGCGTGCTTGTGTGTCCGGGGCGGGAGATTCATGTGATTGGTTGTTGGTCGAGCTTCAGACACGCCCGCCGGCAAGCTTCAACGCACGCCTCCGTGTGGACACTGCGTTATCGATACGTTTGCATTTGGTAAGGTTTTCCACCTACATTCAAACATATTTTGCTACATTGCAGAAATACTTGAAGAAATTAAAATCTCTTTGAGTTGTGAATTTAAAGCAAAAACAATTATGCAAGGATTATCTAATTTAGAGTAATCTGTAATTTAATAATAAATAATGATATGTAAAAAGTGAATGTTTGATTTGTTTTTGTCCTTTGTAATGGTGTATCCCCGTTGAGCATGCATCAGCGTTGTGGTTGTCTATCAGAATCTGTCTTAAATTATTTATGTTTTTCCAGATATAATCCCAGTTTTCATGATCATGTTTAACTCTTTTTTTATTTGAAAGCTCCACACAAATTGAGCTACCTCCATTCACTGAAGAAGACTGTGCGATGCGATTGAAAGCCATTCATCCTAATATGTGGACACTTGACCTTATTATTTTTCTACATATATACTGTATACTGTCCAACAAGTTTTGCAATGAACTACCGTGCTTTCATACTCAACATTAATATATTTTTTTTCAAAGGAGATGTTCTTTATTGAGCCTCATGACATTTGTTTGAATTTGAATTCACTTGCAGTTTCCCCTTAAAAAATAAAATGAATCATAGCAAACTAAACTACTTACTATCCACTTGAAGTATTAAAGACAAACTAAATGCTCTCATTTAGGATAATCTTTCCCAAAAATAAATGATTGTGAGAAGATTTCAGTATAAAGTGTGTAGCACAACAAACTCATGCTGCAATCCAAGGGAGGGGGAAATTATCTTAACTAACCATGTTTTTAGAAGTCAAGTCACACGCAAACAGCAGAAACAAAGAGCTCCTCTCATTGTGAGTTTGCAACCAGCCAAGAGTAACGCATACTAATTCCTCCCTCTGATTAAAAGCATGCAAAACTATTACCGAGAAAAACATAATCCCAAAAGGCAATATGGTTATGTTTCTGTCAAATAACATTGCAGGGTTTCCAATGTTTCACTGAGGGGGGTCTATTTCATTACACACATTTTCATGCTGTCTGCACCGGGGAATAAATGCACTTTTCACGGTGGATAAATGATGTGAACCTGCTCTCCGTGTGGCTATTCTGAGGGAGCAACATGACATTTAAAAGGACATGTAGGAAGGAGAGATGGATGGATGACAGACGGCGAACAGAGGAGAGGTTAAACTGCAGCAGCTGTTGGATGGATAATCATTTTAATTTGACACAGTGATGTTTGGTCAATAACTAGAATTGCAGCGTGGGGTGAGAGGAAGTTCTGGGAAACTGTCAGGCGTAGAAAAAAAGAAAGGGAAGCTGGCAGATAAACAAATATGAGAGCAACTCATGTGTGAACAGAGCAACCAGAGGACAACACCAGTGGGAGATATGAAACCTTTAAGACAAATAAAACACTTTATGTATTCAGTCCAGGCAGTGTGCTTTCACCCTCAATCTAAATCATTTGCACTGTTCATACACCATATACCAAACACTGTTTTCCTTGACTATACATGTATTACAACCACCTCAAACTGTGAGAATATCTATGATACATTGTCATTGGAAAACACACTTATGGCATTAAGTCCATAATTGAGAATATCAGTGCATGTACGGACTAGATCAGATATCCTGCTGTGTCATGTTCCAGTTGCGCTACGGCTTAGTCACAGTCAACAGCCATTACTTGATTCTGATTGGCTGCAGGGTGTCCGTTAATTCCTGATAAACATACTAAGTAGTTCTAGTGTAAGCGTTTATCGCGGGTGTCAATTCAGCACGTATCTGTAATGAGTTTACCATAGCTACAGGAGGCATTTGAAGCCTATTTTTTACAACTTATTGCAACATGTTATTAATGCGTTAACATCAATGACAACATCATTATTGTTGTTTGTCATATTGGGTAGTTCGATTTTTCCAATGTAAAAAGTGTTAATTGATCTGACAAGTTTGGCTTTAATGAGTTATTTGATAAAAAAAGAAAGAGTGTTTGTGACGTCATGATTGAAAGCTAATGTGAGTGAAGTAACTGGAGGCTCAAGAATTGTACTATAGAAGAGATGTAACTTTAACATTCCATAACAATCCCAAGTCTGTGATGAAGAACATTTGTCAATTTAATCATAAATGTATGTATAGAGATTTTGGTGAGTCTCTTTCTAGCCCAACAGCTACCGTGGTGCATAGGTAGCTACTAGGTTGCTCACGTTTTAAGACAAATAACCGAATAATACACTTTATGTATTCAGTTCAGGCAGTGTGCTTTCAACCTCAATCTTTGTCCCCTGCACTTCTAATTAACAATATCAGAGCCACAGTTTTTTCCTGACTTCAGACAATGCATTTGATTAAAGCATGAAACCACCTCGACCACCACCTCGTATATCAATGGTATATTGTCACTGGAAAACACACCAGTGACATTGCTTCCATAAGTGAGAACAACAGTGTAAGTATGGAACTGGATGAATGCGTTTACCATAGCAACAGTTGAAGCTTTTCATGTAACTTCAACATTCCACAACAGTCACAAGTCTGTGACATGGAATCATCTAGAGCAGCGGTTCTCAAACTGTGGTCCGCGGACCACTGGTGGTCCGCGAGGGTACTGCAGGTGGTCCGTGGAAAAAAGCTAAATAAAATCCACTTTTTATTATCAAGGATTTTCGGGGACCCGAAGACACATTTTGAGTTGTATACACTGTTGGAAAGAGGAGATTCCTAGCTTTCTAATGATATCAGGCAGTGGGGTAGTGGTCGTTGGGCTCATCGGACATTTATGAGAGAAAATCTCTAATGTCCGAGTGCAAGTGAATGCACCACAAGACATGAGCCTTGTAACCCCTCCCCCGGCCCTGGCGCGAGCGTGGAAATATGATTGGCGAACAATATTGTGGTTTTCCAAGTTAACATTGATTGATATGACTGCGATTAAATCAGCATATACTTCTGCCAGGGGATGCCACCCCTCAAAATCTCCTGCCACCCTCTTGCCACCCCATGAATATTTTCTAGATCCACCCCTGAGTAGGCTATATTTTTCGTTTCGTTTATTTAATAAGTTAATTTGTTTGTTTTGAGATTTAAATAGATTTTGAAAGTGGAGATAGAGAGAGAGAGAAGCAGCGCTGTCTGCTTAGTTGCAATACTGTAGCTCAAGCCTTTATGCAACTTAGGCCTATACATTGTTTATGTTACTTATATGTATGTTACGTGTGTCCATTACGTATGTCCATGGTTTTGTGTGTGTGTGTGTGTGTGTGTGTGTGTGTGTGTGTGTGTGTGTGTGTGTGTTGAGCGCAGCGCCGTCTGCTTTTTGCAGTACAGTAACTAAAGTAGGAGCATACCGGTAGTTTTTTGTAGACCTGTCTGCCGTTTTTTGAGTGCACTGCGCGCGTGCGCACTTGTGGCATTGTTTGGAATGACCTAATTAAAATACCGTCCGCCGTCCTCTTTGAGAAACATACACAACGCAGACAGACACCGGTCTCAAACGTATCAAATAGGCTTCAATTTACTTTTGATTGTCTATAATTAACTATAAAAAAATATCGGCGTTTTAACACTACGTTTATATATGTACTTATTTTTACGGTTTGCATATGAGGTGGTCCGCGAAAATCCTTGATAATAAATAGTGGTCCGCATAAACAAAAAGTTTGAGAACCCCTGATCTAGAGAATATGGGTAGTTGTTGTGTCTTTCAAGCTAAACAGCTACCACAGTGCATTTGTAGTAAGTAGGTGGCTAACGCTAACAAGCTGGGGACGTTCTCAGCCTGCGATTAGTTTAGCGCGGGTATGGTCTGGATCTAGTTACAGCGGCTCCAGCCTCTTAATCACAGCTGCTGGACTCTGGCTCAAAATTATATCAAAATCTCAAGGCGGCAGCTCCTGGATCTTGAGTGTTTTGGCATTGGGCAGTGGGAGGAAGTTAAGACCTATCTTTCATCTGTACAAGAACTTATATGTATATGAATACCGTTAAAGTTTCATGCTGGGGCTTTCTTAGTTTGTGGTTTGTTCACTCGAAAACCACAGAAGAAACAGTTTGCATTTCCACAGACCAGAGTCAGAGAGGAGCCACGTCATGACGTTATCGTATACATCGCTGCAAAGCTGCCGTAAATATCACTAACAATAACAACAATGGCGAACACGTTGGAGCTATCCTCATGTTGCCATTAAACTCATGAAGCCAGATTTACGCTAATGCTATGTGGGCCTTTTTTAGAAAAGAGGAAAACATGACTTTAGTAATAACGACTACACGGTTTCACCCCGAGGCACTTTCCCTTAAAGGGTTATTGGAACATGCACCCAATACACTATAAAATAACACAATGCATCAGCTTTAAGAACTTTGACAGGAAGGTTTCTGGGAAATATATCCAGCTTCTGCGGGTGTTATTGTGTTCAACTGCTTGTTTCCTCTGTTTACAAGCTGTTTACAACCTGCCGTCTGGATAGGTTAGAATGCAGCAATAGAAACACGGTATATTCTAAGTGCTGTTTATGATTGAAGAAAATGACTGCTGTTACTTTGCAGGATTGAAGGAAGGAGAGACATTTCCTCTATATTCAAAATTGTACATAACAGACTCGATTTGTTTTTGAGGCAAAGAAAATTATATCAACACATTCTACTATGAATAGTTTCGAAAATGATGAGGAGATAAGCGTTCACCCAATCTTGTATCAAAGTCTATCCACTAGGGCTGTCAGTCGATTAAAATATTTACTCGCGATTAATCTCATGATGTCCATAGTTAATCGCGATTAATCGCAAATTAATCGCACATTTTTTATCTGTTCTAAATGTACCTTAGAGGAATATTTTTCAAGTTTTTAATACTCTTATCAACATATGAGTGGACAAATATGCTTTATGCAAATGTTTGTTTATTATCATTGGAACAATGACAAATATTCTCCTGAATATTCTCAACACAACAACCTGGAACCTCTCTCTCTCTTACACTCTCTCCCAACCCTGTGTACTTCTTTGCACTGAGCCAGTTGCTCAAACAGACAAGCCTGTTTACAGTTGTCGGCGAAATGCCGCTTCTCTGTCTTCATAACAGTCAAAGCATGAGACTGAAGTTCCCACTGTGGGTCAAAATAATGCGCTGTGATGTGCAGTCGACACGTTGGATGCGATCCAAATTAATTAACGCGTTAACTTGACAGCCCTACTATCCACATACAAAAAATATGACTTAAAATTATTGTTTGGCTTCCGCTTGCAAAAATGTTTAAAAAAAGTCTTTTCACATGTTCTTATCCATTAAGCAGCCTTTAAACCAGTGGCGTAGCCAGGAATTATTGTGTGGGTGGGCCTGGAGAAATGTAGGTGGGCCAGGGGGAGACTTATTAAGCGTGGTGTCTGAGCTGAAACTTCATTAATAATTTAATGATTTTTTAATGCACTAATTGTACATAAGCATAAACTAGCGGTGAAAACAAAAAAATAGGCACGGCGGCCTCAGAATATTTGTAAAACTGACATCCACATGACTAGGGATGGGTATCGTTAAGGTTTTAACGGTAGGCCTACAACTACTTTTATCGATACCGCTTATCGATCCGGTGCTTTAACGGTACTTTTATCGTTTTTTTTGGAGAAAAAAATAAGGTAAACTAACTAAACAAATTGTGAACAAAACTAAAGTTGCTTTTTATTTTAATTAAATACATAATATTTCACATCAAAAGAAACAACAATGTTTTAACAAATCGTATTAAATAATCTGATGACAGAACTGTAAACAGAATAGCTGAAACTTAAACAAAATAAATAACTCAGTTACCTCTAATTATTAACCCATGTTTGTATAATTGAGTTAACTCCGTGTGTTGCTGCTAGCATACATAATACCTGACGTGGAAACGTTACTCGTGGATGGGGCTACAGAGCTACTAGAAAGACAGTCGAACCCGGTGCATTTCTCCGTCTGATTGGGTGCACTTTTGCTAAATGTTTAGACAAATTGCTCGTGTTACCGCCCTTACATGCTAAACTCTTATTCCACTTTTGGCAACGAGCATTGTCCACATCGAGACGGGTAAAGTTTAACCACACTTCAGAGCGCGTTCTCTCCGCCATCTCCTCCGTGTGTGTGTGTTGCTGCATGTAGTAGCTGCGTGTGTGTAAACTGCCCCGCCCCCTCGCACACAGACGGGGGAGAGAGATCTCTCGTCTGGATTGGAAAGATCTAAAATACTAAAAATAATCATAGACGCATTTTGCTGTCTTTTTGCATATTAGAAACGGAGTTGGCGACACTAAAACTGCAATATAATGTTTGTGTAGCAATAATACATATGAGATATATTTTTTACATGTCTCCTCCAGTACAGACCGATAACGTCGGAGCTTAATGGTACCACGGTCTCTAATAATTCAGTCCCGGGGCCCGTTTAATACCGGGGCTCGGTACCCATCCCTACACATGACTGGCTCGGCGGCCACAGGTTGTTTATCCTTGACAGTCGCACAGTGGGCACACACTGAGAGTCTTTAGCAAATGTGTACACGCTTCACTGCAGACCTCAAGAAGAAATAAGACTTTCATTCAGTCACGGCAAAACTTACTTTACTTACGGTAAAAAAATGCACTCCCTATTCCATTGTCATGAAGGTGGAATTTAACTATATCCAGAATAAGTTTGATTGGATCCAGGCTAGAAACATGTTTATTTCTGCTGTAAAGTTGGGCATTTTAACATGGGGGTCTATGGAAATTGCTCCTTTCTGAATCCATCCCCTGTTGGCCACTAGAGGAACTGCAGTTTGTGGCACTTCCTTCCCGGCTCTGCGCTATAACGCGCTGATTGGCTGTGGGTGGGCCAGACGTGCATGTGGGTTGGCCAGACGTGCACCCACCCGGGCCCACCCACAGCTACGCCACTGCTTTAAACACAGCTTGATACCGTGTTCCTGTCATTGTTTGGTTCCTGTCTGTCTTCTTTTCCTGATTTCTCTGTCTTTTAACCTCTTTCTTGCTCTTGCGCTGTTTTGATGCTTTTTCTCTTTTTCTTTACCGGGTACAGTTCAGCCATCACAAATCCAACGTCTTGTGCTCTTCACAAATACAAAAATAATAATAACTAATGTTTGTTGTCCACAGCTAAAGTTAAAATGACCTTACTTGTTTCTTAGGATTGATATGACTGCACATAGTTGCTTGATCAAAGAGTCCTCGTAAGCGGTCTGCTACCCTGAGCAACGGTCTGACTGCTAAATGTCCCGATTGAACAATCAGAATCGAGTATTGAACGAAAACAAACCATGTAATAAACTCATATAGCAGTCTTACCTCCAGTCGTATGTATTCACTCTGCTCCTTGGAGATCAGATTGAGGATGGTGCTGCTGTGTTTGCGGGTTCGGACCAAGACTTGAACCCATGTCCTTCGGGCCGGCAGCGTGGACGGCAATTGAAAATGTGCGTGACTGCCCATCAAAGGAATACTCCGGGACCTCTACAATTGGAACACAGACACACAAAGACACACAAGTCAGTCAGATAGTGATATTATGGAGAACACTCTAAACCTTTTTAAATGCAATATGGCCTCCAATCTTTTCCAATTAGAGGATGTTTCACTCAACAGGTAAGTCACTTAAAGATCCCCTATTATACTGCTTTTCATCAATATATTATAGGTCTCAGATATATACAAAACTTGTCTCTGAAGTGTTTGGCTCGAAATACCAAACAGATCATTGCAGCATCCCATAATCCCCTCTGTTTCAAAAGTGCTGATTCTCTGTCTTTGACTTTAGATGAAAATAAGGAGCCACTGCAAACGCCCCTGCAAGATATTTGGTTAAAAAGAACAAAATGGTGCTCTAGGAGGAGATTCAGGTGATAAGGTGGGGGGGGGCAGTGTGCGAAAAAGCACACGTCCGATCGTCCGGGACGTGTTATTTACAATATCGGACAAGTACATCGTTCCATTGACTTGTCCGATGGACAAGTGACGTTTTTCGCACATATTTATTGACAAATTATTGATAAATGCAGCTTACAAAAGGCAGAACTCATTCGCAAATTGTCCGTGTCCCCGCGGACCGCAGCTCTCTCTCTCTATGCTCCGGATCAGCTGATCGGTGCAGCTCAGCGTCTCTCTCTCTCTCTCTCTCTCTCTCTACACACAGCGGATCCGCTGCCCTTTTAACAGCCTCATCTTTGTCAAACTTTCTTATGTTCTTTCTCTAACAAGTCATGAAGGTTATTAAGCGTTTTGGCTCCTATGTTGTTAATATTGACCTTGTCCAGATTGGACAAGTGAAAAATGTATTCGGACAAGTAAATTGCCAAACTCACTTGTCCATGGACAAGTACTCTCTAAAAACGTTTTCTTACACTGGGGGTGTTACCTTGGTTGGTTATTGGCTAATGGTTACACAAGCCAAAAAAACGTTATGACCAAAATCTGATCAGGTCATTTTGTTTGAGGTTTTTATATAAATGGATCAGGACAAAAAGTGAGAGAATCTTTTTTTCCTGAAACTTTCAGAATCTCTTTACACACATGTTTATGTATAAAAGACATGAAAAAGTGGATTTTGCATAATAGGTGACCTTTGAAGAGGTCCTATTGTGCTTTTTGGGGTTTTCCCTTTTCCTGTAGTGTGTTATATAGGTTTTAGTGCATGCAGTAGGCTAGATCTCCAACACATTGTACATAATAGGCTAATGGTTGTGACATCCAGGGCCGTCCCTCCCTACAGGCCGATCACGCAGACTGCGTGGGGCCTCACATTGCGGAGGGGGCCTCATCTTGCACGGTTTCGCCGCTGCGAGGCTCCACTAGCACACACCCCCCCCCCCCCGTCGACGCTCGCGAATAAGAGGGCCTCATCATATAACAGGGGCGGCCCTGGCGACATCTCTAAGTGGCTGATCAATCACAATTGAGCCGGCCAGCTAACCAATCAGAGCAGACTGGGCTCTGGTTTCAGACAGAGGGTGAAAAGAGGTGCTGCAGCAGAGGCAGTATGAGAAAAATAAAGAGCTTTTTGAACCTTAAAGCATGGAAACATGTCACTGTAGAGACACTAAATACAAATATGAACCTGAAATGAGCATATGTCCTCTTTACTTCTACTTCACAAGTCACTACATGTTCTTTACTATGCAGAGCTGGAGGCTCACACAAGAGAATAGAATATGTATGTGTGCTTTGGCTCGGGTAATTCTTCTCCTTTAGTCCCATGTTCCCAGAAGTGGATTTTGAACATGCCAGGCAGACCAAACCAAGCACACCTAAATTGTTTTCAAAGCCTTTCTTCCATCTCATTGCATATGCATGATACATTTCAGCCTGTCTAACGCTAGCACACCTCTCCTTCTTTGTCTATCTTCAACTTTGATGAACTTTAGTGGCTCATGAAATCCAGCTTGAAGGCAATGTCAGATTCTTCAATACGCAGCTGATCAGCCGTGTCCACTCTAAACTCTGTGTGTAGTTAAACAGCAGCGTTCATAAAGGCTGCAGAGCTGTTTGCATGGGAATCATGGATAAACAATCATATGTGATGAGAGTGTGATGAGCTATACCTTGGTGTATTTGTTAAATCCCTTGTTGACTTTTCAAAGCAATGCGACATTAGGAAAACATATGAGTATTTTCTGCCTGAGCTGTTTTCTTAGATTTGTTGTAGATGCTCTTTCTTCCCGATATTACCTTGCATCTTGAGGGAATAGAAGGCAGAGATGGTGACAGATGCAATGAGTATCAGATCCAATAAAGAGCCAGAAGAGGGCTTCAGATGGTTACATCAAATATAAAAAATGGACTGTAGGATATTATTGGATTTGAGTATAAGTGCACTTGCATTGTGAAAGGAGTGGAGTTGGAAATGAGTCGGTATTTGGTCTGAATCCAAAAATTCAAGTGGATATTTACTGTTGTGCTATTTTGTAACATATCTATATTTTATTTTGAATGCCAGAAATGCAATTTAATATCAGAGGTAAATAGCCTTTAGCTACAGAAAGACATCTCCAGTCACTGTGTATGGGGCAAGTTCAAAACAGACATAAAGGGGCTCTTCTTTTGATTATGTTTTATTGCTTTTATTACAAGAGATGTCATGAAATGAGGGACAGCGAGATGCAATACATGTTCTCCTGCTGGACTCCAACAGGGGACGTTACGATACACGATTGGCATGTTAACCCCAAAGAGACAGCCCATAAAGAGGGACTCTTTTTTTTTTTTTTTTGCTCTTTACTGCCAGCCTGGCTTTGTTTTCATGGGCTCCAGAATGTAATCCAGATAAATCACAGTCTGCATGTTGCCAAAAGCCTCAATGTGCCCCCAGTTGGTCATTGGCTCCACAGCTTGTGGATTTTTCGAAGACATGAATCAGCTCATGGATATGGGGAGTGATTCATTCACATTTTCTCCATTCATCTGTTTTGAAAGAGAGTCATGTCACGGAGCGTCACCCTGCGGTACAAGGCGAGAACCAAACAAGCTTGGAAAGCCTGGCAGAGAGTGCTGCAGTCATCAGAAAGCATCTCTGGAGGTGTTTGGCTCAATCTGGAGGATGTGTAGAAGGGGCGATGCAGGAGAGTCATTAAAGATCCCATCTCAGCCCAACAACAGCCTCTACCAACTGCTGCAGTCAGGCAGACGCCTCCACAGCGTAAAATAAATGAAGTCATGAAAAGTATATGACCAGGTTGCCATTGGGAAACCATCTGCTGCACTTAAAACTGACATATTATATTTACAGGGTCATATTTATATTATTTACAGGGTCATATTTATATTATATTTCTATACTGTGAAATGTTTATCCATCAAGCCTGATGAAACCAATCATCTAAATAAAATTCAAGACTGCCTCAAGGACTTAAAAACGTGGATGACCTTAAATATTTTGATGTTAAACACGGCCAAAACTGAAGTTATTGTGCTCGGCCCAAAGAATCTACGAAACAAACTATCTAAAGATATATTAACTAAAAGTCAGTTAAGTCGCTTCAGCTGATTCAAAATGCTGCAGCACGTGTACTAACCAGAGTTAGGAAAAGGGACCACATTACTCCTGTTCTGGCTGCCTTACACTGGCTCCCTATAGAACACAGGAAAGAATTTAAAATTCTTCTTCTCGCCTACAAAGTCCTTAATGGGCAGGCGCCATCTAACCTTAAAGAACTCATTATACCCTACTGTCCTACTAGGGCATTGCGTTCCAAGAATGCAGGGTTGTTGGTTGTTCCTAGAGTCTCTAAAAGTACAATGGGAGCCAGAGCCTTTTCTTATCAAGCTCCACTTTTGTGGAATCAGCTTCCAGTTTGTGTTCGGGCGGCAGACACCCTATCCGTTTTTAAGAGTGCGCTTAAAGGCCCCTGCACACCAAAATGACACCAAAGAACACGTCCCGACGGAACACGACTGTTGTGTCACCTCACGTCTCCTGGCCAAACAGTCGCACTGGAACACACCGCCATGACTTCAGCCGACGGCCAAGTAGCACGTACGAACTGCGCATGCGTGAGTGGCAATAACTCTCCTTACCAGCAGGCGGCGGTAGTGTGTATTCGTCATTCAAAAGAGGCAACCAGAAGACAGACTGCGTGATATATACAAACAACAAATAGCTACATGCTACAGCTCGAGTCAAGCAGCACAGGGATGAACTATGCCAATATTTTAACAGTATCGGTGCAGTGCCTTTCCAGTGGGGCAAGATATAGCAAATATGTGTGCCTATCCTGCTATTTGTGTTTATTCTTTTAATCGTTAAGAAAAAATTCAAAAGTGCCTACATAACTGTCAGTTGCAGCCGTAGCATTATTATTGGTTTAACTACTAACAGTATATTTTTAAAACATTTTAAAATGACCCTCTTGAACAGCTACAACATTAAAATACTTCTAGGCAGATTGTGGACAGTAACAAAGTACATTTACTACTGCTCCACTCCCATTCAGGCAAATAGTGTTTCGCTAAACTGAACAGCCAATCAGAGTGATTTATTTTGCCGACAGCCTCCGCAGGCCGATTCAACATGTTGAATCGGCCGCGGAAGGTGTCGGCACGGCCGAAAAGACACGACGGTGCGGGAAAAAACGATTTGAGTAGGGCGACAGGACGCTCATCGACGGCCAGACATCTATCGACGGCCGAAATCAGCTTGGTGTGACCTTCCTTTTTGATAAAGCTTATAGTTAGCTATATATATATATAGCAGCTAGTTTTGCTGCTATAGGCTTAGACTGTCGGGGCACACCTTACTTCTTCCTTCTCTCTGTCTGTACCTGTGTACTCTCATGTTCCGAATAACCCAGCTTCCCCAAATTTCTTTTTGTTGTCTATTTACGCCGGGATCCTGAGTCGTGGCTGTGCCTGTTGCTGTGGTCCTGAGTCCTGGATCGCGAGCCCTGGATCCTGAGTCCTGGATCCTGAGTCCTGGATCCTGAGTCCTGGATCCTGGATTTCGAGTCGTGGCTGAACCTGTCACGGTGGTCCTGCCTGACTCTCATCATACTACTTCTCTGATGGCTCCCACAGGATTGTTGACATCCTCATGGATTCATCTTCTTATTATAGACACATACATTTCCAAACATTTGGTCTACCTACGCTGTAAATGTATTATCTCTTCGATTTACACACGGCATCTATTGCACGTCTGTCCGTCCTGGGAGAGGGAGCCCTCCTCTGTTGCTTTCCCTGAGGTTTCTCCCATTTTCCCCTTTAAACTGTGGGTTTTCTTTGGAAGTTTTTCCTTGTACGATGTGAGGGTCCAAGGACAGAGGGTGTCGTATTGTCATATTGATATTCTGTACAAACTGTGAAGTCCACTGAGACAAATGTAACATTTGTGATATTGGGCTATATAAATAAACATTGATTGATTGATTGATTGATTTACATGATTAATGATGAAAAAGGTATTTATTTTTCTGTGGTGATTGGTCCACTGCTTAGAGATATCTCGGAAATGTCCCGCCTCTTAGCACCTCACGTACAATGGGTTGGACTGCTAGGCATTAGAAGCACTAGTGTTACATAGTGATGTACTGTAATTATATCACTGAAGTAAACAAAGGACTCCAATGGAGACATTTGATCACCTTACAGGAAAGAAAAACTACAAAAAGCATAAAAGTGCCCCTTTTTCTGGTTGATAGCCAAACTACATCTTCTGGTTTAAAACTTCCAGACCTTACTGCTTCTCCCCATTTTGATTAACTACAAACTACGCTTTGATTTATATTGTGGGACTCACCATAGTTTCCACTGATCTTTCAGAGATGCACGGATGGGTTTTGTTTTGTTGCTAATGGTACAATCCACCACACAGTTGACGCATCCCTTTAATTCATAGGTCCAAAATAAGTTTGGCTTACCCTCTTCACACTGGTGGCCCGCGTATCCCGGCACACACTGGCAGCTGAAGGAGCCCCACTCGCCGTGACAGCGTCCCCGGTGGCCGCAGGACGGATAGCCCATGTTGACACAGCTGCTGTCGGTGGTCAGACAGCCGGGAGAGCTGGAGTTGGAGTCAGCCGGGGAGCCCAGATCGTACAGCTGCATGGAGGAGATAGAGGGGAGGAGATGGAAGGGAGGAAAGAGAAAAAGTGAAGTTGAGAAGAGGAGTAGGGAGTTGTCGACAGAGATGGCAAAAGTACACACATCCTTTACTCAAGTAGAAGTACAGATACCCGTGTTTATAACTACTCTTGTAAAAGTAGAAGTAATGACTAAACTTCTTTACTCAAGTAAAAGTAAAGAAGTATGGGCTTCGAAATGTACTTAAGTAAAAAGTACCCATAACTACCATCTTTTTTGTAGAGTAACTGACCTCCCTTTATATTAATAGAACAATAATGTAATTGTTAGCTAATGAATGTTTCCATGCTGAACAACGGCAAAATGACAAAGTTTTCATTGGTCCCTCTTCTTTAGAGAAGACCAGGAAATGATGGACACACGGATCGTGTTCAAATCAATAGGCACGCAATGACTCTAAATAATAATGATCACGCCACCAAACACAGATTAAAACTGAAGTAACGAGCCTGTTTTGAAAATGTAAGAAGTAGAAAGTACAGGTATTTGTGTTCAAAATGTAAGAAGTAAAAGTAAAAAGTCATCAGAAAAATAAGTCATGGAGTAAAGTACTGATACCAGAAAAATGTACTTAAGTACAGTAACAAGGTATTTTTACTCCACTACTTCCCACCTCTGGTTGTCGATAAACAGTTTGTAGATAACAAACAGGAAAGAGACAAAAAAGCAAAGAAACAGCAGAGAAAGGGATTGAAGAAGACACAGGAAAGACAGGTGGGGGGTAAGTAGCCAGAGGGGGAGTTTGAAAAGAAGAAAGGAAAGTCAAACACATAGACACTGAAACAAATCAGGAGAGAAACTTCCGAACGTGTTGAAGGACATGCGCTCAGGGTACAGTGGGTGTTTCTCAATGT
This sequence comes from Dissostichus eleginoides, assembly GCA_031216635.1. Lineage (NCBI taxonomy): Eukaryota > Metazoa > Chordata > Actinopteri > Perciformes > Nototheniidae > Dissostichus > Dissostichus eleginoides. Next base: position 7,378,875 of record CM062264.1, read on the forward strand.
CGAGGACGCTTCCTTGGTAGGACATGTCCCTCCGAGACAGAAGCGAGGCAAGAATCCTTCCTAGCCTCGGAAAACGAAGAATGGTGGAAGAGGCTAACAGGTGTGCAGGTGTGCGTCATATGCGAGGCCCCGCCTTAAATGGAGCCCGATTTCCGCCAAAGATTTGGAAATTGGTCCGTGCGCAAAGCATTGTGGGGATTTTAATACCGCGGAGGATACACATGTGCAGCCTCGAAATTTCCCGCAACGAAGGACGCGGCCTCGGTAGAATTCCAAGCATCCTGGACATTAGAACAGTCCTTTGGCGGGACTCGATGACGTAGCATCCTTGAAATAGTGGCTCTGGAGCAGCCTTCCTCGACATTGAGAAACACCCAGTGTTTCTGCTTTTCTACCCTTATCCAACTTTCTCTATACCCTCTTTATTCCCGCAGTGATGAAACCAAACAAACTTCTAACAGGCAGACAGCGTGGACGACTGCACGGCAAGCTGAAAGGATGGGGGAACCTTGAACACCTACATTTGTGTCCCTCACAAAACCAAGCCATAAAAGACATTAATATGAGGAATCCCCTCCCTGCCGAACCAAACTTTATGAGTTTTGTTGGTGCTTCGGCGAGGACGTAGGAGCGCAAAGGATCGTAATTTCTGACAGTGAGTCATGCTGCCAGGGAGTTGCTGATTGGCTCTGACCTCCAGCAAACAGGCATGTTGCCGGTGGCTGACCTTTTAAAGCTCCTCTGTTTGGGTCGGAGCGATCACGATTACCAAGAAACGCAGACATCAGCAATCAATGAGAGAAAGACACATCAGGGTGTCTGCGATTGATTTGACTGCCCATCTGTGTCACCGTGGTGTGAAGTCAGAGCAGAAAACTGTGACTGATATACGAGTTGCATGTATAAATACACCTGCTTGAGCTTAAATGATCAATTCTGGATGCAGCCGAGAGGAGCGTCACACCCACACGGAGACACTGTAGGCTGCCCAGATTAATTCCAGGTGTTGGGGATAAAAATGTCTCAGCCCACAGGAAGTGAAAGACAAATTCTACACTAACATTTACAGCTGGGATTGCTGTGCAGAAAGTGGGGTGATATGATGGAGAGCAACACACATACACAAAAGTCTGATGCCACCCAAAGAGCTCAACATTTGAATGTCAGAATAACACAGTTTTAAATATAAAAAAGGAAGATACATCATTTGAAAAACCAAAGGTAACGGTAAGCTAATTTGTAGCTAATGGTAATGCTTCAGTGAATGCTGTATGGTGTTTTACCCCGGTGCCGGCCCATCATAAGGACAGAAAAGCTTTGGTACTTCTTGTTATATACTGCATGTTGGGAGACATCCCAACTGTACTTCCATGGGTGATTGATGAACACTTCTTTCCTAAACCATAACAGCAGTCACTCTTCTGGGAAGTTTTGCACAATATTTTGAAGCCAGTCAGGAGGGATTTTCTTCCACACAAGCATTAGTGTGAGTGTTGGATGGGGCTGGGTTCAGAGATTTGTGCAAGTTTTGTGCATTTGTTAATGGACCTGGCTTTGTGCAGGGGGAATAGTCATTGCAAAGTTGTAAGAACAATAATATCCAATTACTCTCCTTCCAATAGAGAACCGGTTCCAAATGATCCGATATATTGGAATGATATTCTTCCCGAACATATCAATTCCTTTAATCGAAGGCGGCACATTTAACTGACAGATGCATATTGCAAAACAAAGATGTCAAACTCGTGCTTACGCGTGTCTGGCTGGATACTTGCAACAATTTGGCATATGATGGCTGAGAGAAAGAAACTGTACAAATATTGCACATATTGTCTCATGTAATACATTGGCGTTGATGCCAGAAACCTGTTTTGGCCAACGTTTTTTCGACTAAGATTTACTTGATTAGGAAGCTGTAAGGAATTTGACGGATTAGCAGGGTGAATAATGATACTGGTGTCAACAAAATCGTATATTTGTTCTGCTGTAGTGTTTGACAGTAAACATTTCACTTAACAGGAATCATAGTTCTGGTTGATATGGCAACATTTGTAGTTACTGGTGGTCAGGGTTTATAACGTAATCCTGTTACCTGTAATCCATTACTCCCCAAGCCTACTGGTTGTTGATGTAACACCTATAGGCTGCACTTTACCATACAGCATTCACATATTCTACACTTTCCCATAATGTTCTGCGACTGCTATGAGGCAAACTTTCTGCTGAGAAACATTTCAAAAATAACATCACTTAAGAACTGCAAGCTTTCAAAATGCCATTAGCCCAACCCCTCTAACTGCAAAACTGCCATACTTAAAAAATGGAGTGACAGTTTTGTCAAAACAAGTGGAGAACTTAAAGCTGTAATGTTAGACTGAGAGCTGAAGGGAGAGAATAATGACAGGAGAAGGATGGAGAGTTAAAAAAAGGTGATGGCCAATGACAGCCAGAAGGGAAATACCCAACTCCGGAATAGAAACACAATTATAAAATGATCATGTTCAGCCCAGCATGTATCTTACTTTAGGAGGCAACACACTAACATGCTATTTGGCTTCAAAGGAGAGACATGCTAAGAAATGTACACTTTTGTCCGAAAGAAACACACACTAACACATACAGACACACTCACAGTAGACACACACTGATACCTTATCAAGGATGAAGCAATATAACAAATAATATAATGTCCTATACACAAAACAAATATAGAATCAAAACTCCAGACAAACATATTATATGAAAGTGTGGTGGAATACATTTTCAGATCTTTTACTTAAGTAAAATAACTAATACCATAGTGAAAATAGTCATTTATACTGTATAAGTAGTATAGCAGTATAAGTACTGCATTCAAAATCCTACTTAGTGAAGTGATGTACTCAAACATTTATTTTTACTCAGTATGTAAAAACATTGATTGTGGACTCTGTTGAAGTATTTTGGATTTGCCTTATTTAAAGTACTAATACCACACTAAAGCACTACTGCATTTAAAATGTTTGCATATTTAGTTAAGTTATAAAAGTGTTACAAGCAACATGTACTTAAATTATGAAAAAGTATTGATTGTGCAGTAAAATGTTCCCATGATCATTGTTTAGCTACTAAGTGTGATGTTTTTGGACGAATTTGACTTCTGAATTAATGTGCAGAAGGTTGGTCTTATTGCACATTCTTATTGCTACTTCTATGTGTACTGTCGAGTAGTTTAATCTACAGCAATGCATCATGGTCTACAAAATCATCATAACTTTAAAATCCTTTTGTCGCTTTTCGCCGATTCAAGAGGGTTTTAAACATTATGCACATGCACAATTTATCTGTGACCAAAAAAAAGGTAGGGAAAGATCATTCTGAAAAGTAATAAAAGGAAATGTTAAAAATAACAATGCCAAATAAAAATAAATAAAAGTATTATCAGCAAAAAGTATTGTGATCGTATGTGATGTTTTTCGATCTATATTACTACTGTATTAATGTGCATGTTGCATTTTAATGTTGCTTATGTTTCAAGTTGTGCCTTTTTGAATACATTTGAGTTGTTTAATCTAAGCAATGTTTCAAAATCCATGAAACCATACATTTAGCTGTCGTGAGAATCAAAAATCTCTAAAAAGTCAACTTTTCATAAGCTTAGAAAAACTGCTGTTTAAAGCTTTTTTTTGCTGATTCAGCAAGACTTTTATATAATCACACCTGTACATTAGTCCTTCAGTCTCCTACAAACACTCAGGGACCAGAAAAGGCATGAAAAAGGTTTTCTGAAAAGTAATAATGAAAGTTGAGAAGAACAACATCACTGAATGAAGACAAAAAGATAACAAAAGTAAAAGCCATACAACGCCGGAACACGTCCATCAACATTATTAATCATCAGTACGCCTACTGTTGCTTGCTCTTTGGAGATGTATTATCCTCATGTCCGCCCACACGCATCATGCAGATTTCTCTCATTAGTACGTGGCGTTCAGGCAGCCTCCCGCTAAGTCTGCAGCTAAGGTGCACCTCAGCAAGCAGCAAGAGAAACATACATGCTTTTATACCCCCAGGTTCAACATCCTAATAGAGCTTTAAAGGAGGATGGATGCATTATTACTGCCCTTCTGTGTGGATTTTGCATGTTCTCCCCATGCCTGCGTGGGTAGTCTCTGGGAGATCCGTTTTCCTCCCACATTACAAGACAGTAAAGACATGCAGGTTCGGTTAATGTATGAGTTGCACGTAGGTGTCAACGTGAATGATTGTCTGTCTCTATGGTTACATTCACATTACAGGGCTTGATGCTCATTTTGGGATTCTGGATCTGTGGAAGAGGTTTGGGCAACATACATTTTTTTTTTTTACTTTAATCTCATAATTCTTGGAAAAAAGTCACAACTCACTTTTTTTTAACTTTTGGTCACATACCACTTTTCTTTTTCTTATGTGGCCCTAGTCCTGTTCCGTATGGATGTGTTCACATTCATATTTGAAGTGAAACAAATCTCACACACGGGGCGGAAGTAGCTCACTGTGAGGGATCGACTGTGTTGTGATTGGTCAACCGCTTAACGATGTCCCAGCCCTTAGCCTATCACGTACAATGTGTTGGAACGCCTGCCAATACAAGTGCGAGTGTTACATAGTGATCTCAATATGTTAGGGAAGTAAAGAAAGCAGTCCAATGGAGGCGTTTCAGGCGGGAGGTGGAGTGTGTGGAAGGGAAACTCCCTCTGGAAGGAAACTTGGGGATTTTAGCTTTTGCAGACCATTAAAATGCGCACAAACCTATAAAACACATCAAGGATAATATAAAAATAAAAAGAATAATAAAAAAGCATAATAGGGCCCCTTTAATTGATCCAAACAGGATAGGTGTGACAGCAGCCTTAGTTCCAGGTGTATTTGATGCCAAGGCCAACAAATAAAGCAGACAATAAGCATGATTTGAGGCTTGAGAAGGCAGCGTGTACCCAAAAGGCTGAGGCCTGTGTTCATGCAGAAATGCTTTGGGTTCGCCTGGGTTGGGCTCTAATTGTCATGGCTGAGTGTCAGAGCAGTGGAAAGTTACTTGAAAGTGTTGACTTAAAGTCAGACTGGGCAGCAGCGGGTACGTTTTTATTCCATTTCACCCTTGGAGGGCACATGTGTAACATTTGAAAGCACTTTGAAGGTTACAGTTAAAAGCATAAAAAAACATCTCTTACAAGGATACTGTGAATGTTGAAATCTTTTATAAATCCATTTATCAGCTAAAGTGCAGGCCGGAGTTTCAGTTTGTGTGGTGTGTACAGGTGTCTTCAGGTGTGTGTGTGTCAGAGTGTGTTACCTTGCTGTCCACGATGAGGTTGCGGATGCAGCCGCTGAAGTGTTTGTGCTGCAGCTGAGGGTAGACGTATGGGATGTCCTCGTTCACTCCGCCGAGCTGCAGCACCTGGCTCATGTTCAGGTGTCTGAAACAAACAGAGGCATGAGAACACAAATATGTATACAAACTGGCAATACTGCCAATCATGGCTCAAAGCTCATATAGTACCAAAAAGGCTTGAAAATCCAAACAGAAACATGTAAAACAAGTGTCGACAAATTGGCACAAAATAGGATTTTACTCTTCCATTAGAAACCTATTTGAAGCCATTACCATAGTGTTTAACCATGTTATTTTAATCTAGCCGTTGAGCCAACATGAAATTAAGCATCAATTTTCTTTATAGCTCGTAAAAAGAACATTAAAAAGTGACAAATAGGAAGCCTATTTCTATAAGAGCCATAAGTGTGGCAAAAGAGCATAAGTCCATTCACTTTACATTCGCAAACTACACTATTTTCTTATTATTTTACAAGTATATTGCATGCATTTTTGTCCACACCCCTAACATGATTGTCGCCCTTGTTAGTTATGTTTCCTAATAAACATTAATACTGTAGGGCTGTTTAGTATTTTATGATTTAGGATTCAAATTCAATTGTCAAAACCACGTTGTTGTGTTTTGTGAGCAGGATTATAGGTTATATTCACACATTTTTAGACTGCATATTGTAAGAATTCCTAGAAAACTGTGCAAATCTTGTGTTAAACCTCAATACCAGAGGTGGAAGAAGTACTCAGGTATTGTACTTGAGCAAAAGTAGAAATACCAGAATGTAGGAATACTCTGTTACAAGTAAAAGTCCTGCATTGAAAAGGTTACTAAAGTAAAAGCAGTAAAGTTTTAGAATCAAAATAAACTTCAAATACCAAAAGTACTTGTTATGCAGATTTGTCCATTTCAGAATAATATATATGATACGTTTTGATTATAATTATTGATGCATTAAAGTGTAATGAGAGCTATTACTCTATTACATTTTTCCCCCTTTTGCTTGGCCCTATAATTGTAATGATGCCCAGATAAAAAGCACATGGATTAACACACACTCTCTGATGCAGTGTTGGGGTTAGGGTTATTGGTGTACACCTGTTAGTGTTCGGGTTAGTTGTGTGTACCTGCCAGTGTTGGGTGATAGGGTTAGTTGTGTGTACCTGTCAGTGTTGGGTATTAGGGTTAGTTGTGTGTACCTGTCAGTGTTGGGTGTTAGGGTTAGTTGTGTGTACCTGCCAGTGTTGGGTGTTAGGGTTAGTTGTGTGTACCTGTCAGTGTTGGGTGTTAGGGTTAGTTGTGAGTACCTGTCAGCAGAGGTGGGACCAAGTCATTGTTTTGCAAGTCCGAGTCAAGTCTCAAGTCTTTGCGCTCAAGTCCAAGTCAAGTCTCAAGTCAGGATGGGCAAGTACAAGTCAAGTCCAAGTCCTAAACTTTGACAAAACGAGTCTTAAACAAGTCATTATGTGCTTTTCAACAAATGTAATGACATCGATCAACAGAATAATACTTAATAATTAAACTGCTCTTCATTAGTCACATTAATAATTTAATAATCAATTTTCTCTCTGCTGGTAAAGTAACGTGTTTCTTTCTATTTTAAGAGGGATCAGTAAGGTAAGGCTACTGTGACGGTTTGATTCAGAAGGAGTTTAATGGATAAGATCCCTGATGTTAAAGACCCAGTGAAGTGTGCGCCGGTGCATGATCTGTTATGCTAATACGTATAGTAATGACCAAAATTGTCCATTGGAACCCATATAAAAGATGTTGGAATAGCAACGAATTTGACGAGTTGGAATTTTCCGCTGGGAAATCCGCAGTCGACCTCCGCCTTCGTGGGCGTGGCTTGCGATCTACTGCGTGACGTCAGAAGATGGGCTCAGCCGAAGTGTTTACATTCACCACCGTTCATTTTGTCTCTGTTTCAAAGTGGAATTTACCAACGTTTTTGAGCGAGTATTTTATTGGAAAGTGTTTCGCAGTCGACTGGAAGTGATTGCCAATCGAGGAAACCTGACAATGGAGGCGACAGTGAAGAAAAAGGGAGGAAAAACACACGGGAAGCGATGCATTGCCGCTGGCTGTGGTAATGTCAATTCTGCCGAAGTGGCGATGTTTCTGTTCCCAAAAGATGAAGGTGAGTGGCTGGTGTCATTGTTTCGTAGATTCGTAGATTGTTTATGAAAAATAAAGGCCACTGTGTTTGTGTTTACTAACAAGACTATCATGGCGGCGGCAGAGCTCAAGTCGAGTTTCTCCGCCTGGAGATATTCTCACTATTTCACTTTTGTCGAGCACAAAGAAAAGAACGTTTTAGTTAAATGTAAGTTGTGTCTTGGCGGGTCAAAGATCCTATCGACTGCCCAAAACAGCAATTAAAATCTGTTGAAACATCTGCAGAAACAACATGCTGGGACGAAGCTAGTAGCTAAGACCACAGACCCAGACTCATCCGACGCCACTCCACCTCCACCTAAGCAACAGCGGCTGGATTGGCACTTTGAAACATATCTTTGTGTTTGTGTTTGTATAGACCACATTGCTTAGCAGAGTTCAGTGATGCAAATGCATGTCAAGTTGATCAACAGGTTGTATTATTCTCCGATGCAATAACAGTACTGAAATGAAGGCTACAGTATAAGGGCATTAATGGGTGCCCTTTTTTAAGTAACTAAAAAGTTACTTTTCACAGTAACGCATTACTTTTTGGTGTAAGTAGTGAAGTAACTAGTAATTGTAACTAGTTACTGGTTTTCAGTAACTAGCACAACACTGCATGTGAACATGAATGTTGCATCATGCTATGAACAGATGAATGTATGATCAGGTGATGGCCAATCCTGTGTGTAGATCTACTCTAGATCTATGACAAAATATTGTCCTCAACTAAATTGACTTCCATGGCCACTTTCCTCATCTATCCTGTCCGAAAAGCTGTCAAAATCACTCATTTCTCTCGCACCAGTATCACTTTCCGAAGTCTCTGCCATGTTTACAATCACAACTGGGCCCATCTTGTGACGTCACAGCCGCTATCGTCTGCAGCAGCGGTAGGCTCAGACGGCCGTTCACGGGATGAAAAATTTGCGATGTTTATCTCGTCCCTCGCACTTCCTAAAAAATTATTTTAGCCATGAACAGGTACAATTATATGTAAGAAATGAAACTGCCATTTCATTTTGGCGCAAAAAAATGCACTTCACTGGCACTTTAAGGTGACCAGAATGTTTATTTCCACTGTGTACAACATGTTATAAGGGACCCACAATCTATCTTTATGCAAGGGATAATGTGCAGCGAGGCGGTCTATATGGGGAAAAGAACACCTGAATCTAGATCCCTCTGCAGGTGGTACTTTAAGTATATTTTGATGCTAATACTTTTGTACTTTTACTTGTAACATTTTGAATGCAGGACTTTTTATTGTAACCGAGTATTCCTAAACTCTGGTACTTTTACTCAAGTACAAGATCTGAACTTCTCCCACCTCTGACAATAAATCCTGAGTGGTTACCAAAAGAAAAACCCTGCTCTGAAGGTTATTTTCATTTTACAAATCCTGCACTCAGCTCTGCCTTCTCCAATATCATTGAAATGCAGCCAGATGCTGCTTCTTTTTTCGGTTTTCGCTAATTCCTTGACTTTTTCCGACGCGCTTGCATTTAAATCCGGCTCCCCGTCTCCCCGTCGCTCTGTGTAGCTGGCCTGTACCACTGCACCTGCTGTCTTTGGAGCGTCTGCCCCCCACCCTTCTTTCACATAATGGTATGATCCTAGTGTGTCCTCGCATATGATTGGCCGCATGGTGGCCCAGCTAAATAAAGACCCGCCCCTGCCTGCAAGGATTCTCAGCAAGAGTAGAAGCGGCTGAAGATTCTGCTCTCCCCGACTGGAGTCTGCTCTTCTAGCGGCATCTCGCGATCGGCGTGTTGGAGACCTCTGAATTAAATGATCAAGTCACCTCAAGTCAGAAGGCTCAAGTCCAAGTCAAGTCCCGAGTCATTGGTGTTCAAGTCCAAGTCGAGTCGCAAGTGTTTTGTGATTTTGTCAAGTCGAGTCCAAAGTCATCAAATTGGTGACTCGAGTCCAAGTCATGTGACTCGAGTCCACACCTCTGCCTGTCAGTGTTGGGTGTTAGGGTTAGTTGTGTGTACCTGTCAGTGTTGGGTGTTAGGGTTAGTTGTGTGTACCTGTCAGTGTTGGGTGTTAGGGTTAGTTGTGTGTACCTGTCAGTGTTGGGTGTTAGGGTTAGTTGTGTGTACCTGTCAGTGATGGGTGTTAGGGATAGTTGTGTGTACCTGTCAGTGTTGGGTGTTAGGGTTAGTTGTGTGTACCTGTCAGTGTTGGGGGTAACGCCGGTCACTTCACAGGAGGAGTGGTCCTCGGTGGTCAACCAGCTGCCCAGCCCCTCCATCTCCATCACCGCGGCGCCTGAACAACGATCCAGGGTGAATCGCACTTCCTGAAGAAAACACACAAACAAAGCACATGCAGTATAAAACTAATGCACAGAGAAACCAAATAAGTTTCCTCTGCATTAGTGTATTGCTATTGCTGTCAAGTGCTCTTTTAGCATTAAAGTGGGAGCCGCCTCGGACTCTCATTTCTTAAATTAGTGCATTATACTGTGCTGCTGCCTGCCATGTTCCCTGGTAAAGCACAAATATAAAAAAAAACAACACTTCACATCTTAAGCCAGCATGTTCCAATAAACAAGTACTGTACAGCAGAAGGTTAAGCAGACACCATGACAACCTATTTCCGGAGTCATTCATTCTGTCCAACATTGATGTGACAGAGAAGACAAGAACACATGTTCATCTCATCTTTTTGCACACATGTTATTTGTTTCTTTCTTTCACATCCAGTACATTACAGCTCACACTAGATCACACAAAGGGTATCACGTAATTTAATTACAACCATACCAGAATAGATTGTTAAGACTGCAAATGTTGTTTTTCAAGGAATTTAGTGAATTGTTTGCCTTGACAGATACTTCTTTATTAAAAATGGCACCAGAATGATCACAATTTCTATAAACAAAACCCTGTGTATTCAATTACAGCCCTTATAACTCTGTTAAACCACATTGCTTTTGAATGATTTTATTCACATTTCTGATAAAAGCTTTCACATATGTTGTCAAAGTCCAAAGACACCCGGTCCTATTGTTAAAGGCTGATTCAATGAGTGTCATCAGCCTCATTGCTGTGGAGACAGTAGGGGACTGCTACGCCTAGTTTTTATCATCTATTCACACGGTTGATCGTGAATACAAGAAGGCGAAAGTCGGATGACATCGTATGAAGACTCCTTAATGGCGGTAGGTTGAAGAACACAACATTCCAGTTGTTTGCATCCTGTCTGAAACCTAAAATATTGTTTTCTTCGTGTTAACAACGTTAAGTTTCACTTTCACTCAAGAAACGTAGCTAGGCTATGTCGGAAAAGAGGATGCAGTCCAAGGGATGTTCTTAGCCATGTCACCCCCCCTCTCCATGACCAATGTTCATGTACCTTCAGTGGAGGACTCATTCTACCAAGATGCACCACAAAGCGCTTCCTTCCTTCCTGTCGCCATCAGATGTTTAACTCCTCGTCAATATGCTGGGACTTTTTCAATTTTAATGGACATTTAACTTATTTTCTTTATGTCTTATTTTATCTTTTTATTTCATATTCTTTCTTCTTATGTTATACTACATACATTTGAATGAATCTTTTATTGTATTTATTCTTAATCGGAAAAACTGTCATGAAAACCAATTCCCACCGGGATTATGAAAGCATTTCTGATTCTGTTCTAATTTCATCCAACAATGATATTTTCTTTAACCTAACCTAGTAGTTTTGTAACCTATAAACTGTATTTGTTTCGTTTTAGTCAGTTTTAAAATGTCACCTTCACTTTAACAATGTATTAGTTGCAGTGTGGCCCATCTGGCACATTAGAATAGTGGTGATAACACCTATTTAACAGGCTAAAAACATTTAAATGTGTTGCCAGAGAAGAAGTTTGATTTACAACGTTCATGGTCATTAATCAATGTATGACATTGACTTAAACCCTGCTCCAGTTTTTGAACAAAATTCAGTATTTATACTCTACATAATGCTACATAGACATGATTCATTAACATATTGGGGCAAGAACATTTGTGTGAACGCCAGCTGTTCATGAGAAGGTGCACGAGATCTGATCATTACCATAATTGAATACCTCTGCCAAAGTGTCCCGTGAGATGGGAGGCAGGGGGTTACGACAGTAAAAGGAAATAAAGACTGACATGAGAATATTTTACAGAGGGCCATGTTAGACTGACAGGACAACTGAGGATGTTCCCCTGGAGGTGACTTTAGGACCCTGAAACAGCTGTCGGAGTATTTTCCTAACAGCTACTGAACTAGATAATTTGCCATGCCAAAACATGTCAAAAAACATTAGAAAATTGACATTACTTGCAGGTTTATTTTTATTAATTACTTTTATCAGTTGAAATTACATGCATGATTTACCTGATGCTTTTAATTTAGCTTTAAAACCAGCATCAACAGGAGGCAAATGTGTCAGGAAACAGCAGCTAATACATACCTGCTGTGCTAGCTAATTGCTCAGTAGCGTCAATTAGCTTGATGATGTCACATCAACAGTGGTTGTTTACTAGATAAATAATTAACATAATGTTTACAACAATATGCAAAGACTAATTCTTTACCATAGTCACAAAAAAATGTAGTTGGTTAGGTAATTTCCGCTCCATGTTAAACATTCTTGTATTCCTGCTACAGCAGCTCTGTCCTTTTCCAACCAGGTCACACAACCAGGTTGGATAAGCTGCTGCTTACTATTCAGGACAAATGAATACATTCACATGTGACTCAGAATAAAACCATTGTGATGCAGAATAATCCCCATTGTAATAACACAGGTCTCAATGAATTATTGTATCCGTACAATTCAGAATAAAGCTGTTACCCAAAGTCACAGTGCCCTTATGCATGCTTATCGCTGAGGTCATTCTCAATACTAAGCAAATGTGCTCTGTTTTTATGCATTTGTCAATGTAAAACTGCACATATTCTTAATATTTAACAAAGAGGAACAGAACTGGTGTGTTTTGTCACTGTGTGGTACTGAACAGTTAAGTAATGGACGCGAATTACAAGCACATTTCAGTGACTAATGGCAGGGTAAGGTTCCTGATGGCGTTATTAAAATTAGAATGGCACTCAGAGAGCACAGAGCTCCGCCAAGGCCAACGGCGCATTCACGTGCCCCCATGAAAAAGGCTTTTATTTTGACAGAGTACTTTAACTCGAGTGGTCCTTGTCCATGTCGGGATGGGTTTCCAGTAAGGTTCAGACAGTCCGGCTGCTTTTAAGCTCAGAGTGAGAACATGAGGCTTGAAGCTAGCTGGGTTACATTAAAATAGGATCACTGACAGTCTCCTTGATATTTAAAAAGTATAAGGCAGCGGTTATGTGCGAGTCCTTGGAGGCGAAGAGCTCCGGGCGTAGGCCTGTCGCGATAATCGATAAATTGACTTATCGTACGATAAATAAAAATGGACTCGATAACTTTTCTGAGCTCGATAGATTGCCGTTTACATAAGGATGTGACCAGCATTTTAGCCAGGTGCGCTGTGGCTGCCAGGCGCGCTGTGGCTGCCAGGCGTGCTGTGGCTGCCGGCCACGCGCGCTGTGAGGGGCGGGGCTGACACACAGCCAGGTCAGGAGTCAGACACTCCGCGTGCACGTGCAGCAGTGTAGCATCCAAATTAATAATATAGCGACAAGCAGGAGACAACATGTGACTTACTCGAAGGGAATTTAAAGTGAAATGGAATTGGTTACAAAACCCAACTACACATCTCCAGTGTGGCAGTATTTTGGATTCAAGCCAAATGTACGAGGCAGGTATGTCGCAAACAATGCAAACATGTTGTTGTTCCTTGCTCTAAAACTTTGAAATACAGATTTGGATATGGCCTGTGGAGGCATCTGGGTCTTTGTATGGACAGTGGACTCTACACTTGACTGTTGTTTTAAGGAGGGTTTTTTTTGCTTGGGAGAAAATTTGTGCTCATATATATGATAGATAGATATAGATGATAGATAGATAGAGAGAGCTCTGTTTTCCAGCCTGAGTCTATTTAATTGATTGTTTTGGCTGTGTGTGATTTAATTAATTTATTATAATTTAATTAATTTGTTTTATTTATTATATATAATTTATATATTTGAATATTATTTCACATTTCATTTGCAATGTTGAATGTTCAATACAAAGTTCTGTTTGAAAGGATGTACTTGAATTATTATTATATATTATCATTATGTCAGTGGTCTAAAATGGTCTTACAACGGTGCCGACAATATTATCATTTATCGCAATAATTTCCGGGAAAATGTATCGTCCAACAAAATTAATTATCGTGACAGGCCTATCCCGGCGGTCCCGATGAAGTGAAGATTAGCTTAATTTCCCTCTGATTAAATTCCCTTGAAATTATCCTAAGTAGAGAATGTCAAAAAGGGGTCATTGCAATAATTCATGTCACACCCACCGCTATTGTCTCCCTCTGTACTTTAAAGTGCAGACGGTCTTGCAATACTAAATCACCAACTTACATGTTCTCCATTTGGGTCCCTAAAAAACATATTGAATAGGCTTGCATTGGAGCCATAAGGGTGATAGTTGTGATGTGAAATAATTGAGTTTTGAAATGTGAGATGTCTGTCAAACAATCATACCTCCATGGCTGGGAAGCTCAGCAGCTTAAAATGTAGCAGCACTTTCCCCTCGCCACTGGTTTAAAGTTACTTTTAACAGTCAACATTTATATTTGGTCTATCAACTAAGATTAAGGGCAGTCACAGATTAACATTCCCCTCTGACTTCCATTATATGCGAAGGAAGGGGTGAAAAAAACATTAGTTTCCGGTGGCTAAGCTAATTTGCATTTTTTGCTTCTCGCACAGTTCGACTTTGGACAACTTTCAGGCGAATATCGCCTCAGCATGCATGACCGTGCCCAGTGGTGCTAATACAACTGTGCACAGAAGAGGGCCAACACTAGTTCACAGAAATGGATTGCAAGAGTTTGCTTGTGTGAAACCGAACCACAGCAGCAAATCGTTTCTTGCATCTGATTCAGTCAAGCAAAAAGAGAAACTTTCAATCAGGTCTGGACAAGGTACAGATGGTGAGGTTCTAAACAACCTCACTGCTTGTTTTGGAATATATCATTAGTGGACAATTGGAATAATAATCATATTATTCATTTGATTTTCTCCTGGGAGGGAGTCTTTGCTCTGAATGACAGATTGAAAGCGATTGTACCAAACCAACAATGATTAAAAGTTACACTGCCACTTTGTTTTAGTTTTCTTTACCAGTGGAGAGTGGCATATAAAGCAGGAGTCACATTCCTACTTTTACTATTCCTCCCTTTTCTAACCTAAGGCCTCCAACAAAGTGGCATATTGCATGGATTCATTTTATATTGAATGCATAGCAATAACAGCACTTAACAACTGATAAAATGTACAATTACCTTAAATATTGAACGTAATAACTGCAGGAAGATTGTGTTAAAAACAAGCATTTTGATGATTTTTTTGCGGATAATTTAAGAAATATTGCGTTATTTATTTTGTAACCTAATATAATTCACTTTCTGTTAATTGTGATTTTGATTTACCAAAACATATGCACTTGATAGACTTCTTTGAAAATTCTAGCGCTTGTCAATTCTATTAGCTCTTTAGTTGTTTCAACTGTCTCTAAGTTTCCGCAGGACAGGGCTGTTGAGCAGACAGGGTAATGCTATGAATGCATTTTAATTATCGTGCAACCTTAGTGGAGAGTTCCTCACTAGGGGATTTGTGAAGGTTAGCATTTGTCCCCTTGAAGGCTTCAATAGGATAAGGTCTTAAATAAGTTACATCTGGATGGCAAATCTAGAACACCGTTGAATTAAACGCAAAGTGAGATGTAGGATGTTGCCATATATCTACTGTAATGTTTGGTGATTCTTCAACGATAGATTTCGTACCCTGCACAAGAGGTTGGTTTGTCATCGGTTGAGGTGATGATGGAGTCGAGCATTAAGGGTGCAGTTCTCAGAGCCGTAGATAGAATCTCTGCTCGATGGTTGTAGCAAACAAATTGAATTTCATTACGTCGGACACCATGTCCGTTATTTTGCATGCTGCCCAGGCTTTGGCTTTCCGATAGAGAGTCTTTCCCGAAGTCCAAGATGTATGATCCTAGGGATTTAAAACCATTAACGGCTTTGAGAGAGGATCCATTTTTTGAATAGATGGTGGGGTTGGTGCTGTTTGATATTAACTCAGTTTTCAATGTTTTTGAGTCCATCCTACATTAGTTTAAATTGCATCAATCCAGGAAAACATTTCTTGATATTAGTGTTGTGTAAAAGTAAAAGAAAGAAAAAAATAGACGTTCATCTGCCAGTATAGCTCAGTGTGAATATACTTGTTAGCTAAGTGGCTAAATAAATAGCAATTTGTGTGAAATGGGTGAAGCGTCCAACCTTGCTGTTGCTGCGGACATCCAGCCGATGCCATCGCCTGTCTGCCACGTTCACGTTGCCTGGCAACTGTAGCACCACTGTGCCAGAGCCGTGGTTGATTTTCAAGGTGGGGGTCCCATCTATTAGCTCTAGATGGGGAGAGAGAAAGAGAAAGACAGGGGGATTGTTGAGGGGTGAGATTACTTTGAAACCATTATTGAGTTTTGAGAGGCGTCATCAACAGTATGGGTCTGAAGCTGTTCTCGTTTCAAACAAACAACATTGATGGACTGATACATGACAAAGAATGAAGTAGTGCGTGAAGTGTAATACTATTGAGTGCACATAGACAGCGGGGTATATAAATATATAAATAGTCAGATATTATCTCTGGATATTAGCTGTAATGAGGATTATTGCACAGGGCTTGTCCTTTCTTTCCTCACATCTCATAGCCGTTAACAAACAGCAGACAAAAGTTATTACATTCTATTTTCTGACTTACTCAAATGGGAAATTAAAAGTTAACGAAGTGGTTAAGACTGCTTGTGTGCTCTGCACCATATGTAAGGAATGATGGGAACCAACCAGCGTTGGCAATCCATCATCGTGCATGCTGATGTTCAAAAGTTCATGCAGACACTGAACACGAAGCATCTGTGTGTCTCTATACTGTGGTGCTGCAGTGACTTCACGCTACATTGGCTTGTATTTATAGACTAACAGAGACAGCTTTCTAAATGTCAGTCTCTGGACTCCTTCACTGGTTTCCTTGGAGTGTTTAACATTTCTCCAGGGTCTGTTATTATCAGTTCGAAAGGATAAAACTTGTATTTCTCTTCCCGATTTTAGCTTTCTCTGAAAGAGGTCCTGCATGTGTAATGGGTTATCAAAATGGTTTGTTTGTTGATTGTCAATCTCTTTGGTGTGCTGAAATCTATCCTAACATCACCAGGGTTTTTTTATAGAAAAATATAGTATGAGGGCAAGACTGTGGCGCTGATCTTGTATATAAGATCTATAAATTCTCGCGAGAACATGACGCCCGTGTACAAGACGTTGCCGCGGACGTAAACAACAATGTGACGTTGGAGCTCCGTAAAAACAAAGCTGTCTACGTCATCTGACGGTCTATTTGACAAGATGTTCAGATATTTGGAGTAATTATACCAGTATTGAAAATGAGAAATATTGTTTTCTGGCATTATTTTAACATTTTACCGGGAAAATCTGCATTTTGGTATAAGTTAAGTAAGAGGGCGCAGCGCCCCTGTTACCCGGTTTGGACAAAACCCTGATCACTATCATGCAGCTCATTAAAGGGGCCATATTACGCTAATTTTCAGGTTCATATTTGTATTTTCTGCCTCTACTGTGACATGTCTCCATGCTTGAATGTTCAAAAAGCTCTTTATTTTGCTGCAGCACCTCTTTTCACCCTCTGTCTGAAACCAGAGCCCAGTCTGCTCTGATTGGTTAGCTGAGAAATGCGAGTGTTACATAGGGATGTCATGTTACAGAAGCAACAAAGGGTCTAATGAAGACGTTTCAGGCAGGGGTGGAGTGTGTGGAAGAGATCTTTGGGATTAGCCTTTGCAGACCATGTACATGCACAAAACCCTATAAACACACTACATGAAAGGGAAACCCCCTAAAAGCACAATAAGGCCTCTTTATAAATTGCTCCACCTTCTCACGTCCACACTTCCTGTGGTAGTGAGGACTACAACATTTACTTTGGCAAATCTCAACAAAATGGACTGATGTATTTGCATTTGATTCAGGAAAAACCCCACTTTGAAGGCAATAAGTGTACAAAAAAAGTTGGAATTATGCTGTATTGAAATCCTGGCTTATGTCAAGACTGGGTTTGTCTCTGTTGGGTGTATTTAATTAAAAAACAATAAAAGGAACAATGAGCTTTTGCACATGAACTGTGACGGCCTAATTTCCCCCACTGCCACCCTGAAGCTACACTCCTACACACTAACTGTGGAAATTAGGGATTTAGTTTCCAACAGAGTTATCATTCATTTGGAGAACTACCATTTGGCACTCTCCTGGTTAACTCCTAGTCCCATGGTTTGTACCAGAATTATAATTAACACTGAGACAAAGCTCCTGTGTGAATTTTGCTAGCTTGCGCACTGTGACATTTGTCTCCGTGCTTGAGTCAGTAGAAGTTGGAAGTGGTAAGAAGCTGACAAGATTCAAAATCCCCTCTCTCCGCTCTTCACTCCGCTGTGAGTCTGACTTCAGCGGAGCTTTCGTCATCCCTCTCGCTGCGTCTCTCGCAATGTCAGTCTGTCTATCAGCCCCCTTTCATCTCCTGTCTCTCCCCCTTACCTCCTGCCTTGCTGCGCTCTTTCATTAAATTCTTCACTGTAACTGACATTTCTACATTGTGCTGCTTTCAAATAAAAGCTTTCCACTGACATTTTTGCTTTTTACTGTCCCTTTGTGAACTCACCATTTTCAATCAGATGTACAGTATTGAGATCCATGGAGTTTCTAATGTGTGTGGGTCATAATGTTATCATCACAAATGTTATCAGCCAATGATATGGCTGTGGTTATCGCCACCATTCTAATGTGTACCCATCTCGCTGAATTTCCCCCTTCTCTGTTATCGTGCAAGAAAGACACAACCATGTAGTCAATCTAAGAACTACGGTGATGTTAAAAGAATATATGTGTATATAATCTTATATCAAGTTCTATTGAACTCAACTTCAGCACGTACACCACTGTGTCATTTGGAACCATTGATTAATTTACACGAAAGTTCAAGAACATTGTAAAAAACGCCAGCTGAGAGCCTAATAGTACCACTTATATAACCACTTCAACCATTTCAATTCTGGTAAATCGTGAGACATTCTGTGTAAGGAAATGAATAAGAGTCCATTACAGGAAATAATGTCAGGTTATGTAAAAAAAGTGGTTTGGGTTAAAATAGCTAGAATTGTATAGTGAAGGTACTATTTAATTGTAAACAAGGACAACTTATACCCTGTGCTTTTAGTTTCTCACATTTATACTGTAATACCTGACCTCTGCCTTTCCTCCGTACATAATTACTACATCGCTAAAGGTCTGTGTGGCCTTCTTGTATTCCTTGTGATCAACCATGGTAATGAATAAAAAAACCTACTAGTTGGTTTAGCCATGACCCACATACACACTGCTCCTAGTACTAGGATGGGTAAAAAGCAGAGAACAAATTGCACTGTGTGTGTGCTGTGAGCATGAACATGTGTGACCAATAAAGAGGGTTACATCCTCCAATTCCATCTATCTTCTACATGGAGCTGATAACCACCAATAATACCCATTTATGAAGCAAAATGGGTCAATGGTTTCATGTCATGAATATCTTCACCTTGAGCTAGAAGAAATTAGATGTTGAGTACATGCAATGCTGCTCTTCTTTAATTACCTTGTCAAGGCTGTGATGAGTGCACCATACTTCATTATACTGCCTCTTGTATAAGCAAGACTAAGTCAAAGAAAACTCTAAAAGCCAAAGCCATGGCAATGCCATTTTTCAAGCTGCAGATAGTTCAAGTTTGCTGTTAGCCTTCCTCTAAACCCATTTACCTGCAAGTTCCCTTCAGCTTTATAGTGGATTTATCCAATTCATTTTAATATATTGGTCGAAGCCAGACAATTGACCCAAAGGGTAAATTCAACATATCTTTTCAATCCAAAGCCTCCATACTGATTTATAAATGGTCGCCTTTAGGTTACACCACCCAGATATTGGTAACCATTCCCTACTCTTATTTATTTTTCCATCTAGGACCCATCACCTTTTTTATTTATTCCACATCTCAAACATCTTTGTCATTTAACATTCTTCAGGCTTCGCCCTCTCCAATCATAGGGGAATTTCCCACTTTCTTGAATCCAAATGTATGCTAACACTATCACACCTCATACTCTTGTGTTATCTGTATCCAAAGCATCTTGCATACACAACAATACTGTAGACATGCATACAGGAGCCATTTTGTAGTTAAAGGTGCCCTTTTATGCTAATTTTCAGGATTTGTATTTTGTGCCTCTACTGTGACATGTTTACATGCTTTAATGTTAAAAAAAGGTATTTTCTCATACTGCCTGTGCTGCAGCACCTCTTTTCACCCTCTGTCTAAAACCAGAGCCAAGTCTGCGCTGATTGGTCAGCTGGCCGGCTCAACTTGGAGATGTCCCGCCGTACAATGTGTTGGAGTGCTAGCCTATTGAAGAGCAAGTGTTACATAGTGATGTCAGTATGTCACTATGGAAGGAACTTTGGGATGCTAGCCTCTGCAGACCATTTACATGTACAACAACCTATATAACACACTACAGGAAAGGGAAAAAAACCCAAAAGCACAATAGGGTCTCTTTAAGTATCTTGCCTACTTTGACATATTCACTGCAGGGACTGGGTTAAACCCTTCTGATTGGTGGATGCCTATTTACCCCCTGAGCACAGTTTCACCAATATGTCAAAGATGGCAGTACAAGAAGAACCAATAAACTGGCACAAAATATAGATTTTCCACATTAATGCATACATGAATGTGTGTAGTTGGAGGGACAAAAGTGTGCTAGCTGTAGGCAATGTGCGAAACCAGTTGAAAGCTAGATTGACCCAAACGATCGAGTGGCAGGGCTAAGGAGCCTTCTGGTAAAGACTGACGTGACATTTTCCCCAGAGGTGAAGACAGGCTTCAGTGGCCTCGAGGGAGAGGAGTGGAGAAGTGAAGAAGTGAGGAGTCAGTGGAAAAAATAAAGCAAGGGGGGAGTGAAGCAGAGCTGTAAGAGTCCGAAGTAAGGCAAGGAGAAAAAAAAACGAGTGGAGGCTTACAGAGGAAAGATTAGGAGCCAGTGTGATTGAGCACAAAGCTGGGATGAAGGCCATGTTACGAGATGACAGATGACAGGTGGGATGATGGACTGGAAGGTACATACATGAGAAATGAACAAGGCAGACTCACATAAGAGAGAAACAGAAGGTGATGAGTAGAGAAGAACATGGCAGATCAAAGAGAGGACACAGAGAACATTTACTGTATGTAGAAAAGACATACAGAATCTGAGTACAGGATATCTGCATCCGTCTAACCTTGTTAAAGGATCAAGATTCAAGTGTTTCCGTTGAATTATCTTATAATTGTATCATTAACAACTCATTTTATTCGTTCCATTTCCATATAAGAAAATTATATATAACTGGAGCTTTGCAGCCTGCTGGATACATTCAAATATACAAATACTAGCTTTTTGGTAGGAAAACCATCTAATATAAAAAGTAAAGTAGGCACTAAGCTTAGCAATATTGAATATTTAACAAATGACCCGAATAATTTCAGGGAAATCTAAGGCTCCCATCCAATGACATGGAAAGAGAGAAGAACAGACATTGAATTTATCGCTGTTGTCATGTGACTAGTTTTATGCAATGGCAACGCTACATAGTGCTATGTTCATTTTAACAGCAATGTCTGTTCTTCCCTCCAACCTTCTCATGTTATGCTCCTGCCTTTCCATGGTTGTGATATTGGTCTAACGTGATATTGGTCTAATAACATTGTAAACATTGGTGTAAAAACAGTTTAATGTGTTTAATAACAGTGTTATACCAGGATGTAGTATGTGTAGTAAGGGTGTAACATGATGTATCATGGCTGTGATAACAGTGCAACATGGGTTGAACATGGGAGATCTTGGGAGATATAAAGTGTTGCTTGGAAAATAGGTCTTATTTTGATATATATGTATTTTTTTATTGTGTCATTTTTAAACTATAAAATAACAATAGCAAATATGTACATGCTTGCCCAAGAGAATGGATAAATCACCAGCATGATTTGTAGAGATGTGTTTCACTGTGAAAGAGAACTATTGAACATCCTACAGCGTTATAGCAACATTAAAACATGCAGGTCATTGTTCCTGCAGCATTATGACTGTTGAACTTGTCTTTTGTTGCTTTAGTGAAGATAAATGGAAGTGTAGTGAGTGAAAGAGCTTCACAGAGACAGCCCAACGGAAATGGATGAAAGAAAGGCTTGCTCTTTGGACAGTTTAGCTGGGAGTGCAGGAGGCTGGCCGGCCAAATCGGAACATCTTCATAGGGGCAAGCCTTTTAAATTCAGTGTGTACAAGGGTTAGGACAAGACTTTGCTCTTAAAGGGCACATACACACCACCAGGCTTCTTTTCTGCCACTCATACGTAATTCATTTCCTCTACTCTGAGACAGACGAGAGGGAGGGAGAGTAAAAGTGCATGCTCGAGAGCTTGAACTCCCACAGAGTTGGGGGGTTCTTAAATATGAAAAATGTCCTCCTCCTCTGACGGCCTGAGGATAGGAGTCAAACTGAGAGCATATGGACTGCATAAACAGCATTACAAATCCCACTGCTACACACATCCAACACACACACGCAGTCACATATACACTAATGCCCACAGAAGTCCGCCTGTATACGAATCAGCAGGCGATGCAGCGAGTGCAGAGCAGAGAGCTTCTTGAATAAACGATCTGTCAGCTTGCTAGCCAGCCCCGCAGCCGACATATTGGGTCTCTGCATCCAGCAGCAGCTCCTATTTGAAAGCCGTTGCAGTGCTAAGCTGGGGGGTACTGCTACAAAACAGCTCTGTGGAAAGTGAATGTGATGTCAAAGTCAATCTGTGTTTGTGTGTGCTGTTGCTTGCTAGATATACAACTATATAAAGTGATAAGAATATGTTCCTTTTGGTTCAAGGGAAGAGTTAAAAGGTAAACACACACACACACATACCCAAGTCCTTATCTGACTCCCCTACAGGCAAAGCCTTTGTTGCTATTCTGTAGGGGGGTTGTAATTACACACATTTAATTTGTCTTGTTAATTTGTCTATTGATTGGACAAGCGCTGGCCTCTGGCTTGTAGTGTGTGTGTGTGTGTGTGTGTGTGTGTGTGTGTGTGTGTGTGTGTGGTGTGTGTGTGTGTGTGTGTGTGTGTGTGTGAGAAGGAGATAGTCCCGTGTGTTTGATCGAGCACCTACGAGCAACGCCTCCAGCCATGTTTGTCATTTATTGTTGATCACGCCGGACACAAATCATTACGGTGACAATCAATTTCACTAATACAGCTGAAGTCAAAGTGTGGCTGCACTGCTGATCAGGCCAGGCAGTCATGATGCTAAGTGAGCCAGTTAAAGTGCATGTGTTACCTGGAGTATTGATACAACTGCTGATGTCTGACAACCGGCGGAAGTGCAGGACTTGAAGAAATGATTTAATGTCTTGCTATTTGGCACAGCACTTAAGAAATGTGACCCACTTGTTAAGAACTACCAATTTGTAGTCCAGCAAAACGTTTTAATGTGTCACTGTGCAAACTATCCACAGTTTGGAGTTGCAGGGTTCATGTCGTCAAACAAGCTTTTTCCCTGCATACAGGTGAGATTATTGTACACCTGGAACATGCCTTTATGGTAACAGAGGTTGGTCAGGTGGGCATCACCACTGACAACAAAATCAAACGACTGAGCCTGCAAGTAGATGAGACTGCAGTCATTAAAATAGAATAGAGTAGAACAGACATTTCCTTTCAAATCAACCTAGCAGGATGTTCATAGGCGGCAATTTTTATGTGTACCATTGCCATTGACTGACTACCATGTAAACCAATTTTCAACAACTGCAAACTCACTTGGGAGAGGTTTTTGAGTAGCAACTAAAACCTTCTACACCTTCCAAACTAGTAGAAACATTTCATTAAAGTATAACTAGCCATCTATACCCAAGAACAGTAAGCCCGCTAGCTTGCTATCATAGTCCATATCATGTGACCTAAGTCAAGATACTGGGGTGCGGAAATTGAGTGGGACGTGAGATCTGCTGTTACGTTGGGTTATCTTCCACGATATATTTTGTACCCTGCAAAAGAGGTTGGTATTTGACCCATTGAGACGATGCTGTAGTCGAGCATTGAGGGTCCTGGTCTCAGAACCGAACATGAAACTGGATCGACAGTTGTGCTGAACAGATCGAGTTGCATTGCGTTCGACAGGCTTGCTACTCCACTGTGAGCGTGATGGTGGCCAATGGCAGTAAAGGTGTTAACAGTCCTTTTGCTCACTCCCCTCTTCTCTGAACACAGGACAAGCTACATAGCTAACTAGCCACAATCGGTCTTCAGAGCTGCGTCAGCCTTTTTCCCGGCTAGCTGTGACCACATTAGGCCCAACTGTGGTGTTTAACAACAATCACAATTGACCACAAAAAAATGATGCCCGTTCTTCTCGTATTTTATGTCTTTGAATGCAGTGTCTTCAGCCTGTACCTTGCAATTTGTGAGTAACCCCCGCACCCCACTGGTAAAATAATAACCATTTTTAGTCATCAGAAATGTTAAAGCAGTGTACAGGAGACTGTGGGTGATATGTGCCGAGGCATGTGTATTATCTATTTATACAAATGTATGTAAAGCATATACAATATAATGCCATACAACGATTTAGTTTGAATGCATTAACATTTTGAATGAGAGCTGTAAAAAATATATTATAACTGGTTTTGTGACAAAATATTATAATAATTGTAAATAAATCCATCAATTCCAAATGTTTCAGGGACTGAGGTTGTTTTTCAACACCCTCACATTTTTCAAGAAGTTTGTGAACAGTTTGATATTCAGTGGGAAGGAGTGGGGGGTGGCAAGGGAGAGCTAGATTTCCCCACTCACCAGCTGATCAGTGAGCCTCCCACCAGGTGGGGATCCAGACAGGAGATGATTGAGACAGTGCTGGAGCAGGAGCGAGCCAAACACTGAAAACAATTGGAGCTAAAATATCTGCCCAGAACCAGTCCCCCCTCAGAAAGGGTATTTATCACCGGTGGGAATATACATTCACATGCCACCAGGCATCTCTCAAGCCAGGAGCCGTGGACAGGCTGTGCTTTTGGAACAAAACCTCTAGATACAGACACAGGTACACAGAACTCACACACAGTGTGCGAGTGTTATTGTTCTGCAGAGCGGTTAGTCACGGTGATAGCCTGGCCCTATGTGCTTCACACACTGTGCCATTTTTATTCAACTGCTTTTAAATGACCTGTTGTCATGCACAAAAAGCACACATGAATTTAGGTTGTTTTGAAATGTCGTATACCTATTGAAAGCACCTATTGTTGCCTTGCCCTGTATTTTAAATGGTCTTTGTTGAGCCGGAGCTGTATAGAAGTGGCCACAGCATGTAGGCTCACATCATGCATACAGCATGCCATTATTTATGATCATTCAACGCCTTTAAAAACCTGTGTGCAATTGTGTGGTTTGAATAAATGCTGTTTTCTTTCCAATTGTACTCGGCTGCGATTTTCCTTTTCTTGCAAGAGTGCTCAAAATGGTTCCATTAAAAACACCAATAGGCGCATTCACACCTAAGTACTTTTCCCACAAAGGTTCATCAGAACTTAGTTCATCAGAACTCTTTAGTTCTCATGAACTAAGTACAGATCGCGTTCACACAGGAATAAGTTCCTGAGGGAAGATTACGCAAATGAAGCCGCTGACATCACTTCTTCTTCTTCTTCTTCTGCTTTGGGTTTACTGGCAGGCCGCAAACAACTTCACGGCGTATACTCCCACCCGAAGTCCCCGGCCGGAAGTCCCTGGAGTTGGGGACTGGCTTCAGTAGAAGCTGCTGGGACTCCCAGCAGCTTCTACTGAAGCCTTCCGAGTAAATCGCCAGAACGCCGACACCTCCTCATCTCCACCGCTCCCATGTTTTCTTTTGTGTTGCCATAAATTAGACTCTCTGCGTTTGTGCGCTGGGCTAATGCTAATGCTAATGATGCTAATGCGAGGATAATAAAATGGCGGCTTCACAAAACTTTTTTGGAGTTTTACGGGGCGTGGTTTGCGGTGTGAACACGCCTATTAGGCGCGTTCACACCACAGTACTTTTCCCACTTTAATGAATAAAAAGAGACATTTTAATACAGACATCGTTGTAGAGACCACTAGATGATCATACTGATGTGTTTTTATGCAAAGATTTGCCTAAAAATACTAACATTAAACCAACATAAAAATATTGAGATATATTTTGTATTTTGCAATAAAGCCTTGAACTGCAACAATAAATATAAGCCTTAATGCCCAGTGGTGCATCAAATAATCAATAATGTAACAGAAGTAGACACAAGGTTCACAAGGTTTTGAACATGACATTTAGAGCATTAATAGGGCAGCATTCAATTATTTAATATATTAAGACATATGTAGTCTAACTGAGGAGGATTTTTTTAGACAACCACATTAATACTTTTTAAGGATAGAAGAAAAAAACATGCATGTCCTACTTTTAGGAAACATCAGCACAAGTTGTTGTTCAATGCAGTCAAACAAATTCGATGCTGTGTTAAATCTGACTGGGTGGTGACAATCGTTCCTCCACACTCAGACTGATTGTAACAGAGGTATAAATACACCCAGTAAGTATATTACGGATCAGATCATCCCCTGAGGTGGAGACAGGTGGTAGTGACGGTGTCAGACAGGTGACGGGGCAGCGAGGATAGTGCCACACTTATCAAAAATGTAATGTCAAAAGTTAAGCAAGATGAAGTGTTCACAGGGGTTTTTTGGCCATAAATAAACCTGGGAGAAAGAGACGCATATTGCATTTCCCTCAACTAAATCCTATCTTGACACCAGCTGGACACTGGGTTCAATATCCGGGTGTCTTTTTTTGTCTTTCTGTTTGTCCTCATCATTATTAGTCTGTAGGGACTTGGCTTGGGAACCGAAGGGTCACCAGTTCAAGTCCCCGAACACACCAAAGTAGTGTGGTCTGGAGAGGTGCCCGTTCACCTCCTGGGCCCTGCTGTGGTGCCCTTGAGCAAGGCTCCAGACCCCCCCACTGCTCCCTGGGTGCTGTGCCATAGCTGTTAAAGGTCGAACTTCACTGTGGGTGTTGTGTAAAGTTCTGGTTGACTTAAACTCCCGTTTTAGATGATTAAACATAAAATACATGATAAAGGGTTACAAGGACAGTTGACACAAGAATAGTACTAATGGAATAGCTTAAAAAAATGAACGCTACGCTCCACTCTTGAATAACATAACAGATACAGTATTTTTCAATGAAGATACATGTTTTTTTGAACTGCTGCCCTTTTATGCCTGGAATTCGGATGATCTTTATGTATGAAAATGTGCAACAAGAGCTCATCTGGGAACAAACTGAATTCAAAATTAAAATGCCTTCATACATTTTCATAAATGAATAAACAATAATTACATTTTTGAGAGAGTTTAGGAATGAAATGGAACCTGCATCTACACCAAAGGTCAGTTTAGGTAGGTGTATTGTTGTGCCCTATACCAATTCAAACACACACAACACCAGCTCCGTGTTATAACCTTTGTAATCTATTTTCCCCAGGCAGCCGTCCCAAGATTGGATGTAATACACAGCTATGCTCCCAGTGTGTGTTTGTGTGTGTGTATGCAAGAGTGACTACACCTCCTCTGGTCCACACAGCAGGGCTGGCTTGGTACAGCTGCCCTGCGGCATGATGAAGGGCGGATGAGTGGGCGGCTTTAGAAAAGCAAACCAGCATCTCAATGCGAAGCTGAAGGTCTCCGTGCGGGAATGTGTGTGTGAAGCAGCGGGGAATGTGATCGGCTCAATGGGCAGCATCCCTTAACAAGGCTTAATAACAAGGTGAACAATGTCTCGCACACAAAAACTCACACACGAGCCAACGGGCAAAATGAATTTCTGGAGTCGTATTAGTGGCTTCTTGTTTGCCTCTTGACATTCATAAAGCAAAAAGCAGTTCTGGTTAAAATCCATGTTTCACCTCTTTTTCTCTCTGAGTCACTATCCATCCGGGGAATATAATTGTAATAGCCTTCTCAAAACTACACTTTGAACTTGAGTTCATGCAACAGGTGCAGTGCGTGGCCCCTTAAACTACACTTTCAAGCACAGCCGTAGTACTTAGAATACATTCATGTCGAGACAGAATGCTCAGCTTCGGTATTCCGTTCACGGCGAGTTGATTCGTGAGTGAATCACCCCATTTTGTCTGATTCTGTTTGTAATTACGAGTAAATCCAATATGGCTCTTGGATGCTTGAAGCTGTGTTTTTAGGTTGAGTTTGGAAGGCTTGTTTCTATCCCCTTGTGCCACACTAATCTTACTTAATCAAAAAGTTGTTGTTTTAGTTGTTGAAGATAAGACAAGTTTAGATTCTTGTCAAAGAAACCAACTCTTTGTCACCTTAATCTATGAAACACTGGTACTCCATCAATGCTTTGTTCTTTACGTTATTTGTTACGCAGGCATGCAAGCTTTATTAGCTGTTTTCACTTTGTTATGTTAACTTTTCAGCTATATAAAGACAGTGAGGCAGATCTTCTTTCTAGAATTTTCTTTTCATATGTGTCTCACTTGAACTTACTGTATACAGTACACAATACTTTCCTCCTCCATTTTCTCTTTCTCTTATCTCATATCCTTTGAAAAATAATATTGAACTTTCTCTTATTAGTGAGGTACACAGTCTGTGGTATTGGCGGGCTACCAGAATAGATGGTGCCAGTATTATCCTTTTTTATTAGAAATCAGATATTGGTCATTCAGTGTTGTACTGATATGACGGAGGTTCATGCTGGTGATTTATTTTTATTTTTATAATATTTATTTGTATATCAGATCCAGGGTGGATTACACTCAATTCTCAAAGGAAACATAAAGGATCAGGAAGTGTGTTAATATTTGTATGCATGCTTCTTCAGTGATACTAGGCTATCTTTGGCTCTTTACTTGCTGTAACAAATGTACATTTCACCTCTGTAAGAACAAAGGTATTCTGATTCTGATATAGGATAATGCTCTTGATTAAAACAGGATGTTTGACAGTCAGTATCTAGAAATGGTTAAAAACAACCCCCCAAACTTATTTTTATTAGAAAACAAAGGCGAGTTGTAAAATGATTCAATTTTGGTCTGCCTTCATACCAACATTTCGGGTGTGTACTCTGTTTTTTCTCCAAATAAAGTTGTGTAGATATTCCCTGTAAGCAGCTGATCCCCTTTTATTTTGTCCAGTTAGCATCTGCCCCAAAGTCTAATACCCACGATAATTATATGAGTCCTAGTTTCACTGCATTTCTATTAATGTTTCAGCAGGCAGTATCGATTTTGGTCTGATATTGGTTATGGAGTTTTATTGTGTGGAATTCTGTTTTTACTTAGTGTCCATTTGTTTTCTTGCCTTTTTGATTGTCCTGTTACCAGCTGTGTCTTCCATGTGTGATTAGTCCTGTATGTCCTGTATATATCCCTGTCTTTCCTAATGTTCTCTGTCAGTTTTTGAAATCAATGTTTCCCCAGTGTAGTTCTGTTTGCCATCGAAAGTCAATGGTTTCTTGAACGTGTTTTTGGTTAAAAGCCTGAAATAAGCCACGTGAGGTAGTTTGTTTTGCATTACGTTAGTTTTTTATTTCTGCCAATTGCATTTACCCTTCAAAAAAGTGGGATTGATATGTGGAGATTATACTGCTGACGAAAAGTATTATAAATGTGTGTTGGCCACAAATCTTATTTTCTGCAATATAAAGAAATCCAATAGCTTTTTGTCAAGGCCCTGTGATGCTAACTTCCGGGTCGTCCTACAAAAATTCTTAATAACTGCACCACTTTAAAGCAAACAGGCGTGTTTTTGTTTAGGAGTACCTGGGTCACAATTGGCCAATGCAGAGGAAAGTGTACACGCAAGCAGGCACATGCACACATAGACATCAAAGTGGGCTTGAGCCCTTGCCCTTTTTCTTCCTCCAGAGAAAGTGCCCTTTTTATGGGGTGCTTTTTTCCCATTTTTTTTTCTCCAACAAATGATTATATATCTACTGCTGTTTGCACACAGTTTCCCTTTCCAAAAATATATTGATTAAATACAAAATAAAAATATCAGGTCGGGAGATTAGACTGTGAAGTTCCGATGCTCTCTCTACCCTCCCTCCCTCCCTCCCGTCTCCTGCACAGCTCCCTCAGCAGTCCTCAGACGACAGGTGCAGCACTCTCACCTTAGTCCTTCAGACGACAGGTAGCAGCACCTCCCACTTTACTTTGCCATGTTATGCCGGCTTTTCTTGGCTTGTTTGAAGGTGAGTGGTGATGAACAAATGACTAAACTGCCAGTGCCTCGAGTTTACAGCTAATTAGCTAAAAGTCAAAAACAAATATAGTTAAAGTAGGGTACACTAATGGATGAGTTAGCTCAAGGTTTAGCTAAGGCAATTTATCATGGGCATACAGGCTAATGTACTGTACTTAACGGGAGACACTACAGGTGAATACAGTACAATGTGTATCTAATAACGTCATCACAATCGCCACATTGATATGCAAATTAGGCGTTAACTAGGCCTAATTAAAATGCGCAAATTTGCATGCAGTTACCAAGGCATTGCAGGTGAAAAGATAAAAAACATAGCACCTCACAACTTCCCCAGATAGTTACTTACGTCAAGTCAGTATTTTCCCCGGAAATGTTATGTTTAAATTCAGATTAGCTTTAAATCTATAGATGAATTCAGACATAACGATCTTTTAGCCTGTAATGTCCTTAAACAGTAACTTCATAATTTTGATTGTTGGCCTCTCATTTAATAACTATTAATTGTAGTTTGTTGTCTGCTCTTGTGCATTGTGAATACTAAAGAAGACCATTGTCTCTGTGTTAACTGATTATTTTGTAGAATTCTGTTGAGTATTAAACAATTGCGTGAGTGTGAGGGTATTAAAATAAATTGGTCAGTAAGTCAGAGATGTGCAACTATATTTAACTTTTTGTTTTAAAACATTTTTTTATAAATTATTATGGGAAGTGCCCTTTTTCTCACTTGAGCTCCTGCCCCCCAAAATGTCTGTGCACATCCCTGCACGCAAGTGATTTAACCAAGTCATGGATGTAGGAATGTCCATTCTCAGTGCAGTGAATGGCTTACACAGTCACCAGTTTATTAACTGGTGGGGAAATTCCCTCATGGTATCCCTGCCTGATATACTTTCATATCAACATACTTGAATGCAGTTGTATTAAGCTCCAGCATAGTCTAGGCTGCTGATGGATTTTTGTTTTCATGCAGTAGGTGAACCTTGAAACAAGTTAATTAAAGCTCTACATTTGTACAGCCTGACTCTAATTACACTCTGCGCAGTGACAACTCAACCTGAACGCCCCAAACACATTAACTCCTTAGGATCCAACCACGCACACTGGCTGGCTCTCAGATGCACACAGACACCAACGGAAGCTACAGAAAGAATTCAGAATTATTGCAAACCCATTTATTACACACACACACACACACACACACACACACACACACACACACACACACACACACACACACACACACACACACACACACACACACACACACACACAACCTGTCCGGCTCTCCAGGCGGACCTCCCTCCCACACACATTACTTTGGCAGTGATGGAACTACCAGCATCTCTCCCAGGAGAGAAAAGAAGTAGCGAGAGAGACAAGGAGGCGTTAGTCTCTCAGATTAAAACAGTAAATAAACCGAGACAATGTGTTCTCCGTTACAACAAGTTTTATTGTCTTCAAACTTGAACAATATTGCTACAGCAACAAAAGAAAATGATTGAATATTCCCCAGAGCTAGAGATGTAAACCTGCCGAAGCTCAGTTTACACACCGAAATCCATTCATAACAGAACTACACAACTTCAAAATGCAAAGGAGACTCTGGGAATTGAACCGAAAATGGATTTGTGTCTACAAACATTCGGTCAGTACAATTCAGAGGGAATTTGAGAGGCGAAGTGCAGCGTATTTCTCCTGTACATTTCTGTTTCTGCCTAACATATTGATGAAAACATGCAAATCATATAAGGTTGTAACCTCCCGTAATAATATATATATATTACAAACAATCGTAGATGCCACCTCTGAGAAATGTATAGAATTTCCTTCCTTCTTCACACAGATGATCGCAAATATACGTTTTATTTCTTCCCAAAATTCTTCAAATCACATTGAGAAGACCTGTTCATTTGAACTCTTATTGTTAATTCCAATATACCGATGTCTGACGATAACCTGATTGATAGATTCAATATCCAGAAATACCCCAAAAAAATACCTATTGGAGAATTGTGTGTAGGCGCTAGAAAAGCAATTACAGGGAAATGACTTGCACTGGACATCAAATAAGTATATCACTGGTATAATATGAAATATGAAATCTTTGTAATAAAGATCATCCTTTCCTCAATGGCTCCCTACTTTATTTTCTTTCTGCTAAAACACATTTGATTGTAGATTTTATTTTAAATGTTTCTGATTGTTTGTGCTCTGGTTTCCAGTAATTGTACTGGAAAGGACCTTAACAGATGGATCACAGTATAGAATGGTCAATTGTGAAAACTGTAATATAAATACTATGTCATTCCAAATTAAAAATTATACATTCATAAAATTAAAATAAATGAATAAATAAAACAGAGGCTTTTTCCCAGAATACTG
Source organism: Dissostichus eleginoides (assembly GCA_031216635.1). Taxonomy (NCBI): domain Eukaryota; kingdom Metazoa; phylum Chordata; class Actinopteri; order Perciformes; family Nototheniidae; genus Dissostichus; species Dissostichus eleginoides. The sequence goes on from CM062264.1 coordinate 7,411,325, forward strand.
GAATGCTAATACAGTTGCGGTCAAAAATGTACTTACACTTGTAAAGAATATGTATGTCATGGCAGTTTTATGTTTCCAATTATTTTTACAACTATTGTTTTTCTGTGATAGAGTGATTGGAGCACATACTTCTTTGTCACAAAACATGTTTTATGAATGGGTCTTCTGAAAATGTGATCAAATCTGCAGGGTCAAAAATATACATACAGTAATGCTAATATTGGTTTACATGTCCCTCGGCCATTTTCACCTCAATGAGGCGCTTTTGGTAGCCATCCACAAGCATCTGGCAAGATTCTGGTTGAAACTTTGATCACTCCTCTTGACATAATCGGTGCAGTTTAGATACATTTGTGTTCTTTCTGACATTTCTTCAGCACTGTCCACATGCAATCCAATCACAGAAAAAGTATAGTTGTAGAAAGGATTGGAAACTCAAGACTGCCATGACATACATATTCTTTACAAGTGTATGTACATTTTGACCACAAATTTCTCCACCACTGACACATAGCTGATAAGAAAGGTCGGGTTAATGTGAGACTATAGTTACATACATTTGTTTTGTATATTTTTATGTTATGAAGCTTGAGACGTCTCCTACCTAGGGCCATGAAGTCCTCCGGGTCCCAGGCCTGCAGCTGGGCGAGGGGACCGCTGTACAGCAGCAGTCCATCCGCCACGTCCGTGATGAACTCCAGCGACACGTGGCTCTCGAAACAAGGCATCATGGGAGGAAACCAAGCATAGCCGTTGCCATGGAAACTGTGTTTGTTCTGCTGGCACTCAGGCCCTTCGAACTGAGCCGGGCATTGGCACCTAGGGGAAAGGAAGAAATCAAAAGCCAAAATTACATGAATTAGTGAGTGCAAAAAAAATACGTCTTCGAGTTTCTTTGTGCAGTGCCTTTACAATTGTTTTTCTCGACAATTACTTGCTCTATTCTCATTCCAATCCCCCTCCCCCTTTTTGAACCACTTACTGAATTCTTTCAACTATTTTTTTTCTGCACTCAGTCTTTCTAAGTCTAGTTGTTTTCTCCTCAAAGACAGCCTTCCCCTTCGGCTATCTCGCTCTCACTCCATCTGTTCCACTCATGCAGATGTTCTCATTAGTGGAAAAACCAAAGGGAGAATCTGTAAATCACTTGGAAACTCTTCTCGATGCATTTCCACACATCCAAGTACTTATTTGTCTAATCACATGCTTTGAAAGATTCTTCTTTTTTTTCAATCCATCTCTTGTTTCTAGGGGTCTTCATGCATTGTGATCTTTACTGTACATGTGATCCATTCAGCTCACCCATTCAAATAAATAAAAATACTATTGCTTCATATGCCATCCCAGATTTTGAATAAGCAAAAGGGATATTTCCATAAACAAAGCTCACAAACCTTTTGAAATGTCAAACTGCGGTAACACTGTAGTTGCATCCAACTCGGTTTGAATTGTAAGTGTAAGATACAGCAATCCTACAGTGATAGTAACTATGATTGTGAAGAACTGAAACATTGTTATCTCTGCCCGCATTTGTTGTAATGCCAGGAAAAGCAGAACTGCATTTGCTGAGGCCCTTTTGTTTTTTAAAGTTTTCCCATGTGTTATATAGGTTTTTGTGCATGTAAATGGTCTACAAAGGCTAAAATCCCTCTGTCCCCTCAAGAGGGGTTTTCCGTAATATAGTGACATCACTATGTAATACTTGCCCTTCCATTGGCTAGCGCTCCAACACATTTTACATGATATGGTAAGGGGCGGGACTAACCGACACATTTGTAAGCGGTTGACCAATCACAAGAGATCTGGCCAGCTAACCAATCAGAGCAGACTGGGCTCTGGTTTCAGACAGAGGGTGAAAAGAGGTGCTGCAGCACAGGCAGTATGAGAACAATAAAGACCTGTTCGAACCATTGGGCAAGTTAACATGTCACAGTAGAGAGACAAAATACTAATAAATACCTGAAATGAGCGTAATATGTTCCCATTAAGATGCCTTTGTTATAGGCGCACACAGTATCCAATACGGGTCTACAAATACTTAGTCTAAAATATGGTAACTGCACTACACATTAAATCTGATGGGACATTTTGTTTTGTATTGATTTAAAGTCTGGGAGGCTTTCAGGTACATGTGACACTTTGAAAAATGAATTCATGCTTACCATCTGCTGCCATATGTTTTTATTTACTTATACACATATGAATGGAAGGTTGCATTCAGAATATGGAAAAACACTCAATTCAAACACTCAATTCAAGCAGCCAGAAGAGGACAACTCCAGAGAGTTTGGACTTTTATGAAATAACTAGAATGACTCACTCACAGTTGTATGCCTCTGCCTAACATCAGTTTACTGTACATCAAAGCCTGCCCAGACTCCAAATATGTAGAAGACCCTTTCATGTATTTAATGAAAAGGTATGAAATGCTTTTTTTTTGGTGTAAATGGAAGCTATGATTATATTAAAATCTGATTTAAGGGAACAATATCCTGTGAGAAACATGCTCTTTGGGGAAGAGGAGTACAGATATAGTTTTGTCACATGGTACAACAAAAAATCACTTGAGGTGGTGATGGACTACCAGAGGAACACGTGAAGTGATAGAAGTGGACTCATACTGGTACCTTTGGTACTAAATCAGATTAAGGGTTGCACAATGAATCTTATTGCAATCACAATATGAAACTCAAAATTCAGTGATTCTGTGACTTCGTAGTCATTTTGTGTGCAGTCTGATCATTATGCACGTACACGATGCATGGCCAACCAATCAGTCTCTGATTAGGCAGTAAAGACTACCGTGTTTGGTCAGATGACTATCCACTGTGCAGAGCAGAGCCAGAGGCCAGTGGAAATAGATCCTAATTAGCAAGTAGACGTTTTAAATTGATACACTTTTAAACTGTGTATTTTCCTTTGCGTATCTAAGCAAGCAAGCAATACAATTTTTTATTGCAATCACAATTCGCTATACAGTCCACAATATCGTTTCACAAATCGTGCAGCCATTGTAGAATTCCTTGTATGTGTTCACGTGCTAAAGTTAATACTGCTAGAAAATGAAGTTGTATCCATGTCATTATGGATGTTGCTGCAAAGAAGCTACAGTTTTCTAAAGTGTGGATGTTTCAAGGTGCCCACCCAAAATGAGTCACACTCATTGAAAATGTGACCAAATATGGTAAAAATGTTTCTATTCGGTTTCTGATTAATGGCGTAACATAACTGCCAGAAAAATGTTTTCTGTATTGGGATGTCACAGTACTGATAAATGATCCTGAGTAATGGCTGGGCCTGTCCCTGTGGTCCTGCCTGATTCTCACCTTAATATTTATTTGATGGCTCCCACAGGATTATTGACATCCACCTGGGTTCATATTCTTCTTATTTATAGACACATGCATTTTTCAGCATTCGGACTACCTATGTTGTAAATGTACTATCTTTTTAATTTACAGACGACATCTATTGAACGGCTGTCCGTCCTGGGAGAGAATTTTTATTTTTGTATTCTCTGGGATGGTGGTAAACTGAATTTTGATCCCTGTCTGTGGAATTGACAATAATGTTGACTTTGATCTGAAATGAGTTTGCATTGGGTGCAGACTAATTGGCCTGCAAATGTAGACTGCCATTGGATTAGTCTTTTACTGAGACACTGGGTAACATTGGGCGAATCTTCCAGGATAGATGTGTATGCTCTGAAGGAGCTTGGTTGGAGCACCCATCAAGACAATGATCACTTATATCTTATCTTATTTTTTTCTTAAATAGCGTATAATGTCTTTAGTAATTGCCAAACTGCCACTTTCTGTACAGAATGTCGTCTGAGATTGAATCCTAACTGGCCCTTTTTTGGTGACGCCACTATAAAATGATTTTAAAAAGTACTGCTGATTTGCCACAGGTGTATAATTGCACAAAATTCAAGTATACATTTGGAAAAAATCTATCGTTCCTTCTGCTGTATGACGGCAACAGCTAATAAACTCAAGGACATAATAACCACAAAGTGGGGCTTTTATGCTCTCTATGATGTTTATGGACCAATCTCAGCGCTGTAATGTGGAATAAAAGACGGATATTGAAAGCCTTGTTAACCCAGCTGTGTGTTTTCATTACGCGGTGGCCTTGTGGCTTCCTCGTTTTTAAACGTGAAATTAGTTTGAGCTGCGCGAGAAACAGAATCTAAAAGCAGGTGTCTCAGGGAAACATAATTATATGATCGAGGGCATTGGATAAGTAATGTGTGCGCACAGTTTATTAATATGGAGCACTAATTATTCAATTGTACCCATTATACCTCCCAGGCTTTGCAGAATAAAGCTTTTTTAGTGATGTTAGCTTCAATGCATTTAAATAAATGACAAAACGGTAATAACCCTTCTAACCATTAAAAATCCATGCACTAAGCTTTCTCAGATATTTTTCTGCTTAGCGTTAAAAAGTTGCATTTCCTTTGTATCGACCTAACATTTGGGGTGTCATAAAATACTGAATTATAATCTTCCACATATTCCTGCCAGAAGTTTGAGTTAGTTGTATTAGGAATTTGTTTGCACAGTTTGTGTAATAGTTTGGCATCGTTTGTCAATCGGTTAATAATATTACAGGAAAGTTGATGTTTCAATGTATTTTTTGACATTGACAATACATTGTTTATCTTGATGCTAAACTTGTCTTAATATAACCTTCCTAATAAGGAACCATTGCCTCATACTTTGGTCAAGTAAAGCTTAAATTGGCTTCTGGGAAAATATGTTAAGAGAAATGTTGAATATTATTAGTATTTCTCCAAATAAAAACTATTATACAGAAATTATACAATTATTAACTTAAAGGGGACCTATTATGCAAAATGCACTTTTGTACGTCTTTTATACATGAATATGTGTCCCCGGTGTGTCAGGGAACTCACCAAGTGTCAGAAAACACAACCCTCTCTCTTTTCCTCCGTACCCAAATCTCTAAAAACGGGGCTGCAGCGGAGCTGATACAGACTGATACAGATTTGAAATTGTTCTGACGTCAGAAACGGGGAGCTCCGCCTATATGGGCAACTCTACACCTATCAGGAGGAGACAGTCATTGCCGCTCGAAAGCGCTGGAGACGCTGTAGTACATATGCCAGGCCTGTAAGTGGCGCTGTAGTCTGCCACAAAAGCAGCGAAGAAGACTTCTCACAGAATCAGCCTTTCAAAAACAGGGCTAAAAAAGAGCAAATAGAGCGAAATGAGGCATGGCTAAAATGCATGATCTGTTTGGTATTTTGAAAAAAAAACTTTGCAGACATGTTTTATATAGGTATGGCCCTACAATATATTATTCAAATATAGCATTATAGGTCGACTTTAAGGGGACACACAACACTACATCCCATCAGTTTTATTTAATAAATATCTTTCCAGGATATGGTAATATTGTATGTTGATGTATATTACAAAACTGCCTCTTTTGTGAAGGCAGTAACAATACATTTAACAGTATTGAAAAAGACTGATTGAAACACAATAGGAAGTATCCATGACAACGTTTTTGCTTCTTTATAAAAAAAAATCAATTGTGTTTTAGATGGCTGAATGAAAGATGAGATATCTAAGCATGCAATGAGCAGTCTTCCAGGTGGAGAAGAAAATCAGAGATGCAGAATTAACCCAGAAAATAATGAGCACCAGCTGTTTTTTAACTTTCGCGAAGTGTTGGATTTTATCTTCTAGGATCTACTGTAAATAATTTTCTTTTATTGATCTGATTCTCGGCTTCCATTCTCCTCCCTTTAATAGCTGTGTATAAATCTAACAAAAAACCCTTGCATTCTTTTAGCAAAACAAAACAAAAACCCACTCAATACACCCGTCTGCACTTACAACATATACATATTGCACACACTGCCTCCATCCCGACTCTACGCACAGCTCATAGAAACATGTTATTTCTCCAGAGTAATTCCTCTGCTCCAAATATGTGACTTTCTCATTGGTTAATATTATTCACACTTGCTTCCCACGATATGAGTTTTAGCCCCATGTATGCTGAAAAACCACACAAAATCATATGCATGCACACACACACACACACACACACACACACACACACACACACACACACACACACACACACACACACACACACACACACACACACACACACACACACACACACACACACAACCAAAATCTCATTGGTGTTCTGTTGAATCTTAATTCTCTGTCTTGCTCATTTCTCTGTATCTGTCGTCCAGGATTGAAAGAGGACACATGAACACACACACGGTTATAAATGACATTACCCAGGTGTAATAGATTGTGCAAATGAAACATGGGACATGTCTCTGTACTGCCTGGATACACAGAAACACGAGCAGACGAACAAACATGTTAGGAGAATGCTAATGTAACATGTCAACACAAGAATAGAGGTGGTAGAAATGAAATAACAGTAGGTACATATTAATGTGCTAGCGTTGTATGTGTGTGTTTGTGTGTGTGTGTGTGTGTGCGTGCGTGTGCATGTGTGCGCGCGTGTGCGTGTGTGTATGTAAGTGTTTGTAGTGTTGTAAAGCACAGTATTGGAAGTCTTTGGAAATATGCCTCCATGTGTCCCTCCGCTAATTTTCCAAGTTAACATTATTTATAAAACGCCTTGGGAACAATTGATAGCTCAAATGATGAGGTCGTAAATCAAAGGACAAGAAGCTATTTTGACAATTTATGTATCAAACGAATCCAAATTACTTGCAAATAGTTCCTCCAAATTTTACGAAATGTAGTACATACAATGCCCTTACCCATGTATTTGCGATGAATAGTCGATAGCTCAAACAATGATATCGTAGTTCGAAGGACATAACACATTTTTTACATTTCCATGTATCAAACTATTCCAAACTCCCCGCATATAGAAACTCTGATATTCACAAAATATGGTTCACACATTGCATTTATCATTGCGAACATATTTCAATTTGGCTTTCATTAGCCCCGCCCATCTGGAAGTCGGACATTTTGAATTAAGTGCATTTTTACTGCATATTAAGAGAACATTTACAAACTCTTCCTAGATAATTGTTTAGAAGAATTTGTATTTCGAATGATTTACTATGTGTAAAACAAATACAAACAGCCAGAATATAGTTTCTTCGAATTTCACAAAATGTGTTACAAAGATTTCTCTTATCACTGTGAACATACTGTATTTCAAATGTGTATTTTAACTGAACTTCAACAAACTACTCCTGGAGAGTGGATCAGAATAATTCGTATTTCAGTTAACATTTTGGGACAGCAAGGAGGATTTTTTTTTAGAGAAACTGAGATGATAATACAACTTTGATTTGAGCAATATTTCTCAGTTGGAAGAACAATGATCAGTCCACTTTCTTAATGTGCCACTCAAACTCCATACTTTGGTCAAATAAACTTCCAGGTGTCAATTTCACTTTAAATTCCCTTCTAAGGCACCATTACACCACTGTATCTTATCAGAAAAGCTCTCCGGGCATATGATGAGGACTTTCATTTTATCAGAGTATAGTTTAAGGAAGTTATCCGACATCCAGTCCTTTATAGCTGTTAGGGAGTCTTGGAAAGTAGAACTATGATGATCATGATGCTTTTGTGCATACATTTACATTTTTCAAAAGAGAACAAATCTGCTCTAGGACATGTGTGGTGAAAGCATCTCAGATTTAAATCTATGGCATTTCCCTTGGCAGCTGGTAACTGACCTGAGAACAGATCTTCCAGCGTTTGTTCTATCTCAGTCCTTAACTTCAAGTTGCAAAATGTTTCAGTCCAGATTGTAAATCCTTATTACACATTTCTTAAAGTTGGGAACACGCAATTATGTTCAGCATTAACTAGCTTATAACTACCTAAAGTAGCTGTTTGCATGCTGACAAATGACAAGAGCTCTAACGGTTTACTCATTTCTTTAAGGTTATACAGTACCTGCTTTCCTCTCAAAAAATTACAGGTTTTTGGTTTGGTTGTCAGGAAGACGATTTATTTGTACAAACATCTTCTGATCCTATTATGTTTTTATAGATGTCATCAATGTTAACCCTATTCAACTGTCAAAACGTACAGCAACAAGTGGTCACCTTTGCACTGAACAGTTGGGCAGAAACTGACTAATTAGTCAAGTGTACTGGTAATGTGACAAGTATACATTTTCAGTAAACAGCAGTGTAAGAGATTCATTTTTAGAAATCCACTTATTACATTACACCAATCAAATGACATGGCTTACATCATATTGAACCAATCAAATGACCTGAGTGACAACATGAGTGAAAACTGCAGAAAACCGTTTTGGGGCGATACAGTACACAAACCGTTTAGAAACAAAACCCTTCAAATCTTAAGTGTGGTCACATAGACCTATCATGTGTGTGGGTGTGTATGAGTGTGTACAGTTAGAGGCCTGAGGAAAACATTATTTGCATTTTGACAATGTCATCCTAATTCTCTGAACGAGAGACAAACCGAGACATCGTTTTAGTAACAATGGCCAAGCCCTCCAATCCTCTTAAGGCAGCTTTCTTTTGCTCATTCCCTGTCTGCTGGGAATTGTGTTTGTTAACGACGGGCCGGGAGCTGTAATCCCAACCCACAACCCACAATCCTGTAATCTCATTATTAATCCCAGCGCTTCGATTATCTGCATGTTCTTCCATCAATCTTCAGCCATAATCTGTTTGTGTATGTATGTATGTGTTTAGATGGGGTCATCTCTGAAAGCCTCTGGAATGGAAAACAGCATCTTTTATTTACTCTTATGTTATCTACAAGTATTATCTTTTCTTCCCCATCTTCTATTTCACTTTCTTCTTTTCCACTCTTCTCTCCGATATAACATTCTCTCAGCATTTCTTCTTTTCCATTACTATTCCCTTTTCCCTTCTCCTTCTATCATAATTTCCTCCATCCCTGACATCCCCTGCCACGCTTCCTCTCCTTCTCTGAACTTGCAGAATCTCACGGCAGATGTTTCAGAGCTGAGGTGCTTTAGTGTGATTGAACATGTGACGATCACACGGCATCTGTGCCTCGCGGTTGACAACTTTGCCTGCTCCGCTTTGTTCTCTCCGTTCATCTCTTTGAATGATACAAAGAAACATTTTGCTGAGTTTTTTTCAGGCCCACGTTCATTTTCAAAAAAGACATGCAGCACCTGATTTTTAAGAACAGTCTTTTTTACATTTTCTTTAGAGGCATTTTTCTCTCTCTATTTTAGGGTAAGTATTGAGAACATTATGACCAATAGGGGAAGCTGTTCAAAAAAGGTATGTTACAGAATAGTTCCTAAACCTACAAGCAGGGATACACCATAACAGATTCATTATGAGAAAAAATTCTGAGAACTGTTAGAATGATTCTATAATGCAGGTTTAAGGCCCACACACACCAAACCAACTTCAAATAACTAGAGAAACTCCCTCTAGAGGGAACTTTGAGATTTAGCCTTTGCAGACCATTTACATGCACTAAAACCAATATAACACACTACAGGAAAGGACATTTTATAGCATAATTGAAAAGATTCTGCTAAAATACCTAGAAACCAAAATTGTGTGATGAGTGTCTGAGCCAGAGAAACATTTTAAAGCTATGTGTGAAGATATCTGCTCCATCAGTATGATCATAAGGTAATACAGGTGTCTTGATATTCAAAGCAATGCAACACTGTTTGCTGATTAGATTATCAGAGAGAGATTGAGAGGGAAACAGAGTCCACGTATCTAATAACTGTGTATTTGTGTGTATTTGTGTGTCTCTGCGTGCGTGTGTGTAATCCAGGGATTATCCAGTCATCCTGCTGGGGTCCAGTCAGTGGTGAGCCCCATTACACGGCCAGCCAGCCACACCAAAGTCCTGCACTTCTTTCTCGCTGCTTCTAATTAAATGAAGCTGAAGGATAAAATTAAGGTCTCCAAGACACAGCAAGAAAGCTTTGTGTGCGATGAGACTTCATGTTCATCTGCTCTCACATATTTTCATAGAGAATGTAATGTGTGTGTGTTGGGGGGCTGAACACACATGCCTGGTGCTTCAGGATTAAAAAGTATTTTAAAGCACAGAACACCTGTAGTAACAGACGCTGCTACCAGTTTTCTATCCTGTGATGTCTTAATTCTGCCAAGCTCTGATGTATATGTATGTGCTTCATTGCTTCCCTGCCGGCACGACACATTTTTTCCATACTCATAATTTGATATCATTTGCATAGCCAGGAGTTGTTAGATGTTGAAGTTAAAGTTGAAGTCTTTTTTCTCATTCACAGTACATACTAACTATGAAACGTAATGCACTCTAATTCTTATATAATTTGTATATAACCCACAAAATTGGAGCAGTGACGTGCAGGGCTGTCTTTAAGTTAGTCAGGTGTCTACGCCGACTCATTTTAACTCACCATGATCTTTTTCTCAAAAAGGACATATTATGCTCATGTTCAGGTTCATAGTAGTATTTAGTGCCTCTACTGTGACATGTCTCCATGCTTTAATGTTCAAAAGGCTCTTTATTGTTCTCATACTGCCTGTGCTGCAGCACCTCTTTTCACCCTCTGTCTGAAACCAGAGCCCAGTCTGCTCTGATTGGTTAGCTGGCCGGCTCTGTTGTGATTGGTCAACCGCTAAGAAATGTTCCACCCCTTAGCCAATGTGTTGGAGCGCTAGCCGATAGAAACAGGAGTGTTGCATATGATGTCATTATGTTACTGGAGTAAACAACGGATAAAGCTTTTCAGAGGGGACAATGCAAACTGTTTGATCAGGACAGATTGTTTTATATTCTGCCACAGCACACAAAGCTGCTTTATAAATGGCAAGTGATGCTTTTTCTGTCTTCTGTAGAGTTTAAGAGTAGGCCTAAGACTTTCCTTGTTGATCAAGCGTAATGTTAGGGCTGGTTTAAGCTTCCCTTGAACCAGCCCCTGTATGCTGCTATAGGCTTAGACTGTTGGGGGACTTTCGTCTATCTGTTGTAAAGGATCTTTCCTTAGTTGCTCACCCCAAGGTTTCTAAAATGTCCCCCAATAAGTGTTGGGTTTCTATGGGAGAAACAATTCTGACATTTGTGATATTAAACTATATAAATAACATTGGGTTGATTGATTTGGTTTCAGCACCCTATGTCCCAACATACCAGTGGGAATGACCTTGTCTCCAGATAAAGACAAAAAAAAAATCAGTTAATCTCTCACGCTAACTTGTGCAAAGCCGTAGCTGTCACCTATCTATCATTGGATGACAGTAACACTTACTCACAGCCAGATAACATCCGCAACACAAAAACACAATTTGAGCAGCAATCCAACATCAGTGTTAACATTTCCTTTACTATCTACAAGCACAGTCTTGTCTTGTGTTGCCCTCTTGAGCTACCAAACTAACTGGGAGAGGTGCCAAGATCATTTGTGCAGCTAGATGGCTAATTAGCACCCAGCTGTCGCACATTTAATGTTTAAAAACACACCAGCAAATTCAGTCTGTACTTGCCTAGAAGTTACAGTTACCACAGCAAGTTTGTTCAAATTGTGTCAACTTGCCAGTGTTTGCTCACCTGTCAACTCAATCCAACACAAACCCATTCAAACAGATGCTTGGAGGGTAATGGGTCATTTCCTTTTTTTTCAGTGAAGTTGTACCCCACTTTTTTTGTAAAGAAGATTAATCAGTTGATATGACATCACAATGGTCATCACATTGATTTCTGACTATAAAAGGGTGGTCTCTTTTCAGTTGGATGAGCTAAACATCGATTTAGGTCCAGACAGAGCTACAGTACGGATACACATCTTTTTCATGACAACTTTTGTGACCATTCTTTTCCTGAAGAACTAATAACACATTTTACATTTCAGATGTTGTTGTTGTTGGAAGGATTTCAATGGAATTTAGTACATAATTCCATTCTCCTCAGAGGATAAACATTAAAGGCTTTGATGACCCTTTGACTTTTCACCCCGTGCCACCAGCAGCTCAACGTTTTTAGAGTTCATTTAAAGTATAGGGCTGCATGATGGACTATTTAGACATTTATCTCTAGACATGCATGGTTCCCGGACAAAAAGAAGAAAGAAGAGGCAGTCATCAAAGTAACCTTACAATTACAGCTCTGCAGCCACAACTCCCTAGCCCTACCTAACCCTAACCTTTCAGGTCAATTTGACTTTGTCCAGTACTGCTTCTTATAACCAAGTTTGAATGGTAAATAAAATGGTTTTCCCATCATCTTTATCTGGTGTTTGTGTTTGCTGCTTACCTGTGACTAGCTGTTGAAATGAATGTATCTTATCTGCTAAACTCACTAACCTTGCATGTATGTACTGTATATATTGAAATTAATGTAAATTGGTTTTTTTTGCAACTTAGTCATACCAAATCAATAATAACGCTGTGTGACACCAATTAACAGAGTCTGCACTACTGTATAAAACTAAAACATATTAACTTCTGCTAAACAGACAGTATTAAGAGGACTCTTAATTCCATCATACATTCAAATTCTGCTCAGAGTTACACACTAGACAGTGATAAAAGCTTTGGACAACACATAGGTGTTTAATTTATTTGCTTGCGAAGAGACCTTCACTCATACATTAAAGATCCGAGACCGAGGATGTCTGACACACGGAGCATCGGGGTTAAACTGGGTCTCCATTTCTGTCCTACCACTAGAAGCACCAAAGAGCTTATTTCATCATCATGTTTGTAGTTAAATGATTTGCTGAAAGGCTCTCAGCCCACTTTTGGCCTTGTTTACAGAGTGATTTATGCTAATGAAGACTTCAGTTCACATGTTTGCCGGGAATCCGAAACAAGAAGTGACAGGATGTGACAGCTAACATGCTCGAATGTTCATCCTGTAGGAGGTTGTGAAAGGATTGTTCTATTTATAATGCTACAAAACAGAAGCAAACAAGAGCTATGTTTTGAGTTAGAGTACGCCAAGAATATTCTGAAAAAAAGCCAGGCAGTCAAACCCTGTCAGCAACTGCAGTGGTGATCTCTGCATATACCGAGGCCTTGTAAACTAAATGCTATGAAACAAAATGGTACACAATCTGAGAACTCTGCAGGTAATGTGACATTCAACCATGTGATTTTATACACTAAAAGTGGGGGAAATATACCACAGGAACAGTTGGATGTAGAAGATATGAATACAAAAAAGTGGAAAGGCCAGTGTATTATATTTCATTTTCCATTAAGCTGACCTTTACTCAGTAACTAAGTAGATTTACTCAAGTACTGTACTTAAGTACAATTATTTAGGGATTTTTTTGTATTACTTTGTACTTCTACCACACTGTAATTCAGAGGTACATTTTGTACGTTTACTCCACTACATGGTTTTATTACCTTTAGTTACTTTACAGATTAGGATTAATGATGTGAAATATAATCAACCTTTAAAAAATACTGTAGTTCCACCTGGAGTAAATTCACAAGCTACCCTGCAGTATACAAAGTCATTAAAACTAGCTGCACCTTTACCAGCTTTGATAACACTTTAATGATAAATCATTATAAAACATATCATATATATTATTCTGAAATGGACCAATCTGCAGAATAGTGATGGGAATTCCGGCTCTTCTTGGTGAGCCGGATCATTTGGCTCGGCTCACCGAGAAGAGCCGGCTCTTTCAGCTCCCAAACGGCTCTTCAGTTTACCACATATACCTTTTATAATTCAATCAAATTTAGCCCTGTTTTGACTAATGATTTATATGTGTACACTAGGGATGTTAAGATTCACCGATTCGCATCGGTGCACCGGCATAAACGTTCAAGACGCGAGTGCACCGGTTGAAAGAGTGCACATCGGCTACAGTTTGGGTTGAACTCGCGATGCATCGATTGTAGCGTCTTTGCATCGGTAAAAAAACGATTCATTCATATAATATCCTCTCATCCTGTCAGCACTCAGCAGAGACGATCTTTGATCTTTGCTTCGCACTACGGAGGCCGAGAGTCTCAGTTATCAACACACATGGAAGTCGAGGAGAAAGAGAAACACAGCGCACCCAAAAATACCTACAAATCAAACGTTTGGCAACACTTCGGATTTTTCAAGAAAGACGGACAACTTGAAAAATCGCTCGCAAATTGTAAACGATGCCGCGCCGCTTTAAATTACACAGGTACTACGAGGAACTTAGCGACGCACATAAAGAGGCGACGTGGGGTCTGCGGCTGAAGAGAAAAAACCTGAAAGTTAGACATATGAGTTAAATCACTCAGTGAGGTGTTATGTCAGAGAGAGTGGTGTTTAGTATACAGCAGCCTGTGACTGCCAATAATAGTTTAAATGTCTTCCTTACAATTGTAATCAGTTATGAAATACCTGTTTGTGAAAGGTTATTTGTAATTTTTATTGTTCATAAAGAAACCACACCACTGCTTTCTGCTCACTGGTGAGTTGGCCTATGAATGAGTGTTAAGCACATCAGGCTGGCAGTTGTATGGGCATTGCACTATGGTAGTTGTTATTTGCACATTGTTAATCATGGGCATGCATCCATAAATTGTTTAACTGTGAGGTGTTATAAAATGGTACGTACTCTGGAGACAGAGAACACTACTACACTTGTGAAAAGGCTGTTTGTGAAAGGTCCAAGTTGGTTTTTCTTAAGGTAAAAAAGATCAGCATGATGGGATGCGCCGTACTAGTAGAGAGAACCAAATATGTAAATCACTTTTTTGTTAATTTATGATTTGCTGGATATAAGGAATAAAACAAAATCCTCTGTCGTACTATATTGAAGTATCATTATTGTGCACCGTGTTGAATCGCATCGTATCCAGGGTAGGATTTTCACGGCGGCCATGACGGCCATGGCCGTCGTTGCCCCTCAGTCTGGCCGTGAGGCCCCACAAATAATTGTACGTCCTACGGCCACCATGGCCTTTGTGCCCCTCACACTGTTAAAATCTCGAAGATGCTTTAAAAGCGTAAGAGCAGTGGTCTGGTCTCTGAACTGCATTATACTGCGGCTGTGAGCAGTGTTTACTCCTGTCATTCAAACAGGACGCGATGGAGAGGGGGCGGGGCTTATCTCCATGTAAATACTGTGGTAGACTCAACTACAACAAAATTAACATATTTGACCGTGATTTAATTGTAATACACGTTTCAAAATTGTGCCGAATAAACAAAATACTGATAATGGTTAGTAAAAACTATGAATTAATGCTTTAACAAGTGTGCAGACAAGACGGCAGGCGAAAAACCTTTTAAAATGCGTGTTTTCTGAATGGAGATCGGATCGATCAGGCTAAACTAACCTGTATATGCTCCGTCCACACTCACAATAACATGATACAGACACAGACACAACAGCGACTGTATTTACCATGACACAGACAGTCTGTGGTTTGTACTTGTTTAACTTTTGTCCAGTTTCTGAACAGATATGAGGAGCTGTGAGCTCTGTGTGCTAACAGCTAACGGCAGCTGTTTTCTGATTCAACGTCAGTGGCTGAGATCCTCACTGCTGATTGGCTACTGCGAGAACGCGTCACGCGAATTTGAGGCTCGAGTTGAAAATTGTTATTAAAGAGACTCTGTACACTCTCACACACACTCACTCACACACACACACACACACACACACACACACACACACACACACACACACACACACACACACACACAGAGACAGACTTTTGCATTTTAAAGTATTGCTTGTTCATACAGTTGATTGTTTGAGCTTCACTGTGCACTGCTGAATGATGTATGTGCAGAGTTTGACCCTTGAAGGCTGTTTCTTCTGCTCTGAAATGGAATATATTTATTACATATTAATAGAATTTTAGATTTTTAGATTTGATTTCGGATTTGTGAATGGGAGAAGTAGTAGATAGAAAACATACCAAACACTAATTATTCAAAGTAGAGTATTTTATTTTATATATGGTAATACTAAGGAGGCATAGAACTATATGATTATAATGTTTGACATTATTGATATTAAAAAAGTGATTTGTTTTCCATGTCATTCGTGTGTTTTTCTTATCAGAAAGTGAAGTTATTTATTTGTAAGCTCCAAATCCAAATGTTTCCCTCAATGGCCTTTGTGCCCGGGCATATGGCCTTCGTGCCCTAAAAAAAATGGTGACACCAAAGGCCAAATGGCCTTGCCCCTAAAATGACGAAATTCCACGCCTGATCGTATCGCCCCGAATCGCATAATGCTGAATCAAATCGTATCGAACTGTATCGCAACAGGGGGGAATGGTATCGTATCGTATCGCATCGCCTTGTGTTTCAAATGTATCGTTAATGTATCGTATCGTTGGCAACGTATCGAGATGCGCATCGCATCGGCCTCAGTGATGGAGATGCACATCCCTAGTGTACACATATCACTTAAATTATTCAATACATCCTTTGTACTGAAGTATTCAAAAGTAAAAATGACATGTTTAATATAAATGATTTGCTGTGGCCAATTGTTTTCATTGCATTTACAGACCCTTGTATCTCTCTGACACCTCATGAATGCACTGACTTGCTTGTAGAACCACGCTACACAAAGCAGATAGCAACACCTATAAAAACTTAAGCATAGACATTTAAAAAAATTATATTTAAAGAAAAAGCCCTAACAAAACAGCAGGGCTCTATTTCAGTATTAACTATAGAAAAAAAGACAGCAACAGCTGACATCAAATCTTTGCTGAGCCTAAGGATAATCAAAAATAAATAACATAGTGAAAATAAATATATTGCAATGCTCAGTACAGCAGCATCCAACCATCTCTAATCCTTGGATATTACATGTCACTGCATGCATGCACGGAGCAGCTGTAGCGCGGTGATCATCATATCTTCAGTCTTGTATTACTTAAACATTTTTTTTTTAAACTTTAAGGCTTCCGTCGTTCGCGACCGACACATCACTACTGCAGAATGACTTTTACTTCTAATACTTTAAGTATATTTCAATGCCAATACTTTATTTGCTTGAGTAACATTTTGATTGAAGGACTTTTACTTGTAACAGAGTATTGCTATGCTGTGTTACTTCTACTTTTACTTAAGCACAAGATCTGAGTACTTCTCCCACATCTGACCTTACCAAACTGTTTGAGCAACAGCACTAGATTTCAGGTCATTTTGAAAACATTCAGAGATAATAATAAAACGACGAAAACATGACGCATTACTAACCAACTCAAAATCCTTTGCTTATACACATTTAACAATGTATTGTCTTTCTTGCGTCCTCTAACCAACAGTTACATACCAATATTCGTGGGCATTTTATTTACGGTGTATATAAAATGCGGCTTCCTCTGTCAAAATGTTACATTTGCCGGGTCGTAAAACTGCAAACATAAATCTTGCTCCATATTCACACACAGTAATTCCAACCTGCTTTTCATTCAAAAGCCTGCATCATTTTTAATTTAGCTGTTTCTCTGGGCATGCATGCAAATATATATGCCCAATACATTTATACTAAAGCATGAAGCCATTCAAGTGTTGAATTGTTGCTGCAGGCGAGGAATACTCATTCTGACTCGGGCATCAGGAGGTTGGAGCTAATAAGGGTATTTTTTCGGAGGAAATTGTCAGACAGTCTCCAGCTGTCCCAAAGTTGTTTTTCTTAAAGTCAATTTCTATGAATCTGATATTGTGCAGGCAGGATATGAAGGAAGTGTGTGATGGGAAGGGATGTGAATAGTAACATTTAATAGTAAATCTTTACACCTGTGTAATCTCTGCAGTTTTAAACCATGGTTGCTGTTCACGCCTAGGTTACACAATGGGGACTATTTAGCCTTAAATGAATGAATATAAGCCTAAAAGAAGCTGACATGTTCTCAGCATACATCTCATTTCAAGAGATGAAGCCTTGTGTTTTGTGGTTACATTCTGAAGCCAGTTCATTTTTACACTTTGCTATCTCACGGAAAACGCTCAGAACATGACTTCTAAGAGCTACTCTGTCTTCTACAAATAGAATACGCATTAAAGGGATTCAGGAAAAGTTTTGAGGCCGATCTCAAACAGACGTGTTGATGATGACCAAACTTAAACTAAAATAAAGATAAAATGTTCCAAACCTACAAGAGTATAAAAAGCATAAATAGGGTTGACCATCACAGTGCCAAACAAAGAGGACACATTAACAATGGTACGCATGGTGCCCTAAACCTAATCTATTAGGAAGCAGCCATGACTGAAAAGAGAAGCAGTTCATGTCAAGATCACACATCTGACCAAAACACACTGTATGATCAGACATGAGAGTCAGTCCACTATCTGGCCTAGTCTGCCATTGGTTAGAAAAACTCCAGTCCACTTGGTAAGGTCCTAAATGGAACTCTTTATTCAAATGGAGCTAATCTGCATAATCATTTAAAACTTAAAGGTCACCTATTATGCAAAATCCACTTTTCCATGTGTTTTATACATAAACATGTATAAAAGAAAGTTTCAGGAAAAAAGATTCGCTCTCTTTTTGTCCTGATCCATTTATATAAAAACCTGTCTGAAAATGAGCTGATCAGATGTTGCCAACTTTATGATGTCATAAGGATTTTTTTTGGCTTGTGTAACCATTAGCCAATCACCAACCAAGGTAACCCCCCCCCCCACCTTATCACCTGAATCTCCTCCTAGAGCACCATTGTGTTCTTTTTAACCAAATATCTCGCAGAGGGGCGTGGGGAGGGGCTCCTTATTTTCATCTAAAGTAACAGACAGAGAATCAGCACTTTTGAAACAGGGCTGAAACAGAGGGGATTATGGGATGCTGCAATGATCTGTTTGGTATTTCAGCCAATCACTTCAGAGACATTTGTATATCTGAGACCTATAATAAAGTAATGAAAAACATTATATTAGGACCTTTAACCGAATAATGTTTTAGTTGCCACAAGCAGAAACAGCAGGAAACACCAAGGTTGTCCTTAACCTGGTAAGCCCGGGAGCTCCCGGGGGAGGGGCTACCGCAACATCTTGCAAGAAACAGCGTCTGAGGCTTCTTAACATTTAACAAACTATGAATGTGTCATACCCACTTAACGGGAAGAAACTCAGCTACCTGACGATATGAACCATTTTTACCGAAACAAAAC
The DNA here is from genome assembly GCA_031216635.1 of Dissostichus eleginoides. Classification (NCBI taxonomy): domain Eukaryota; kingdom Metazoa; phylum Chordata; class Actinopteri; order Perciformes; family Nototheniidae; genus Dissostichus; species Dissostichus eleginoides. The sequence continues at coordinate 7,430,430 of CM062264.1, forward strand.
ACTAGTCTAACGCCGAGCCTCTGAATGAGCACTAAGCGAAAGAGTGCTAACGCACTTAGCACATAACTCACGGTAGAAATATTTTATACTTCATCGGATCTGCACAATCTGAGCTGAGATGCCACAGACTCCAATGGTATAAGTATCATCACTCCACGTCCAAAACTCGCGGCAGCGAAGGCGAAACCAGACAACACACAACTTAGCTCTACGTAGCCAAAACAGCAAATACGTCTTACTAGGGGTGTAACGGTATCCGTATTCGTCCCGTACCGTCACGGTTCGGACGTCACGGTTCGGTGCATGCAGTCACACGACGAATACGCCTTTTTTTTACGAGTGGGAAAAAAGTCTGTCATTCAGGGCAGTATCCACTACACTATACATAATCCAGGGGGCGGTATTGCGCCTAAAAGCTGTTTGCCAGCCGCCCTTCAAAAACAAATGAAGAAGAAGAAAACACAACAAATCCAACAAAATACAAGAAGAAGAAAAGTTAGTATGGCGATTTCAGATAAAACACAGAAGCTAGAAGAACCACCTGCTTATTTTAAATCAGCTGTGTGGGAACATTTCGGGTTCCCTGTGGACTACAATAACGATGGAGTGTGAGTGGTGGATGGAGGACGGTGGAGGACGGTGTGCCGGCGTTGTTCGACAGCGGTGAGGTATGCTAATGGTAACACAAGCCAAACATGCTAAATCATATCAGAAGGCATCAGCCAGATTTGCCAATCACCGGAGCCCGGCGAAAGACAACAGCAGTTCAAAAGCTTATCCCCGCTGTTTTTAAGAAGCCAATAGACATGAAAGCCGAGAGACCAAAATAAATAACGGAAGCTTTTGGCATATGTTTTTCAACGGCTATGCTGCGCCCTTATGCAATAGTAGAGGACCCCGGCTTTTATTGATTGTGATTGAAAGTGATTGAAACACTATCTTATTATTTATTTTGTAATATTTTCATATTGTGTGTCGTTGTGTTCAATGGCATTAAAACGCATAAAAACGCTGCTGAAGGTCAATCCAATGTCTCTGTGTCACTTTGAAATGATTACCGATAATCCATCATCATATTTATGGCAATAATCGTATTTTTCATATAGAGTGTGACGGAGCTTCCGGTTTTGGGCAAACTGCGTGCGCATCACTCTCAATCCTCAAGGGTAATGTTTAGATGGATTTAGGAACGTCCCCTCGATTCTATTGGCTCTAACGGTTAAAAAGAGGTGTCAATCACCAAAATCGACCAATGGGTTCCAGAGAAACGGCAAATACACCCAAATACACACCAAATGACCCCAGAGGGGGGTTCTTTTTTCTAAACCTCTCTAAAAAGGTTAAATTTCACTTGTTTTGCATCAATCTTGATACAGGGTACTTATTATATGTTATATTTTGGATTCCTAAAGCTTTTAGTCTACTATCCCATAATTCAAGGGTGGTTTTCACGATAAGTAATGGGTTTTTTCTGGACGGAAACTATAATTCAATTTTTTTTTACTATGTTCAATCTGAATTTCTATTTAAAATAAAAATATCTATATTGATTCTGACTTTTCTACATCCAACTCACAGGTTTATCATTGCTTTGAGAAAAAAGATTATTAATTTACCCCTTTTAGAAGTGAAGATATAGTCATTTGTTCTGGGCATGTCATTTTCGAGGCTGAAACCTGAAAAACAGGCTCAGGGCTTAACAGGTTAACATGATGTCATTAACATGTGATTATCAACTTCTTAGAGGTTACTAGGCTTTAACAGCCGGAAAATAAGATCTGCACACACTGCTTGGGACTGTTTGCTTCTACTGCAAGTTTTGGATAAAATAATCTCAAGAACTGTATACGCCTACACATTTGAAAAAAAATAAAATTAAAAAACTCAACGGTAAACTTTTTCCCGATAAGTACAATAAGTATATGTTAAGTATAAACACATATTCAAAAGATATCAGGAAAGAAAATGCATACATGTCTAATGGAAATGTTGCAGTGAACAGTCACATCAGAAGACCTCACAGTCTTGTTAAGATTGTATTGGTTAATATTTACCAGGACATTTAACACCATCAAACTCATCTGATGGTGGGCAAGCTAAAGGATCTTGGGGTTAATATAAAGCACATTTTACATTGAAAAGGAAACTTAGATTGTCTACATTTGATGGTACGTTCAAATGGTTGAGAACTGTCTCATTGGCTGCTTCAACATAAAATGACCCACATCTTTGGTGGCATGGGTTTTGTAGTTCTACATTTTTTATGAACATTTGCATCAATGTGGCAATATTCTGTGCTTTTATATACATTACTGGCTGTAACATACTGTATACCATTGATTTTCAGTCTCAAATCAAACAGTTCATATTATACCAACGACATAGCCTTGGTGGGATTCTAAAGCCTGACCCCTCACCCTTGGGTCTTTATGAGGAAGTTTACTTCGTTAAGTGGTGTTCTGAGAATTTCTTTGAGGACAATTTGATTCCAACAAAGGGAATGCCAATAGATTTAAGACATAATGCAGGAAATGTTCCATTTACCAAAGTTAACATTTCACAGTTGAAAGAGAGTCCAATGAAGGTTCTAATGCAAAGGTTAAAGCTGCTCAAGAAAAATGTTCTTTCTAATAGGTCTTGACGCAGATTCATTTGTATTGCAACTGTTTCAAGGCTCCTGAGCTTTGGACTTTGTACGTTTGGTAACATGCACAAACATACAGGAGGCATGTTGCAGTACATGGTTAGCATGGCGAGGGGGGTCCTATGGAATGAACATTTGTCAGCTGCTCAGTTGTGTTAAGATTCTTAGTACGGCTGCTCACCCTCACTGCTTTCAACTAAACCAGATTGGCAAAGGAAGGATCCTATGAAGGAAAAAGTATAATAAGTCAGGTTTACCAGGTATTTTGATTCAACTGTAGGATTGTTTAAAGAGGTGTTGTATAGGTTTCTTTGCATGTTAATGGTCTGCAAAGGCTAAAATCCCAAATTTCATATAGTAAGTTTCTCTCCCACACACCCCCCCCCCTTATTTACTTTTGTAACATGGTGACATCACTATGTAACAGTTACACTTGTATTGGCTAGCGCTCCAACACATTGTACGTGTTAGCTAAAGGGCGGGACATCTCTCGTCAAGAGGTTGACCAGTCACAACAGAGCCAGCCAGCTAACCAATCAGGGCAGACTGGGCTCTGGTTTCAGACAGAGGGTGAAAAGAGGTGCTGCAGCACAGGCAGTATGAGAACAATAAAGAGCTTTTTAAAGATTAGAGCATGGAGACATAAACAAACATAAACCTAAAATAATTAGACTAATATTTCCTCTTTATTGATATGGACAGTTCTTGACTGTGTACTGCACTATGACCTCCCAAGTTTCCCAATTTGGATTATTAAAGTTTACTTTTAACATACTCTAACATGCTTATGTTAAGCAGATATAAAGTTTACCATGCCTTTCACTCTTGGGTTAATGTTAGCATGCTTCATTTGCCAAATAACACACTGTCATTAGTTTTGGAGGTATTTTGTCATAAACCAAAGCTATCCAATTGGAAATGTTGAACTGATGATGGCGTTGGAATAAATGTTAAGATATTTCAGTCTGGACCAAATTGGCCAAATGACAAACCAAGATCAGACAACGCTGCAATATGTTTCCCCAAATCCCATTTTTCTGATGCCTGTATATGAAAATACAAAACAATTGGCACTGATTCTAATGATTTGGTTCACACTTGACCAAACAATCAATGATAAATTGAGTATTCATTTGTATAAACTACATGCTTTTTAAACTACATCCCTCGTGCCTCTTGAAGCTGACGCTGTCAACACTGCCAACACCTATTTATTCAAAATTGAAATAGTTTTAGTGATTCAGTTCCAGCAGTTTTTAACAACTGTATCAAGGTTCAAGAATTCCCTTCAGCATGGATACAAATACTAATTGCAACTTCATTTTAATTCATCTCTACAGCAAATGGGTGACAAACAACACCAGCTTACTCTGCTGTTAATGAGCAAAATAAGTGTTAAAGGACCCGGGAGTTCAAATTAAGAGCTCGGCAGTTAAAGGATTATTAGAGCATTTGCTACCAGGGTATTCAATTAAAGGTTACCTTTCGTGGCAATGAGCAGCTCGTGTGTTTTGATGTGTTCAATCCCTTTCCGTTTTTAATCACCAATATCATTTGAGAGAGAATTCTCCTCTAAAGTAAACAGAGCAAGAACGCACACAGCTACACACAAACACCACAGACATTTCCTTCAGCTCTCCCTCACGGTTTAAACGCATGGGCTTGGTTTTATTTTCACTCATTTAATTTCCTTCCGTGCCCTATCCACCACGGCCCGACGTTGGAAGGAAGGACTTGTTGACTTTTAGCTCATAAGAATAACATACCCTACCTCATTGGATTTATATTTCAGTTTAAATGACAGAAACTGCACGGACTTTTGTCAGAATCCTAAATCCTTTGTGAGACCCTCGGCGGGCACAATTACAGTGTGACAGCAAAAGTGAGAAGATAAAAAGGCAAATTAAATAAATAAATAAAAAGAGTGAACATATTAAATATAGATAAATACAAATAAAGACACATAAGCACACATCCTTGGTTAAGTGAACATAATGTATATATTATCATATCTTAGAACGGCAACCTCAATTGGAATTTTTTTAAGTAAATTAAAGACCTATCTATTTAATTTGGCTTATCATTTTTAGTAGTATCACTGTTCATGTTTTATTGTTTTTATATATTTTAATTATGTTCCTCATTTGTTATTGTCATTTTGTTGTCATACTCTGTAAAGCACTTTGGGCTGCGTCAAGCATGAAAGGTGCTATTATTATATGTCTTTATTTTTCAGTTTTTTTATTAGTGTCCATTATAGAGTTTTCAAATGTATTAATAATTAATTTAGTTCTCAATTATTTACATACTTTTTTGATGCTTTATTGATATATATATATATTTATTTAATTGTATTCTATTGGTATTTTATTCAATTTATTTTTATCTTTCACTTCAAAAAGCTAAATAATTTCCTAATTTGGGATGAACAAAATGTATCTAGTCTAAAAAGTACTCATCAGTTTGACTTGGTATTTTCTGATTGTACCTTATGAGCTTCTTTGCAGTTAAGAGCATCGGCTAAACTGGAACCTGATTGTATACACGCCCAACCAGCTGACCCTCCATAATGCACAGCTTCACTAGTCTGCAGGCCAGGAATTAGACCCAGCCTGCTGCAGCATTGGGAAGTATTCAGGTCTGGCAGACTGCCATAAAACTAGCCAACAAGATGTTTAATGATCTTTCTCAATGTTGTTCTTCAATGACAACAGTATGACATTTATGATTGATGTAGCTAAGCAGTGGAGAAGCTTACAGTGACATATATGTATTGCCCAAACAAACATATCTCTAAAATTCATTTTTGCTTGATTTTCCAAATTGTTCCCCATGCATTTTGATATTGCCTTTAATGTTCAGTATATCTAGATTCATATCTTTCATGGTGGACAAGTTAATTTTGCTAATATCAGTGGAATTGCATTAATTTACAGTTTGCGTGTTCAAAATGGATAAGTAACCCATCATTTTCACATACAGATTTCAATTTCTTTCCTCTTAAGGTCAAATTGATGTCAGTAAAACCTGGATTTGTAAGGTCATTTTGTTATTCCTATTGTATTTGTGCAAATAACCTGAGAACATTGACAACAATGGGAATCCAACAAGACTGCAACATCAGACTGATCAACCTAATATCCTTTTTCCTATTAAAAAAACGTTAGATAAACAAACAAAAACAATCTGTACAATATCAAATGTACCGGAATGAGTTATTTACCTATGTTTTCATACTGTTCCAGTACCCAGACATCAAAACGACAAACTCATGTTGTTCCTGGCAGATAATGGACAGAAACGTCCAGGCACTGTGCTTAATGCTCTCAGCGTACACTGGGATATCGGAAACCAGGTGCAGTGGATGTTAAAATAAATATCAAGAATAGCACAAATGACAATGTATCAAAATAAATGGTGGCATTTTGTGTCATTTAACTGACAACATTTGGTTTAATGCGAAATTTATTTTGTTACTGTAATGATAAAAACTGTGCTAATATGCAATATACACTTGTTATACACTTTTTTTACAATTTGTTAGCATTACCGGCTCCTTCAATACTTTTATTTGTTCACTTATTTTTTCAAATAACAGGCACATTTCTATTACCATGCGGTACTTATTAATTGTATTTATTTGTGAGTTTACTCTTTTTTCTTTTTCCTTTTATCCGTACCCCGCTGCTGTGACACCGTACATTTCTCCATTGTGGGACGATTAAGGGTTTTCTGATATTCTGATTCTGATATTTTTAAGATGCCATAATGATTGTTTATTGTCCCATATAACCAATGACAATACATTATTATTCATTTGAGTGCTGAGTAATGCTACAGGAACAGTGATGATACAATGATTTATGGACGGCAGCAATGGACACTTTCCCCCGTTCATTTTCACTGCGTTTTTGACGTCAATTAAGGTAAACTGGTTCAACTTAGACAATTCAAAAGTGTTCCTTAACTAAATACAAACAGTGTTTGTCAATTTAGATATACACAGAAAATAACTCAAGGCTACTTCAAACTGTGAGTTTTTCAGAATTGCGTCTTACTGGAGCCATTGGGTTCATATCCTCATAATGAGGCCTCAACACAGGCAGCAGGAGAAACACAAAGGTTGAAATAATAATCTCAAACTGTGTCCCGCAAAGCCAGCCAAAAACAGAGAACAAACAAGGAGAGAAACTAAGGGAGGACAGAGAAATATCTTCCATCAACTAAATAATAAAACTCTCCTTTAAATGAGTTCCTTACATGGCTTCAACAACACACATAAAGCCATTCTAGTGTAGAATCATGTCCAAGATGACCCTCTGCTTTCTGTGTGAATTCCCATCTCACCAAAGCTCAATCTGCTGACCTCCTTTACCTCAATCATATAGAAGTAAAAGCTAAAACCATTTCATTGACTCTTTAGGAAACAAATAATCATATACAGTAAGACACCATTTTATTTCTGTAAAAGATTGATAAAGTCGAGGTTGGACTTACAAATAAACTCTAAGGTTTGTTTCTGTACACATATTCAAGTTGGAACGGAACTCAATTTCAAGTAAAAATCCACCCACAGCGATACAATCACATTGACATGTATACAGTTTCATAATATTGCATCATTGAATTCATTTATTCACATATTTACTTTATAGCAAATTCTGCTTTAGTGATATCGAAGCTTCTGTGAATGACTTGTGAGATTAAACAGCATTGATGCCTTGGGTTATTTTCTTTTTCTGCAGTGATAAAGTGAAAGGAGGATTACAAATAAACCAAACTTATTTGATCTGTGCTACTTCCTAAAAGGCTCTGCTTCCTCCGGGCTTGCAGGTGTGTACAGTTTGTAATTGGTTACTATCATAATGTCATTTATTGCATTGTATATAACAAATAAATGCTACTAAGCTCTGCCTCTCGGGCTGAGTTGAATTCAACTCACCTGTAGCCATGCTGGGTGTCCACACACACCCCGCCGTTGAAGCAGGGGTTTCTGGGATACGTGTTGCAGGGCTGATGGGACTGCTCTCTCCCTGAGCAGGAGCACACAGCCGTAGATTCCACCGTCACAGATACAAGACTCATGGTCCCGCAATCCACCACTGTCGGCGTGTCCCGCACGTTCAGGACGTTGCTGCAGCCGCCGGCCTCCCCACACTCCGAGCGCGGACACTCATCCACCCGGATCTGGAACACGTTGACCTGCAGGAACGACTGGAGCTGGATGGAGAAAGGAAGAGGAGCATTGGTTAGAGCTCTCTATGTCAACGTTTTAAATGTTTCACATTACCAAGGGAAAATTACCACGTTTTTCCCCAACGTCCTCCCTACGTCCAGTGTGGATTTTGTCCATGCAAAGAAGTGAAATGGCAAAGAAAGTGGAGTAACTGCCACAAGCTACATATGTTGCATTGACAGAGGTGGGAAGTAGTGGAGTACAAACCTTTAAGTAGTAGTGGAGTACAAACCTTTAAGTACTGTAACTTCGTTACAGTACTTAAAGGTGGGGTAGGTAATTTTGGAGAAACCAGCTCGAGTGCCTAGAATTTGAAAATACACAGCCGGAAGAAATCTGCTTCCTTACAGAGCCCTCCCCCAACACACACGAACGTGCACATGACCAATGAGGGCACGAGATAAGTTTGTGCACAGATGGAAGGCTGACAGGCAGGTAGGCCATCCAGTTATTTTAGCCAGGCCGGCTAAAATGATTGGTCATGCTTTTTACAGTACTACGGCTTCCACAGATGACATTTTCTTATGGATTTTTTGTCAAAGCACTTAAGATATTCATTGCTATCGGGATGTTAAGAGCATTCCATGGAATATAACAAAAAGTGTATCTCGAGCCGGTTTCTCAAACTTACCTACCCCACCTTTAAGTACATTTTTCTGGTATCAGTACTTTACTCCACTACTTCTTTTTCTGACGACTTTTTACTTTTACTTCTCACATTTTGAACACAAATACCTGTACTTTCTACTTCTTACATTTTCAAAACAGGCTTGTTACTTTAGTTTTAATCTGTGTTTGGTGGCGTGATCATTATTATTTAGAGTCATTGCGTGCCTATTGTCATGTCTCGAAAGATCATTTTAAAGTTGTATTCTTTAAATATTCGCCCCTGTGTTTCTCCTGCGTTTATGATTGTCTACCCCGCCCTGATTGTTTCCACCTGTGCCCCTTACCTTGTGTGTATATATTGTCTTAGTCTCCCCCTGTCCTGTGCCAGTTCGTCTTCTCTCATGACTTAACATACCAGCGTACTTTCAAGCCTGATCCACGTCCGTTGTTTTGTTTCAAGCTCCTTATCGTAGTTATTTAGTTTTCCTCGAAAGAGTGATTTTGTGTTTTTCCATAGTTTAGTTTAGTTTCCCTCTTTAGAGCGTTTTTTTGTTCTCTATCTTGTTACTGTGATATATCCAGTAAAATACTTTATTTTGAGACCGTCTGAGTCTGAGTTGTGCATTTGGGTTCATGCCTCTGAGTTCACCCCTTGACACCTATTGATTTGAACACGATCCGTGTATCCATCATTTCCTGGTCTTCTCTAAAGAAGAGGGACCAATGAAAACGTTGTCATGTTGCCGTTGTTCAGCATGGAAACATTCATTAGCTAACAATGACATTATTGTTCTATTAATATAAAGGGAGGTCAGGTACTCTTTAAAACAGCTGGTAGTTATGGGTACTTTTTACTTAAGTACATTTCAAAGCCCATACTTCTTTACTTTTAATTGAGTAAAGAAGTTTAGTCAGTACTTCTACTTTTACCAGAGTATTTTTAAACACGAGTATCTGTACTTCTACTTGAGTAAAGGATGTGTGTACTTTTGCCATCTCTGGTAAGGACCATCACTATCGTGCTATAACTGCACAACTGATCCATGACAAACGTTCAGCACTCGTTGCTTTAGGTATGGTGAAACGGAGGAAAGACATTTTGCTGAAGCATGCACCAGTTTCTTGAAGTTGCACAGGAGTGGGAGACCTGGTAATCTCTGTGGGAACAGACAGAACTCTCTGTGAAACCAGCTTTGTCGATGCTTTAGCTAAGTGGCGGAACATTGTCCAACTTCATGCCAATAATTCAGAAATCATGATATAATAAAGTACAAATCCCTCTGATTGCTCTTACCAGTCTTTCATGCATTTCTTTACTACAACCCCACACATGTTTTGGTTTTCTCCCCCCCCCAGAAAACAACACTATTTTAAACTAGTGATTAATCATGATCACAAAGTAATGATCCTGATTCAGTTGGACTATACTGTTGAGGTCAATTAAGGGAACCTGGTTGAACTAAGGCATTTGAAAATGTCTTCCGAAACAGACAATCACAGTGTTTGGAGGGTTATATATATAGGAGGTTTATCGATGAGAACTTGAAATAACGTGTTTGGAACACGACCTGCAGGATTGAGTGGCGCAGAATGGAGAAAGGCAGAGAAAAAGAAAGAAGGGCTGTCTATGTGAATGTAGCTCGCAATTAATCTGAAAACCATATGCCATTACAAGCTAAAAAACACGACCCAAATACCTTAAAAACTAAACTAATCAAATGACAACTGCTAAATGGTCCGAAAAAACCTTTATTCCATTAGTTTAAAATAGGTAAGGGATTATAAACACATATGTGACAAAGAGAAAATGAGGGCATTAGTTAAATGCATTTCAGACGAAAGTAACTTGTTTACAGATAAAAAAGTAAATTGACAGTCTGTATTGTAGGCCTGTTTGATGTTGGACATAATAAAGCCCACCTAAATCTCAATACATTATTGCATTATTCAGTTACAATATAGTGTTATGATACATTTGAGATTTTGTTGGGTAAAAGTGATTTTAAAATCTGCGTCTCTGGGAAGTGTAGTTGCGATAGTAGCCATAGACCATGGGTAGTGTGTAGCTCTCTTTGCACAGGCTGTCAAACCTCTCTGTCAAAAGTAGTGACATCTCCCCCCCCCCCTCAGTACGCCACATTCTCGCACTTTAGCCTTAATTCATATTACTTGTCAGGTCTTCCTTTGTAGGTTATGGCTCAACAGAGTAATGCTGAGCAATCTTCACCATCTGCTCCTTGGTACATTGCCAAGTCATTAAAATAACAAAATAATCTTTCACCATGTTAGCCATAACCAACCACAAAATCTAGCAACAGAGATGATCAAATTGAGGTATCAGCTACCAACATTTTGCAATAAGTGAAAAAGTCAGAAAATGCAGACTTCCAATGCTAAACCTAACTAATGAGAGTGAGTAACTATCTAAACAACTTTCCTGGTCATTGTGCAGATACTTATGTTAGGTACTTATTCAATGAAATGCAGTGGTACTGGAGAGAAATTGTTTGCACAGTGACCCCACAAAAGACCATGGACTTGATACCGAGACAATTAGCTCTAGCCACTTTCTCCGTCACTCTAACCCTAACCACACACCCTGCAACAGACTCTAGTAGAACCTGATGCTCTGCTTCACAAAGGAGAACCCCAGATAGACGCCACACCAAACATTTTAGCACTACCTATTTATCATCCACCCCCCCCGCAAAAAAATTGCCCAAATTTAAAATGTAATTTTCTTTTCTCCAGCAAAAATACTTTAAATAAACCTTCTATTTCAAAACATAGCCCACATGGGATTAGTTTAAAGCACTCACAAAAACAACTATGTGTCAAACTCCAAAAGTAGCAACGAAAACTCTTACTACCAAAACCTGACTTGGACGAGCCACCATTTTCTCACGTTTTTTTTAGCTAATTGACCAATAAGATATTAATATATACTTACATTAATACAATCAAGCAGTACACTTTATCCATGTTTTGATATAGGAATGTCTATTTGATATTAGGAATCATTTAAGCATGTCACTGCTAGGTTACACCAGGCAGATATGTTTTTGACCAGCTTAATTGAAAAATACTCAGCCCAGAGAAGAGTTTGGGAGAACTGAAATTGGCATAGAGCCCGAACACTTTACTGTGCATAGTCGTTTGTGTAGTGTATGAGTGTGTGGATCTCAGTATGAATAAAAAGACAAACAAACCAATTAATAGATAGAGAGACTGACAGCTCAGGCACCCATACATATCAGTAAGCAGTCAACCCAAACCAGGTGTCAGCCATCTTTCCGGATTTGGGGGGAGGAGCTCATCAGGAAACTGATGCTGAGGCCGTCACAGAAACTGTCCCAACATGTACATTTAACACCATCGCTCAATGATCCATAACATCAGCTGTAATAATGTCTAGCTAATCTAGTTTACACAGGCCAATAAACACATGGGGGTACGCACCAACAAACAGGAAAACAACAGAATGCTGAAGTGCAGATTCAACGGGAGGATGTGTTACACTACAGTAGGCAGCTTAAGTCTAAGAACTGGAGCTATTTTCTGCACCACTTCCTGATATAAGTGGGCTAAATGGTGATGAGGCAGAAAGGAAACTATAACTCTCGAGGTTGAGCAATTTGATAAAGCACTGGAACAGTAAATGTAAATTAAATATGCACTAGTCTACCGTATTTTTGTTTTTCCTTATGTGCCGTCCTTGGCTTGTTAGAGTGACACAGGTCAAGGAGATTTCATACATGTACTCATGTAGAGTAGGCATGCACAAGGGCATGGACAAACACACACACACACACTCTCACACCCAAATACACACAGACGCACTCAATTTGAATGTTGTTGAACTGTAAGAGGGTCACTCCATGCTCAATGTTCTGGACTGATTGGACCTCATTCAGACTGGATTACACTAACTAACCATGCACTTCACATCTATACCACTTAGTCCACCAAATGGGCTGATCTGCCATGGCTGTAACCTTCATTGGTTGTGTTTTATGGATCATTGTTAATGCTTAATTACTCACATATCTGTATATATGTACATTCAGTGGATCATTGCTTAACTCCCGTTATTTGTTATGTCTATTATACTGTAAATACATGTTTATTCTTATTTAATTTGTTATTTTACTTGTATTCTTTTTTCCCCAATGTATATTCTACGGAGCCCCCAAGGGGACATGGAGAAGAAAAAAAAAAAAAGTTTTGCGAGATCTCGCAAAACTTTTCATTTAGCTCAATGTCCTTCCTGGTCAGTTCGGCAACACAGAAACCACAACAATGGAGCGGTTCATCGATTTTACTTTGAGCTTGGCCTTAAATATAAAGATATAACATCAGTGCTTGGCAATAGGCACGGGTTTCACATAATTGAAAGACACCTCAAGAGAACACTCAGAGCGAGGGGACATGCACGTCGCAAAGCATACTCTGAGCTGAGTTATTGACAGATTCGAATTTCGCGGATCAATAACTCATGAACATAATGTTGTAAAAATACAAACAACATGACTTTACAATCATAGCAAGGTAGACAACGAGCTACAGAGTCATTTTTGTCAGAACAGTTCGATACGCACGCATAGCTAAACTTCAAGAATTGGTCACAATCTGCAGCTGGAGGAGGGAGAGGAGTGCTTAGGGACCGTCTACAAACTGCAACGGGGTTTTGCGAGATCTCGCAAAAGTATTGCGAGATCTCGCAAAGGTTTTGCGATATCTCGCAAAACATTTTTTTTTTTTTTTTTTGTTCAAATAAAAAATGTTTTCTTCTCCATGTCCCCTAGGGGGCTCCGTAATATTCCATGTGTATTATCTGTGTTTCTTCTTATTCTGTTGCTGCCATAACATGTGAATTTCCCTACAGCGATAAATAAAGGTCCATCTTATCTTATCTGTTTCATATAAGTCAAGCACATTTGCCGACATAAGTAGTGGACGTGTTTGTTCCATTCAGAACTACCGGATTTAATTGAATCTTCCTGCGTCATTACTGTAGAGAGTCAAATCGAAGATTAATGCTTCTATTCATTGGTTTTCCTTGGCTCTTATGCTACTGAGAGTATGTGCAGCCTTGCGGAGATTCAATAAAACACGGACAGCGATGTGTCCGATTGAAATGATTGGATGTGGCCTACGGTTTATAATAAAGCCTATCTATAAATACTCTCTTCCGCATTCTTTGTATTCAGTCTTACATGACAGTTGATCCGTCCAACAAAAAAGGTGTGGATGTGGATCTAAGTGCCTGATTTGTATCTCCTTTTGAGACATGTGGCACTGAAATTAGACAGACTTTAAAAGGACTTTATTCTGCCAGTTCCCTAGTCAAAAGTCTGGATTGAGCCCATGTGCAAATTGAGCCACTACTTTTTTTGAATTGCACTAAATCAATACATACAGTCAAGGTACAAAAAAAGCTACTTAAAGTCCCCTATTATACTGTTTTTCATCAATATATTATAGGTCTCAGATATATACAAACATGTCTCTGATTGGCTGAAACACCAAACAGATCATTGCAGCATCCCATAATCCCCTCTGTTTCAGCCCTGTTTCAAAAGTGCTGATTCTCTGTTTGTTACTTCAGATGAAAATAAGGACACTCCCCACGCCCCTCTGAGAGAGATTTGGTTAAAAAGAACTCAATGGTGCTCTAGGAGGAGATTCAGGTGATAAGGGGGGGGGGGTTACCTTGGTTGGTGATTGGCTAATGGTTACACAAGTCAAAACATCGTTATGACATCATAAAGTTGGCAACATCTGATCAGCTCATTTTCAGACAGGTTTTTATATAAATGGATCAGGACAAAAAGAGAGAGAATCCTTTTTCCTGAAATTTTCAGAGTCTCTTTACACAGGGGGGACACGTGGTGATGTATGAAAGATATGAAAAAGTGGATTTTGCATAATAGGTGACCTTAATTGAAGCAGGAAGGCGGAAAGCATCGTTTTTTCGTCTTAAACTTTGAATCTTATGTCGAAATATTTTTACAGAAACAGATACAAAAGCACACTTACACAACATGATATGAACTATGAACTATGACCATTTACATTTATTTTTAAAAAATAACCGTGACTATTACATTGTGTGAATTCACAACAAACTAATTTCAAGACAATTCTATGCGGCTGGGGCAGAACCGAAAGAAAACATCTGAGGGTGGAGGGTCTCACTGGAGAGACACGAATCATACATTTCTGATCTCATCGTACAAATTCAAGGTTTCATCAGGTGTCAGTGGGCTAAAAAAAACAGCATACAATACAGAATAATGCAAGCCTTACCCTTTAGAGAGTATATGTTACAATGTCATAACATATCAGAAAGTTCTGATTAGAATATTTATACTTAAAATGTTGCTTAAATAAAAAAATAGTTCATGTGGTGTGTACTGTGTACCATTTGACATTATAATGTAAGAAGTTGGGTTTGTTTTCAGACAAATCCTGAATATTTTGGCATCATTGGAATCTATTGTAATGTATCGTTTTAAGCTCACTGTGACTGAATGAAGTGCACTATGAGTATCTATATTATAAAACACAAATGCATTATTAATTGATGGACAGATGTAAATAAGAGATGGAGTCCGGTTAACGGGGTCTCTCCTTAATGTAGGTCTGCTGGTTCCTTCCCAGCAAAGGATAATGGATCCTTCACTTCCTAGACATTAAAAGACAATGAGACATGCAGTGGGAGAAGGATGGGGGGTGCAGGAGACGAAGAAGGGAGTCAAACAGTAGGGAGACACCTGGGAATAACGGAATAGCGATGAAGGCATGCTGGGTGTCAGGTGGTTCAAAAGAAGTCGGTAGAGATATTCACCAGGAAATAACTTCTCTTTGCCTGACACCTAATCTTATAAAAAAAACGAGTGATTCTGTTCTAGGACACCCAAAAGAGTGCTACATTCATGCTTCAATTCGTCTTAGGTTGGCATGCCAATAAGACATTTTCAATTATTTATAGAAAGTATTGTTTTTCTTTCATTCTTGTTCCTCTTTTTAGGTGGGGCTGTACTGTGCATTGTGTCCTTTTCTCTGCATATTATACTTAAGAAAATGTTCCATCTATAGACATTTTTTTTCTTAACCCCCAAAGCCTAGATGAAAATGAATCAGCATGCCCCATCTTATAGTCTCCCAAATGAAATGAACTGAGGCATACGTTGGGTCTTTCAAAGGCGGAACCCTGTATAGCAAGTAACAGAGGACCAGGGGGACGTATTGTTCCAACGCACTAAGAAGCCTCAACAATCCTCTCCAGGACCACATTCATAATACCAAGATGAACTTTGGTAGAAGAGCGCCATACCAATGATTATTAAAAAGTCGGAAAAACCAATGTAGCATCATTACAAGTCAAGCAGAGCGAGCTGGACTGAACACACTGAGGGATAACTTTCATTATTCAAGAAAAAAGCGAGTGAATAAAGATTTTCTTTTTTTCTGAGGCATTACAGGAGAATATGAATAATAGGCACCATCTCCTGCATCCCCTTCCCCCTCATTTCATCCCTTCCCTACCAGCTCCTCCTACCCCCCAACCCCCCTTCTCCTCTATCTCTCTGCTTCTCATTCATCCTCTCCATCGCCACGCTTCACATCTCATTCTGATCAATGTCTTCTCCAGAGAACCTGACTGAATTCAGATGAAACGCTCTGCGCTGGCCTCACAAATCACACCTGAGAGCCTGAGCTGCTGCAAGCACATCTTCCTCTTCCTCTCTGCTTCCTCTGTTGCCATGATTTTCCAATCATCAGAACTTATTTGTACGTTTCTACTCTTGTTCCAAAATCATCTTTCGCATCGTGTCTTTTTCGATAATAGTCACAAGAAAAAGAGGGAGCGCAGTTAAGAAGCTAAGAGAGGCCAATGGCTGAGTTCGTAGATTGACCTGAACTGACCACCATGGCCATGACTGGACACACACACCCAATAACACACACATACACACACACGTGCAAATTCTGACGGGCTCATTTCCTATGAGGGCATCGGGTTAGCTCTTTCCCTTCCTCTCCCCCGGCATACAATTCAACTTTCTATGGTTCAAGCTTTCTCTCACACACACACACACACACACACACACACACACACACACACACACACACACACACACACACACACACACACACACACACACACACACACACACACATACTCTCATTCAGACTTTTGAAACGTGAAATGAGGTCTGACTGAGACCAGCGGCCAGGCAGCTTCGGTGTGATGAAGTGAAACGTTTGTTTTCCACTAACTCTCCTCTAGGTAATGATCATGTGCTTTTTTTCCATTCTGCCCGGCCTGCCCTCTCTAGTGGCTCGAATGAAATGTATTAATATACTTTAAGACTGAATAAGATCTATGTAACGTTATACACCTTTCTCTTTTTTAAACTGCACAGTTCAACTGGAGTTTTTATCCATTTCTTCCTGCGACTGCAACAGCCAGAGTATTACAGGGATAATCCACACTGAGCAAGAGTCAAATTGGGTTGGATTTAAAAGGATGTTCGACAATGGAATATGAATAAAATCGAAATAACTTAAAAAAAAATCCTGGTTTGGCCCAGAAAAGAACTGTCTAACACAATGGCCAAAAACAGGTCCCATTTCGCTGTGTCCCAGATATCAGAAATGGTTCGATTAAACCTGGTTGAGGCTGATCTTTGGATACCAGTAAACTGTGTATTACTGACACTAAAAGGAAGTACAAAATGTTCACCATGGGTGTCCTGTTCAGACAAACTGTACAACTGTGGGTAATATGAATCTGCCATTAATTAGGCATAATTGCAGTTCAAACCATTTAAGGGTCTTTTAGACACAGTAGCAGTGGGCTTATCTCTCTGTCTCTAAATTACATTTTTGCTTCTCATATTCACCTCTGTAGGAGAAGAAACATGTTACCTTACTCCAGAATGGGACACCTGAATGATGTAAGCTAAAAAAGTAATTTGTGTTTTTGAATATGACTGAAATGCAATGCAATTAACAAACATTTCTATTAATCTTTATTTTGCATGGTCATTGCCACATTCATATTACTCATTTGGTTTGATTCAAGTAATCACCGTAGGACTTCATCATTCCCAATTTTTTATTTTGAATATAATGTTAAAAAGATATTACCTACGCCAAGAAGGTCATGACTTATAGCAATTTTAGTTTTTCCATTCGTTTTTTCCGTTCGTTTGTCTGTCTGTCTGTGGGATTAAAAACAACTACTGACCTAATTTTTGTGAAACATGGCTTAATGTCATAGCAGAATATTCAAATATTTGTTCATGATTTTATTTATTTTGTGTCTTTGTATAATTTTACAAAGTATTCAGTGAAATAGTTTTCTAGCAGTCCATGTGATTTAAGCACTTGATCCATTCAAATGTGTATAAATAGACTAGAGATGCCACACTGAAAAACATATGTCTCCTCCTGGCGTGAGTTGGTGTATTAAATAAGCAACAGATACCACAAACTCACAGCCACAAATATTACATTTCTGTTGTTTGAGTCTGTGCTCAAGCTCAATGATAATGAGGTTAAAGTGTCAACTCTGAGCTTTAATTGGATAGTGTATACAAACACATAAACAGCCCCACAATTTAAAATGGCAAGAAATAATTGGGCAAGTTAACATAAAGTTACACAAAGTCATAGTACTCAATATTTAGTTTAGGCAGAAAATATGCAAAGTGTACTGAGGTATTTGACACTTACAGAGAACAAAGATCGGCATGAAATTATTTGATTCTTACTTGTTTCCGGTCTTTTTGTCTTCTCTTTAATGAGTAACAAGTAAATACCACTCTTCCATCCTAAAAGCATCTTAGTTTCAATGGCTGTGTCTAGGACTTTGTGCTGCTACTTTGCCTCAAAATCAGACTCTACTATGCTATGTAGGTGGTAGAAAGTTTGATCACACACCAACAGTAGGTTTGCACACCCAATTCACAAAGCATGGTTGAATTTACCTGTACACTATTTACAGGAGATTAAGCTCATATAAAGCCCTTTTCCAACGAGGCAGTTCCAGTTTGAGCAGATGCCCAAGCAGATCCGTTTTGGGTTTCCACTGCAGCATCGCAGACTCTCAGCACTGAAAATAGTTCCACTGGAGTACCAACAATCTGCCCAGTCATCTCCAAGAACCAAGATGTATGCAAGAAGCAACGGTTCATAGCGAAAGTAGAAAACTCTTGCAGAAGCAGCTGCACCCAGATCCCAAAGTGGATAGAACGTGACCACACTTAAAAACGTTGCACAACATTAACCAGGCATATGTGTGACATATTATTTATCATTCACCTTACTTTGAATGATTCCCCATTTGATATCCTTGTGGTAGCCCTTTATGGCAAATAATTAATATGCCATACTTCTGCCTTGTCTTGACACAATGGAGTATTATATACATTGTGTTGCATTCTTATTTCTTATTGATTTGTGGAATCAGCTTCCAGTTTGTGTTCGGGCGGCAGACACCCTATCCGTTCTTAAGAGTGCGCTTAAGACCTTCCTTTTTGATAAAGCTTATAGTTAGGGCTGATTAGATTCAGCCCCTAGTTTTGCTGCTATAGGCTTAGACTGTCGGGGGACACCTTACTTCTTCCTTCTCTCTGTCTGTACCTGTGTACTCTCATGTTCCGAATAACCCAGCTTCCCCCAAATTTCTTTTTGGTGTCTATCTACACCGGGATCCTGAGTCGTGGCTGATCCTGAGTCCTGAGTCCTGATCTGAGTCCTGGATTTCGAGTCTTGGGGTTTCTTTGGAGGTTTTTCCTTGTACGATGTGAGGGTCCAAGGACAGAGGGTGTCGTATTGTCATACTGATATTCTGTACAAACTGTGATGTCCACTGAGACAAATGTAACATTTGTGATATTGGGGTATATAAATAAACATTGATTGATTGATTGATTATATTAAACACATATAAGTTATATTTAGATTGGCTCTTAATCTTGTTAAACATTAGGCAGAATGGCTTTGGTAGCATCAACAATTTAATAAGCGAGAAACTCCACATTCCACACCCTTTATTTAGGCACTATGTTTCAAAACATATTCAATTAAAAAAGGGGTAATAGAGAAGTGAGAAAGGCTTTTCCAAAATCATCAATCAGTCTCAGTGCTGGCACTTTTAAAACAAATATAGTAGTTGACATTTTGCACCAGCTTTTTATCTGCTTAAGGTTTGAAGTGCTTGCCAAACTCTATTTTCCTCTATCCTAACATGTTTACTTCTGTCAAGGGCCAAGTAAAAGTCTTTGTGATTTGTTTTCTGTTCAAAACTGTCAAACACGGTCCTGACTTCTTCACGTCATTCTCAGTTAGGCTTTATTTGACAAATGTAAATGACTTGCAACTGTCAGATAATAAACAGCAGTGGGTTAAGCATATCATTTAAGGCTATTACCATAAAAGCTCTGAGTCTCCCAGGATTTGGTGCTGTGAAGCAGATCTTCCTGCGGTTTTTGGAGGTAGTGGTGCATCCATCACACATCATTGAGCTACTTCTACTTCATCAAAAGCTTTATTTTGAGTTGACGCTTCTCATGCTGTCTGCTTTGAAATATAACCCAAAGTGGTCAGTGTTAACCTTCCAACCTTTATGCTTTCTAGGTGTTTGATTATATTTAGACCCCAAGTTCAAGCTTGGATTGTAACGCTCTAAAATTCTAATGCAACAGGACTTTGTTCACAGCAGACAACAGGTGTTACTAACAACATTAACAATGGCTCTGTTTGCAAAAAGCAAAGACTGGAAGCCAGCATAACATACTGATATGTGAAAATGTCCTCCATGTAAATGGATTATTAGAATACTGGTAAAACAAATATTCAATTTCAAGGTTTATGTTTGAAATACTCAGGGTTTGTGGTGTTGCTTTGTATTTAGTCAGGAATAATAAAATGTGTGTGCATCCACCACCAGCAGGCTCAATTATAATTCTGTGATGTGGATGGTGACTTGTGTGACGGCCGTAAAGGTTCATGTACTGGTGCTAAACCATCACACTGTGGGGTCACAGTCCCAGTCTGTGTAATGGGGTCGCTCCAGACGAAATTGCCAGGGCATTTTATAATGAAAATAACACTATACCAGAGGTGCCAGCGGGCAAAATGCTCCCTCATTCTGCAGAGGGAGGACTGTTTCTGTCCTTGACACTATCAATACTGTCTGTGCAAAATAAAAATAAAATGTATCCCTATTCTTTTTTTTTATACCGTTTACAGAACTCATACTGAACAGGGGATATGAACCAGGGAATAAACTGAACCATGATGTCAAACAGTAGTTTGTTGGACCTATAATATATTGAGGAAAAACAGTATAATAGGGGACCTTTAAAACGTCACACTGGCTGGATACAAGTTTAGGGAGAGCTTCATTTAAGTATTAACGCAGAGCACACATTTTAAATATATATTCTAGAAACATTTTTGTAAACATATACATTGTTGAAGATGGAAAACATCTCTTATTTTGCTTAAATAAAGTTGCGACAATAGCCTTACTCATTTTAATTATATCCCTCTTCCATTTTGCTAGGTGACTAAAATATAAGCAGTGAGGCACAGGAAAGTGTGTACACCAGGGGCCTCATTTATAAAGCTTTGCGTAGGATTCACGTGGGAAGGTGGCGTACGTAGGACAAAGCAAATAAATACGCACACAAATATTCCGATTTAAAACACTGCGCACGCACGTCCTACGCCGGTTTCCCTTTATAAATGACAATCAACTCGAAATGTGGCGCAGCTTTTGAAAAACATTTCACACCGTGTCAGATTTTGGTTCTTTTGGGGAGGTGCAGACAAATCACATTGTTTGGTGGATGCAGTTTGAACCAGAGTAGCAGCATGGAGGTCGGATCGTCACCAAAATAAATAAATAAGTGGTCCGAAAAAAGTTAATGACAAAAAACACATAACCTTCCTCAGGCAGTGTGTCAGTGTGTTTGTGCCGGGGACAGGAGACACCCCCTCAATGAGAAACTGTAAGAAATGTTCGGGGAATCCCTCCGGAGTGGAGTGATGACGACTTGATCTGATTTTATTTATTTTATTTGGTGGTTTGTGTTCCAGCTGTCAATCAGCTGTGCGCAGCATCTCCACTGCAGCCTGTGCGTCTCAACGCCCCCCCCCCGCAGCAAAAGGAAATAAAACAAATGTGTTGTGTTATATCAGCTGTACAATTTACCACATATGGTGTTCTTAGTTTCCATACCTCCTGTGTTTTACGAGCGACTTATCAAGTCTTGGCAAACGGCATAAAACATGATTAAACATGATAGTTTATAAAACCATGCTCGTATCTATACAACCTAGAGAAAAGCAAAACGGCGTCAGTTTAAAGTAATTCTATCCTTCTGCATACTGCATCATTTATGAGAATACATTTCTTAACAAGAGAACATAATCGAGGGGTGATCAACAGAGATGGGGTCGTTACTAAAAAAAAGTAATATATTACATATTACTTTAAAAAAAAGTAATATATTACACTACTTCGTTACTCTCTACATAAAGTAACTCGTTACTTTACTCGTTACTTTACTCGCAGGGCCGGCCCGCCCCTCCCTACAGGCAGATCACGCAGACTGCGGCGCACCTACAGTGTAAGCGCGCCACAGTTTTGCCTCTGCAAGACTCCACTTGCACCCCCAATTACTATTGCAATAAGGAAGACATAACACAAGTCTTTCTTTTTATATGCTCTTTAATAAAATAGCCTAGCAGCCTACCACAACAAGCTAACACTCGATGGTGATTCCACTGTGCAAATGGGCAACATTTCCTCTACTATGAAGGATGCTACAAGCCTGTCCATCTCTGCTTTGGTTACCGGTCCTCCAAATTCAAATTTTTGCTGCTTCGGAGTCGGCGGTGGCGCACTCACAACATCCTCACTCTGGGTTCGGGGAACTTAGCTATTAGCTTCACCTTAGCATGTGTTCTTTGCAGGTGTTTGTTGAGGTTTGACGTGGTGTTTACAGCAGTGGATAACAGCTTCTGGCCTGGACACAGTTTGCACCTCACCGTCACATTCCTGTCTATTCTTCGGACAAACTCAAAATAATGGGCATACCTCCACCCCTCGAAGGTTATCGCTGACTCAGCCATGTTTATGCAGCACTGCACGTGGAGATGTGGACGCGCAAGTCGCGCAGATTACGTACATATAAACCTGCGGCGGAAACCCCTCTTGTCTGTCAGTGTGATTATGACTGATTTTATAAAAGTAACGAAGTAACGCGTGTCAGGGCAATGTTAGTAACTGTAGTGTGATTACTTAATTATAAAAGTAACGCGTTACACTACTCCGTTACCGACAAAAGTAATATTATTACAGTAACGCGTTACTTTGTAACGCGTTACTTTGTAACGCGTTACACCCAACTCTGGTGATCAATAACATTTCCGTATTTATTTATTTCTCCAAGTTATGTTTTCGTGTGCACTGAGGAGTCTCAAACAGGCGTTTGTTAAATCATTTTAAGATTGGCTTTAATCAATTTTTGCAAATGAATTCTTCATGTAACATTCTATTTATGGTATTATTTTCACATATTTCTCTCCATTCTTCCTTCTGCCAACGGTGTCGCAGTTTCTCATCTCTCCCGTTTTTGTGCGTACCGCGTACGCATGGGTCAGAGTTTGCGTGGAGGGACGCACATTTTCCCGTCAAGTTTCTTTTTTATAAATCGCAAAGCTTGTTTAGAAACTGGTGTACGCCCCCTTTTGAGCGTACGCACCGTTTATAAATGAGTCCCCTGGAGAGGCAATGATGTAACTTTAACTATGACGGATGCATGGATTGTGATAGGCCTTTCAGCTCATTCCTATTTGCTGTGTAACCACTGGTCATTGGTCAAGTAAATTGCAGGTCGCAAAAAAAAAAAGTGTATATAGCAAAAAAACTATTTACGATAAGTTGGCCAACCCTCAGTCCTATGGTTATCCACTGGTCAATCCACACTATCCCACGAAATATAGTAATGTCTCTATTTGACCTAACTTGGACAAACTTTCCACAGAAAGGTCTGATATTAGAACATCTACCAAATAAGCCAATAAGTCCGCTTTGCTCCGATTGATGGAATAAATAACCATAGGAATAGGCGCCAAGATCACGACACTGCACTTATAAAAAATGTCCATCAAAAATAAAAGCCTGCTTTAGAGAACAGGTTCCCCCTAGATTCCACCGGGTCCGTCTGCGCCGCGTCACGGCTGCGCCGCGGTTTTATTCTGGTGGAATAGCACCCATTGACTAGAGTGGCCGTGATCGCTGCGAACGCCGCGGCGCAGCCGTAACGCAGCGCAGACGGACCCGGTGGAATCTAGGGGTTAGGGGAAAAAGTTGATACTGTATGTTTTGATGCCAAAGAGTTGTCTTCCACGATGTTCATCTATCGCTCCTTAATGAGACACGATGTAGATGGAAATGGCTTAAACCCATACATTTCACAGACAGCCATGAACCTAACTTGGCTGTGGCATCTTGTTTTCCTGCCATGCATAACTCCGAGCGAGTGAGGGAAAGTAAATAGGGGAAGTTGTTAGGACTAATGATCATCAGTTTGTCGAGAAATACATACTTCTGATGTTCTTTCTTGTTTTATGTCTGTTAAGACGGCAATGGAGAGTTGTTTTCCGTCAAGAGAAATCAAAGAAGAAAGCCGGGCAGAACACTGTCTCCACCATGTCAAGCAAACACTCTCATGAAAGCAGGTGAGATTTTAGGTGGAATTACATAAAAATATACTTTGGTGTTCATCTAGATATACATATATATACCGGTTAAAACACAAGCATACTCATACATATGACATTAGTTACTAAGCATGCTTTCCTGAAAAATAGCCTATAGTTGGAACAACACAAAGTTCTTTGAGTTCTCAGATGACAGCGTCTTTTCACAGTATTTACGGATGAAGTGTATTGTTCTAAAACTAGTTTCTTATCCAGGGTGAGTCCAAGATGTTTGACACACTGCTCCGTCTTAACTGCTTTATTACTGATGCAGTTTGTGTACTTTGTTGCATGTAGGACTTAGACTGACACATTTGATTTGTTGGAATTGAACGCAGGCTTCAGCCAAAACATTGCCAGAGGCAAGACTGCTGCCTGCAACTCAAATATGCCATATGGGATTTCTATGTGGACTTATCCAGTGCCTTTATGGTCCACTTGCTCAGTGGTGTGCAGCTGGTTAGATTATGTTATGGAGATTGTGTTTGTGTCATTCAAGAGAATGGCTGCCAATCAATCAAGTCCTGGAATGGGAATACATTCACCAAGAGATCACTCAACAAAACCACCAGATTGTAGGAACGTATACCTTTAGTATTGATGGATAAAAGGCTAAATAACACAAAGACTTACCTTTTGTTTGTGGGCGGTAAGATAACCATGGATTTTTTCTGGCTGGAGGAAGGTGGCGCCACCGTGCACGGCAAAGCGAACATCCAGCATCTGCACCTTCACATCCATTAGGCTAAATATGTTGATATCATCTGGTGGAACGTAGAGCATCTTAGACAGGAAGTCCACCAGCAGCTCGTAGCGGCTCCGCTGCTTCCCTCTCAGTTCAATGAACTCCTTTGAGGTGATGTCTGAGAAACACACACACACACACACACACACACACACACACACACACACACACACACACACACACACACAGGATTGGAGTCTTAGGCTGTATAGAAGTGGTCTCATTATTTCCACCTCCGCTCAAGGATAAATCCAATTATTTCCAAACTGGGGCCAAGTGCTGAACTCAAAAACAGTCCAGAACACTGGAGACTGGAGCAATGATGATATATTATTGAAAATGGCTCACTTGATCTGTCAACATCTTTTGTTTGGTGATTTGTGTCTGTGCTGCATGCCTGTTATGTGTGTCTGTGTGTGTTTGTGTGTGTGCTTGCTGAAGAAGGACATGATTGGGGGCTGGATTTCAATACCAAACTGTGCCAGTTAAAGGTAATTAAACTCTTGACAATTTGTGGTTCAATTTCAAATCTTACTCCACAGCAGGCTCTTGAGGAAGAAATTAATTCTGCCTCTTTTTATTTCCTAAAAAAAGACCACCATTTGTGGTAGCATGTGGAAGTTAACAAAAAACTGATCAGCTTCAAGCTTCATCTATAGACCATTGGGCTTTTCCAAGATTATGAACAGGCCTGATGTGTCAGGGTTAAGATAAGTCAAAAGAACTTCAGAAACAAGCTTGGGTCATATTACAAGAATAACCAAGAACTACCTCTACAGAGACTTAGTTTCTCCAATCTGGGTCCATCTTCAGTACCAATGTTCCACATAAAAAACGAACAGATTCCAGGTTAAAATGTTCCCTCCTTTACTACTTCCAGACATGGGGAGCACAGTGGTATTTTCAGACTTGCTTGATGGTTGCGAAAACGTGGACTTTAGCAGCAGTAGATACAGCTACAAAAAGGAAAATACCCCTTTTTCACTGCAAAGTCAGTTCCGTTTTAGTTCCATGATGGGAACTGGTTTTTAAAGGTCAGCTATTATGCAAAATCCACATTTTCATGTATTTTATACATAACCATGTGTCCCCTCAGTGTAAAGAGATTCTGAAAGTTTCAGGAAAAAAGGTTCGCTCTCTTTTTGTCCTGATCAATTTATATAAAAACCTGTCTGAAACTGAGCTGATCAGATTTTACCCACTTTATGATGTCATAACGATTTTTTGGCTTGTGTAACCATTAGCCAATCACCAACCAAGGTAACACCCCCCACTTTATCACCTGAATCTCTTCCTAGAGCACAGTGTGTTCTTTTTAACCAAATATCTCTCAGAAGGGCGTGGGGAGTGGCTCCTTATTTTCATCTAAACTAACAGACAAATAATCAGCACTTTTGAAACAGGGCTGAAACAGAGGGGATTATGGGATGCTGCAATGATCTGTTTGGTATTTCAGCCAAACACTTCAGAGACATGTTTTGTATATATCTGAGACCTATACTAAATTGATGAAAAACAGTATAATAGGGGACCTTTAAGTAAAGCACCAGTTTGCTTTTCCACTGACCAGAGCCCACGAGGAGCAACGCCAGTGTGAAAATCCCTTACAATAACGACAATGGCGGACTACATTGGAGCCGTTCTCATGTTGTTAATAAACGTACAAAGCCAGATTGAATTGCAAGAACGATTTATCTAACTTTATACTCTTCTCTAGCTCTCTGTGCTGGGGGAGCAGATTACTAGTGCTTGAGTTGAACCAATTTCCAGAGCCGGGAGCCAATCCGAAAATTCGGTTTGCAATCAAACATCGCCTCCAAACTGGCCCTGAAACCATCTTGGTGGAAAAGGGGTAAAAGGCAAAGCCTCTGAAATGGCAATGGCAAAGCTAATAGAGTGTATTCGTTTAAGGAATGAGGTCCTAGGTAAAAGTTTCGGAATAAAGTTTAACCAAGTTGAGTTTATAGAGTGAGTAAGTGTTGACATTGGGTTCCAGTCTTAAGCCTGTTGCGTACTCCCTTAACTCCAGCATGAGCCACGCTCCTTAGAGGTAATATTTTCTCAAAATCACTCGCCCAACAGCGTCTGTATCCTTTTCTTTGCACTGATAGGCCATTAACGCCTCATCACTCTCCATCTCTTTAGACATTGTACCGACTGTGCTGCTGTGACAACATTTCCATTAGGCAAGGACATCAATGGATACACAGACCACACAAACCATACTCAGCAAGATAATTTATCTAACAGCTTGAACCAACAAAAAGCTGGTAAACTCTTAACAGTGTAAAGGTCCTTACACACCAAGCCGTCGATGAGCGTCCGGTCGCCCTACTCAGATTGGTGTGTCCCGCACCGTTGTGTCTTTTCGGCCGTGACGACACCTTCCGCCGCCGATTCAACATGTTGAATCGGGAGGCTGTCGGTAAAAGGCTGTCGGCTAAAAAAATCACTCTGATTGGCTGTTCAGCTTAGCGAATCAGTGCATGAGAAGCGAAACGGAAGTGAGGGACCGAAACAAACTATTAAGAAGGCAAATCTGAGATTTCATTTAACTCCAGCTCTCGACACAGGTTCGGGAAAGCCCCATGAGCTAATCGCTGTAGAGTGAAAATGGAACGCACACGCTATTTGTTGTTTGTTTATATCACGCAGTCTGTACTTCTTCTCTCGGTGTATCACGCAGTCTGTCCCCTCGTGCCTCTTTTGAATGACGAATACACACTACCGCCCCCTGCTGGTAAGGAGAGTTATTGCCACTCACGCATGCGCAGTTCGTACGTGCTACTTGGCCGTCGGCTGAAGTCTTTGCGGTGTGTTCCAGTGCGACTGTTGGCCAAGACTCAGGAGACGTGAGGCGACACAACAGTCGTGTTCCGTCGGGACGTGTTCTTTGGTGTCAGTTTGGTGTTTAGGCCCCTTACGATGTGTTATTTTCATATGCTATCTACATTTAGAAAGAAAACTCACTGCCACCCACAAGAAACGAGTCCTCACACTAGAAAGGGAACATTTTACTACTTCTAGTTCCTTGTCTTTAATTCATTGTTTTGTTGATTGTGTTTTTTGTTAGATGCCTAAAATAAGGACTGTAGTTAACACGCTTAAGAGATTTTAATGTTTTGATCAACAACATGAAAAACATTAGTTAATACTCCACTGGTGAATGTCTGAAGCTTCTGTTATGAAAACAGCAGTTGCTAACAAGGGACTAAATAAGACTACTAACTGTCATCTCGCCGAACATTAGCCGCCTTTAGCTTAGCGGTGGCGATGTGAAGTCATGCGACCGTGATCTACTTCCTATTGCCTTAACTAAGCTTTTGTCTTCTGCCAATTACATTAACGAATCAAAAATCATAAAAGTCTTGTTATACGTGGAGATATTCCTGCTGAACAAAAACATTGATAAATCCCATTGCTTCCCTTGAGATACTAACTTCCAGGTGCGCCTACGAGAATATGTCATCACTGTATCACTCTATAGTCGATGGAAAAGCAAAAGTATGGTAGCACGTGGAATAAAAACTACTATGGAAAATTTGTTGGATCTATTTTGCCAAGTTAAAAAAAAAAACTGTAACTTGCAGCCCAACATAAAAGGTGAGAAACTATTTTCTAATAAAACAACTGCAAGTCTCCTTCAGCATTTATGTTTTTCTCTCCATCCTTGCATCATCTGTTGTTCAGTTTAACAGCACTTTATTTGGCAATAAACTATATATGTCATGATTTGAGTTTTGTGTGTTAAGTTTTGGGGTTTGTTTTGCTGTTCTGTTCTCCCTGTCTCTTGTCTGGTCTCTCTCCCTGTTCTGTTCTCCCTGTCTCTTGTCTGGTCCTTCTCCCTGTGCTTTCCTCCCTGTCGTTAGTTTCCCTGGTGTGTCTGATTGTGTTCACCTGTTGCCCTTGTGTTTCTCCTCCCCTGCCCGGCTGTTTCTCGTCTCGTGATTACCCCTCTCTGTATTTAGTCTTGTCTTTCCCTGTGTTCCCCTGTCGGTTCATTGTTTGTCTTTCCTGTCTCCCTCCATGTTGGTCACGGTCAGTTTTTGTGTGGTTGCTACCTTGTGCTACCTGTGGGTTTCATGCCATGTTTTTGTTTGTCAGCTTTTAAAATAAAGCTCATTTGTTCATAGACCTTTTTACCTTTCTTGTATTCTGCATTTGGGTCCTACCTTTTCCGAATCGTAACAATATAAACTATAAATAAATACAAAATCAAATCAAAAATGATGGTGTTAAGTGATTACAAGTTATTATTATTTTGTGAAACCAAAAAATGACTATTCCCTATCAGTATTTGTATGTGTTTCTCCAACTCTCTATCCTTGAGGAGGCAACACTTAACTTGCCATGTACACCTAGCTATAAAAATATCATAAAGAAATAATAATGTTTTTCTCTACATGTTATACATTACACTACACAGTTTGAAATTATTTTCTCTTTCATTTCTGATATTTCACACACATGACAGGAAGAGCACTGTGGGTTTATATTCCTTAGTGTGGTAATATGGGCGTGATGGAATATTGCGTGCAAATGAATTTCTATGTCCCATTCATTGTCTCCATGCGCTTATACGGCCATTATGCAAATAAATCAATTGGGCTGTCAGAGCAGAGCACCAACGTTACTCTGAGATATTCCTAGTGTTAACATAAATGAGGTCCCTCC
The DNA here is from genome assembly GCA_031216635.1 of Dissostichus eleginoides. NCBI lineage: Eukaryota > Metazoa > Chordata > Actinopteri > Perciformes > Nototheniidae > Dissostichus > Dissostichus eleginoides. Next base: position 7,460,127 of record CM062264.1, read on the forward strand.
CTAATGTGATCCTAATATAAGAGATGAAGGACAAAGTGCACCATGCTTATTTTTTGTAAAAATACAAAGCTTAATCTAATATGAAGCTTCAGCAGTCTCAGTTAACAATTCAATTAGGTTTTAGTCTTGTATGAATCAAATTCCCTCTTTATAAATGCGTGGAATTGTGTGCTAAAATAGGCACAAATAACTGTTATCTATCATCAAAATAAGAATATTAAGGGATGTCTCCTAGACCATCATAGACAATTGCAACAAGTAATTGACAAAAAAAATCTATATATAATAGATTATTTTTAATATGTTTTTTTTATATATTATAAACTATATCCAAAATTAAACTTTAAAAATCCATTATTTCATAATTCCCAAACACATATTTCAGCTATTGTATGCATACAGTTCATTATCCATTCATAAAGTTTGTCTGGCATGCACCAATAACCAAATTAAGAAAATTATAATAATACAACATTGAAAATATTATATATTTAACATATTTATTCACACGTATTGGAAATTATGAAGTTATCTTTTCTATAGACTAGAACCAGCGATTTGGACAAAATACAGTCTGGGGCGTTACGTTTTCGGAAAGGTTTTTTTTGTATGTTTGTCAGAAAATGTACACAGGAGTCGTGTGGTTCAGTGGGTTGAGCGTTGGTGTTCGGATCAGGGGGTCAAACAGGTTCAAACCCCACTGCAGTCAGCATGTCGTTGTGTCCCTGGGCAAGACACTTCACCCCAAATTGCTCCTGTGGGGATTGCCCACAGTATTGAGTATGTAAGTCGCTTTGGATAAAAGCGTCTAACAAGTGACATGTAATGTATATATGACCCAAAACTATTCTGTAATCTAAGGTAAATCAAGATAATCATGAATGAGTGTGTATATCTTAGAGAAAACAATCTACAATCAATACAATTAAGCAAAGAAACATTTATGTTTCATCTGAGTGCCAACTACATTCTGCAAACAATTATGCTAATCTGATTGTGTTTTTACCTGTGTTGTCGTTATTGTGATGCAAAGTCAAAGAAAAGGCTTGGTACGAGAACATCAATAAACCCCTCTCAGAACAGCTGAGGTGATTCAATACTTATTTTCACAGTCAAACATTGCCTTTTCTTCAAAAATATTTATTTTAAGATAACTGCTGATTACCTCTCAGGTTCACGTATCTATCAAAAGTAGAACTGCCTGGGAAGACACCGCCGGGATGGGACGCTTCTGTAAAATCTTCTATTTTTCTTTTGTGAAAGCATGTTCCTTTTAAAAATGGGTCAAAGTATTTAAAAAGTCTTCAAAACTCTATAACAAAGTTTGACTAAAGAGTAACACTAACAAAACAAAGACCATTATGGTGTTTTTCTTTTTCATTATTTGTATGAAACCACGAGCCTACAGGAGTGAGTGGGTCTGTGCACCCCCACCTCAACTCGACTGAAGCCTGTGGGAAGGAGAAGGGAGATGTGAGTTGTGAGGTTGGATCAAAGCCAGATGCAAAGGCTGCCACTCTGCGTTAGGAGTTACTACCCTCTCTCCCCCCCAGCCCCCCTCCCTCCTGACTGTCTCTCTGTCTGCCCGTGTCCTTGTTTCTCCCGCAGGACTGAATGATGGGAGCTGACATTAGCCTGGATCCTTCTCGCTGTATCCGCTGAGCCCATTCTGAGCCCCATGCCTTGTCTCCTAATGCCTAGGCTCTGTCTGCCTCTCCACACTCACACATCCTCTGTATGTGTGTGTTCTTTCATTTTCTCTCTGTGAGAACCACTGTGATTCTCAGAATGTTGATTATGAAGACATTTTTGTGACAAAGGACAGTTTCTGGTAGCCCTTTGAGTCAGTGCGTCAGTTAAAGAGGCCCTGTTGTGCTTTCTGTGGGTTTTCCGTTTCCTGTATTGTGTTCTATAGGTTGCTGTGCCTGTAACTGGTCTGCAAAGGCTACAATCACAAAGTTCCCTCCAGAGGGAGTTTCTCTCCCACACACTCCCCCCTGCCTGAAACGCCTCCATTGGATAAGATAAGATATACTTTAATGATCCCAAATTGGGATTTGTTTTAGTCACAGCAGCATGTCAAAACAAGGCATTGCACATCATTTGAAAAATTAAAAGAGTAGAAAAATAAACAGAAGATTAAATCGTATCTGTCAAATAAAAAACACGAAGGGCCAAATTACAACTAACAAAATGTAAAAGTATATTATTTATAAGTGTGCAAGGAATAGCATATTAAATTAAATATGAATATAAAATGTACAGTGTGAAAAATAATTCAAGTTATAAACTCCTTTGGACTTGTTTACTTCTGTAACATAGTGACATCACTACTTGTGCTTCCATTGGCTAGCGCTCCAACACTTTGTATGTAATAGGCTAAGGGGCGGGACATCTCTAAAGCGGTTGACTAATCACAAACAGACGCGTTCAGCTAACCAATCAGAGCAGACTGGGCTCTGGTTTCAGACAGAGGGTGAAAAGTGTGATGCAGCTACAGGCAGTATCAACCTGAACATTAGCATAATATGTCCTCTTATGTTAAAGGACCATTATTTTTGCCAAGAGATTTCTAAAAAGTCATCCTCCCTTCATCACAAACACAAACCACGCCAGCCGGCTGCATGGAGTGAACCCACTCAACGAGTTCTTGTGATTTATTTCCCCCTGAGCACTATGCACTCACATCCAAGCGAGTGTTATGAGGACATTTCAAGGACTTTTTGTTTACCACCTTTCTTTACCTTTCCATCAATATTGAAAGGAAGAGAGAGAGAGAGTGTGAGAGGGTAGGAGCTTTAATCTCGGCAAGGCAGACTTAACTAGTGCCCTCTTTGTGTATGCTCATTGCCTTCCACATTTGTTCTTGATATGGGATTTACAATGTCAGGGAGGGTGTAAGTAATGCTATAAGTAGAATATTTTCATAATCCCCGAGACTGAGAATCAATGAGACTGTTTACGCCAAAGCTCCACATGGAAAAATGTAATCCTGGAAATGGTTTGGAAAAAGATCCTCCGCAAACACAAACACACGAACATGGACACCTCAGGATGATCTCAGTCATTAATCCTTCATATTGCATTTTGCTTTGAAACCTAAAAATTAAAATGTTTTTTGCTGAGTGTGCTTATTCCTGAACTGCAGGTAAAAAGTTGTTTTGCTCTTCCACTTTCAATATTTGTAGAACCCGGGTACATTAAACCAAAACCACCTGTCAGTTACAGGTTGTTGACAAACTTAACCTTGTTTTGTTCAATTCAGTTGTCTGGAAATAGTTCCATTCGCAAACAAAAGTCAAGTTTCTTTCATTTTGATTTCCGTATTTTCATCATAAACACACAATTTGCTCGTCTACAATTCGCCAATGGATTCAATTGCCTTCCACAAATATTGGAACGTGGGCGCCAGCTGTTCTCCACAATATTGTCTCTGGGTTTGGTGCGCATTCATTTACCTCTGCTCCGTTTTCAGAAGCAAATCAAATCCTTGTATCTACTTATATGAGGCATGACTTTCCCTTCCTCCATTTCCTTTTCCTTCCCTCCCTTCCTCTCGTCTTTGGAGTGCCCACCCCCACCTCTGCTTCTATTTCAATATCTCTGAAATCATAAAAATCTTTCAGCCATGTCCCATTTCTCTAAAGCAAATGTAATTCTGAGCAGACAGCCGATGCGCTCTACATCAGGTAATGATGGATGCAACATGTGAGGAGAATGTGCTGCCTGAGCAAAACCTCTCTACTAATTATTTTGCCAACATAAGTAATGGAAACAGGCTTTTCTGTGTGGGCACCTACGGCAGCTGAGATCCCAGGAGTCGGGGATTAATAATGGGTGTAATCTTTTGCAAAGGGACACTCTTTAACGGAGAGTGTGGCAGTTCTGTGAAACACTGCAAACAACTAGAGCAAACAGTAATCAGTGCTCATTAATTTTTCTATGACTGGAGACAAGTAAGCAAATAACATTCTCCACTCCCTCAGCAGTACTAAGCTGAGCACAGTTTTATTTTTAAATTGGTATTGCTTTAGGTCCTACCTGTTGCTGTAATAGCAACAAAGGGTACAAAACACTTGAACTGGATGACAACAATATTGTTATACAAAGGAGCAGCAGACAAACGAGTAGAAATCCAAACTTTTAATTATAAGTCAAGGACATATTTGTGCCTATTTGGAAGTATTACGACGTACAGTAGAGTCAGTATTTATTGGGAGAAACGTCTGTCTCACAGTAAGTTATTTTATAGGTTCAGAACCGTAAAAGAATTGCTATTCATAGTATTCAGATATGATTTTTACCGACATTGAGGTTGACTTTATTGGCCTGGCCCTGAAAAAACCTGATCTGCTGAATATTATAAATATTTAAAAAAACAGTTTCCCTGAGTCATATATAATAATTGCAGAGGTCGTCTGTGATCTCAATTCAGCGCTAATCTGTCATGTTGTCACCTATCAAGTAAGAATTCCACATTAAATGACCTGCCATATTTCTCAAAACACAGAGGTAATGTTATAATATTAGTCCTCTGCAATATAATTTCTCGTCGTATGACTTGTTTTTCCCGCAGCTTTTTTCTTCCTCTCCTAGAGAGAATATTATTATGGAATAAAGGCCTCAAATTGAAGGTTATAATATGGTATAATTATAAATTAGCAATTAGCACAATTAGGCTGCAAATTCACATCTCTCTACACAGCATGTAGGCTTATTTGCACCAGCACCGGAGCAAGAGGTCTTGCAAATATTATAGAATCATAATCAGGCCTATATAATATAATATTTATAATATTAAATACAATTTCAAAGTCACATGAAGTCCCCTGGTTATAGTATTATGGTCAAATAGGGTTATGGCATTTTGTTTGGACTTGAAAGATATTCGACAATTTTTTCTTGAAGTTTCAACCACATCTTGAAATCTTTCACCTCATTGTCTAAGGTCAAGTTTCTGACTCGTAAGCTACCTTAATAACAACTAACAATGGAACTTAAGTCACATGATATCCTGGGCTGATGTTAGGTGGTGCCTAACATCACACGGTGGGGAACACTGTAGAAGGGACTAGACCAAGTTAACCTAAGATAACCCTAACCCTAAACCACAGACCTTTTCTGACCAGACATAGAGACAGATGTGTGTGTGTCTGCAGAGTTAATCTTACCTGCCAGGCGCAGAGACGCTGAGTTGTAGATGGCCTCGTCTCGCACTCCCTCACGTGCACAGTGATGGTAGAGACAGCATCTGGCCAAACTCCATCCGACACACGGACCTGGAACTCGTAGACGCCTGTGGGGGCGTTCTCCTTGATGATCAGGAAGCCTGTTCGCTTGTTCAGGATGAAGTAACTGAGGGAAAGAAGAAACACAGACACCAGTATCAGAAAACATTTTTACATATTCGATTTTACATGGTTATTGGACCCTACTTATATAGAGCTTTTCTGTTCTTCGTTTTGGTGTTTTGCCTTGTTTTGACTGGCCCAGCCAATAAAGGACTTTGAGTTAAAGAAACTGTCTTCTGCATTTGGCTTCTACGTACTCTGCCATCCAGCCCTGACACAAATGTTGTTAGTAGTTTGTAGATTAAAAAAAAGATAATAATAATTTTACTCAAGTGCTTTTACATATACAAGCAAGCATTCATACAGAAGCAGCTCCATTCGCACATTGGCCAGAGCAACTTGGGGTTAAGTATCTTGCCCACGAATACATTGACATGTTGACTGGGCCTTCTTCTACCATCTACCTTCTGAGCCAAAGTAGCCCTAAATCAATATCAAACATGATCAGACAGCCAATCTGGTGAGACAAATCGTTATCCACTTCAAGCATTGACTAAAATGGCAATCTGTTACACTTCAACACTTCCTTTAAGAAGTATTTACTGATAACAAGCCGCACTGAAGTGCGCAGGGACGTCTGAGGTCATTCAAGTTGCCACCACATGTACCTGGCTGCCGCATAACCCCTGAGGGCCGATAACAATGCGACCAGCGTCCAACACTTTGTTTGTAACATCTCATTTCACCACAGGCCAACACTGCCCAACCTGAGTTATTTTCTAATGGCTCGGAGCCTGACAGGGTCAAGTTGCTGAATCTATAGGACTGACCGCTGGCGTGGTACTGATTAGTCATTAGGCTGTTACAGACGTGTCAGTGAGACAGCGGAGACCAGTCATTTCAGTGATTTGCCCATCAAAGGTCGACATGCTAACTGGATAAGTGGAATGAAACGCTCAGAATGACTGCATGCTTATTGTCTAAGCTCCAGAGTCACACAGATTATATTGTATTTTAAGCTCTCAAGTGGTGGCTCTACCCATTCATTATTGAAAAAATAAATAAAGCTAAAATAAACTCAAGGCCGACAACACACATACATATTATACATAACAGTGTTGTTTGACTCTCAGAGGCCCAGCTGTTGGGTTGAATTTGGAGTATTCTTGCACTGCTGTTAGTTAATAGTTCATTTTATTTTTTTATATAAAAGATGACTGTATATAAAAGATGACTTTATGTCTAGATTGTACTGACCCACTAGTAGCAATAAAATGTAGCCTCTTAATGGGCCGGTGGCAAGGCATTACACATTGCTCCTTTAACCATGCCATGTTCCTATTTTGTAAAAAGCCAGAATACATTTGTTTACATTAAAAAAGTAATAGTGATGTCAAGATCCCCCCCCAAAATGTGGCCAGAAGTCTTTTAATTGGGTTTCTTTCAATACCATGTCCCATTCAACATTGATCTGTATTTGATCTGACGCACCTTATTTCTCAAGTAACTTGATCTAAGTACAGGAGATCCTGGTTTAAAATATTACGTTTAAAAGATTAAATGATGGATATGGTAAGATTAAAATGTAATCCTGGAGGTTCAGACGTTAAAGTTGTTAAAGTTGATGGAATCAGTTGTTGGAACTATAGAAACATTGTACTGGTAAGGTTTGGGATATCTTTAGTCGTCATTGAAGGAAATCTGGAACTTCTCACAATTTTCCAACATATTTTCTTTGCCTGCAGACATTATGTGCCTCCAAACTCGGTCCCTGCTTGCAAAAAAACACTTTCTCAACACAAATCAGTGATCAGCTAACATTTGTATCGAAATGCAATTTAACCATTTTGTTGAACTGGTTCCAAGCCCTGACAGGTTTTATTTCTTTCGGACACAAGTTATGATGTGCATTAGTCTAAACATGAAGATAATACCTACATTGAGGAAAATAATTTGACTGTCCAAAACAATTTGACTAATAAAGATATGAATAATAGAACAAAGGAGAACACATGTCTAACAGTCCCTACACCTGTTGCAACTGTCCTAGATGAAGACATAACCAAACAAAAACACTTTCATCGCCGTCAGGTATGTGTTCTGATTCATTTTGTGTCTTTACTCTGTTTTCTGCTGTAAACAGATTGCCCCCTGGGACAATAATAGAAAGTGAGCAGAGACGATGCATTAGCGAGAGAAAGGCAAGGGTAAAATGAAACTGACTCATAGGCACCGAGACATGCGAGGAAGCAATTTCACTTGGTCCTTGTCTCCATGCTCCCCTTGTAGTAAATGAGCTCATTCAAGTTTAATTATAGAGCCGAACCAAGGCACAACCTTGGCAAATCAAATAATAACCCCCTTGTAGAGAAGAGAGTCACATTAAGTCATTGTGCGGCATGTGCTGTAGAGGGTAGATTACATCTTATGTCGAGCACTTAATTTCAGGTTTCACTAAAAGAATATTTCTCTAATATAACTAGTAAAACTTTCCAATTTGGCACTTACCAATTTGCTGAAGCCTCCTCCTACTTAAATTAGTAGCCACTTCTATTCCAGTCAAAGCAGGACATTTGCTATAAAACTGTTGTACAAGATTCATTGGATACAGCTTTTCTTAGATTCTCCCACCATCTACGGATTGATATCTCTTGGAAAAGAATGGGAAGTCATTGGCTCAGCTCGGAGGACTTGCTTTCACTAACTGTCCCAAAAGTCTACACTGGGCTCCCTGAAACTCAGGGAGGCGTAGTAATCAGCAGTGAACCGCTTCAACACGTGTATTTCGGTTTATTCACGGCATTCATTTTGTTATTCTACAGTATTGTTGTTTCATAGTTATTTGTTAATGTATATAACCCAATTTGTGTTCTTTGAAATTGAAAAGGGTATTGCATTGTGTTTGTTACTTTCGTTGCAGTTGTATATTTCTTAAGTGTAATTTGGCTTGGCTTCCTATTTTGTATGGACATGCTTTTATTTTGAAGGAGTGTTAGCGCTGTTGACAGGAAGTTGTTGTTGCTATGGAAACAACGTGACAGAGATTAACGGAGAAAAAGTAATATCTACATATAAAGACGGAGAAAGTAAACGATAACGTTTATGGTTAAGTGTTAGCACCCCCCGAAGAGGCACAAGCTCTTACGTTGATATTGGAGTTTTCAATAAATACAAAAAAAACGAATATCAGAATAACGAAATTGAAAGTTTCCAACGAACGAATATTCGGATATTCGGATATTCGGGGACAGCCCTAGTACGTACTCTGCTCTCCAGCCCTGACTAAAATGTTGTTAGTAGTTTGTAGATTTAAAAAAGATAATAATAATTTAACTCAAACACATACCTTTAAATTGTAAAACCAGAGAAACTGATAGTTTTGCAGTGGTCTCTTAGTTTTTTCCAGTGCTGTATATAAAGAAGACCAGAATAAGCTATAATAGGTGCCTTTTTGTAAAAACCCAGTACAGCTGGGCAAGAAACCTACTGTACGTCTAAAATTCAAAAATATGAAGGCTGTCGTAAAATGTTAATCCCTCATATTACACCCAGTCCTCTACGGGCTGAACTTTGACTTTAAGAGAAAAGGGAGAGACATTTTCACACAGCTAAGTTTGTAAGATGACGAAGAAGGTGTTATGAGGGGATGGAATGTAAGTGTATGGGATTTTTAGCACCTGTGTGTGATTGTGCAAGTGTGTTAAAGTGAAAAATGTATCTGCTCATCTATAGCAGGTAACAGGACACGTTAGCAAAAAGGGATAAACAAGGGACAATAAGGAATCGACCTGAGCGGGAACATTGGACAGGATGGTAATGGAGGAAAAGGGTGATAAAAAGATGGTAAATAATTGAAGACTCTACAGAATTATCAGGCTGATTTAATGAGGGAGTTGCAGCTTAATCAATACATCAGGGACGCTGCTCCGTAGATTGCTGACCACATTGCAAACAAGGAATAAGGACTATGTTTAGAAGTTGTAGCCAGCAAAAAAAATCTGTGAATAGCAGTACAATGCAGTGGTTCTGCTAAATTGGAGGGCTTCCTTAGTACATAACTCTCAAGAATTGATTGGATGAGAAACAAAAACACATATGGCCTTCCTCTTCCTGAGAGATATTTCACTCAGGGGCGCTGTTGCGCTGCATTATTTAAAAGTCTGAATCATCACGACAGAAAAACGTAATGTAATGTAGACATGGCGGTGAGGTTAGCTGGATTTAACATGGCTCAGGGCTCGATGCAATGTGTGACACTGTGATCTGACAAAGTGTAGATGGTGATGGTGACAGAGAGAGCAGCAATACAGATGCAGCTGCCAGTAGATCCCATAAAGTGTGATATATTTTTGTTTTAGGGATCTGTCTTTGTCCCTTTTCTTTGGCCTGTTACAGAGATACAATCATCGGCATCGGAGAAGGAAGTATAGTGCAGCAAACCTTGAGACAAAGACCCTGCCGTCTTGCTTTACTTGCAGTTCTGATTGGAAAATACTGATAAATAAAAATGAATTTCCCTAGCTCACTTGGTAGACATAAACGTAGACTTGAGGATGCACGTTCGAACCCGGCCTGCGGTCCTTTAATGCGTCATCCACTCTATCTCATTTCAAATTAATCTCTTCTAAAGCCCCAGTCTCTAAAAAAATGAATTTCGACAAAACAAATGTTTTTAACTACAGGTGATTGGCCCTTCTGATTTAGGCCAAAACAAATGTTGCTTAAGCACTTTGCAGCAATTATTTTTCCCTGTAGCATAGGGTTGTTATGTGAGAAACCTGAATGGTTAATAAAGAGTCCTATTACTTACCTTGGCAAATGTCCTTCAAACACGTACGTCTTGTTGTCCCAGTCATCGGGGTCGGGGGAGTAGACCTTTCCAAGCACCGTTGTTGGCATACGGCCTGATAAAAGACAACAAACCAGTATTAAGTGACCATTAACGCTGTGCATATACATTCTTATAGCAATTCTAATATATACATACACTGGATTTCAAGTTAGGAGTAGGTGTTAATTCTCAGCATCTACATATCCGAGTATTTAAGTCTGTGCTGCGTGGGTTATACCTGTAATACCTGGATTAACATAAGCTTTGAAAATGATGCCAATAACATATCCCACACACAGAAAACAATGAAGAAAATGTATTAATACCTTTTTAATAAAAATGTTCATATCTCATGCTACTTTCACAATCACCATCTAGCAGAAGGCAATGCATAACAGAAAACACTAATAAAAGGTAGAAATCCAGTACAAATGTTAAACATCAAGAGCGGTTCTACTTCAAAATGAGACTTTGTGATGAGCAGAAGGCAAATGATAGTCATGTCTTTTGACTATGTGAAGCTAGAAGTCGCTTCTGGGAAATATATAAGGGAAATGTCAATTATGTTTGGTATTTATATAAATAAAAAGCCACATATACTACTTGGAAAAACACCAAATAAGATCACGAAGGATGATTTTTCAATTTTTTGGCAGATTCAATACAGTGGGTTAAGTCTTACTTATCGAACAGAAAACAGTGTGTTTTGGTCAACGGAGCCAAATCCCCCTACCTTGTGAAGCCTGTTGGGGTTCCACAAGGTTCCATTCTTGGACCATTACTGTTTTCTCTGTACATTAATGACTTGCCTAATGTATGTCCTGAGTTGAATGTGCAAATGTATGCCGATGATGCGGTCATCTTTGTACACGGGAAAAACACTGAAATGATCTCATCCTGTCTCTCAAATGCTTTGGACAAGGTTCAACACTGGCTGAACCACATTTGCTTACAGTTAAATGCAAGAAAAACAGTATGCATGATGTTCAGTAAACGACCAGTCAAAATCGAAGGATCCAACATGTTTTTAAACGGAGCAGAAATAGAACTAGTCCCCCACTTCAAGTATCTTGGAGTCATAATGGACTCGAACTTGACTTTTAAGAAACATATCAAGAAAGTATCCAATACCATTAAATTCAACTTGCACATTTTTAAACAAATTAGACCTTTCTTAACTGTCAATGCTGCAAAGTCATACCTCCACTGTATGATTCTATCCCACATTGAATACTGTTTGACAAACTGGTCGTTTGCTTGTGCCACAAACCTGAAACCCATAGAACAGCTGTACAAGAGAGTTCCATCCTTGAAAAACATACTTTCTTGAGTTTTGACAATTTGAAGTCTTTTAAAAGTATGTGTTTTGTTTATAAATGTTTACATGGACTGGCCCCCCCTCCCTTAGGGGAATTCATCCACAAAAAACACACTGGACACTGCTCTAGGTCAGAAACCAGAGGAGACTGTGAAGTCCACCGTAGACGGACCACTTTTGGACAAAATGTCCTTTCCATTAAAGGCAGCTCTCTGGAATAGCCTCCCAACTGAGATATGGGATTGTCCCACTCTCAATAGTTTTAAAGGTCAACTCAAAGAATGGTTGAGAAACAACCAGACGTGCAATCACCGCTAAATGCACTTTAACACAGGGGTATCATCTCTTGCACTTAATATGTCGTTGCTGCTATAGTGTACTGCCATGTGGTAAATACTTGTGTGTGCTGCTCTTGCTCTTTTGCATATCATGTTTTTATTTTTGTTCTATGTTTACAAATGTTATGTTCTTATATGTTGTATGTCAGGGACTACGGATGGAAATGAGCTCAAAGCTAAAATCCGGCATATTTACACTTGAAGCATTATTTGTCTAAAGTGTTCATTAATGTGCATTGTCCCTATTCAAATAAACGATTAAATGAAAAAGATATGATTCATGACTATTTATAGTAGCAAGAGTAGCAATATCCAAGTAAATTAAAAGCACTTTGAGTCACAAATGATAACCTCATAAACTGTAAATGGAAGGATCTTGAAAATAAAATATATATCATGGAAGTAATAACCATGTCACTTCAAAATCAAGTAAATATTTTTTGACAAAAGATAGGGAAAAATGGACAAGGTATAAAAAAGAAAACATTACTAATGAGCCTCCAAGTTTTTGTTGACATCGATGGTGGAGAATGCATTTTTTTTTTCTGATTCGTTGATTGTTATTTTATGTATTAAAGTTTATTTCATCCTGCTGTGTATGCCCAATAAAGACATCATTTATTGCTTCAATTATTGCCAAACACATTTTTTTTTATTCAAAATCCTGGAAATTTGGCACAGGCTTTTTGTGATACAAATAGACTGTAGTCTGACAGCAGATACCGGAGTAAGTGGTTGGTTTTATATCCTTAAACTCAAAGACAATAAGCCCCAGACGAATAAACATTAAAGCTGTGATTAAATGAATGCCAACTTGCCTTTGTGACCCTTAGAATAGCACCATGGGAGTCATTGCGACTAACAACCGATCATGCGGACAAAGATAATGTGGTGACAGTGGGTGGTTGAGGCAGAGGTGAAAATGGTGTGTGCCTGTGTGCGTTAATTACCAAGCTCTGATTAGGAATTCATTGGCTGGCAGTATCACTTTCACCTACAGAGACTGAAAATTACCTCAAACCTAAATAATTTGATTAAGACCAGTTAGACAAATGTAGCTTGTGTTTCGAACGGTATATCCTGAAGTTGGAGATCTCACCTCTGTGACTATTGATGAAAATCTCCTTCTCCCCCGCCACATGTGGGTGATCATTCTGGTCCCCGATGGTCACAGTTAAGGTGCTGGTCACTGTTTTGGCTGGATGGCCGCTGTCACTCATGATAATAGGGATGAGGAACTCTTTCTGGCGCTCGCGGTCAAACGTCCTCAGAGCTGTTAGAGTGGCGGTGCCGTTTAGGTTGTCCTGGAGGTACAAATCATTGCTATGGCGATACTCGGGGGGGACTGTGAAGTGAAAGGGCGGACCGTTCTCTGGGGAGTCCCGGTCCACAGCCCGCAGGAGAGTCGACGTTTGGTTCATCCTTACTACCTAAACAAGAAGGAAGAGCGTGAGGGATTGTGGGTTACAAACGTTTGATTGTTTCATTCTCAGTAAAAGGTGAAATCTCAATTCTAATTGGTCAATCTAGACATTCAGCCGTCTGCTTTTTTTCGATATCAGACACTTTCTAAAAACGCTCTAAACAAGAGACTATTTGTAGTCATAGCAATACATCAGCTGTGGCCAAAAAACACATTTGTTTTCCTTTGTTGGAAAACACCATGGAATACCTTTTGAATATTCACTTTTACATTTGTGGAGAGCTTGAAACTTTGAATTCATGATAGTAGACAAAAGAAAAAAGAACAATAAAGGAGCACAAGAAAAGAAAATAGGTTGAAAGACAGAGAGCTAGAAGACAGAGAATTTAGCAGAAGAAGACAGGAAGTAAACACTAAAGGGAACAATAGAAAAAAGCAGACAGGAAGTAAACACTAACATGAAGATGGTATGGACTGTGACAGTTCTGGTTAAATAGGGAAAAAAAGGGTAACAGACGGACAGTTACGGGTCAGGAAACCTCGATCAGTGCTGCAGTAATTTTAAGTTACATTGCAGTAGTTGCAGTAAAATGGACTACTTTTACTTAATGAAAGCTATCCTATCATTCTTAGTTCACCCTGCCTGGGTTCCATTGGCTGTAATGCTGCAGTGTGCTGCATGTTCCCTTACCTAAAAAAAAAATTCTTCTTCTAGCTTTCTATTAACCAAAGCAAAGGATTGTATCAGAATGTTGACTTGACATCAGACCCAGCCAAACCCACCTGTGGGCCTGCCACGTTCTCAAAGACTACTGGGGAGTACGCCGCCTCAAACTCCGGTCCGTTGTCGTTTACATCCAACAGTGGCAGCTGGACAGTGGCGCTGCCTGTTAGAGGTGGAACCCCATGATCCGTTGCCATGACAACCAAGGAATGCCGTGCTATCTTCTCTCGATCCAGAGGCCGGGCCACGGAGAGAACACCCGACTGGTCGATGGTGAAGAGCCCTTCAGGGTCCGAGTCCTCTGTCAGGCTATAGGTGATCTCGCGGTTCTGGCCTGAATCAGAGTCGCTGGCCACCAGCCGGGCCACACTGGTCCCCACGCTGATATCTTCAGGGAGAGGGGCCAGAGACAGGAGGTGAGGAATGAAGACGGGAGCGTGGTCGTTGTAGTCCTCCACCTCCACCACACAGTGCAGGAGGCTGGAGAAGTCCAGGTCCTCAACCTGAAACAGGTGCACAGTCTCAAGAACTCAAACAAAGTACCCTGAAATTAAACTGAAGTACAGTCAACAAGTACATTTACTCAAGTAATGTACTAAATTACAACTTTAAGGTACTTTAGTCCCCATGTTGTGCTTTTTATACTTAATCCACAACAATCCTTTGGTAACTTTAGTTACTTTGTAGAATTAAATTCAGGTTTACATAACAACAACCTTCACAAGCTGCAACATTACAGTGAAGGAAACGTTTTTCATTTCACTATCTTTACTTTGATGTTGTTATGTTTGTTATTTTGTACACATGAATGTACGTATTTATGTATCTACTGGGAGAGAGACCCCTCTGTTTGGGTGGCTGTGCTTGAGGTTTCACAATTGTTAGAAAATGGGAGAATGTTATGAAGTTCTGTTTTTTTTTTAAATGTTTTTTGGGGATACATTTCCTTATCTGAAACAAAGGTCTGTGGACAGAGGATGTCTTGTTCTCTTAATTATTGTAATCAAATAATATATCAGATGTTATTATATAATTATCTTATATTTGTTGTTAGGTAGCACTTTCACTTTTGCTGCTAGTATATTTAGATGTTAATACTTGTTGTACTTACTTAGGTTAGATTCTTCACAGTGGTATTATTACTTAATCAAAAGAAAATGATTTACTGTATTTTGTTCTAAAGCAGTATAGGAAGATGAACTGCAAGATGTAACAGTATTCTGCAGATAATTCCTGGTACTTTCCCAACAGCTTCCTCTCACTGCCTCAAATATGAAAAGTTGTCTCTGGAAGCTTTAGAGTTCTTGTCTGTAGCTGACATGTGACAACTTCTGTGACTGACTTTAGAGTTCTCCTCACCTAGAAAGTCTTACGTCTTCGCTTTTGACAGAGGCACTGACAGGTTGATTTGAGGGTTTTAGAATAGTGAACAAAAACAAGTAATGAGGTGAATGCTTGAAACATTTCCCAAAACATTTTTTTTCATCAGTTTCCACAATTGCTCAAACTTTTCCAGAGACATACCACATGTGAAAGTACCCAAACATCAGATTCCTATTACAATCCATTTCACATTCTGATACCACCGCACTGTCATCATCTGGCTTCTGCCCGTCTTCACTCAGACTCTATTTTCTCTTTATCCCCTTCACACATGCTGCGCAGCCTTCACTGAAGGTTCCTTCCACAAAAGCAAAGTGACATTCTCTGATTGAATGGCTGAATTAAAGTAACCTTCAGAGGGTTTTTTCTAGGAACAGCTGCCACATACCTTCAGTGTGAGGTTGAACCTCTGCTCGCTGTGTCGTTCATAGTCAAGACGTTTCTTCAGCCTCAGGGTGCCGCGCTGCTCCTGCTTGTGACTCACCATGTAGAACTTCTGCTCTTGGTCTCCAGCCACAACACTGAAGGTCAGCTGGGCATTTTCTCCAGTGTCTCTGTCCTCTGCAACAATCTCCAGGACCTTAAAACAAGCAAAAACATAATGCGAATAATTGGGATTATTGGCTTCTTGATACATAAATGACAAAATAAAGCTAAAAAGGAATGCAAGCTGCACATATCTGCAGTGATGGAAAACATATCCCTTTAATGTGTATTCAGATTTGTGAAGATAGCAAAACTTTTTTATTATTAAGTTTCCCTTTGTTATAGTCAGATGATTAAATATGGCTGCAACAGCTCTTCTATGGAAAATAGGTCCAAGCATTACAAATGCTTTTTCTTTCTTTCTTGTTACCCCCTGCCAAGTTATGTTTTGAGCTTGGGATGACTGTCTCTTTGCCTGTTTGGCCACGATGTTTTATGAAACTTGCTGGAAGGTTGTAGCATAGCCCAAGGAAAAAAACCCTTTCCATTTTGGAGCGACCCAAATCTCAGGGCGGAACACAAATGATGTTTCGCTTTCGCTAACATTGTTAGAAAGGCCATTCAAGTGAGCAAATTGGAAAAATGAGTTTGTTAATAAATCCTGTATACGCCCTTCAAGTAGGAGCAACAATTCGAGAACTGATGTCAGCATGTTCTTAAAATGCTCTGATCAATAAAATACAAAAACTGTTCTTACTAGAACCCTTGTTGTTTTCACACTAAGCACATGAATGCACCAAAGTCAGAAGAATGACTTCCTAATTTGGAAAATGAGACCACCGAGGAGCATGAGGATCCACCATTGGCCCTAATGGAGGTCTTTGCTCTCTCGGTTTATTTTGCTTAAACAGTTGCCCATAATCCATTTTTGATGTCAGACATCAGCTGTTTTATTCTTCAAATCTAGCTAGATATGCATTCTTTAAGAATCACACCACTTATATTTAAAATGAGAAGAGAGTTACTGTTGGGGAATAATTTGCCCTGCATGTCCTCCTTCGCCCTCTGACGCAGCTGACCAACCTTGAGCAGCCGTTATCTCCCATAAGGAGGGGCTGCCCTAGCATATTGTTGATGTTACCAGTTTGTGACCGGGCAACTCTCGGTCAGAGATAGTTATTGTTGTGGGACACCTGGAACACATCCTTCTCGGGGTGTAGATGACCCCGAGCCATAAGCGACAACAAATGTGATTCAGTGTCCTCAGCTGTTTAGTCTATCTATTGCACAATGTTGAATATTCTCTCTGAACTAGCTTAATACATGGGTCTGGGGTAGAGTTCTTCAGAATTGATTGTGGCATCTCAACCGTGTGGTCAACTCGTGGCCCGTGACATGTCTTGTGAATTCTCCGGCCGAAGCTCCCAATAAACGTCAGTGTTTGCCATCAAAGCTCCAGCTCTTCATCGTGTCTCTCTGAGTCCTGACTCCAATTGCTTCAGAAGTTTCCCCCACAGTTACCTTTAAAGGTTTAGTTTTTTAACCGAAATCTTCAATGCGTAGTGCTACGATTCGTGTTACTGTAACTGTGAAGCTTTTCTGCGTTTAAGGCAAACTGCTCCCATTACTTTGTTTAAAGTTTCTGGTATTACTCTATATTTGTTGTCTTTGGGGATATATAGAATAATGAAGAATATCTTCCACCACCAAATTCAATGTTTATTTTGCGGAGTTAATTTGAAATAAATCAAATCATTTGGTTTCTATGGCTAATATCTATAGTTCTGACTCACCTCTGCATTGACCTCTGCATTCTCAGAGATCCTTGTCATGCAGGAGCGATCCGTGAATCTCGGGCGTGATCATTCACATCCTTGATCTGAATGGTAGCGGTTCCAGTTCCCGTCATCCCTCCGCCATCTCTGGCCTCCACCACCAGGAGGTAGGACTGCACCTGCTCTCTGTCGAGGCCTCCCATGGCCACAGTGATGGTCCCAGTGGTGGGATTGATCGTGAACATTTCTGAGAAGGTAGGCACTCCTCCCACTTCCACGTTTGTGGCGTCTAAACTCCCGGTAATCCTGTAGGAGAGCACGGCGTTCTGGCCCACCGCCGAGTCGTCGAGATCGGTGGCCGTCATCTCCATCACCGACGTCCCCACGATCGAGTTCTCCGCAACATCTCCGAGGCAGCTTGGGGCGCAGGTGAAGATGGGCGCGTTGTCATTGATGTCCCACACATTAATGATGATGTCGGTGAAGCCCGTCAGACCTTCGCCGCCCTCGTCCGTGGCCAAGACGACAAAACGCCAAACGGCACGCTCCTCACGATCCAGTGTCCGCTGGGCGTAGATCTTCCCTGTGACCTCATCGATTATGAATTCGCTCTCTGCACCCTGGCCATGGAGAGAGTAGCGCAGGGCCTCCTGGTCAGCATCTTTATCTGGATCTGATGCTGTAACCTACACCATCAAACACACAGCAACACAGAGAGGGTGATGAGAGTGTAATCACTTCTTTTTCTCCACTATTTAATTATTGAAATGCTGCTGACTTGGTGTGATATCTTGACTGGAAGCACTTCAGAGCAGCTCTGTGTAGTTAGTAAAGTCTCCGGTAGTAAGCCTGGCAGAAATCCAACCTCCTCACCCCCACCTCTCTTCTTCCTGACTGCTTCTTCTCAACACATCAACAGCAATTACACCCTGGGCAGCCCAGAGATGGTTCAATTTAGCACAGCGGTAATTGCAGTGTGATGTAGAGCCAAAATTAACTTTAAAAGAGTGAGAGATGTGCTCTTACATACGTAGAGAGAAGCAGGGCCTCTATATTGTCTAATGCAATAGAGCTAAATAATTATAAGAACAAATTCAGAGTGATGTATACATCTACAACCGATCTTAACTAGATGTATTTAACTGTGGCAATTTAAAGAACATCAGCTTAATTCAAAGAAAGCGATTTAAAGAAAGACAGACATAGCTTCAGGGGGAAAGCTTTAGCCATCATGCAACCGCCCACATCCAGCTACATCATATGAAATGAATGAAAACTAAAAATCAATTAAAGATGATACTTAAAAATACTCTTTTACTCAGGACATAATAATGCAAAACAGATTGAACCAAGTCCAGAAATTGTTTTTACTCATACAAATAAGTAAGGCTTTAAGATATTTGCAAGGCTAGAACATTTATCATAATGTGAAACTATTCATTCTAAGGTCTTTAGTTCTGTTTGCAATTGATTGTTCATAAAGCTCCACTTCCACTTTGTTACTGTTGCTATGCATGCTAGACATTGCATTCTTATAAAACTCAATACGTCTGGTACTTGTTCTTAAGGTTTCTTAATTTCAGACAGAATTGCATAAAAGCATTTGATTATTTGGCTATTTCTATTCAATTGATACAGACCTTCAATCAACCGCTTATAGAAAACATTTAGCAGGGGATCAAAATGTTACAAATGACTTTCGCAAACTTAAAACCAAACATTTTAAAAGAGTTGAAGGTCACAAACTTAAGTATACACTCATACAGTCTTTTTTACTCTTAACAACTATTCGCAAACTGAACATCTTACTGTATTGAAGAAGCTTTAAACTAGCAATTGAGATCATAAATCCCTTAGGAAAATGTTGACTGAGGTAGATGAGAAGTAGGGTCATTTTGTGCATAGACTTCTACAGAATCTGACATATTTTTCAACAAGAGAAGTCGCTCCCTGCTGGCTATCTATAGAGTATTTAGTCTAATGTAATAGATCTTACTCATGGTAAGAACAAATTCAGAGTTATCTAGTAGGGTCATTTTCTCGTAGACTTTTACACAATCTGGCATCTTTTTCATCAAGAGAAGCCAGCCCTGGAGTATCAGCTTTGTCAGGAGCTTTCACAAAGTAAGAGGCCAATTGCTTTGTACAAACACTTACTTGAGATGTCCTTTGCCTCTTAAACTATTGTTGATTTGAAGTATCAGAAATGGAGTTTAAAGCTTTAATGTAAGAAGTAGTGTCATTTTGTCATAGACTTCTACAGAATCGGGATCTTTTTCAACAAGAGCAGTCTGTAGCTGCAGCTATACTCGGTGGCTTCCCTTTTTAGTCCCAGAAGCTGCACCTTGTTGATAACACAGGAAATATGCGCAGTAAACAGATTACTGCAAAACCTCTCATAAAGTGTACCTTTCAGCTGAATATGAACTTGAAAAGTACCTGTAACACAAACACCGGTGATCCGTCCAGTTCCTCTGTAACGCTGCCGTAGTATTCGTTAACGGTGAACACCGGAGCCTCGTCATTTTTGTTGACCACGTTCACCGTCACAGTCGAGTAATCCTCCCACTTTCCATCTGAAGCCAGGACATGGAGCTTGTACCTGAGCAGGAGTATCAGCTTTGTCAGGAGCTTTCACAAAGTAAGAGGCCAATTGCTATGTAAAAACACTTACTTGAAATGTTCTTAAACTCTTAAACTATTGTATCAGAAATGGAGTTTAAAGCTTTAGCATATATAGTGCCAGGAACAAAAATAAACAAGTAATACAACAGGGGAAATAACACAACATATTTGAACTTGAGTCGAAAAATAACCTTTAATATTTCAAAGGATTGTACCATGGAGTGTGTCCTACCTTTTGTTCTGCTCATAGTCCAGCGGCTGGGCGATGAAGATAGTGCCCACCTCTGGTTCTACATCAAACACCCCTCCCGTGTTCCCTGATGTGATCTGGTAGCGCAGTTTAGCGTTTCCACCTGCAGAACAGGAAAAGATGGAGGTTAAAGAATGCATGACAGATTGTATAAATTAGTCTTAGTTGCTTGTGTCATACGTTACATGCACATTAGTGTGGTATTGGAGCCATGGTATGAACAAATATATAAAAGGCCAGAAGCTTATATCTTGTATTTGTAACATGAAAGAGCTCTGGTGGTTTGGAAGTCCCCATCTAATCCTTTGCTGTCTGTTTCTGCCAATCCACCTATCAGTCTCCATTTAGTGAGATAGATAGCATCAATCTGCTTTAGCTGGCAGAGTAAAATCAGATATCCAGGGTTTGGTTTGTTGTGATGGTTAGCAGTCATTAAAGAACAAGCAGCCTCTGCCCTCACTAAGGTGAATACTACACCGTTTGCATTGGAATAGCAGTCAGAGATCCGCCAACTAATTATCATCCTTGCTCTCAGACCAAAACATCTCTTCGATTTCACACCAGACACAATCCAAAAACAACTTGAAGAGCTGATATTCAACAGTCACATGTATATTACATAATCAACATCAGGTAACAATTCCCATTTTATTTCAAGGTAGACCATATTTGGAAACAAAGAACAAAAATAAAAGAATCGGTTTATTTAACCTCAAATTTGAGATAAATATCGAATTGAAAACTATAACCCCAAAGATTACACAGTTTGGTAAAACTTTCCATGACTCCCATGTCTATAAAGCATTATACATATGTGCATCTGTAGCTTTGCATAGGATACTGTAAATGCACTGATAAATATTCATAATTCTTTATAACAATTACCATATTAACAAATAACTAAATGTTAAGCTCAAGTATCAAAATACTTCCGAATCGCTGGTCACTCTCTTACATTTTAGATAAATCATGTTTCTTATCTTTACATTGAGCACCTATAGTGATTTCATAGCCAGCTTGTAATATATCTGCTTATAGACCAAAAATGTCTTTACTTTACTCAAAGCAAACAACGACCACACAAAAACATATTAATCAGAAGATCATAATGGTCTTAATAGCTTATAATGAGTTATAATCTGCTTGAAACACTGTAGAGTTATTCTTGCAGGCATTTTTTAAAGGTGTAATATGGATCCAGAAAGACTGGAGCAAAGTCCACTTATCGCCTACGTGTGCTAGAGAAAAACACAAGGCACATACTAGTCTCAAAATATATACTATTAGCGGAGCGATCCTCTCTGAACCACTGGTAATAATGTTATGCATTAGCTTTCTCTGTCAGATGTGGCCCTTGGTAGAACATGAGAGACATTGGATGGCTAAGGCTATAACCAGTAGAAGTGTGTTAATGGTGGATGGGTTCAAACAGCAGAAAATCCCCAGAGACTTCACAGTGGGTACCTAGAGTATGAGGTCCTGTGTGCTGAAGCATGTACACTCTGCATTTACAGCTGGATGTGTGCACAAGCTTAATTTACCATAGCTTCATTACCATACTGTCTAGAAAACAACACTGAGCTCTCCTTAGAGTTGATGATGAAAAGTGTCTACGGTATGTCAGTTTTAACATTGAATGCTGTTGTCAGGTTGTGTTCCTGAATAACTTCTATTATGTTACAAGTGATTAACATCTAGTGTCTTCCATTTGCGGCAAAAGGGCCTTAGCTCAATTGAACGCAGCAGAGGAATGTGATGGAATTCAATTTGATGGTGTTTACTTTGACAAAGAGGTATGCAGAGATACACATAAGTGCCATTGATATGGCAATACGCAGGCCATGCTCAGCAATAAAGAGGCTATTAAGCATGACAAGTGGGATTAGATGTGAAAATATCAATACTACAGCTAATTGCATTGCAAGTGTCAATAAGATCGATACAAGACAGGATGTATTTTATTGTATATTTGTATTTTAAGCCTTTCCTGTGTTTTAAAGTGCATGTGATGAAGCAATTAACTGTGGAAATCAACATGAAAGTACATCATTTAATATAACACAGTATTGGTAAGGGGGATTATTGTTTGGCATGGTGTTGCACAAACATCTTAAAATCTCATCAGATATACTCACAAGTGTAAGTAGCATTACAAAAACACTAACACATTGTCAAGATCTTTATTGAATAATTAATAATTTATTCTACAAAGCAATCTAGAATAATATCTCTGTGTAGTTCCCCCTCCCCCTTATCTCAAAAGTTATCTCCCCACCTCACTTAATAACGTTGTTTTTTTTTAAGCTGTGCAACGCATCTTTAATAAAGTCTATTAGATGCTGATCAACAAAATGTTCCCCTCAATGCAATTACTGGTAAAGTGAAGGTCTGCATCTCAATCAGTGTTGAATCGAGCAGCCCTCATGTTAATATGAAAGGGAAAGGAGAAACCTCAGAAGACGAGATGAGATTCACAGCTTATTAGCGAGATGAAAGTCAAGGAGGGAGAGAGGAGAATGCACTAATCCACATCGTTTTGTACCGTCTGTCTGCTGGCATTTTAAATGAGACATTGGGGGATATGTGCAATTGCATTGCTGTGTTTTTCTACTTGTCTCAATCTCTTAAGTATTTAGAAAAATGCTGAGACCCAAAGGATAAAAGAAACAGCACAAGGGGTAATACGTTTAAAATAAACAGACAAATAGAGAGAAAATTTATGTTTTTTTCCCAGATGTACCAATTTCAAAACTCTTCTCATCTCCCTTGGTGCTGTGCTTTAATGACACTGGAGTATACAGACAAGGGAGAAGGGAGGGGAAAGGAGACACACACACTCAAACAAATACTTGCACATTCACATAAGCCAACAGAAAATGTGATACTGAGAAACAACAGTCTGAGAAAGAGAGGAGACTGTCGCTACACTGCCTACATGGATTCACTATTTTGTTATGAAATGCATTTATATGTGAATCATATAGAACACAAGGAGTAGCAAATATACATGTTTATTTATTTATCCGGCCTTAAGAGCAGCGGTTCCCTAAGCACACAAGATTTTTCCTTACGTTTTATTAAACTTTCATCAGCCAAAAATTAGGGTGCATATATAAAGTGATGCAATGAGTCCAAAACCCGGAAAGACTTTTACCACTTCTGGATTCTTCCGTTTATTTGAACTTAAAATATGTCAGCAAACACTCCACTCATGAATGTCTTACACTTCTAAGTGGCATAAAAACGGCAGTTGCTAACAAGTAACTAAATGAAACTACTAAACATCATCACGCCAAACGATAGCCGCCTTTAGCTTAGCGCTGATAATGAGCAGCCATGTGACCGAGATGTAGTTTGTGGATGTAGCGGTGGACGCGAATTCCGCGGCGCGATTGAGGCGATTGAAGGGGGCCGCGACAAACGCTCGAGTTCAATTTTTTCAACTCGAGCGTCATATTCGCATGTCGCGATCTCGCGGTAGCCAATCAGCGATGAGGATCTCAGCCTGCCGTCACTGACGTTCAACCAGAAAACATCAGCCGTAGCTGTTAGCAGTTAGCACACAGAGCTCACAGCTCCTCATATCTGTTCAGAAACTGGACAAAAGTTAAACAAGTACAAACCACAGACTGTCTGTGTCATGGCGAAAAGCTGGTTTATTTATGTCTGTAGGCCGTTGTTATGAGTGTGGACGGAGCAGATACAACGTTAGCTTATCCTGGTCGATCCGATCTTCATTCAGAAAACAAGCATTTTAAAAGGTTTTTCGCCTGCCGTCTTGTCTGCAGACTTGTCAAGCATTAATTCATGGTTTTTACTAACCAGTATCAGTATGTTTTTACTTCGGCATAATTTAGAAACGTGTATTACAATTTAATCACGGTCAAATATGTTCATTTTGTTGTAGTTGTAGCTCCCGAGCCAGCGCGTCTTGTTTGAATGACGCGAGTAAACACAGCTGACAGCCGCGGTGAAACTCGAGCGTTCAGAGCGATGCAATAGGAGCGATTAGAGCGAAGCGAATATTCGCATCGCGTCCGGTGTGAACGCAGCATAACACTTGCATTTTATTTGTGCATGTAAACTTGGGCGTGTTTGTGTTTACTAACAAGACTATCATGGCGGCGGCGGAGCTCAAGTCGAGTTTCTCCGCCTGGAGATATTCTCACTATTTCACTTTTGTCGAGCACAAAGAAAAGAACGTTTTAGTTAAATGTAAGTTGTGTCTTGGCGGGTCAAAGATCCTATCTACTGCCCAAAACAGCAATTCAAATCTGTTGAAACATCTGCAGAAACAACATGCTGGGACGAAGCTAGTAGCTAAGACTTGATAGATTGTATTATTCTCCAATGCAATAACAGTACTGAAATGAAGGCTATAAGGGCATTAATGGGAGCCCTTTTTAACTAAAAAGTTACTGTTCACAGTAACGCATTACTTTTTGGTGTAAGTAATCAGTAAAGTAACTGAGTTACTTTTGAAATGAAGTAATTAGTAATGGTAACTAGTTACTGGTTTTCAGTAACTAGCACAACACTGGTTATTTATGTAGTGTTTGTGTTTGTCAGATCATTGTATTTCATTTTTGGTAAAGTTCTGTTCGGTTCTGTTCTGCCTTGCCATGCCTGGATAACCTGGAATACAAGTTCTTCTCTGTCTTGCAACTGGGTCCAGCCTGCTCTGCTGAAATATACATAATATACATATACAGAACATAGCCATCAAATCTTGAGTTTACACAATGCTACATGGACTAGTAATGTGCAGTTAATGTATGCATCATATATTCTACCGCCATACTAGGTGATATGAAGCTTTGTATCGTCCTCATTACTTCCCCTCCACTTCCATCTTCCATCAATTTAACCCCCGATGTGCAACACAAATAGAACAATCAAACACGAACACAGCCCCGTCTCTCAGTCGGTGGTGATAACCCTTTTTCCGGACTACCGCTGGTTCTCACACTCACATAAATCAGTAAACAGATCGATCTCTATATATATATATATATCACAGCGACATTTTGAGTCACACAGCGGGCTTCTGCACTATGATAAAGGCAAGATAATATAAGAGATAATCCCTTCCCTATTCCCTTTATCTTAACATACACAATGTATCCTTCTCCCTGTTCTCATTACTATGACATTTCCCTGACAAAGTGATCTCCTTCACACTACTACACACCACGTTTGGCCCTCTGTGTGTGTATAGCTGTGACACCAAGGCCAGAAACTCTCAGGGGTGTATTCACAAAAATAATTGCACTAAATTGCACAAATAAAATGAAAAATAAACTGTGTAATTCTCATAGCATCTGAAAAAAAGGTGAAATGGATACTTACTGCTGTGCCAAGCAAAAACTTCCAGTAGCTTGTATCAGCACTGAGTACTTAGTTACGTCAATCAGGGGTAAAGTGAGGTGAGCAGAACTTTAAAGATTATTTCTCTGAGATCCTGTATTATTTTTCATATCCACTAGATGGAGATCGGTAGGATTAAAGCACTGATATTCAGGATCTAGTCATCTTGAAAAGTCTGAATCTGGATCAGGGTGATCCTATCCTGAATTGCTTTGAAATACTGGGACAAAATCTGGCCGAGTTGTCTGATCCTGGATCACAAAAAATTTGATTTCAAAATCTGATCGGATCTGATTGAGATTAAAAGTTATGAACTACTGGGCCCAGGACATTAAATGGAAGATAATGAGACCTTTATGAGCGCCGATATCGACTGGCTCTGACTTTCAAACAGGATTCTCAACAACTTGCTTACAGGCATAATTTGTTTGGACAGTCGATGCTTGATAACCAATCCTAGGGTCTTCGGGGGAAATCAATTGGTATGAATGAAGAGGACAAGAGATTTTCAATCTGACACTGACTTTTAATTTCCCTCTCCTGTTTTACACAGAGGTTTTGTTTCATAGTGGCGAAGTACAATTTTCACAGGTGAACCATAACAGACACACGATGGGCCCGAGATGTCAGACCATTTTGATCCAACATAAAAGGTACGAAGTATAGTCTGATGGTGTGAGGGAAAGTGTTTAACAAATCCAGCTTGAACTAAAGGTGCAGTTATTAAAGTTAAGGATGAAAAATGACTAAAGCACCTGGATGGTAAACATAGAACTCATCCAGCAGCTTGTTTTATCCCTCACACTTTTATGCTTTGCTGTAATACCAGATGCACCAGATTGTTTTTTACAGAAGCATATGCTGCTGAATCATCACTTGAACTGTACTTCACACCAGAAACTTGGATCTGTTTTGGTATTCAATATGTTTTATTTATATTAAAACAAAGAAAAAGTGTAAGGGAGCAAAGAGAGTCTGGCTGAAACAATGACTTACAAAGCCAATCATCAACAACACATGTAGACAACTTTAAAGATGTTGTGACATATTGACGTGTTCTCTGATGTTATTCGCCGTCTCTTTCAAACAAGCACAAGCCAGATGTTTTTCTCCCTCCCAAGAAATGTATATATAAAACTGGGGCGTATTTGCAATCCAAATTTAGTCGTATCATCTATAAAAATAGAGACAAAGTTGTATTGCCCTGGCAGTTACTTGTGATCAACTATGCTGGACTTCCTGTTTGTTAGCAGTGATTGACAGCAAAGCCATGACCTTTTAAATATAAGTGTTCTATTGAATCATATAAAACCACATACCATGTAAATAAAAAGAGAAGAATACATTTTAAAATACTAATGCTATATTTAGTTTATTGTGTCCATGTCCATCCAACTCATTCCAGAGAATAACTAAGGAACACAAAGTAAACCAACCAAACAAAACAAAGAACGACAACTGAAATTCAAAAGTGAAAATACCTGTTTGCAGATCTTATGCTAGATGGAAAGCATGTTATATTACAGTCTGGGTTTTTCTGTAAATTTCCTTTTCCATTCTAATATGATTTCCGATACTAAAGGTTAATTATTCCATGTCCCAACTTCATCTTTCTGAGCTATTTTTTTATGAATATAATCCTATTTTGTTTGTTTTTGTACAAGTGCAAGGGAATGATCATGCAAGCGTGCAATGCAATACATATTCCTGATTATGGTTTACACACTATTCTACTGACGACAGGTGGCTGCTGTAACACACCAACAAATGCAGAGGAAAAATAAGACTACTGTAGTAAAACTGGATGTGAACAATGAAGAAAATTGGCTGTGCAAACTTTTTATGAGGACAATAAATGCATTCAGCACATTGTCTCTAAACCTTAAAGATAGACATGTGTTATTATTTTGCTGTACGCTCAGGCTCACCACTCATTATACACCTTAGGTGGCCATTTCCAGCCAAAAGGCCCTGATTGAAGTCACTCTACACCAGGGGTGCCCACACTTTTTCAGCTTGGGAGCTACTTTTAAAATGACCAAGCACAAATGATCTACCTACAGGGCCGCCCCTGCCCAATCTGTGTCGCGAGCGGGGGGGTGCTAGTGGACTAAACGGCGGATAAACTGTGCGCACTATTATGCGCGTATGTGGCGCAATTAGTGTAAGCGCGCCGCATTTGCACTTCAGATGAGGAGGTGAGGCCCCCTCATAACTGCATGAACCCATATGGCACAATATAACTCAGCCTGGCTTACCTGTACGTCAATCAAGTGGCAAATGCCATAGGAAGAATGGATGATAGGCTAACTTAAAAAAAAAAAAAAAAAAAAAAAAAAGAATATATATATTTTTTTTTTTCTTGTTTTTTTTTCAATGCCATGCGATCTACCCACACTACCTTTGCGATCGACGTATTGGGCACCCCTGCTCTACACTATCTATCCAGTGTGGTGGACGGGCACAGTTGGCACTATCTGGTTAAGAAAACCCTCATATCTAGACGAAAATATAGTTGTATTAGGAGCTGGTAGAGACAAGAGGAGTGGCTTTTGGACTTAACTGTATTTATCTAGTTTTGACGGCTAAAAAAAGAGGCACCTACTTCCCCAAATGTTCTCTAGTCTGATGAAGTGGGGACATTTTCTGTTCTCGTTGTCTGCTGTAGAAACCCCTCTGTTAGCCCCGGTCACTAACAATGAGCTATTTCCCTTTTGATTTTGTTGTTCATCTATAAGTACTAGTCATATTCTGAAAATAACTCTACCAAGTTACTAGATGCCTTTTGAAAGTGTAAGGTAGTGCAAGGCTTTGAGAGAAGCTATTCAGTCCTCAGAGGGGTAAACGGTTTTGTCTTTTCTGTCATGGGCTGACGTTTGCTTCTGGCCATAACAGCCCAGTGTCTCGCCATGTTATATATCAAAACGTAATCTTTGTAAGGAGGGATATTGGCAAGCTCTCAGATCCTAACCAGGTCTATTAATTAGTGCTTTTTTACTGGAAAGGTCAATCTGATAGGCCTATGTAATTAATATAGGGTGCAAGCCAAAATGGAAAAATATGTTATTACTAAATTATACCTGATGTTAAAATGTTAATTCCTATTTGGTTTGTTCAAAGCGCTTTTCAGGAAATAGTGACTGGAGTGTCTTAACAATAGGAATATCATGTGCACACTTACAATAGAATGGTGCAGTGATAACATATTTTTGTAGAATGGGAATTCTCTATAGGATTTTGGAATATTGCAGCTGAAGAAATTCAACCTGCCAAAGACGATGATGGTGAACTTCTACACCTCCATCATCGAGTCCATCCTCACCTCCTCCATGACCATCTGGTACGCCGCAGCCACAGCCAAGGATAAGGGCAGGCTGCAGCGTGTCATCCGCTCTGCAGAGAAGGTGATCGACTGCAATCTGCCATCCCTCCACGACCTGCATGCCTCCAGGACCCTGAGGCGGGCAGGGAAGATAGTGGCCGACCCCTCCCACCCTGGACACAAACTGTTCACCCCCCTTCCCTCTGGCAGGAGGCTGCGCTCCATCAAGACCAATACCTCTCGCCACCTGAACAGTTTCTTCCCCTCCGCTACCGGCCTCTTAAACAAGGCCCGGCCCCCCCACTGACACTTTACCTCTGCCACATCATAGACTATATGCATTACATTAATGCACACAATGTTCATACTCCTTACTGCACATATTCTGATTTCACATTTCATAGTTTATATTCTAAAATTCATTCATAGCATTCTATTTCCATGTAAATTACTGCTTTATTTAATTTGTATTGCTATTTAACTGTATTTTCTTACAGTGTAAAATATTTTTTGTTTTATATTAGATTTCTTGTTTTTTATATTTTATGTATGCACCATGACATCAAGTCAAATTCCTAGTATATTCGAACCTACCTGGCAATAAACCTGTTTCTGATTCTGATTCTGATAAGCTCTGTCACGTTTGTGATACCAACATGTTTTGTTGAGCAGGATAATCTACTCATATTAAACACAACTTTTATTGTAGTTTAATAGAACTGGAAAGCAAATGTCAGGCTGACACATGTCATCACCGCTAAGCTAAAGGCGGCTAATGTTTGGCTTGGTGACATTTAGTGGTCAAAATGTAGCCACTTATTAGCAACATATACACATAAAAGCTGTTAGAACCAAATCTCTCAAGCTTGTGTTAATCACAGATCTTATTTCTGGCATCCAACCAAAAACTCTACGTCAAGCAAACCGTAGTAATAAAATCCTAACTAATTTCCTGGGTTTTAGCCCTCCTTTCTGCACCATGTTATTAGAGAGATTATGTTGTAGTTATTGACACTTTACTTCTATATTATGCTCCGCCACAGTGGACTCATGAAATCACAAACAAAACATATATGTGCACTACATTTTCCAACTGTTGGGTAATAGAAATGTTGCCATTAAGCCATGGAAGTTGGAAACATATTGAAAAACCCATGTCTCCACGTCTGAAGATTCCAAGGATATGTACCAGCTGCGGTCAACTCAACATCTTTTTAAGGCTAAAGTGAAAAGAAAGCCAAAGTAGTATAAAGTGCACATTTCAGCCCTTGAGAACTTCTTTCTCAATATCAAACGGTTACATTGAAAGGATCCTTCTACCGCGTCGGGTTAGACTGACATATTGCTGTCATTTTCACGACATACTTGTTGTAAACAGCTTTTTTTCCCCTCATCAGAATGAAAAGGGTCGAACAAAAGCACTTAGGCAGTGTGCTTTAGTAAATGTGCTCCTATAAACTCTCCATTTTGTATCTACATCGCCTCCTTCACACATAAATAGACACATTATCCATGCCACCCACCTTCATCCCCGTCATTGGCACTGACGGTGAGAATGGCGAAGCCTACGTCAGCGTCCTCATCCACATCGACTTCGTAGGACGCCTGTGCGAACGCTGGCTTGTTATCATTCACGTCGCTGATGAAAACACGAACATACGCTGTGTCTGAAAATAGATAAGAAAGAGTGAGAGAAAAAGAGGATAAACATGAGGTTGTTCTTATTCTGTCAACAAGAACACAAACATCTGTCTATCTTTCATTGGATAGCAACAATTTATTCATTTTTTAGCAGCATGCACACACATACACAGATAGGAAAGTCACGTAGACAAGAATAAAATCTATTTTTTTCTTCCATCAGCCATTGTCTACCTCTTTTAAATCTGATTCCACTATTCTTGTCTTTTTCACCATTAAATCCAGCTTTTAAAAAAAAAGAAAATTCCCTCAGCTTCCGACTGTAGGCTGAGCACAGTACAAAGCCCTGGGGGCATCGGTGTAAGGCTCAGTAGTTGAACAACCTAACACACTAAGCTTCCTTTGATATGGGTATCAAAACGAGCATAATTTGCAACACACGCTTCAAGATGAGATCAATTATTTAAGCCAGGGCGGAAGAGATGCTCCACAGTTCAGGGCACAGATCGCTAACTAATGCAGCCCCTCGCAGCTAGAACAAAACAAGTCGCAGATGTCAGACCTTCGCACGTGCTCGGAATCTGTCAGAGGGAGAGAAAGGTAGAAGGAAGAAGACATGAGCTATGCCTGATCCACCCTCTCATCTGATAATGCTACCTGTTCATTTATGCTTTGACACTTCAACCACTAGAACTCACACACCTAACCACACCCCACACATTAGCTTGTAAATGTATTTTATTTTTATTTATTTAATCGTTTATTTGAACCGGGACAGTGCACATCGATGAACACTTTAAAACAAAACAATGCTTACAAGCGTAAATGAGCCAGATTTTAGCTTTAAGCTAATTTCCATCCGCAGTCCCCTCACATACAACATACAAGAACATGACATTTATATACATAGCAAAAATAAATACATGACATGCAGAAAGAGCATGAGCAGCATACAAGCATTTACCACATGGCAGTACAATGTAGCAGCTATAAAGTGCAAGATAAGATAAAAGTGCTACATAAAGTGCAAGAGATGATACCCCTGTGTTAAAGTGCATTTAGCGGTGATTGTACGTCTGTTTGTTTCTCAACCATTCTTTGAGTTGACCTTTAAAACTATTGAGAGTGGGACAATCCCGTATCTCAGTTGGGAGGCTATTCCAGAGTGAGCTGCCTTTAACGGAGAGGACATTTTGTCCAAAAGTGGTCCGTCTACGGTGGACTTCACAGTCTCCTCTGGTTTCTGACCTAGTGCAGCGTCCAGTGTGTTTTTTGTGGATGAATTCCCCTAAGGGAGGGGGGGCCAGTCCATGTAAACATTTGTAAAAAAAACACATACTTTTAAAAGACTTAAAATTGTCGAAACTCAAGAAAGTATGTTTTTCAAGGATGGAACAATGGTGGTATGAATTTGGCTTTCTGTCAAAAACCTTGATAGCTCTCTTGTACAGCTGTTCTATCGGTTTCAGGCTTGTGGCACAAGCAAACGACCAGTTTGTAAAACAGTATTCAATGTGGGATAGAATCATACAGTGGAGGTATGACTTTGCAATATATATATATATATAACATTTTGCAAGTTGAATTTAATGGTATTGGATAAACATCAGCAGGGCTTGGTAAAAGTGTGAAAACACTGTTTATCAAGGTTATTTCGTGACCACTCTAGACATCCTGCCGCCTGTTGTGATGCGACTTGATTAGTGCAGTTGTTCAAGGTTTAATACAAAATAAAATAATTATCATGCCTTCCACCTTTTTTTTCTAGTACAGTATTTCTACTTGAGAGTTTGAGAGAGATCAGAATAATTACTGTCTGAAATGTTTTCACTTTATCAAAGTGTTGTTAGTTACAAACAGAAAACAACTTGGAAGCTCTTCACAGATCACATGATAAAAAACGGCATTATTTATATCTGTTAAAAAACAATTATGTATGTAAAACTGAAAGATGGATCATTGTACTGATCCAATTGATCATGATTGTGCAAATGGTAACATAAATACTATATCCAAATTAAAATATATTAATATATAGTAACTATTTCAATATAAAATTACTCATGAGATAACCCATTTGATTCTTAGAGTGCATAATAGGGATATGATTCTTAGGAGGGTTTTTCTAATGACTTCATATCACCATCGCTAAGCTAAATGCGGTGAATGTTTGGCGTGATGAAGTAGTTCATTCAGCTGCTTGTTAGCAACCGCCGTATCAAAGACACATAGGAGCTTCAGACATTCACCAGTGCGTCTTTACTGACACATTTGATGTCATGGAATAGACGTGACATTTCTTTAAGTCAGTGTTACCACAGGCATTATTTTAGGCATCTAACTACAATAACGTTTTTCTAGAAGAAGGAACTGTAAGTGATACGATACCATCCTCTGACAGTTTTTATTTCAGTTAAGTTCCCTTACAATTAGAACTTAGTATAATAAACCGGCGCATGAATGGGAGCAAGTTATAGTAGATAGATTTTCAGACTGCAACCATTTAATAGACAAAAGTATTTCTGACATTGAGAATACTTCTTTGAGAGCAGGATGTTTTAAAAGGAAGCTGAACAGGTCGGGGAAGAACAGCCTTTGATTTGAGGAGCGTCTGGCAATAAATCAGATTTAAATCAATTTTATCGTTTGAAAATGAATTATTAATGATGTTTGGAAGAAAATAAATCTCAATTTCATCAGTGACTGAGGGGATAGTTTGGTATTACGCCTTTTTTAAATGCAAAACAATACGTTCTTTTGCAAACCTTATTTATAATTTCTGTTTTCTTTTGTGTGTTTGAGCCCACTTTAAGAAAAAAGTTAGGTTTTAACAGCTCCTCCAGATGTGTTGCTGATGTGTTTCCACCACAGGCTTAACAGATTGCTAAGTAACATTCACACGAGTCTACTTCACACTCTAATCGACAGAAATTGCAATTATATTTACTTGTGATGCTATGTTTTTCCTGTGTGGTTCCATGTTAACTATCTGTTAATTTGCCTGTCATCCAGCCTTCTTCGTGCCACCTCATCTAATATTCACAACACAGAAAATAAAAATAAAAAACTCCCAAAGCTTAACGCCAGTCTCTTAGTCTCTGCTCTGCTTAATATTTAACTTCTGTTTACACTGCCACAAATGTCACAGTGAGGTAAACCTAGAGAGAGGATCTGTTAATAATCTATGATCATGTTTATTAAAAATAGATCGTGGTCTGTCTTGGTGTTTATTCAACACCTCTCTCTGCATCCACCCATCTGTCTCAACATCTGTTCACTTCTCCGCGCGTCTCTATTCTACCGTTGGAGCATGTATGCATTTCATCTGGCAGCAAATGAGAGGGAAATGGAGAGACTGAGGAAGAGGGGGAGACAGACGGAAAGAGAAAGATGGCTTTTGGTCATTCAGCAGGGAGAGATGAGCAGATGTGGGGAAGAGACGGCAAGAAGAAAACAGAGATTATTGCTGCCTTGAATAAAGATTCGGAGCCTTAAATGAAGTCTACAGAGCAGCTGTCTTCTTTTTTTTCCCTGCTTGCCCTCTTTTTCAGTCAGTATAACAGCAGCCACCATCATAATAAACACTGGATTAACGCTCTAATATTAACTTCATCTAAATCCTTCCGTTAGCGTTTGGTTCAATAACCGGTGAGCTCTTCTTTGAAGTGCCACTACACATTATATAATAAATAACTAGAGAATATAAAAGTCTGGGTGGCTGAGATTCTTGTTTACATTCATTTGATTAAGGTCGAGTATTTTTTCCCATTTGCATTGGTAGCAACTGCATTAAATGTAATTGCTTCAACTGCAATGTCTTAAGTTAACGACTGCTGTTTGTTTTGACTCATTTTGATAGAAAAGCCCTTCCAATGAATGGGTTCAATGCTAACAGGTGAATACAATCAAGCATACAGCCATGCATAATGCTAAGTTTAGAAAATCCGTTGCAGTAGAATATGTTGTAAGAATATTTCAATGACATGGCTTGTCAAATTCATTATGGTTTGACTGTCAAAATAAAAAATGGCAGTTGGGTGGACGCAGTAGGCCACACTAGCCATGGATTTGACTATAGCTAACTAGAGTTCCAATATGCCCATAAAACTATTATTATGTACCATAAATATTAAGTACAATGTTTGTAAGGAGCCTCCTGACTTCAATTTCCTTGTGGCACCCAAACCTAAGATCACCATGCGTGATGCCAAAACGTTATTTTTGTATTGCCTATTCAATCCAAGAACACCCAGGTGTGCTCTTACAGTATGTGCAATGCCTTGTCTTTTATGCTGCTGCAACGTAAACATTTCCCAAATTGGGATTAATAAATACATCTTATCTTATCTTATCTTATCGGTGATAGGGAATAAATGACTGTTCTTCCTCTATTCTTAGTGAATAATGATCTTAAGAGCAGCTTCAGTATTTTTGGTTAAATCTATGTCCAATTACGTTTCGAAAAACCTTGTTATTGATCAGTATTAGCAACTTGGTGGCTAACCTAGGTTAGCTTATTGATGAATGTTAGTCCACATATTCCCATGTAGCTCTTAAAACTGACCTAGTGTCATTTCTGATGTTGTTTGATGTCATACCAAATTCTCAGACAGGTGCAAATCAGACCCTGATTGACTCCCTATAGTCCTAAAGTATTTTTGGTTCCACCTGAACCCTAGGACCCCACCTGTTATTAAGGTCTGTTTAACATTACGTGTTTTAGCCATTCAATCCAAGAAAACATGGCCTTGATCAGACAGTGCTCATTATGTGTCATGATCCTAGTTTTCTGGATTCATTTGAAAAGTGTTCTCCCCCTGTGTCTTTTTATTTCCGGTCTCTGTGTGTTTTCCCGCCTATTTTTATTGTTTGTCCAGACATTTTTAGTTCACATTGGCCCTGCAACCACCTGATCTTCTGTACACTGACAAGTAATCTCCTTGTTAGTTCTGCTTGTATTTAAATCAATTTTTTTTGTTGGATTCTTGTTTGTGGTCAGCAGAAATTCTGTTCTGTTTTCCCTTGCCTTGCCTGGACCAAGCCTTAAATAAAGATAGTTTCTGTTAAGAAAGCTGTCTGTTGCATTTTGAACCAACCTTCTCTGTGTTCTGTGAATGTGTGTGTGCAGGTGTGTGTTTCGGAAAAAAAAAAAAGAGGTGAAAAACCTAAGAGGTACGACGCTGGAAGAACGGATGTACGCAAAAGAACACAGCTTACACCTTGGGATCGAGCAATCGTAATTATGATTCCAGAAAACAATCAGTCAATGTTATGTTATTATGCTAGATGCAACATAACTGCAAATCTAACTTTAATAGAGTTCTATTTGTCATCCATCACCATGGCAACAAGTAGACTTTGAAGATGAAATAATAAGTGGATAAGCCATGCTGTTCCAATCAGCAACAGAGATCAATACTTCATTATTGCCTCTGTTGGTGGAAATTGTTTAGGTACAGCATGGTAGATCATTTCAATCGAAGAAAATGAGAACACAATAAAGTAATACAGAAAAACTTCAAAAATGACAATAATAACCTGGATGTATTTTAGCATCTTACTTGGCATTAAAGATGGATTACATGCATCATGAAAAATCACAGAGGAGAAGGTTATTTTTATAACTTAAGGGAAGATACCACGCTTTGATCTTATATATTTACATTAACTTGGGTTTTGGTCTTTTTGGGACCGGACACAGACTTTTTGACTCTCCTCTGTAGCACTTCAAATGTCTAGTCTAGATTGATGGAATCATTCTTCACTAATTAGAATAATCTGGTTGGTTTTATTAGGTCAGAAGAACACTACATGCCTTAAAGCACCGTGGCAATTGTTTGGTGTAGGATGAAAATGGTGCTACAGCATACAATGATATTCAAGACAATTTTCCAACTCTGTAGCAAGAGTTTGTCGAAGGTCCTTTCCATGGACACAACAAGTTCTATTTCATTTTTGGTGTGAAAAAGACCTTGATTCAACATCATCTAACACATTTGGAAGGAAGCAGAATGCCAGTTGAAAGCCAGGTCTATCAGGCCAGGATCAGGTGAAAATCCTGGGCAGCTTTTTAAGATATTCAACACATCAAACATGGGTTTGATGTTTAAGTGTCCGCAGACGTTGTGTACTATAGAAGTGGCTTTTCTTTTAGTAAGACATGGTCACAAATTTTTGTGGTACAGGTAAAAACCTATTGAGAGTCATGGAAATATTGCATATTTCCTTTGTTTTCTACGGTGGCCCTGAAGTGCAACACACCAAAGCATTTCACAAAACACTTCAGCATTTCAGAAAACACAACAGCATTTCAGAAAACACAACAGCATTTCAGAAAACACAACAGCATTTTAAAAAAACACTACAGCATTTCACAAAACATCACAGCATTTCACAAAACACCACTGCATTTGCAGCAGTCGCTGCTTTATTTATGTCTGTATGACGTAGTTGTGAGTGTGGACGGAGCAGCTACAGGTTAGTTTAGCCTGATCGATCCGATTCCATTCAGAAAACACGCATTTTAAAAGGTTTTTCGCCTGCCGTCTTGTCTGCAGACTTGTCAAAGCATTAATTCATGGTTTTTACTAACCGGTATCAGTATGTATTTAGTTACTTCGGCATCCTTTTGAAACGTGTATTACAATTAAATCACCGTAAAATATGTTCATTTTGTTGTAGTTGGTATCTCCCATAGGATTTACATGGAGATACGCCCCGCCCCCTCTCCAGTAAACACAGCTGACAGCGACGGTGAAACTCGAGCGATTAGAGCGATGCGATAAAACCATGAATTAATGCTTTATTAATTCATGGTTTTGAAGGGGCTTATCTCCATGTAAATACTATGGTAGACTACCCAATATTCGCATCGCTCTAATCGCTCGAGATTCACCACGGCTGTCAGCTGTGTTTACTCCTGTCATTCAAACAAGACGCGCTGGAGAGGGGGCGGGGCGTATCTCCATGTAAATCCTATGGGAGATACCAACGACAACAAATATTTGGCTGTGATTTAATTGTAATACACGTTTCAAAATGATGCCGAAGTAACAACATACTGATACCAGTTAGTAAAAACCATGAATTAATGCTTTGATAAGTCTGCAGACAAGACGGCAGGCGAAAAACCTTTTAAAATGCGTGTTTTCTGAATGGGCTAAACTAACCTGTAGCTGCTCCGTCCACACTCACAAGAACGTCATACAGACATAAATAAAGCAGCGACTGTATTCGCCATTACATAGACAGTCTGTGGTTTGTACATGTTTAACTTTTGTCCAGTTTCTGAACAGATATGAGGAGCTGTGAGCTCTGAGTGTGTGCTAACAGCTAACGGCTGATGTGTTGGGACATGTTGCGCTGTCGGGTGCTGACCAATCACGAAGCGTAATTTCTTGACTGGCAGCAAAAACAACCAATCACAGCAGTGCTCCTCTGGCTGGCTCTGTCCAATCACAAACAAGAAGTGTTCTCCCTAAAGGAATACCCTTTCCGTCCAATGTGAAATGCTGTGGTGTTTTCTGAAATGCTGTGGTGTTTTGTGAAATGCTGTGGTGTTTTGTGAAATGCTGTGGTGTTTTGTGAAATGCTGTGGTGTTTTCTGAAATGCTATAGTGTTTTGTGAAATGCTGTAGTGTTTTCTGAAATGCTGTAGTGTTTTGTGAAATGCTGTGGTGTTTTCTGAAATGCTGTAGTGTTTTGTGAAATGCTGTGGCGTCTTGCACTTCAGGGCCACAGTAGCTTTCACTAAGTTAAATCCACATGTTCCCTTCTGTGTACTGTTTCTAATCGATAACTACATTTCCATAGGACAGTAATGGCTTTACCTTGATACTTTGTGATTTTTACAATTGCTGTTCCTAACTCTAACTGGACGAACTGCAAGAACACCAGAGAAAACACAACCTAACCATCAATTTGCAATCTTCAGTGCAGTGTAGGGGTGTAACGGTATCCGTATTCGTCCCGTACCGTTACGGTTCGGACGTCACGGTTCGGTGCATGCAGTCACACGACGAATACGCCTTTTTTTTATGAGTGGGAAAAAAGTCTGTCATTCAGGGCAGTATCCACTACACCAGGGGTCTCCAACACGTCGATCGCGAGCTACCGGTAGCTCGCGGTCAGCTTTTCAGTAGCTCGCTGCTCGATTATCGATTATAGCGTAGTAACGTTGCTTCTTGATTTTTCGGCCGCAGCTGGACAATAACGTTTTCTTATTTTAGAATTTTTTCTGTCACACGAATATAAAATTGGTCGGTGACGCAGAGATCAAGGAACAGATGTGACAGCGGCACAGCGACACCACACATGGAGCAGTCTGCTTTATCCACCAACACCAGCAACACCAGTCCAGAACCAACAGCAGAATGACCCGCTCTGAATCAGTCCGCGTCGCTGCGGCTCAGAGACACACAGCAGGGATTTGTGTTTTTGAAAAACACTCGTTATCGTCATGTCAGGTTTTTGGTGGATTTAATCAAGTCTTGGATTGCAGAGTATGAATGTCCTCTTGCTATTTTCAGTTGATAAATACGTGTGTAAAGTTTGTGAAGGCAGGAGGAAAGCTTCCGCGATCACCGTCTCCTCTGTTCCTCCAAACCCCGCCCCCTCCTGAAAAATAACTACTAATAAGAGTGACAGGCTGATAGTAACCTGATAGAAACGTTATTATTCACTTAATCACTGATTGAGATATGATGAAGCTAACTTAATCTCATACATTCATGGGATTTATGCAACAGTAAGACAGAGAATGTAAGTGTGCACCCACATGCACTATTTTTGTTTTTATAATGCTGTATACTCCTGTTGTCTGCTGTGTTCAGACTCAAGTCATGTGTGATGCCACATTCAGGACATTCAGTGTTTTTTTAACAGAAGACCATTGCTAGAAGCTGCAGCTAGACTGCAGAAGCATTCATTTTTTGTTTTTGAGGATGGAACAATTTCACACACAGATATAGGGAGGCTAGACCTATACAATTGATTTATTATGGTTTATAATTTAATGTCAAGACGAAGAAGAAGAAAAAGATGGCTGCACTGTTCAGTGTCAATCCTGTGGAGATGGAGGTTATAAATCTCCAAAATCATGTTCAGCTTAAGTCTCAGCAAAACTCACAACATTTCTGGAGCCTTGTAGACCCAGAAAACTATAAGAACATCACCAAGCAGCACTGAAAATGTCTGCTTTATTTGGCTCTACAGACCTTTGTGAAGCAGCTTTTTCTGACATGAATGTCATGAAATCTACATGAAATTGGACCTTGATGTGAAGTTAAGATTTTTGATAAGCTTTAGGTATTGCATTTCACACGTGCACAAAAGTAGCTTAATTCAACTGATGAGTGCTATGTGAATACATGTAAGCGATGCGATGCAAGTAGCTCTTGGCCACTTTCATTTTTTCAAAGTAGCTCTCAGATGGAGAAAGGTTGGAGACCCCTGCACTACACTATATATAATCCAGGGGGCGGTATTTCGCCTAAAAGCTGTTTGCCAGCCGACTACAAGAAGAAGAAAAGTTAGTATTGCGTGTTCAGATAACACACAGGAGCTAGAAGAACCACCTGCTTCTTTTAAATCAGCTGTGTGGGAACATTTTTGGTTCCCTGTGGACTACAATAACGATGGAGTGCGAGTGGTGGATCGGACGAGGACGGTGTGTGCGGTATGCTAATGGTAACACATGCCAAACATGCTAAATCATATCAGAAGGCATCACCCAGATTTGCCAATCACCGGAGCCCGGCAAAAGACAACAGCAGTTCAACAGCTTATCCCCGCTGTTTTTAAGAAGCCAATAGACATGAAAGCCGAGAGACCAAAATAAATAAAGGAAACTATTGGCATATATATTTGAACGGCTATGCTGCGCCCTTATGCAATAGTAGAGGACCCCGGCTTTTAATGATTGTGATTGAAAGTGAATGAAACACTATTTTATTATTTATTTTGTAATATTTTCAAGACATTCTTTTTAGTTTTACAGCTTATTGAACCTTTTTGTTTGACATCAGCCATTATACTGTAGATAATATCGCCATCTGAGTGTGTGTGGTACTGTTTGTGGTTTGTTTTGAACTGTAATACAGTTAATTTTTCTAAATGTTAGAGTTCCTTATTTTTAAACTGAAACTTGCACTACTGTTCAAAATAAATAACAACAAACCTGTAATTATGCATTTGGGACCTTTTTTTTGCTTTTTCTTGTTGTACCGAACCCGTACCGAACCGTGACCCCCAAACCGAGGTACGTACCGAACCGTGAATTCTGTGAACCGTTACACCCCTAGTGCAGTGTGAGCCTAACTTACCAGAGTTGGGTTGTCCATGTTTGCCAGGCCGAGCTGACTCCCAGCCGTCCACAGACTGAACCTCCAACAGGTAGGAGCTTTTGGTCTCGCGGTCAAACACAGTCTGAGAGTAGATGAATCCCAGCTCGGGGTCAATACGGAAGTACTGGTGGTCTCCACTGCGGTCCTCCAGCAGGGAGTAGGAGATCTGTGGGAAGGGTAGGGGGAATGAGGAAGACACAGTTAAATATACTAAGAGGCACTGACCTGTTACTGAATGAAAAAGCAACATTACAACTCTAAAGACAGTATGAGTGTGTGTGTGTGTGTGTGTGTGTTTTTTTGTGTTTTTACCTTGCCATTGAGACCCAAGTCGAGGTCAGTGGCTGAGACCTGGAAAACCAAGGTTCCTGATTCTGCCCCTTCAGTGACCGAAGCCTCGTAGATGGAGGAAGTGAAAAATGGGACGTTGTCATTTACATCTAGAGAAGCAAAGAGGATAGAAAGAAAGAGTGCGTTTATGAACACAACAAACGCTATACCAATCAATTAGTTGTGTTGTATGTCTTGTGAATTTGATGGAAACATCATAAATGATTCATAGGGTTTTTTGGTAGGTTGCCTGAAGCACCAGGTGATAACCTCCAACCAAGCAGCATCCTAGCAGATCCCAATTATCACATGAGCACAATCAATGACATGTATTATGTTCTAGTTCCCTGCATTATATTTACTCTGTTTAGCCACATTTGACACTTGTGCATATCTTTTAAGGGTTATTTCAGTTCAAAAAGTGTCTTTTGCCGACTGTTATTGCCTTTGTGAATACAACACTCACTTGCCGCACAATGCACGTCGGCCTTTGGACCAGTTTCTGGGTAAAATCAATTCCAAACAGCCTTTTTCTCTCGCTGTACTGCATTGACTTCCATTGCAATTTAGCACTTTCCATTGCAAATTCAATTGACTTTCCTGTTAATTACATTTAAAGCCCATCAAGCTTGGGATCTCTCCCACATTTATGATCTTTTGACCCTGTATTATGTAACAAGACTCTTCAGAGATCCGACTGAACACTTTTAGAAGTTCCTGCTTAAATCAAAAGGAAATTGTACTTCTATGGTTTTAGCTTCAATACCAAAAAAACATCCTTCATGTGAATATTAATTTAGAACTGCAGAGAAAAACACATTTCCTAATATTAATTATTTATATGAACTTACGTTACATTTTTTTATTGGATTTTAGTTTATTCACATGTTGCCCTTTATAACTATTGTTTGAATATATTTTCTTCTTTAGCTCACTTAGATTGTAAACAAAAAGGTAACCTTTGTAATACTTTTCCTGAGTTGTGAATTAACAACTCGAGTATTGCAAACCGCTGAGCAGTGTTTTGGTTTCTAAACGTTTTTCAGAATCTTTTGATCAGCTACTCAAACATAATTTACTGGATCAATCTTTGTTTCATCGGTACTTGACACCTCCACATCATGCAGAGATGTTTCTATTCTTACTTAGTCAATTATGTTCTGATTACATTTCCTTTGAAATCATTTTAATTTCCTTTTCTTAAGCCTTCTTAAAGTTGACTACGTTGACAGTAAATACATTTAAAGAAAAATAAAGGTATCAAATATAAAGGTTCTTATTGTTGGTGAATATTGGCAGCTTTAGGGTTCTCTATGATATTGCCAATCAGCATCCAGGACTGTGTTTGATTTGGAGATTCTAAGCCTGGAGCTGTTGATAGAGTGAAATCAATATCCAATACAAAAATAAAAAAACGATCAGTATTAGCACCATGGTGGCTCATTTTTGTAAATCCACTTATTAAAAAGTATCTCTGAAAACTGACCTATTGACTTTTGATTTTCCAAGCCCTGTTGGGATACCCTGTTTCCAGAACCGAGATGTCAAAGTGGGTAGAACATGATCACTCACACGTATATAAGATAGTGCAACATTAGCCAGGCATAAAAGTAACAACATTTATTATTTACGTTACTATTAATGACAACCTGTTTGTTATCATTGTGGTAGCAAAAAGATCCTACTGTACTAACTGCATTTATGGTGAATCATTTATATCCCACATATATGCTAGGTTCAAAGGGAACTTCATATCATTTGTTATCGCATTCTACAATACAATAACACAAATTCCTTTGAGTTTTTTTGCTGATTGTTACTGATTATACAGAATGTATTCAATGGCTAGTCTTACATTATCCCTGTAATACAAAAAATGTTGTTTATTGACTTTTTCAATCCTTTATTTACAGTGCTATGTTGCCATTCATTGTCAATACAACTGAAAAACCAATACATTTATGGGGAAATGCATCATGGGACGTTACTGGTGAGACTGTCAGACAGTGAATTTAAAGTGGCTTCTGCCATTATGAAGTAGTATAAAACACCAATGTTCCACTCCAGAGGCCTGTAAGACGAGGCCGGATTTTCGCTTAGCGAGCTAACTTCAGGGAAAACTCTGGGTTTCTGGTCCTACGGCGCTGGTTCACTTCTTACCGGGCTAGATCTCCATGGTAATTTATGCTGAGCGGCTAACCTGGTCCGGAGCAGGTTAGGTTGCAGGCTAAGAGATCAACTCAGTGAAAGCACCGCCTGCTGACCAATCAGAGCTCAGTGTGCGGAGTTTAAAGCTATCAAGTCATATTACAGGAGAAAGGAAATACAGTTTAAACTGCCGTTGCAGGAAAGACGGCCGGCAAAAATCACCGACTGTGTGAACGTGAAAATTAATAGAATATCACCTCCCATCTTCAGAGCAATCTGACTAATATAACATTAGCGTTAAGAAAGCTTACTTAAATATCTGCCACAACACAAGTAACCGGATCAAAGTAACATTACGTACAGTCCGCGGCACTGTGAGTGCAGACGTCGATGTGTCCCATTATCATTCATATCACATCATAATGTATCATATATTTCCTTATCTGAGTCAGCTTCTTGAGCCGTATCTGGCTGTGCAACACTTACAGTGTCACGCAGGCCTACTGTATGCAGAAGTATTATTTTAAGCAACACATTAAGTTGACGAAACACTCGAGTCAAATGTAATTAAAGTCAGATCCACTCGTGTCTTAGACGGGGCACTGATATCATAAACCTGTTAATGTACACATTCAAACCCTTTTTTTGCTGTATTCACCATGCAGGTGCAACTATGTTGCTTTTATCCTGGATAAAGTGTTTAAGTCATGGATGTTTAAAGTTTAACTTCTTCATATGTCTAATATTATAGTTCACTTTTCATTCAGGAAGTATGACGCTGCGCTGTCAGTGCGCTTCTCCATGTTTGTGATTGGTCGAATGCTCCAAATACCACCCCTTCATG
This sequence comes from Dissostichus eleginoides, assembly GCA_031216635.1. Lineage (NCBI taxonomy): Eukaryota > Metazoa > Chordata > Actinopteri > Perciformes > Nototheniidae > Dissostichus > Dissostichus eleginoides. Next base: position 7,504,506 of record CM062264.1, read on the forward strand.
TGAACGCGCACCTAACTAGATAGGGTAAAGCTGACTTGAGTTAACGAGTTGATAACCAGCGTCGTAGGACCGCTTAGCGAGAGCGCGTTTGTTTTGGATTAGGTAAACCGGGTAACTCAAACATATCCAGGTTATGTCGAACCGGCTTCGTCGTACCGTAACAATGTTTTGTCACTGTAATGCTATTGTCTTCATTGTAATGCATTTTTTATTTTGTATCTTCCCAGTTCTCTGTGGTGAGAGCAGTAGCCATCTTTGTTTGTACATCATTTTAATTTTTGGAGTTCTTATTGTATTGTTGTTATTTTAAGGAAAAGTATGTTGTTATTGTTGTTGCTTTGTCTTGGAAAAAGCTGTGACGTAAAGGGTGGCTTGAGGTCGCTCCTCTCAGGCTCTGGTCAGCCGAAAAGCAAACAGTTTTTTAAGTGATTTACAACTGCTCCTAACACTAGGATGGGTCAAATGCAGAGAAACCATTTCATTACATAGTACCTGTGTGTAATGACAATAAAAGTGCAAAATAAAAAATAAAAAAAGTTGAACGAACTGTGAACCAAAGTAGCCCCAGCACAGAACTAAGACAGAACTCATTTAATCGGAAAAAGGGTAAAACAGGCATTGGGCAATTAATAATGACACAAAATGTGCTTTTTCCCTGAACAACTATTGGAGAGAAGCGAGGCTGTTACATTATTCAGAGGGATAAAACTGAGTGTTCCAATTACCATCGAGACGACAAAATGTGAACTTTAAAGTTGCCTGAAAAGCAGAAGCCACATTCCAACAAAGTTGATGTTGGGCCAAACACTTAATAGAAATGAATAGAGCAATACATTAGCTCTAATGCTGCTCCATGTACCATTTCTCCCTTCCACTGAGCAAATGTCTTAATCTATGATTTAAAATGGGAACTTAAATCCATTACAGACCTCCCTCCCTTCCTCTGCAATGCCTCTGGAGGAGTCAGAGAGCTTTCTTATTAAGACTGATAAGCGAGAGGAGGAGCAAATGAAAAGAGGAGAAGGGAAGTTAGACGAGAGACAGAGAGGCAAGAGAAGGGAGAGGGTCTGTGTGAATTAATTATTTCTCACTGGATTAAGACCGAATTGACGGAATAGGGTATGCCTGCTTGTGTGTGTGTGTGTGTGTGTGTGTGTGTGTGTGTGTGTGTGTGTGTGTGTGTGTGTGTGTGTGTGTGTGTGTGTGTGTGTGTGTGTGTGTGTGTGTGTGTGTGTGTGTGTGTGTGTGTGTGTGTGTGTGTGTGTGTGTGTGTGTGTGCGTGAGTGAATGCATACAAGTTGAAAGAGGATTAAATGCATGGGAGTCTGGGGCATGTGGGGTAGGCAGAGTTATTTTTAGGAGCAAGGTTAGGGAATAGCAAATACCACCAAATTTAGCAGTGATGACGGCAATTTAGGCAAAGAGCTACCATGGGCTGAGTATTAAAGGTCTCCTATTATGCTATTTTTAGGTATATATTATGGGTCTCAGATATATATATAAAAATATATAAAAAACATGTCTATGATGTTTTTTGCTTAAAATACCAGACAGATCATGCATTTTAGACATCCCTCATATCCCTATTCCAGGCCTGTTAGAGAAACGCTGATTCTGGGTCCTTAGTTTGAAAAAAAAAAAGAAGAGGAGGGGGAGCTAATGCCTGCTCAGAATTCTACCGCAGATACAGCTAAATGCTGCCGTGATTAAACGCCATATCATGTTCCAAATCACATCAAGGATTATTTCTGAAACAGTATTGAGCTCAAATGATTCTTCTCTCGCGGGTTAACCACAAGGTGAATACCTTTTATTATTTCCTGCTTTTATATACATACTCTCTCCAGTACAGCGTTAGCTCTGAGCGTTAGCGATGCTTGCTAATGTAAACACCGACCATATTACGTCCAAAACAGTAGGGCATTGTTTCTGATAGCAAGGTTTCTGATAGTGCCGTGGGTCCACATTTCCGATATTACTTAATATCGGACGCAAATCTGGATCAGCTCCGTTGTACCCCCGTTTTTTGAGATTTGGGTACGAGGACAAGAGAGAGGGTTTTATTTTCTGACATTTTGTGAGTTCACTGACACATCGGGGACACATATTTATGTATAAAAGACATAAAAAAGTGCATTTTGCATGATAGGTCCCCTTTAAGTCAAATAGAGTAACACAAAACTAAAGTAATCATACTTAGAAGTACCATAATATAACGACAAACATGATAGAGCCATGGTGAAAGCATTCGTGTTTAGCCAAAGATGAGAGATAAAGAGTTTGAATGAGCGACTAGACCTCTTGTGCAGAGGAGGGGGGGCAGTGGGATTAAACATATATGTTTAAATCTTGGACTCAGCTCACTTCTAACAGATGGTGACCTCTGCAGATAATTTGGATTTGTGTGGCTCTGGAATCAAAGATTTGAATGAATCCAATGGAAAATTAGATTGCAAGTGAGAGAGTGCCATGATGCTGTTGACCCTTCAGATCGCTCTCCATGGCCTCAGTTGTAGAACCGGAGCAGTTTAAATCGAGCTAAAACAGTGACACTGAATAATAACACAATGCACAACGAAAATCATAGGTGTAATGTAAAGGGGTGAAATGCTGGTCCGAAATCACAGTTACATACAGTTAATGACAGGAGAATCAGCATTAGATTATAGCTCAACCATCAACAACAAAAAATCATCAAACACCCAAGTTTGTCCTTCTTTCCTGTTATAGTCATACAGTAGCTAGTTGCTAGTTGGTTGCTGCAGTGTGCAATTGGATATATCCGATCAACCACGTTTTGTCTTTCACAAGAACATATTCCCTAACAAAAGTTATCTTTCTCTATAATTTCTATGTCCACAATAACTGGGTGTCTTTGTATGATGTTTGTGTTTCTTCATAACACTGTCTTCTTTTTCACCTAAACTCAACATTTACGAGAGGATATCATCTACTTGTTTTGATTACAGCAGTATTTTGCCTCAGTGAACCTTTTAATCTCAGATGTCATTCTACATTTCTCAATGGCAAGTGCTTATTAAGCAATGGTGCTATATTTTATGTTTTAATGGAAAAGCATTTCTTTTAAAAACGTATCATGTGTGAAAACTTGAACCCACAAAATGCAAAACTCTTACACAGAACACAACGATGTTAGGAGATATTTCAATGGAAGATGGGATAATAATACATAATTGAAATAATCTAATAGAGCAATTACAATGTAAAAAGTCTCACCTGTGACATTGATATAGACCGTGGTGAAGGCCGCCAGCGGAACAGCAGCCACGTTCTGGGCCCGGACTCGCAGCATGAAGTGTCTGGTGGTCTCATAGTCCAGGGGCTCTGCAACCAGGATGGAGGCCGAACCGTCCTCTCTGTTGGGGGTCAGGTAGAAGCGAACTGGCATGTTGGTTTCTGGGACCATGCCGTCCTCCAAGTTATACGTCACCCTTGGATCCCCAAGAGGGGAGGTGGCTTTGATGGTCTGTTGGATACAAAGAAGAGGATTAAAGGTACATTTTCAATATGATAAGGTGTCTCAATCATTTAGGATGAAATAACACCTGGACTTCCAGAAATGGTCTAGAGTCAGTACTGGCAGCATTGTTTGGCAAGCTACTTGGAAATGATAGTGAGTTCGGCTACCATTTACTTTATATTAAAAGACACTTCACTACATTAAAGCTGATCCCAGGGAAATATAGCATGCTAAGCTACAACAATGAGTTTAACTAAATGCATTATTTGTATAACAACAAGTCTATAATACAAATGTATTATATAAAAAATATTAAATAATATTAAATTAAAATATCATTATTACAAATAATAATCATAATAATACACCACTGTATATATGATCATTACAGTGTTTCCCACAGATCTGAAATATACTTGGGGGGGGTGGTGGTAGCGGGGGGGGGGGGTGCGAGGTAGCAGACCCTTCACGCGATGGCAGAGCGAACAGGTACAGTACAGCCAGGGCCAGACCGAGACAATAAGTCAGGCCGGAAATTATACACTCAGTCAGGCCACTACCAGTTTTTTTTGTGCCATTTTGCTGGATTTATTTGTCAATATTTACAGCGTTGCTGCCCATAGTGATAGCCCTGCTATAGTTTAAATCTACTACCCACAAATAAACATATGGACATGGGTTACTATTTAAAAAAAATGGTAAATGTATTTAGGAACCTATCCTTTAAGTGGGGGTGGACCTCAAATCCTCTAGGGCAGTCGTTCTCAACCTTTTTACACCAAGTACCCCCTTAGAAAATAGTTGTCTCTCCAAGTACCACCATATGACCAATGTTAAAATACAGTCTATGCACAGTTCATGCAGGACTTGGAGGCAAATGTATTCATAATAACATTATTTATTGTCAGCCACAGCTACATGTACAAAGGGCAGTCTCTCTCTCTCTCTCACTCATCACTCACTCACTCATGACAAGTGAGAATATAAAGAACAAAATAATAACTTATTCTCACACAACAAATGACAACTGTACATACATGTACCAAATACCAAAGTGTGAATGTCCTATTGGGAATTCAGTTCCACAATAATAATGAAAGCCTCCAGGAGCAGATGCCTAAGGGCTAATAGCTATCTTCAGTCTGCTGATGTTTGCTATTGCCATTTCTGTGGTGGCAAAGTAAAAAAGAAAAGAAAAAAGATAAGAATTAAGGACAAGTGTGTGCTTTTTCAGCTTTTGACCTCGGTCACAGCCTTCTCTCCATTCTTTGTGCAAATGCCTTCTTCCTGAGTCACTTCTCTCCTCCATCAGAGCGTTGTGACTGTGCATATCACTTTTGCGTTGCTAGCAGAGCCTGCGCTTGGGCTCGGTTGATGACTGTCCTCCTCCTCATTCACTTGTTCACTTTCGCTGGTAATATTCTCCTCTGTACCTCTCTCACAACATCATTCAGCTTTCTTCTTTCTTTAGCTTGCTTGCAACGTTCGCTAATCGTTCGCGGGTAGTATGGTCGTCATTAGCAACGCCAGAAAAAAAAAAAAAAAAAGTTCGTTTCTAAATCTAAAAACAACAATAGCCTATAAGAACTTATTTAAACCACAGTTTCAATTATCTCAAGCTTATTTTCATTCGTTGTAGTATATTGATAGTATGATTTATTTTTTAATTAATGTTATTCAATCAAGCCTCAAACTGATGGCACTTGTCCCTATAGCCTGTTTTAAATTGAAGTTGTCTGAGGTCCTTACCACCAGCTGCTCTTGCAGTAATAAGTAGTGTACCTTTCTGTCCCAAATGTGCACAATGTAGTGACTGCTTTTCGTCTTTTTGTTTACTTAGTTGTGTTCTCTGTATTTTATATGTCTGTGTTATGTGTAAGAACGTGTAACGTTGCTGTCTTCTTGGCCAGGTCAGCATTGTAAATGAGATTTGGTCTCAATGTTTTCATCTGGTTAAATAAAGGTTAAATAAAATGTAAAAATGTTTTAAAAAAAAAAAAAGAAGTATGTCAGATTCCTCCGCGTACCACTAGCGGGAGCTGGCGTACCACCAGTGGTACGCATACCACAGGTTGAGAACCACTAGGGGGTTCGGGGGCATGCTCCCCTGGTAAGATTTTTTATTTTATTTTGGAGTTAAATGCATCAATCTGGTGCATTTTGAGGGGAAAATAAAGAGACTAGATCTATGGAAACACCTATATGAAACAGAACTGTATTACATTTAAAATCATGGCCATAACCAATATAAAAAAACACTGAAACTTGTTTATTTATTTATTTTTGTTTCATTTATAGTTGTGAGTGTGTCTGTGCTCCTGAATCAGCCTCTCCTGTCTCCCTCCTCTCCCCCCTCTCCCCCCTGCTCCTCTTTGAGGCAGCAGCAAAGACTAGTTTTAGCTCTCAACAAGTTTTAAAAGTTTATCTTACCTTTTTTCACCTAGTTAACATTTTTTATTTTTTTATTCATGCATATTTGACTAATCACTCCCCCCTCAAATGGAAATATGTGTTTACATAAATGGTGGTCCAAACCGTTTGAGACCCACTGAGAATTTAGACAAAGTTAACTATCTAAACAATCAGAGAGTCCTATTATCATATTTCAATGCACACATTCATACATTGTCCCTCACATATTTATACATTTTGCTCTCGTGCACATTCATTCAATGTTTACATTTAATATTATAAATAATATATGCATGTCTGAAGACAATATATGTAAGCAAGAGAAGAATGTATTTATGTGTGAGAGAAAGTATAGTGGAAACGGAAGGAGTATGGTTGAAACGGAAGGCAGGTCATTATCGCGCTTTGATTGGCTCAGAAGGTCGAGCGGGGCGGGCTCATGTTCAGAACTTCGGATTCAAATCAACATGATGGAGGGAGATGAATCCGTGTATCTACGGACCATTTGTTTTTCTTTATTAAAAACGGAAGAGTGTCTGAGAGGCGTTTTTGGTTTTTGTTTTTTACCTTACTAAATGGTCTGATGGTCATTGGAGCGAGGGGGGGGGGCGAAACTCACGGAAGTGATTTCAAAACAAAAGCACTCGTTTGCTTGGAACTGTGATAATATTATAAACAAGGGGAAACGAGGTGAATTTAGCGATCACAACGAAAACGGCCAAGACACATATTGAGCCCAGAAAATGAATGTTATTAAGGGCTGTAAATATAATAAGTCTATGTCTAAAATGGACAACATTGTTAGGAGATTTAAACTACAGCGATTCTCCACTGCATCAACTCAGCCGTCTCTCGACTTTTTTTTTTCAAATCAGCAGCTCTTCATTTTTTTCCCTGCTATATTTGACGAGTGATACAAATATTTTTTAGCGCAAATTCTTAATAAAACTGACACTGTTGGACTCGGTACTAATTTGACTGCTACTAACAATACATTTAAGTACTTTTTCTGTGTATTGTTTCCCCTCCTGAGAACAAAATCAAGCCACTTCTGCTAAGTTTGATGAGGGAATTCTTTTTTGTTGCCATTAGTTCTTCGTGAGATTGATCCTGTTCAGTACTAGTGAAACTACCCCCACAAGTACTATGAAGTACTTTTACTGTGTACTTACTTTATAAACTCTGAATCTTGTGGTGCTTGAAGAAATACAGACTGGTTAAGCTGGCCAGGTTATATATATGCCTTTTTTGGAGCCCTTTTTTGCAATATTTATTAAAATGTCACTAGTTATTTAAACAAACCACTATCTGAGGATAATACAAGCAACCATAAAACGCCCTTTATCTAGAGAGCCATTGAAGCCCATGAAGAATTTATCCTTCCACAAATCTTTTCATCTGCTGTAATAATAAAGTTGCCACGTGTTTTCAAATTCAAGTTAAGGCACTATCTGTGCAGAACATTACAAATATTCTTCATTTGCAGTATTTTATTTTAAAAGTGTTCAGAAAGACTGCATCAATGATATGCTATATATATATAATATATAAAAGTACTTCAGTAGGCCTACTGATCAATCTCTCGAATAACTAATGGAAACAAAAAAGAATTCCCTCATCAAACTTAGCAGAAGTGGCTTGATTTTGTTCTCAGCAGGGGACTTTGACGGAGTATTTCTCAAAAAATACACAGTAAAAGTACTTCAATGTATTGTTAGTAGCAGTCAAACTAGTACCGAGTCCAACAGTGATACAAATATTTGTATCGATCATCAAATATAGCAGGGAAAAAAATGAAGAGCAGCTGATTTGAAAAAACAAACTCGAGAGACGGCGGAGTTGACCGCAGTGCAGAATCGCTGTTATTATCACCGTTCCAAGCAAACGAGTGCTTTTGTTTTGAAATCACTTCCGCGAGTTTCGTGGAAGTGTCTGTTTTCCCTTTAGAAGAGAAACAGAGGATTTGATGTCAGTGTCATAGTGCTTTTGTCTGTGTATGCTGTGGAGTCCCTTAGCAGTCCTTAGCTTTTTATTCACGGTGCAGGAGGGTCGTTTCTTGATTGTAACCCTTGATTTGTGATTACAAGTCAATGCATAACCTCTACCATCTCCTGAGAGTTTTGCAAATCTAGGATTGCCATCTGGACACAACAAGCAAAACCAATTCCTGGGAAATGTAGCTTGTGAGGATGCTACCTCACATATACACATATACTGTATAGATATATTTTCCTTACTTTAGGTTTAAATTGAGTCCCCAAGGCCAGTCTTTTGAATTTGACAGGATTTTGAATGTGTCAAATTCCCAATTCTAAGGCAAAGAAATCAAAAAATTGAATTACAGCTATGATTGTGACACTATAACCACCAGGGTTTTCCAACATGTAAACTTTGCCTGCTATTATAATGCATTGGGGTACAAAGTGGTGGAACAAGTACTCTACTCGACTTCATTTCAAGTAAAAGTCCTGCATTGAAATGTTACTTAAGTAGAAGTAAAGGAGTATTACCAGTTATATGTACTTATTTATCAGTAGTAAAAGTACTTGCTATGCAGAATGGCACTTTTCACAGTATCATACTATTAAATAATATAATGTATTCCTATGTTTTACACCAGCTAATACATGTAAGGGCATTTTAGTTTGTGTGGAGTTAAAAGTACAATATTTGGCTCTCAAAGAGTAAAAGTATAAAGAAGCATAAAATGGAAATACTTAAGTAAAGTATGTCAAAATGGTACTTAAGTACAATACTTGAGGAAAATGTACTTAGTTAGATCACCATTGGTTCTGAAACCTCCCCACTATCAGACTCTCATTTACTCAATGCTTTCAGCAAGTCTATTGCCTGATGTACATCAATCTCTTAAACTTGCCATACTAAAGGTTAGCTTATGACCCAGATTTATAAAGACAGTAGTTGACTAAGTTATTGCGACATAAAACATTTAGGAGCATAATTGATGGTGAGAATATGCCTTCTCTATAGGGGTCACATGCCTATAGATATGTATAAATGGCATTTGTATAAGTCTTGGCAACTTTTGACTAAAATGGGGTGCTACATAATAGACCTTTTGGGAAAAATCACATCCTGGGAGTCTTGAATATTTTATTGAAACAAAGTGAGAATAAAAAAGCCGCCACGGGTAAATGTTAAAAGTTGGAGGTTCTAGTGCTAAGGGGACAGCTGCTGCTGAGCTTCAAGGGAAGTGCGCATTTTAAAGAGTGGAAAATGATCTGCCCAATGGAGAAAAAAGCCTTTTTTAGCCCATGATAATGAACGCTAAAATATTAAGGCAGTAAGATTCAAACAGTTTTAGACTGACTAGACAACAGTCCGCTAAAATCCTGAGGGATCAAAGGGAAATATACTTCATTCTCCATTTTCCATTCCCAAATTAAGCAAAGGCCATTCACAGCTGATGCCAAATGCACCCCAATTAAAATCAAAAACGCCTTCTCCGACGTGCTGCTGCTTGCCTATGGGCGACCCAGCTGTATGTATTCAACCTGCAAAGCACAGCAGTTACAATAATGAGACTCCCTATCAGGGAGGCAGAATTGGCAAACATGCCTAATGACTGTATGTGCTGATTTAGGGCCATAAAAACCCAATTTTTCCAAGGTAGAGCTGATACAACCCGCTGAGAGAGGTTACATCAGTGCATATGAGCCAAATCAACAATACCATCTCCATTAATACGCTGAACTGCAGGGACCACAAACTCTCTCGCATCTTATCAGCACAGCTCACAGACACATTAACATTTTCAGATGGATACTGCTCTCCTCTGTCTTTTCATTTCCATCTCTTGGATACAAATATTCAATGGCAACTTGAAAGGGCTTAATCGCTTTTCAAGAGATTGTGAGGAATTAATGTATATCACTATGAATAATCCAATGCACTGAACAGGATACATTGTGCTAATAATGTGGGATAAAATATGAAAACAAAGAAAACTATTAAAAGAAATAAGGGGTGACTTGAGGTGATCGGTTTTTTCTGTAGCAGGGGTTGTTTAACAATTAGCTCTTTTGAAATTCCACACAATAATGTCTCTAAGTAACACTCTTTTGTTGATCAGCATTGACCAGTAGTGGAATGTAACCAAGTACATTTACTCAAGTATTGTACTTGAGTATCAGTTTGTAGGATGGCAGGTGCGAACACACTACAACGTCCCATAACACTTCCCTTTGGATAAACACGCTGCAGTTTCAAGAACGATAAAACAACACATGCGAAGCTTTTAGAAAACATTCCCAAACTTGAAGTAACGTGCAGCGTTTACTAAAAGCGCTGCATTAACGAAACGCTGTGGCTCAGTGGATAATGTGAGCTGAACTTCGAATCAGGGGGTAGCAAGTTTGAGTCCCACTGCAGTCAGCATGTCGTTGTGTCCCTGGGCAAGACACTTCACCCCAAATTGCTCCTGTGGGGATTGCCCACAGTATTGAATGTATGTAAGTCGCTTTGGATAAAAGCGTCTAACAAGTGAAAAAATACAAAGAAATACAAAAAAATATTACAAAATACAAAATGCTACAAGAAGCTCAAAAGACAACGGAAAAAAGGTGCCGGACCGGAGCGCTTGTTGATGTTAAGGGATTTTAAAGTTTGCCAACTTTCATTGTCACTGGAAACCTACCGTTTGATATTTAAAATCAAAAGTACAAAAATGTGTGTGCATAATTGCACGCTTACAGTTGTGAGTACATGAAAGCACTTTTCTCAGAAGGCTGGCTGCAGAGTGTGTACTTCAGTAGTGGAGTGCATCAGATGTGTAAGGAGGATAGTTGTTTCTTCTTGTGCTTATTTATGTGTCTATTTGTATCTACTGTGAATATACTGCATGAGTATGGATGCTTGCTGTTTATTTTGATTCATAATTTATCAACTATGATTTATCTTTTTTGAATTTGGCAAAACACATTGCTGTTCAGGAGCCAGCTGTAATTATATTTCTGTTTTATTGTCTGATTGTTAAAGTATATCGGTTTAGGTTCATTCACTTGATTAAATCATATTTTTTTATTGTGTTTAACATAACTCTACTGCATTTTTTATCTCATGTAAAGCATTTGTAATTGCCCCTTTTTATACATTACATGTTACTTGTTAGACGCTGCTATCCAAAGCGACTTCCATACTCAATACTGTGGGCAATCCCCACAGGAGCAATTTGGGGTGAAGTGTCTTGCCCAGGGACACAACGACATGCTGACGGCAGTGGGGTTTGAACCTGTGACCCCCTGATCCGAACACCTACGCACAACCCACTGCGCCACACGGCTCCTGGATACCTTTTTACTTTCATCCCTCAGATTGATCTCACCCAAGAAGACCACAAGACCATATGTTTGAAAAATTAAATAAAAACGTGTTATAATGAGTTGCAAGGAAGTTGGCTCAAAAGATGAAACCAAGATTTGGGAGATGATTTATACGATATGTTTCGTATTAAACCAGGGTAAAAGCTACACATTTGACGGGCAGGCAACACAAAGGTACACATATGTAATATGTGTTTGAAATGCACCAATATGTGTACAAAATATAAACCCCCACCCTAACGTACCACGATGGGCGTGTCTCTGACGGTGTTTTCGGGTATGACCATGCTGTAGCTGTCTTTGTCCCACTGTGGAGGCTGGTTCTTCACGTTGGTGATGGTGACAGACAACTCCACAGAACTGCTCCTGTTCCCCCCGTCTGTAGCCACAATCTCCCTGGTGATGTAGGTCCTCTGTGGCGAAAAAGTGCAAAAAGAAGAGGAGGTAAATTACTTGATTTTTAAGATTAGTGTGAAAGTGATTGCAGTTTCCTTGAAAACTGATTAGTATATCAAGATCACAATGTTTTTAGCAAGCGATCCACTTTCTATACTTCTGTCCATGGACAAACTACCGGTAGACCGTATTTGTGTAAAAACAAACACATTCCACGATAATTGCATTGGTTGAGGGGCATGGCCCACTTTGGAGCTGTAGAGTTTGTTAACCCTTAAAAGAGCAATTAGCTAAAGTCTGCACACAGAAGAAATGGTCTGCTTACTAACTAAAGAAAATAACTCAAGGTTCAAGGTTCTTTATAGAGAACCGCAGTGACGCGTCCTAAAACCCGGAAGTAAACTTCTTCCGGTTCCTTCGACAAAAATGCAATGCAATTTCTCCATAGGGTTTTGGAAAATAGCTCGAAATAAGGTCTGTGGTTGACACACAGAATACGTTTTGCTCAGCCGGATAATCTCCACATATGATTTTCGAATCATAGATCTAATCGATAGATTTATGATCGATAGATTTATGATCGATAGATTTATGATTAGAAAATTATAAGAGATGGGTAGACATGTGGAGATTATCCGACTAAACAAAACGTGATCTGTCTCTTAAATGTGTGTCAACCACAGACCTTATTTCGAGCTATTTTCCAAAATCCTATGGAGAAATTGCATTGCATTTTTGTCGAAGGAACCGGAAGAAGTTTACTTCCGGGTTTTAGGACGCGTCACTGCGGTTCTCTATTGTCAAACTAACATAGCTACAGAGTAATTATGTCGTTGAAAATCGTAGGTCACAGGCTTCTCCAACAATGCAACACAATAATACAGATAAGCAGACAATATTAAAACAATATTAAAGTATATTATATTAAAAGTAATACAAAAAAGAAAAATAGTTCTAAAAAAAGTGAGAGAGAAAAAAAAAGTGGAATAGTGCAATACGAGTCTATATACAAGTTGTTGGAATGATATATTAGATAATAGATACATGATTATTAAGTAGCAGATGAATGTTATGAAATTGTTTCAGCAGTTCAGTTGTTTAACAGTCTTATTGCCTGCGGGATGAAGCTGTCTCTGAATCTGGTTGTTCTTGTCCGGATGCTGTGGTAACGCCTGCCAGACGGCAGCAGACTGAACAGTTTGTGGCTGAGGTGATGGGGGTCTTTTATAATCGTGAGGGATTTCTTCCTGAGCCGCTGGGAGTAAAGATCCTCCATGGATGGCAGCTCCGTCCTGGTGATGTTCTCTGCAGTTTTCATCACCCTCTGTAAAGCCTTACGATTAAGGGCGGTGCAGCTGCCGTACCAGGCCGTGATGCAGCCAGTCAGGATACTCTCTATGGTGCACCTGTAGATGGTCAGGATGCTCTCTATGGTGCACCTGTAGATGGTCAGGATGCTCTCTATGGTGCACCTGTAGAAGTTGCAGAGTATCCTGGAATCCATTTTGAACCTCCTCAGCCTGCGGAGGAAGAAGAGCCGCTGTCGAGCTTTCTTGGTGATAGTGGTGGTGTGAAGAGTCCATGTCAGGTCCTCAGTGATGTGGACCCCAAGGAACCTGAAGCTGCTGACTCTCTCCACCGTAGTCCCATTGATGGCGATGGGGGCGTGTCCCTCTCCCTGCTGCTTCCTGTAATCCAAAATCAGCTCCTTGGTTTTGCTGACGTTGAGATGGAGGTTGTTATCCTGGCACCAAGATGTCAGTTTTCCAACCTCCTCCCTGTACGCCGTCTCGTTGCCGTCTGTGATCTGGCCGATGACGGTCGTGTCGTCAGCAAACTTCACGATGGTGTTGGAGCTGTGTGTGGCCACGCAGTCGTGAGTGAACAGGGAGTAGAGGAGAGGGCTGAGCACGCAGCCTTGAGGGGCACCGGTGTTAAGGATCAGGGTGGAGGATGTGATGTTTCCCACCCGCACTGCCTGGGGTCTGCCCATCAGGAAGTTCAGGATCCAGTGGGCGCTGTTGAGCCCGAGGTCTCTGAGCTTGACGGCCAGCTTGGAGGGCACAATGGTATTGAAGGCTGAACTGTAATCAATGAACAGCATTCTCACATATGTGTTCCTCTGGTCCAGGTGTGAGAGGGCAGTGTGGATGGTGTGGGCTATGGCGTCGTCTGTGGACCTGTTTGCTCTGTAGGCAAACTGCAGGGGGTCCAGAGAGTCAGGGAGGGAGGAGGTGATGAAGGTTTTGACTAACCGCTCAAAGCACTTCAACTTAACCAAGAGTCATGTACTCTCAGTGTGGGTAAATGGAATATGTTGGAGACAAACAACTACCATATTGCCACAAATGTAACTTTTTTCTTTATGGCCTTTTCTCTCCAATCCTTTCTATGAATACCACATGTATTGTACATTATAGGGTGAATTGTATTGCATCAATAATAACATTTGCATAGATTATTTTACGTTAATGCGATATAATGACATGTTACGACAGGGGTATTCAACTAAAATTCAACGAGGTCCAGTAGAGAAAATCTCCCCATGCAAAGGTCCGGAACATCAAAATGTCTAAGTTGCTTTATGAATTAGTGTGATATATATATTGAAGTAGCCTGTAGCTTTATCAACGTCTGCATGTTATCAACAACTGACTGCCAATCAAATAAAGAAAGTACAATTCGTAAACAACAATATTTATTGTCAATTAACATTGAACTATACAGATACACAGTAAATACTGTGGATATGTGGAATGTTCCTCTCTGGCTGCATTTAAAAATAAAATAGGAGAAAATAAAAAAAATAGCTTTTGAAAATATGTGCATCTTAAAAGTGCTTAATTTTAGATAAATAAAATAAAGTGTAGCAGCAGCTTGAGTTTCCCTTTTTCTTTGTTAACCGTTTCACATCATGACTTAAAAGTTTCAGCCGATTATAGAACAATATCAGTCTTTACACATCATAACAATTGAACAGTTTTAAAGTTTCTCTTTCTTTCCCTCTTATATTGCAGTCCCTCACTCACTTTTTTTTTATTCAGTGCGAGAATTGAGCTTGTCCTGCCAGTTTAAATCTGGGCTGAAATGGTGTCAGGGCCATTCTCATACACACATGCAGGTGCTCATTGGTTAGCCTCGGTTAGCCTGCCCTGGAACGATATTTAGTTTTAATTTTGATCCTGATGGACTGATCATATTGGGCTCTGAGACTGCTTATTTTTTGTGAACTCAGTTCTGACTTGAGAGGGAATGTTTGGTCAAACACTTTGTGTTTTGTCTCATAGTGGCGTTTCACATTGGCCCTTTTAATGAGCGCCACGGTCTCTGAACAAATGAGACACACTGGTTCTGTGCTCCCAGTGGGCAGGATGAACATGAATGAGTCCGTCCACTCAGGGTTAAAAGCTCTGTTCTCACTGTCCACTTTCCTCTTCTTGAAGAGCGCCATGTGTAATTATTTGTCTCTCCCTGTCTGCCGCTAACTCGCCTGTTCACTCTCCTCTCCGCTTCTCTCCCTGTATCGCTAATTATTCTCTTCACTCACTTTCCTCTCCGCCGCTCTCTCGTCTCTTCTTCTGTGTTTCTCTCCCTGTATCGCTCACTCGTCTCTTTCGCCCCCTGTCGGCAGCGGTTAAAATAGAATCGCCCCGTCAAAATTGAATTCCCCTATTAATGTATTGATTATAGGTCCGGGTCCGTATAGGTCGGCGTCTGGGTCCGGATCCGGACCGCGGTCCGCCTGTTGCCGACCCCTGTGTTACGATGTTACATGTATTTCTTTAGACACAAACTCAACTTTACTTGAGTGAGGAACACATACATTTTGAAATATTACTACTCATTCTTCTAAATCTTTTCTGTCTCTACTTCTCATACTCCCTACTCCTGTAATCTATTCTTTCTATTCTCTCTTTATCCAAAAACCTTTTCCCTCTCTGACCTCTCGAGGTTTTATTAGAGGGAAACAGGTTTGCAGAGTGGCTTATTCAGGCCGGGGAGTGTTATGACCGTATTCACAGCTTACCTCCTTACCTCTCATCAATTCCAACTAAGGCTCCAGTGGGGACCTTGCTCCCTGCGTGTGCCTCTCCACCTCTGTTTCTTACTCTCTTACTTGCTACCCTTTTCCCTCAACCTATCCTAAGGGAGTGCTTGTTCTTCCTTCTGACTGTCTGTGTCTGTGTATTCTCATGTTCCGATTAAGCCAGCCTCCCCCAAATGTTCGTGTTTTGTGTCTATATCAACGCCGGGATCCGGAGTCGAGGCTGATCCTGTCTTGCTGTGGTCCTGTGCCCTGGATCCTCTATCCTGAGTTCTGGATTAAGTCGTGGACTTCGGGTCGTGGCTGAGCCTGTCTCTGCGGTCCTGCCTGGGTCTCGTCATGCTGCTTCCCTGATGG
Organism: Dissostichus eleginoides; assembly: GCA_031216635.1. Lineage (NCBI taxonomy): Eukaryota > Metazoa > Chordata > Actinopteri > Perciformes > Nototheniidae > Dissostichus > Dissostichus eleginoides. The sequence goes on from CM062264.1 coordinate 7,520,539, forward strand.
CTCCCACAGGATTGTTTTTGACATCTTCGTGGATTCATCTTCTTATTACAGACACATGCATTTCCAACCATTCGGTCTACCTATGCTGTAAAATGTATTATCTCTTCGATTTACACACGGTATCTATTGCACGTCTGTCCGTCCTGGGAGAGGGATCCCTCCTCTGTTGCTCTCCCTGAGGTTTCTCCCATTTTCCCCTTTAAACTGTGGGTTTTTCTCCGGAAGTTTTTCCTTGTACGATGTGAGGGTCTAAGGACAGAGGGTGTCGTTTTTCTCATACTGATATTCTGCACAAACTGTGCTGTTGTATTTGCTGTACAGTGTCTTTACTGTAGGGTATTTTTTATTATATGTACAGCACTTTGGCTCGACCAAAAATCGTTTAAAAATGTGCTATATAAATAAAACTTGATTTGATTTGATTTGATATGTTACTGCATAGACGATTGATTGGACTAACACAGTCGATTGTAGAGGTGTGGATATGCGGGTCATAATGTATTTTAAGCCCCATCAGTCAACCTGCGCTGCCCCTTTAAGAGGGTTGGCAGAGTGTTGCCTGTTTGGCACTGTTTGTCTCTATAGGCTTGCCGTATTTTCCTTGTTCTAGCAAAGTCTAAGGGAGCACAACCAACCCTGCATGCCAGGTCACTTAACTTGCATCCCTGCTTCCCTCACTTGCATATTTTCCTCAACCAGGAGAAGGGAGAGGAAGCAAGGAAATGTGTTTTAAGAGCAATTGGATGTCCTTTCCTTTGAGGGTCATGTTAAGCGACTTCCGTTTGTGATGACAGCAACAGCTGATGCATCTGGATCGACTGTCAGTCGATGCAGAGAGTTTTGAGGGAGTTTGTGTTTGCAAACATGTTCGTTGATCTACTACTAATAAAAGGCACACACTTCCGTTATCGCTCCTCTGTTATCGCTCCTCGCCTTGGATGGCGCACCAGAATAACTTCCAGTTCGATCGAGGAGCGAGGAAATGACAAATAAGAGACTTGGCATGTACCCCATGCCCCCAGGAAGAGCGCTGGCCACTGACGCAAAATTGTGAAGTGGCCAAGCGGGGGTATTACACTTACAATTTAGTCCCTGACTTATATTGGGAAAGAAACGTCTCTAAACAGCGCATACTTTTTTAATCATTAGGGTATCAAAGTTGTGAAATGGGCTGGAAGCTGAATCCAGAGTTATTTCCTCTCTGCATTCATTTGACTGAGCCGAGAGAAGGAGATAAGTGGGGCTTATGGAAAACTCAAGTGCACATGCTCCATGGGTCAAGACAGGCTTTTCAATCGTAAGGCATTATGTGGTTTATGAGTGTAATCATGAATAGTTACAAATGGCTTATTATTCACTATGAAAGTTTCTCTGAATGCAGTATCGATTTGGTCCTCATAGAAAGTTCTACCTTATAGGCTTCTTCACACATTCTGACCTTTTAAAGGAGTTTCACATTAATAAGTGAAATAACTGATTTTCATCAAGTTTTTCATACACTCTGACCTGGTATCTGTTTTCAAAAGTTGTGTTGCTCTGCAGTTTTTTCAAAATCCAATATTCAACAATTATCACAACTGATATTCTCACATTGGCAAAGGCTGAAATAAACATTTAGGCAGTGCCTGCTTGTGTATATTACTTTATGCAGATGTACTCATTAGTGGAAAAGTTTTGTATCTTCAAACATGGACATGTTTTTGCGGAGCACTCTCTCTGTGCACTGGCCTCGTGCCATGTGTTGGTGTACGATGCAAGGTGTGGTGGATTACAGACATAACTTCCTTTTGGCACATGAACGTGGTGGGTTGTTACTTTTTGGGGTTAAATCATTGACTTGTTTTACACACTATATGTAGCAATTTCCTCTATTGCTTGTTCATGTTCCCCCCAAGATTGTTTTTCTGGCTAGTAGTGAAGCAAGGGGTTAGAGGGAGTGAGATGAGGAAAATATCGCCAATGTTATCTCTCCTGGTGCCAAAGAACAGGCAGTGAGGACATTAAATGTGTTCAGGCACATATGCAGGCTTCCAGCTACTGGCCAGTGGATTCCAACCCCTTTACTGTTCCCAACAAAATGCTTGTATGCTTGTTTTCCCAGCTATGTACTAGAAGAAGTAACATTGTTGTCGTTTCAATCTGAAGGTCTTAGCTAGACTTTCATCAAAATGAAGTGCTTTTGTGCTACTTGGAGTGGATTAATACACGTGATTAACCCTAAGGGCATCCAATGATCTTTTTGAAAATAAAAACCCAAAGAGATGAAGGATTACACGTGCAGTTGCCATGTCTGCAACACTGGCAACAAAGAAGAAACCCCTTTATAAAAATGGAAAGCTGTTCCAAAAAGGGTTTGGCAATATCTGTTTGTGCAGAGTACTTTTTTACCTGAGAAATGGGCTGGTTGACATACACCCAGCCCGTCAGGGGGTTGACCCCGAGGTACTCCGGCTGTTCACTGGACATAGAGTATGTGATGGCTGCGTTGGTGCCGAAGTCATCGTCATGAGCCGCCACCCGCAGGAAGCTAGTCCCGATCATTGTATCCTCACGGAGGAAGTCTATTGGAGGAGAAGAGGAGGTTTGCTTTAAGCCTTAGTGTTTCTCGGAGTGCTGTATTTGTCAGTAATTTCAGAAAACATAAGCAAATGAGGAAAACTTTGTTTGACATTCAGAAAAAAATGTACACAAAGAAAACACAACCTTGTTGAGAAACATATTCATCAATTTGACAGCAAAGAAAAAATGCAAAACACAGTAAATACAGTGGTGATGTATTTTTGTAGGCCATACTGGAAGTCCGCATCGCAAGGGCTCCCTCGACAAAAAGCCAGGCGATTGTTCCATTGGATTTCAGGATATTACTGAATAAGATCTTTGGCAAACACACGTTTATTAAGTTATGTTCAGCAGGATTATCTCCACATACTAACACCACTTTATGATTTTTGAAGCATACATACAATTGCCAAAAGCAGAAAGCTAATAAAAAATAACAAAATAACTACTGTACATAAACTGTTGTGTCACCACTGCTAAGCTAAATGCAGCTAATGCTTGGTGTGGTGACTTTTAGCAGTCTCATTAAGTCACTTGTAAGCAAACGTTGTTTTTATGTCACGTAGAAGCTTTGGGAATTCACCAGTAGGGTATTTACTGACATATTTGTTGTCGTCGAACAACATATGAAAATCTCTTAATCTTATTTTAACCAAAGACCTTAAAATCTGGGAACTGGAAGTGCTAAAATGCTAACTAGTTTCCTGGGTTTAAAGACTAATGTTTGCACCAAATGGAACTTAGTTACCTTAAACAAACATGACTATTGTTAGGTTCAGACATTATCTTCAGTAATATCAGAATCAGTTTTGGTTGTGGATGTTTTTTTTCATCCACTTCTTGTGTTTTCTTACTGCAAGCTTCTGTGGCTTAAGCTCTTTTAGACTACATTCTTCAGACTTAATCTATACAAATGTCTACTTACACTCATAACGGATGTTCTCAAACTTGGGACTGTTGTCGTTCTGGTCCAGGATGAGGATGTTGAGCTGACAAATGCCAATCAAGGGGTCAGCGGCCCGGTCGGTGGCAGTCACTGTCACCGCGTATTCCCGTTGGCGTTCGCGATCAAACTTCCTGGCTGTCACAATTACTCCTGCAGACAAAAGGATAATGAGGTTGAACAGACTGCTAAATCATACCAAACACCGCTTGGTCTCATATCCCCTGAGCATTTTCAATTTAACACCAAAATTATTTTTTTTTAAGTTTGCCTTGAAGCTTTACTTGAAAGACAGTAGAGCAGATGAGCAGAACAGGAAGGGGAATTACAGTTTTTCAAGGCAATTATCAAATCCAAAGAAATAAATGATTTTAGACATGTATAACATTATGTTGCTTCTGGAATAAAAAGTATGTTGTTTGGCAGCTACTATTCTTGTTTTTGGGGTTTTGGCAATACATCCTAATCTTTGACTTTACCATGGAACTTTACTGGATGTGCACTTGCAAACACAACATGGGAAAGTAACCCTGCTCCTGCACAGGTTCTCTGCTGCAGTGTTTGGCCTTGGGTTTGTTTTTCCTACCAACATTTGAAAGTCATCCAACAGTATTGTATCATTTTCAGTTAATATTGAAGGGTGAAGGAGGTTGATTTCATATATACCAACTGCAAAAACAGAATTTTATAGGATTAATATATGTATATGATGATTTAGATATCCAGCTTTATGATCTGCAGGTAAACCACTGAAAGGTATCTCTCATGGCCATTGTAAAAATACAAAAGATGCATTTTTCTGCAAAAGGGGATGGTGCTGAAATTGATACATCTTAGGTGATAAATTGATTATTCAAACTTTTACTCTGAAAACCTGTACTAGACCATAAGGAGCCCCTAAAGGGTAATGAAAAAAGTATCTTGTGCGCACGAGATACTTTTCTTATGGTTAGACACATCGAACTGCCCGATTATTACGCCATATTATTAGTTTTATGAAGAAGATGTCTGGTCGCCAGGGCGTGTGTGTGTGTATGTGTGTGTGTGTGTTCTTCTTCTTTCACTTGGGAATACACATATACCTATGGAGTTAGCCAGATGTGTGTAAATTACTGTTCATGGTAATTTGAAAACAAATGCTGGTGTTGGACACACACATACACCGACACACACACACAGAATGGAGCTGAGCATAATAATAATCGGGCAGTTCGATGTGTGTCGATGTGTGTAGAGGTGTGTGTGTGTGTGTGTGTGTGTGTGTGTGGTGTGTGTGTGTGTGTGTGTGTGTGTGTGTGTGTGTGTGTGTGTGTGTGTGTGTGGTTAAAACGTAGCAGCCTCGATCTCTATTCAGCTGTTCTAATGAAGGTAAACACAGTGAAGGCCAGGGCCGGACTGGGACAATCAGTCAGGCCGGGAATTATACACCCAGCCAGGCCACTACCAGTTTTTTGTGCCATTTTGCTGGATTTATTTGTGAATATTTACAGCGTTGCTGCCCGTTAGTTTAAATCTACTACCCAAAAATAAACATATCGAGATGGGTTACTATTTTAAAAAATGTGCAAATGTATTTAGGAACCTATTCATGTGAACATATTTTGAGTGGGGGTGGACCTCAAATCCTATAGGGGAGTCCGGGGGCAGGCTCCCCCGCTAAGATTTTTTTTTAAATGTTGGCTTAAATGCATCAATCTGGTGCATTTTGAGGGGGAAATAAAGAGACTACACCCATATGAAACAGAACTGTATACATTTAAATAATCATAAAATCATAAGAACATGGCCATAACCAATATCATCCCATATCCAATATGAAAAAACATTGAAACTAGTTTATTTATTTGTTTTTGGTTCATTTATAGTTGTGAGTGTGTCTGTGCTCCTGAACCAGCCTCACCTGTCTCCCTCCTCTCCCCCCTCTCCTCTCCCTCCTCTTCCCCCTGCTCCTCTCCCTCCTCTCCCTCCTCTCCCTCCTCTCCCCCCTCTCCCTCCTCTCCCCCCTCTCCCTCCTCTCCCCCTCTCCCCCCTGCTCCTCTTTGAAGCAGCAGCAAAGACTAGTTTTAGCTCTCAACAAGTTTTAAAAGTGTATCTTACCTTTTTTCACCTAGTTAACATTTCTTTTTGTATTCATGCATATTTTACTAATCACTCCCCCCTCAAATGGAAATATGTGTTTACATAAATGGTGACCAAACCGTTTGAGACCCACAGAGATAACTTAGACTAAGTTAACTATCTAAACACTCAGAGAGTCCTTTACCTCACCTGAACTGTAGTTATCAGTCTCTCTCAGGCCCAATCCCAAACCACGCCCTACACCCTACCCCTACACACTCCCCCTCCGTGACGGAGTGAACTCCGTGGAGTGACACACGAGGCTCCCTCCTGTCAGATGGAGGGAGTAAATATAGCGGCAAGCTTTGGGACAAACTCCCCTCTCTCCGGCAGAAACAGGAAATGCCGTAACTGTATGTAACAACGGTTTCAAATCAGCATCTCTTTGACAAAAAATGTAAATTAATAACTCAAATAAAACTCCAAACATCTTTAATTGTGTTACTTTTTTGTAAAGCTCTTTTAGTTTTAAACCTGATGTTTATAAGCTTCTTAGTTTTTGCAACAGTCTGTAAATATACACAACTGACACACACAGCGTTGAGACCGCTCAGGTAGAGACCGGTCTCAAGTCAGCACCACTGCAGACTCGCCGTTTGAGGGCTTGATAGCCCACTCCCCCTCCACACCGCTCCACACTCGTTGGTTTGGAACAGCACTTAATGTGGCGGACCCTCCGCGCGAACGCGCAAACGGAGGGATAGTGGGTAGGGGTAGGGTGTAGGGGGCGGTTTGGGATTGGGCCATAGTCTGACAGGAGAGGACTCTCCTCCACCTTATTGTTGAAACAGCTCCTTATATCCGTTAGCGCAGCTAGCTAGCACCAGATGCTAACAACAACAATACACGTAACCGGTGCGCGCGCTTTCTCTCTCGCTCGCTCGCGCCACACATACACACACACCCTCCCGAGCTTTAATGACCCACAGAGACCAATCGAGGGCATTAGTGTATGATCTGTATGAAAGTGGCCATGTCGGCAGGCCACATCATGTAGACAGCCATTCACCCTCTGTGAGGCAGAGTCAGACCCACATTTGCGCAGCGTTGCGTTCACAATACATACATAAAAAAAAATCCTCAGGCTAGCAGGCCACTTAACAGGCCAGGCCATCGGGAAACCTCCCGGTCCTCCCGATGGCTAGTCCGGGCCTGGTGAAGGCGGTGTGTAAAAGACACAGCTCTCTGCACGCAGATAGCAGATACTGTGAGAGTCACTGACATGAATTCATAGATCAAGGCCGACGGGTTTAGACTCTCCTGTTTTGCCAATCTGGTGCTTAAACAAATAGCTCTACACCTCTGGCCGAAATGTCCCTAAAATGAAGTCTGAGTTTCAAATATATCTCAAATAATGTATGCACTGCTATTTCCCCACATAAACATAACAGTCTGCAATGAAACTGTTGTCTCTTGTGTGTGCACTTCCTACTTGGCACAAGATATATATTTTTTTTTCATGAACCTTTAGGGGCTCCGTAAAACCACTTGCCATCATACTATTTGTTTTCCACTGAGTATATTTAATCTAGTTCAGAGTTGGATAAAGAAAGAAAAATACTCAGTTCCTATACTTAAGTAAAAGTAAAAATACAATGGTCCTAAAATACTCCATTACAATTAAACGTCCTGAATCCACAAAAATATTAGCATCCAAATGTACTCAAAGTACGAAAATGTAAACTTCTCATTCTGTACAATGAGCTATTTCAGCAACATAAAGTACGGAAGTATTATCAGCCAAATATACTTATAGTATCAAAAGTATGTTTTATTAAATAATATTATCCTTTTTTTATCACATGAACAATCATTTTAATCTTAGAGTTGGTATTTTAATGTGGCATCAATATTAGTGATTTTATAAAACACAGAATTGACGAATAGTAAAGTAGAACATCATATTACATAAGTGTGTTGCGTCTTTTTATATATAAAAAGGGACCAGTAACTTTGAGTGATCACCAAGTCAAAAGCACAATAGTGCCTGTGAAATGTAGTGCAGTAAGGTATAAATTAGCATACAATGAAAATACAAAAGTAAGGAATTTTGTCAAAATATTACTTAAGTATGGTATTTGAGAAAAATGTACTTAGTTACATTCCACCACTGATCATATTAAAGTTGTTGACCTAAAGTAAAAATGATGCCAGGAATGTTCTTGTAAGGTTCACGACTGTATTCCAAAGCTAAACTGCATAAGAATCCCTGCTTGGATAAAAGTATGTGCACTCTTCTGTATGTGCATAAGAGAGTGAGTAGGTGTGTGTTTGTGTGTCTGTGTGTGTGCGTACCTGTGTCTGGGTGTATACTGAATGCAGGTACGGTGGAGTCTTTGTGCATGAAGCCGTATGTGACCCTGCCATTGGAGCCCTCGTCAGCGTCCACTGCATGGACCTGCAGGACAAACGTCCCGGCCGGCTGGTTCTCCAGGACCGATGTGCTCTCTCGGTACTGCTGACACTGAGGAGAGAACATAGAAACATAGATCAATACTCCATTCTATAAGAACTGCAATCAAGAGAATGTGGGAGATGGAATATTATTTATTTTGAAAGAACTTGTTGATGAAGAAAGAAAGTTTGTTGTCCTGTGTGAGATAGATATTAGTAAGTCTATCCCAGCGTCCATTGAAATTACAGTTAGGGTTTTTGCCAAAAGGGCTCAATAGCTGCTCAATGATATGCTCAGTGTTCTTGGGTAAACATGACATTTTATTTACTGAACTTTTAGCATCTGCTTTGTTTTTTTCTGTGCAAAACACATCTTTTTTATTTGAAATGGAACACAACCCTTCACAGTAAGCCTTCAGCAGCCTACGGGAAATAGCTGCAGTGGAATCCATAAAAGCGGATTTTCCGTAACTACTGTTAAAGCAAATATGATGTAGGTACATATTTGTCAGCCAAACAAAACCTTTTGTTATTGTGCCATGTTTGATTTTACAGAATATTTGAATGCACAATTGCAGATGTGGTAACAACAGATTATTTTTTACAATGCTTTGGTAAACAGATGTTTCACAGGCAAATATATATCACACATACGTATAAGATCAAAAGGGATAAAAGCGACACATTGTTCACTAACAATTACATTTGACAGGAATTATGCACGTGCAATGCATGCAGATGAACAGCTGTTGCTCCATTGGAGACACATTTAGTTTAATTGAATTACTAAACATTTTTAAAGTTAAACCAGGAAATGTTCTTCTTATTTTGTAGGGAAATTGGGTTAGTAATCTTTTTCATAATCTCGCCATGGCACAAACATGCCGAAAACATTTTCTCCTTGTCGATATAAAAACATGTCCAAAATGCTGCATGATTTTCCTTCCTTACCACCCACAATATGCAGTAATAATCTCATGTCAGCACTGTGAAATGGTCATACACTCTTTAACCCACACACAAAGCACAAGTGGGAACCACCATACACACAAACACTGGGTGTTTCTCAATGTCGAGGAAAGCTGCTCCAGAGCCACTATTTCAAGCATACTACCTCATCGAGTGCCACCGAAGGACTGTTCCAATGTCCAGCATACTTGGAATTCTACCGAGACCGGTGTACTTCGTAGCGAGAAATTTCGAGGCTGCACATGTGTAGACTCCGCGGTCTTAAAATCCCCACAATGCTTTGCGCACGGACCAATTTCCAAATCTTTGGCGTAAATCGCGCTCCATTTAAGGCGGGGCCTCGCATATGACGCACACCTGCACACCTGTTAGCCTGTTCCACCATTCTTCGTTTTCCGAGGCTAGGAAGGGTTCTTGCCTCGCTTCTGAAGCAAGTGACTCGGAAGACATGTGCTACCAAGCAAGCGTCCTCGACATTGAGAAACACCCCCTATCATCCTACAGGCTATAAGACTGTTGAACTCCTGAGCTCTGTGAAGTACTTACAGTATGCAGTATTTATTCTACTATACCGCGTTTAGATTTACATCGTGTTTTTATGTTATTCTATCTTATATATATTTTTTTTTTACTCCTTCATTCGCCTTGGACTTCTTTCATTGCAAAACGACTCTGTAGATATTGTGACAAATATGACACATAAAGCATTTAGATCGTCAATCTTTTGAATCTTTAAAGAATATATCATGAAAACAGAGTTCTTCACTGGCAGTCTTGTTTCCATCTCAAAAGATGAATGTAAAGTCATTCGGCAATAAGAAATGAAGCCAATTTTCTATTGAGCGTGGAAGAAAATCATAAAGAATACGATTTTCTTTGTGTGTTTGAAATTGCAAAAAATAAAGTTGTTCCGAGAAAGTCCACATTTTTTTATTTTGAATCTATGCTTACTCTCCATTCAACATCACATTAATTGTCAGAGTCATCAGAGAGACTCATTCAGTTGTCGGTAAAAAGCAAAGTAGCTGCTCCGTGTTTGGGTTCTCAAAGAATTTGTCAATCACTGAACTTGTCAGACACACAGGGAGCTTTATTATCCTCCTTTAAACGCTTCCTGGGTTTCACTCACTCCCCCTTTCCTCCCTTTTTCTCCATGGTCTCTCGTCTTTCTCTCTTTTTCCTCTCACTAGAGTATTGATGCTCATCTGCCACACTCTGTGAAAGGAAAGAAATCCCTCAGCACTGCTGGTTGATGTCGTGCTTTAACATTCAATGAATCACAGTCAAACATATTTTTATTTTGTCATCTTCCATCATTTACTGCTTCTTCCCATTGTTTAAATGTTTTTCTATCCTTCGATCTAATCGTCAAGCAATGCTTGATATTTCTTCAATCCTTCAATTGTTGCATCTGTAGTCATCATAGGCTTTTTTAAACGGTGTGCAATGTATCAAATATGCTCTGTCAATGTGAAAAGAACCAGCGTTTGCAGACTAGACAATAAACAAACACACAAAAAGTTCAAATACAAGATGCCTCGATTGCTGTTCATTTTCCCTAATTCTGTGATTTTCTTGGACAGAATCTCTAGGAACAGCTAAGGAGAGTGTCTGGTTTGGTGAGATTATAGTTGTACCTCTGATTTTTGCGGACGATATGCTTTAGCTGTGAGGGTTTGCAGCTGTGTGGCAGTGGCAGGGATGAGAGTCAGCACTTTGAGGTCTAACACCACGGTACTTCTGTTTGGGTTTGATGTTGGTGTGTCTCAGTCTGCATCAATGCTGGCTTTAACCCAAACCGGTGTGCCAAAGATAGAGCTGAGTTTAAAGGAGAGCTCTGGATACACTAGTGACTAGATGTTCAAAGTTCCTTCCGTCACCTGGGATCATAAGGTTTTGGGGAAAGACCTGAATAATTAAATTGTATATGCAAGCAGTTGAAATGATTTTGCTTCAAAGGGTGGCTGAGGTGAGGAGCAAAGTTGTTTGGCAAGGAACTGCTCAGGGGTAAACCAATCCACCTTTTTTCTGTGGAGGAGAACCAGTGTTTAAATACAATTAAAAAGACTGGACATCTTTCTGCACATTGATATGACTGCACATGGTCCCCTGATCAAAGCATCCTTAGCAATAATCTGCAATCCTTAGCACGGTCTGCTATTGAAAACGAACAGACCACACATGTTCAAATTGATAAATCAGAATTGAATATTTGGATATATGTATGTATGGATGGACGGACGGGCAGAGAGACAGATGAACAGACGGATGGATGAATGGGATCAGATACAATTCTGTGCAACAAGTGGTGAGTTTAGCACACACACCCCAACAGGTTGTATTGATGGTTGTTTTTGGTCATGTTGTTGTGTGTATTTTGCCTAACAAGGGTATTTGTGTTGCTACAAATTTAAGTATATGAATTAAGCCATATAAGAACTGGTCACAGGGGGTTGATACATGTCATAGTGATTTGTGCCACCAGGTGAAGCAGGATCTGGCTGTATCAGAGTGATCTTGCCTCCCTGTATTTCCACCTCCTTTCCTTGCTATATATTGCTCTTTCTGTCTTGGTTCACTGATCCAACTCTGTTCCAGTTCTGCTACAGTACCCTATACGATTTGGCATCAAAACAAGATAAAAAGGCCTTTCTGCTTCAGAGTCCTGCTACTGGCTGCCAACCACAGAGGAATAACCAACTTTAGTTGGATGTCTTAACTAGAAAACTAACACACAGCCAATTGTTACTTTCCTGTTCCAGAACTGTCTTTTACTCTCAGTTTCGTAGTCCATCTCTGACAAACAACACATAAATAATAAGCTGTTTTTCCAGTGTTCCTTCATCTGTTGTTCTTCATTCGTTGATTTGTTTTTTGTCCCTAGTTACAGTTTTTTATTCTCTCTTTGAAATGCCTGGTGAATGGGGATGGGCAGTCAGTGGTTTGTTTTTACGTTTCAATCAGCGTCTAACCCACAGAAGAAAAATAATGAATCTCAGACTTGAAATATGATACCAGCAGGAGATTCCTGGGAGACACAATTGAGCATACAGAGCACATGAAACAGTGCGGACCAGGATTCCCTCTCTTCCCTTTTCCTGTTTTCTCTTGGTTTTGTTTTTGTCTCCCTTCCCTCAGTTATCTTCCCACTATGAGGTGAAGCCGGGAGGGAGACACTTGGCGCTCGTTAACCCCCAGGAGAGAGTGCGCGGGATTTACTCGGCAAGCCGACGCTCGTAATGTTGGCTTGCGATACCTCAGGGGGGTTAGAAAAGTCACCTCATTTAGAATTGAGACATGGCTAGAAGAAAAGGTGGAGACGTAACGCTTCCAGAATGGGTCGGTCGGGATTTCTCCCACATCCCTTAAAGCTTTAATTAAAAGACCAAGATGATGTGGGAGGGAGACGAGAGAGCAGAGACGTGGGTCAAGTCGGCTAATCGCTCCTCCAGAGAGGAGGCTAATGAATAGAGGACGTCGACAGACAAAGAGAAGGAGTCAGAGGAGTGATGGAGGTACATGAAGAACCGTGGAAGAAAAGGATACAGTGAGAAGTCAATTCCATCAAGAAGAACAGAAAGAAGAGCAATGAATACCATGGCAACCAGCAGAGCAGACTAATGGGCAGGACTAAAACAGGTGTGATGGAGCCAGTTTACTGTCTTACCTTCTCAAACACTGGCTTGTTGTTGTTCACATCGTCCACTCCCACTATGACCTGGGCTGTGGACGACAAGGCCTGAGGTCCGCCTGAGGAGTTGTCATCGGTTGCCGTGACATTGAGGACATATTCAACACCCTGGAGGTGGGGGGGCGGGCTGGAGCGAAGGCGGATCAAACCTGCAGAAATCCAAAAGGAGAACGCTCACTTAGTCAGCTGTTATTGATAGAACATTAGTATATACTTGGGGATTTACTGATGGGATTTAAGGGATTACTGGTGACTCATTTGCATTAGCATTTAAAGTCGCAATAATAACTGCCACTCTTAAAATGGGCTCACCATGTGTTAAGATATTCAATAATATTACATCCAGTCTGATGTATTATTGGGTATGGTGATGAAGCTGTTTGAACATGGATTGACTATTTCTTGGCTAAATCAACATCTTGTGTTAGGTTTTCCATTTTGTGGCCTTCTGTTTGGTCTTTCAGTTTGTTCTCAGATATACGAGTGTCCTCAAACATCACCAAGTTCCTTTTTCTTTTATTTGGTCTTACATTTTAACTTCTATAACTAGAGGCAGTACTCAGTGTTTTAGTTGGCATAACATTGTAATGTGAACTGATGTATGTCCTAATATCTGTGTAACTAAGTTTGTAAGAGGAAAACAACTGTTATGTATATGTATTCATTCCATTATTACATGGCTTAGTGGAATACTTGATTGTGTCAATTTGGACAGTCAAAAAAGACCAGACTTGCTGTAGGTGTGCAGTCATATCAATCCGTAGTCTGGACAGTTTAATCAGCTGTGGCTGACTTGTTCATTTGCAACATTTGCTTTATGTTTGTGGAGCGCAGGAATCTTTGGTTTTATGTTGGCTTAACTGTCCTCAGTAGAGAGAAGAAAAAGAGAAGAACAAAAGAGCACAAGAGAAGGAACAAGTTTAAAAGACCAGCGGAAGAAGACAGACTTGAAGTAAAGACTAACAGGAACACAGTATGTAGTCTGGCAGTGTTTAAAAGCTGGTGAATGAAAAAGAATATGTGAACATACTTAAACAGTTACAGAAAACCTCCATCAGTGCTGCTGTCATTTTAAGTTACTTTGCTTTCGCCACAGTTCCAACTGTTGCTTTTCTGTAAAACCGACCATTTTTCGAACCAGAAACTAAATGTTTATTTTTAAATAAATAAAATCACGTTTATACAATATGTTGTGTCAAATGATTGATTTATTTAGTAATTAGCCATGTACTAAGTGGGATAATATGGAAGCTGTTCAATATAGCGAAATAAACCCCAACGGGATGATCAGAGGGGCTTTTGAATCACATATACCAGGTTGTATAGATTCAACTCTGAAGAAAAGCCAACATTTTTGGAACACCAGAGGCGGCCTTAGCCCAGGGGGGCAGAATGATGTTGACCATGAAATGTAGGGTTGGTGGTTCAATCCCTTGCTCCACTGGTTCAAACGTCCTTCAGCAGTGCACTAAACCTAAAATCATTTTCAGTAGTTGCATATGCATGCTACTTCTGACAAAGGCGTCTGCCGAATGATTGTAGTGTAATAATATGTTCATGCGGCCTAGATATGTTTCCTGTCCTTATATCTCACTGTCAATTTATCTAATAAGAGTTTAAAATGGCAAAAATATATATATTTAAATATTCCATTTACAGACACTGTTTCTGATCTGCGTCAGTGACTGATATCAATAGAGCAGAGATGATATCTCTGTTAGACTTTTATATGTGATTTGATGTTCAAAAAGGTTCAGACCCAATCCAGTCTGGAATTTGATCATCGTAGATAATCGTCAGTACAATCCTGCTCGAGTTATGGTAATTTTGAAACTATAGACCTTGCTAAATGGTTAATTAAGAACAATGTTTCAGGCTTTACAGTAGTAATCTTAGTTATAACTTCACTTAAACTGTCAATTACTTCTTACGCTTTGAACAAAAAAAGAGCAGAAACCAACTGTTAAAGCAATAAATGAGAGAGACATACAAAACCATGGGTGTTTTATGTCCCCAATTTGTGAAATGTCGTCAATGTTTCACTGCTCGATGGTGTCTTTTATGTGAAATCAAGGAAGAATACTTGTTACTGCAGTACCGATGGGGACCCTAAATAAAGTAAAGTACAATTAAGTGTCTTTGCTAAATTGGAAAGCTTAAAGGAAGATAGCGGTTGTGAAGTGGAGGTGAAGGTGAGCATAGCAGTTGAGTTATAAAAAACCTGAAACTGAACTGAAGTATTCTCAATCATAATTACACTGAAAAGTGGTCCTCAAAGTCCTCGAAGATTGGTTTAATCAGAAACTTTAGAGAGAGTAAGGAATGTATTCACTTAATTTTAAAGCTCCTAAGACTATTCAAGTAAGACACCAGTCCAATTCAAAAATATATTATGTTGATGCTTTGCCACTTAGGGTGGAAATCATCTGAAAAGCAAAACCAGATATATAAAGAACTTTACCAACTCTATGGTAACGTAGTCATCATAATCATCATCATCATCATCATCATCATCATCATCATCATCATCATCATCATCATCATCATCATCAGCTTTATTTAAAGAGACTCTTGGTCCATTATCAAAAGACATACAACACTCAAATATAAATTAAAAAAGGCAGTTGTACCAATGTTTCCACAGAGGTGACTGGTATCCTATAGCACTGAGACACGGATTTGAAAGCAGCAGTAGTTTTAATTATAAGACTCAAATGATTCTCTTTCATTGGTAAAGCTCATTATCATAACCATGGTAAGACGCACCTTGTTCTGCTATTGTTGTGTATGTAAATGCTTTGGAAACAAAGTTGTGTCTCTTATTGTTTTGGACTAAGGAATAAAGTGATGACTTTAAACAAAATATTTGCTCACTTGCTAAAATGAACATTTGTGGAAGATATGAAAACTCTCCACAAATGCCGGTAAGAACCTTTCATCCAGGCAACAGATCCTGTACTGGGCCCCTGAACATTTGCTATATACTGTAGGAAGCTCAGCACAAGTTCAACCAGGAAGACCGTCTTTACTCATTCATTTACTATTTCTATCTTACTACTCTCTCTCCTCTCAATAAAAGCAATATGTAAATGGTCAGAAATCTCAAAGTAAAATAATTCTGCTTCCATACACATTTTTGATAATGTTACAAATGTCACAAAACTCTAGAAAAGATGCACCAAATAAAGGGTAAAAAAATAACAATATTAAATGTATGAGCTTAGGTGTGGTTTGCAGATGTCAACAGGTACGGAATGAGATTATTAAGACTCTTAAATGTCTTCATCTATGCTCTCCTAAAATGGCAGAAAAAAATGTATAGACTTTTAAAAACATGAAGATTCAGAGATTACTCGATGGAGCATTTTCTGTTTGCACATATTTTTTGTATTTTTTAAACTTTACTTTTACTGCTTGTCTATACAGTACACCTCTGCCTGAATATGCTTTAAAAAAGCAGTTTTTCTTTAAAGAAAATATTTTTATATAAAAAATCTTACTTCCTTTCTTAGTTTCTTTTTTGTTGCTGTTTTGGCCTACATAATACACTTAAGTATTGGTATTTCCATTCCATTGTATTTATTGGGATTGCATTTGATATTGAGGAATCAGATTACATTACATGCATATTGTGATACTAAGATTAGGTAATTTATTACATTAGTTTCACAGGTAACTAGCAATTGCAACAAATTACATTTTTAAAGTAACCATCCCAATCCTAGTGAGTTTATGCAATCTATACAATGAAGTGATGAAATATTCAACACAACCAACAGTAAAAAAAGACGAATGTTGAAGTTAAATCCAATTATCCTTTGTGTTGTATTGCAAAGGCACAGTGGTTTATTTAGTACATTAGAAGAAAATAATTAGCCATTCGAGACAGAGAAAAAAAGAAAAGTTTCTGATGGACACAGACTTTCTTACATAAGTTTTAAACCCTAAGATATTTAATTAATGATGGCTACACAACATATGAATAGATAATTGATCTGCATTCCCTTTTAGCGCCATCATTCTGGCATTCCACTTCATCTATCCATCTCTTTTTCTCTCTTACTGACTCTCTTTCAGTCCGGTGTAGGCGTCTGCATCCCACTCTCCGCTTTGAATGACTCTCCTCCACTCTGTATTCATCTCACTCTCTGGTGCGCTGTTTACTTTGTATGTGCAAGTGTGTGTGTGGGCTAAAAGTGCGGACACATTACATCCTCCTTATCTTCAGAGGCGGGAGCAGGTGCTCCGGCTGTCATGTGTTCACTTGGTTTTCACCCTGGAACTGGAATCGTATCGCACTCAGATATGTACGTGTACCCATTATATCTCTGTTCACCAGACCAAAGGAACTGATGACATAGATCTCAGCCAGACTATGAAAGATTGTATTTGTATTCATAGCACCAGTATGTCATTTAACATGCATTTCATTCATTTGTAGATGAATCTTTCTAAGTGATGTAAAAAGGATAAAAGGAAGAAGAGGATTGCTACAAAAGCTCATCATGTTTTGAGCTGCACATGTACAGTATGTCCCTTCTGTTTGAGTGTGCAAGTGTTGTTGCACAAGAGATGGAGGATTGCCACGGAGGGGGTGTCTGCCTCGAGGTGTTTGTCACAATGGCTGGTTCCCTGGCACTACTGTCCATGGTTAAGGGTATGTGTGTGTACATGTGTGAGAGCGAGATAAAAATAGACAGGGAAAGAGAGGTGAAAGAGATGATTCCAATTTACAGCTGTAGAAGTGTAAGGCGGGGAAGCTTTGTCGCAAGGAAGACATACATAGAGTCAGACACATTTAAATGCATAAATATACTCCACACACACACCTACACAGTGAAGTACACACAAGTGCACACAGCACTTATATTCAGCAAACGCTGCTGCAGAGTTTTATGTCGAGTACAATAAAGTCCAGCAGTGATTTTTTATTTATTTTTTCAAGCCAGACTACAGCCAGCCAGCCTTCTGTATACATTAGAAAGCAAGGGGATGTTTTGCTTGTATGTAGATTATTATAATGTTCACAGCTTATTTTCTTCCAGTTATTCAATAGCTACAACACATGGCCTCTTTCTGGTAAGGGAATACAGATTCTGTGGTTTAACATAAATCGACCAGAGGTGTGTAATTGAATCTGTTGTTTTTTTTGTATTAGTCTTGCAAAGGTTTTTACAACATTCTGCACACCTTGGCTTTATATTTTAAAGAAACACATGACATGATTCCTAAATGCCTCCTGCTAGAGCACATGTGTCAAACTCAAGGCCCGGGGCCAAATCAGGCCCTTGGTGGATTTAATTTCGGCCCGCAGGATAATTTCTAATTACTATTAGATCTGGCCCGCCGGTATATTGCACGCACACCTTCACTCCATCCTGAGGGTTTCCTCAGCTCAGAGCCTGACCCCAAACATTGATGAACTTGCACCCAAGATGAGATGCCAAGTATCTGGCTTGAACTAGCATCACAGCAGCAAACTGAGTTTCAATGGATGTTTCCTTCTGCACTTTTTTTCTTGAGACAACAGGGCATGTTTGGTTTTTTCTTTGAGGGAAATTGTTTTTTTGAAGCTGTTGTTGGCCTGTGGAAAAATGTAATCATAAGAAATGACTGAGGAAAAGCTGCAGATAGAGCCATAAGAAATGAATGCAACTGATTATTTAATGTTTAATGTTGTTTTTATAGGCAATCATTGAAGCTTTGTTAGTTCCAGGTTTAATGTGCAATAAGTTCATTTCAATAAGTTTTGCAATAAACATTGAACCAGTCCGGCCCTCGACTAGTACCCATTTTTTTATTTTGGCCCACTGTGTATTTGAGTTTGACACCCCTGTGCTAGAGTGTCTACATGTTTGACATACTGTGCATCAGCCACATAAGCACGTAATAATGCCAACAATAATGCCATTTTTTTTTAACCTGTAATGTTCACAAAGAAACATATAATAATAATATAACAGAGTACATATAATGCTCATTTTCAGGTATATAATCAAATTTTGTGCCATTATTGTGCATTGTTTCCATGCCTTAATGTTCAAAAATGAATTTACTTTGAACCAGAATGGGCTCTAAGTCTGTTCTGATTGGTTAGATGGCCGGCTCTGCTGTAAATGGTCAACCGCTTAGAGGTGTCCTGCCCCTAGCTTATCACGTACAATGTGTTGGAGCTCTTGAACCCCCAAAAAAGCTTTAACTGTTTAACCTGTGAAACAAACAAAAAAGGCCACTGGCAAACAGGAAAGATCTATAAATCCCTTTGAGAAATAGTTCACATTGAATTAACTTGGGCATCCAGGCTGTGGTACATTATTGACAGTATCACACTGCCTTGCTTTTGTGTGTTTGTTATTCCCAGGTCCACTTAGGTACATTCTCAACGTCACAGAAAATCCAGATCAACAGATCTAGATTGTAACTATGTTGTTGTTGTTTCTTTTTTTTAAGGAGGACCGGATAACCCAGAGACTGAAATATTCCCATGTGGTTCCTTAATAAAAAAGCCAAAATCTGCTGCCTTACCAGTTGTTTACTATTGCAAGGTTTACCTATCTCCTCGGCCAGGCATCAGACCAGCTCTCTGAAAATGTGCTACATTATTATTTAAATGATTTATCAGAAACTATTGGACAATATTGACTTTCTTTTAAAGCAAACTTTAACATCATGCTGTCGGAGGCAAAGTGTCCAGTTGGTTAAGAAGCTTTAGGTATGGCCGGGAGGAACCAATATGTAAATGGTCAGAAATCTAAAAGTACAAAAATAAATAAATGTGATGTCCCCCAGGGATCAATGTAAAGGCCCTTTTTTTCAATATTTTATTATTGCATCGTTTTGTGAACTCCCTTTGAATAGTTATTATTCAGTGACAATACATATCTGACACATTTTTGGGGAAAAAGCATCCTATAAAGGATTACAATTTTAAACTTAAATGGACCTAGTATTAAAGGTTTGCAGAGGTGTACAAGTGTGGAATGAGATTGATAAGACACCAAATCTCTGTATATGTGATTGCTTATATTATTCTTACCTATTTAAAGGGGACCTATCATGCAAAATGCACTTTTGTACGTCTTTTATACATGAATATGTGTCCCCGGTGTGTCAGGGAACTCACCAAGTGTCAGAAAACACAACCCTCTCTCTTTTCCTCCATACCCAAATCTCTAAAAACGGGGCTGCAACGGATCTGATACAGACTGATCCAGATTTGAAATTGTTCTGACGTCAGAAACGGGGAGCTCCGCCTATATGGGCAACTCTCCACCTATCCTAGGAGGAGACAGCCACGGCCATAGAGAACCGCAGTGACGTGTCCTAAAACCCGGAAGTAAGTTAGCATTTTTACCACTTCCGTTTCCTTCGTCAAAAAGCAATGCAATTTCTCCATAGGGTTTTAGAAAATAGCTCCAAATAAGGTCTGTGTTTGACACAAAATTAAGAGATAGATCACGTTTTGTTCTACCACATTAAATACATCAACAGTGACCCCGCTGGTGATTTCTGAAGAGTTTACGTGTCGGAAAAACGATGGTTGTTAACAAGTGGCATTAGTGGACTACAGAAATGGTCGAGGCCGTTGTACGTCATTACGCCGATTACGTAAACACTCCCGCTAAATTTCTTTCCCCCTGTGTTCACTGCACTGCACTGTTGTACGTGTCCTGACTTGTAGTGGTTCTCTCCTCTATCTACACTCTTCTTGTCATCTTTGTAAAAATATATTAGACTGGTAATGGACAGAGCCATGACTTCTAGTTAAATTCAGCGTGGCTAAAATGAAAAGCTTTGTTAAAATATGCAAGCGCGCGAAAGTCAGTTGAGGCGATCTTAAGTTGGCGTGACGTTGAGTAGTGCGACCCTGCCGTTCTAGCTTGTAGTTCCTTTATAGCATAACGTTAGCATTTTGCTTCTGGCGACTAGATTTATGATTCGAAAATTATAAAAGTAGCGTAGATATGTGGAGATTATCTGGCTGAACAAAACGTGATCCCTCTCTTAAATATGTTTCAACCACAGACCTTATTTTGAGCTATTTTCCAAAACCCTATGGAGAAATTGCATTGTTTTTTGACGATGGAACCGGAAGAAGTTTACTTCCGGGTTTTAGGACGCGTCCCTGCGATTCTCTATTGTCGCTCGAAAGCGCTGGAGACGCTGTAGTACATATGCCAGGCCTGTAAGTGGCGCTGTAGTCTGCCACAAAAGCAGCGAAGAAGACTTCTCACAGAATCAGCCCTTTCAAAAACAGGGCTAAAAAAGAGCAAATAGAGCGAAATGAGGCATGGCTAAAATGCATGATCTGTTTGGTATTTTGAAAAAAAAACTTCACAGACATGTTTTATATAGGTATGGCCCTACAATATATTATTCAAATATAGCATGATAGGTCCACTTTAACCAATGTTTGGACTGATGGAATATTGCTAAGAAAGGTCAATTTATTAGTTAGGGTCCTCATTATTCGTTTTTCGAGTCTTTCATTATATTATACAATACAATACAATACAGCTTTATTTATATAGCACTTTAAACCTCCAGACCAAAGTGCTGTACAGGCAAATAAACAAAACAAAACATACAAAAAATAACACAGCACAGCTCACACACCATAAAACAAGTACAAGTAAAAACAATAGACCATTTAAAAGCAATAAAAGCAACTCTAAAAGATGTTAATACGCTAAGGAGAAGAGGTGGGTTTTAAGAAGCGATTTAAAAACAGGCAGTGTGGAGGCATGTCTGATGTGCATGGGCAGATCGTTCCACAGTGTGGGAGCCGCTTCTGAGAAGCAACGGCCCCCTCTGAGCTTTGACTTGGTTCTGGGCACATTCAGGAGCAGTGGATCAGCTGACCTGAGAGGGCGGTTGGGTGTGTAAGGGCGTAGCAGCTCAGAAAGATATAGTGGGGTCATGCCATTTAGGGATTTAAAAGTAAATAAAAGGATTTTGAAATGAATCCTAAAATGTATTGGCTGCCAGTGGAGCGAAGCCAAAATGGGGGAAATGTGGTCATATTTCCGTGTGCCAGTTAAAAGCCTTGCTGCGGCATTTTGCACCAGCTGCAGACGAGCGAAGGGGGACCCACTGACCCCCATGTAAAGAGAGTTACAGTAATCCAGCCGAGTGGTGACAAAGGCGTGGATTACTGTCTCAAACTGCTGTCTGGAGAGAAAAGGTTTTACTTTGGCTAGCTGCCTCAGGTGATAAAAGCTCGTTTTTACCACCGATTTAATCTGACTCAAGTTTTAGTTCACGGTCCATTTTAATGCCAAGGTTCGTAATGGTGGGCTTGGTGTACTGAGCCAGGGAACCCAGGTCTACAGAAGTGGTGCCAGTGGTGCCACCAAAAACCATCACTTCTGTTTTTCCGTCATTTAATTTTAGGAAGTTGCACCCCATCCAGGCCTTTATGTCCTCTAGGCACTTTAGCAGTGGGCTAATTGAGTAACCCTCCTTCTTTGTTAGTGGGACATAAATCTGGCTATCATCAGCATAGCAGTGGAATGCGATGCCGTGCTTTTTAAATATGGACCCAGGGGGAGCAGATAGAAGGAGAATAGCAGGGGGCCTAATACTGAGCCCTGTGGGACCCCATACAGGAGTGGAGCAGAGGATGACTCGGAGTCACCAAGGCTGACAAGAAAGTTCTGTCCTTCAGATATGACCTGAACCATTCCAGGGCTTTCCCCTCAATGCCCACCCAGTGCTCCATGCGAGAGATCAGGATGTCATGGTCGACTGTATCGAAAGCAGCAGTTAATCAATAAGTAGAAGCACAACGCAGTCCCCAGAGTCAGTAGATAAAAGGATGTCATTAAAAACTCTTAAAAGCGCTGTTTCAGTGCTGTGCATAGTTTTAAAACCTGTAATAAATATACTGTATACTGTAATAAAACTGATTTATTGGAAGTTACAGATGGGACTCCACCCAACGGATTCCAGCCGAAAACCCAGCGGATCCCAGTGGCTGGAGATGTAAAGCCCTCCCGCTTCATTCACAAATACACAAAGACACGGGTGAACTTTGTTCTTCAGTTTGTTTCATGGACTTTCAGTACTTCAGTAATGTTTGCAGCTCTGCAGTTGTGTTTGCTGAAGAGCATTTAAACACATATTTGTTATGGTTTTCACAGGCTACTATAACGAAAAAACATCAATATTTTAGATCAAATAAAGTATATCTAATCTTATTATCTTAATTATAATTCAATAATATATAGTCTTTATATATTAAATAATCATAATAATAATGTAAATGTTTACACTTCTTTATTTTTTTATGCTCATACTTTTACCTTTACAATAGTTTGCTTTAATATGCAGTATATTTTTTGGAATATTGTTGTGGTGTTTTTACACAGTACAGTAGATCGAAGTAAATCAACTTATAAATTAAGATAAGATAAGATGGACCTTTATTAATCCCCGTGGGGAAAATGCAGTTGTTCAAACAGCAACAGGGTGAGAGTGAAAAACAGGAGAGCACAGATTCACACAGATTAATAAAATCAAAAATAAGATCAGCGATAAAATTAATAATAATGAGAAACTATGAAATAAGAAATGAATAAAATTATAATTCAAATTAAATTATCATATATTATAATATATTGTATTATTAAAGGTGGGGTATGTAATTTATTTCAGAAACACTTTTTGTTATATTCCATGGAATGCTCTTAACATCCCGATAGCAATGAATATATTAAATGCTTTGACAATAAATACATAAAAAAATATCATCTGTGGAAGCCGTAGCGCTGTAAAAAGCACGACCAATCATTTTAGCCGGCCCGGCTAAAGTAACTGGATGGCCTACCTGCCTGTCAGCCTTCCATCTGTGCACAAACTTATCTCGTGCCCTCATTGGTCATGTGCGCGTTCGTGTGTGTTGGAGGAGGGGCTCTGTAAGGAAGTGGCAGATTTTTTCCGGTATTTTCAAATTCTAGCGCACTCGAGCTGGTTTCTCCAAAATTACCTACCCCACTTTTAAGTAATATCATACATTAACCCAGCGTTTCTCAAAGTGTGGGGCCCGCCCCACTGGTGGGGTGCAGAGATGTGATAGGTGGGTCGCGAATGGACGCGATGAACGGGAGATTATTATTTTAATTTTTTAATAAACGTTTTGGACTTCAGGCCGGAATCGAACCTGGGTCCTCGCGGGCGGTAGTGGACTGTTACAGTTGCCGGAGCCGCCAGCCGCCGGAGCCTTGCAACGGCGGCGGATGCGGTACCGGCGCAGCGGCGCTGTGAAAGTCCACGGCCCACCTATGCCAGAGCCAGCGGCCCACCGAAGGCAGCAGCCCACCAACGGCAGCAGCCCACCAACGGCAGCAGCCCACCAACGGCAGCGGCCCACCGGGAAAAGTCCCGAATCTTCCGATGGCCAATCCGAGCCTGCTCACAAGCACACAACTGAAACCATTGGGCAGAGAGCCGTGCACATTCTTCTTCCTTTCGTCTTATCTCTGTGAAATGGGCTTTTCAGCTGTTGCAACACTGAAAACAAAATACAGATCTAGGCTCAACATTGAGCACGACTTGAGAGTGGCATTATCAAGCCTGCAACCGCGTTTTGAAAAGATGTGCAGTGCAAAACAGCCTCATTGCAGTCACTAATAATCCAGTGATGAGACTCATGCATTCAATTGGTCATTTGCATTGCTGAATGTATTTCGAGAATGTATGAATGTATTGATTTGTTATTGATTTTCTCTATTTTGAACTGATGTTATTTGTTATTGATGTTATTTGTTATTATTGACTGATGTTATTTGTTATTGATTTTATTTGTTATTATTGACTGATATTATTTGTTTTAGGATGTGGAACTTGACGTTATTTAAATAGATTTGACAATTTTAAGCTTGGCCTACGATTGATAACACAATTGCATAGTAGGCCCTTTTTCTATATGTTTGGAACACAGCCCATTTGAGGCAAGGATTGACACCATTGCACTTTTATTTTCTCTTTCTGAACTGTTATTTGTTATTGATTTTCTCTGTTTTTGAACTGATGTTATTTGTTATAGATATATTGTTATATTGTTATAGAACGATACATTTGACAATTTTAAGCTTGGCCTACCATTTTATTGGAGCGATGAGGGACAGGTGGGGCTTGAAAAGGCCCACCTGTTCAAAGTGGGGAATGACAGAAAAAGTTTGAGAACCACTGCATTAACCCCATTATAGCAGATGCCACATTGAATGGATGAACACATTTATGCATCAATAATTACAACGGAGTATTTCTAAATATAAGTTGTACAAATACTTATGTGTATTTAATACTAATAACCTAATGATTCATTTTACTTTCAGATGATAATACTTTTCACTTGGGCAATTGACAATTTTGAATGCAGGACATTTACTTCTAACACATATTTTTACCTGGGTAAATAATCGGAATACTTCTTCCACCTCTGAGTTTGGACCCCGTCACTGTTTTTAAAACTTTAATTAAATGTTTGATATTCCAGAGACCCTTTCAGACCGGCAATGCTGCCCTGCATGTGTTGATCACCTGGAGGGGGGCTGTCGAGCCTACAGTATTTCATTTGTATTAAAGCCAGACCATTTTTAAATATAACTGTCTGATTTTGTCATTGCACAACATTTGTGAATAAACTCAATTTGTGATTGTTATGGCAATAATATTACAAACATTTTCACAGCCTCAGCTTGCAATGTTTTAATTGTTTTATACCATTCACCAAGACCTATACCGGCAATGGAGAAGAAGGGGGATGGGAGAGTTGTCACATTCCGATGGGCCATTATTTGAAACAAAGAGAGTCCACATCATACATAAGCTTAGTTAACAGAAGGGGGATGGGAGAGTTTTGTCACAGTCCGTGGATAGGAGAATTCAAAAGGATTTAGGAGAAGAGACGGCGGTGCTTTGAGAATCCGACGGCACTTACACTATCGACGTGATGCGCCAGCGTACGTCATGAATGTGCGTCTGCTGCTGTGGGGAAACTACAGTTTTCTATACAGCGGACTACATTGATGTAGGCTATAATAAGAACAACTACTGTAAACCCAGCGCCGTATTCTATCTATACGGCGCTGTGTAAACCCATCTAGAGACTTTGCACCGCGCTCTGATGCTGTTGTTTTATGCTTTATGAACGTGGACAACAGAGAAACATATTCTTCATGACCAAAGTTGGAATTTAAATAAAAAGGAAAGTGAAACTTATGCTTGTCACCCTCTCCCTCCCTCCCACATTAATACAAATGATCCCAATACATATGATTGTATGAAAGATCCTAAAATAAATACAAATGTATTTATTATAAACGTTAGTCCTTAACATCTATCACTGTGTATATCACCATTCAAACATCTTTTAAAAGTTGAACAAACCCCACACAGCTCAGTAAACACTGTGAAATGTTGACTTTATTTGATCATTTCAGTAAAAACTAACGTTCCTTTTGATTATTATAGTGATGAACGTTAAAAACAAAGCACTTTGGCTGATTTTGGACCCCTCACTATTTTTTTTTACTTTAATTAAATGTTTGATAAGTGCATGCAGATCACAGTACAGTATGCTCATTCAGTAAAACACGTACACAGATAAATTATTTTGTATTTGTATTGAAGTAGACTACTTTATAGAACCTGATGACAAGGTCAATTTTACTTTCCACTATGTCCAGCGCTCAGCTGTCTGCGGCAGAGAGGAAGAGACAGATCACTGCATAAATATGCGAACCCAAACCTACAGTTAAACTTTACTGCTGGAGAAGAGAGATCAGGGGGGGGGGGAGAGAGCTGTGGCTGATGGGGTATAGAGAACCGCAGTGACGCGTCCTAAAACCCGGAAGTAAACTTCTTCCGGTTCCATCGTCAAAAAACAATGCAATTTCTCCATAGGGTTTTGGAAAATAGCTCAAAATAAGGTCTGTGGTTGAAACACATTTAAGAGAGGGATCACGTTTTGTTCAGCCAGATAATCTCCACATATCTACGCTACTTTTATAATTTTCGAATCATAAATCTAGTCGCCAGAAGCAAAATGCTAACGTTATGCTATAAAGGAACTACAAGCTAGAACGGCAGGGTCGCATTACTCAACGTCACGCCAACTTAAGATCGCCTCAACTGACTTTCGCGCGCTTGCATATTTTAACAAAGCTTTTCATTTTAGCCACGCTGAATTTAACTAGAAGTCATGGCTCTGTCCATTACCAGTCTAATATCTTTTTACAAAGATGACAAGAAGAGTGTAGATAGAGGAGAGAACCACTACAAGTCAGGACACGTACAACAGTGCAGCCTGGATGAAGGTGTGCTTACCGGTGTTGTGAGGGCTAGCATGAGGGACAAGGTTTATAGAGTGTCGGTGAGTAGTGATAGCAAGAGCACCGTTAACCTAGAGTTAATTTATTCACATTAGTGATATTAATTCCCATCAACAAATCCATTTTATGTGTCACATGAAATCTTTATTACAAATATTACACACCAGAAAACACAGAAATATCCATGAAATAAACATACAGTAGGCTATAAAAAATTAAAAGGGATAATTGGGAAGGCATTACAAATGTAAATATATTTTAAATAATGAAACAATCCCACCCCACAGGTATCTACAGGAGAAGAGGGAATTCTCTCCACAAAATGTGAATGCCCACGTGGAGAATGGAAATGCAGTCATGCGGCTGCATTAGCCATCTTTGCCATCCACAATTTCAGCTGCACTGACACCCCCTGTCAGTGGAAGAAGCCAAAGGCAGCTAAACGTACGCATTCAGTGGAGGAGCTATTTCCTCCTACCAATAACTCATTTAACCCGCTGACAAGAGAGCCCACCTCCGAAGATCGTGACTGGCTGAGGGACAGACTCAGGGGCAGGTTCTCAGGAATTTCTTGGCTTCTCTCCCCCGAGCCAGAAGAGGAACACTACAGCTTGGAAACACTTACTGTTCCTGAAATCATCCAATCTGTTGGGCATCAGGGACCTGAGGCAATTGTGGCAAGCATGGCATTGTCTGAGGAGCAACAGAGGGCAATTCAGGTGGCTACCACTGGTCAGCGAACCAACCCAAACTGGCATTTGTTCAGGAAAGGAAGGTTGACTGCCAGCAACTTTGGAGCTGTCCTGAGGTCAAAGCGTGTGACTGCTTCCCTTATTGCCAGGGTGCTAGGGCAACAGCAGGCCCTTGATGGTGTTTTGTCTGTACAGTGGGGGACTATGAATGAATGTGAGGGCGTCAGGGCATTCACCACTGCAACCCAGATGCAGGTCCATGAGTCAGGTTTGTGGCTCTCCCAAACAGGATTGTTGGGGGCATCTCCAGATGGTCTGGTAGGGTCTTCCGCTGTGCTGGAGGTAAAGTGTCCCTACGGAGCCAGGGAAATGACAATTAGCGAAGCATTGCACATCAAGGGCTTCTGTGTCAGTAAGGAAGGAGAAAAATTCAGCCTGCGTGAGGAACATCCTTACTGGCACCAAGTGCAAGGTCAGCTTCACCTCACTGCAAGAGAGACTTGCTACT
Organism: Dissostichus eleginoides; assembly: GCA_031216635.1. Taxonomy (NCBI): domain Eukaryota; kingdom Metazoa; phylum Chordata; class Actinopteri; order Perciformes; family Nototheniidae; genus Dissostichus; species Dissostichus eleginoides. The sequence continues at coordinate 7,548,749 of CM062264.1, forward strand.
TTGTGGTCTGGACTACGAAAGACAGTGTCATCATTCCGATAGCCCGAGATGACAATTGGCAGCCTAACCTGTTGGCTCTTGAGGACTTTTTCAAGGCCCACATGCTTCCAAAGCTGGCACTGCCCAAATAATCACCTTTGTCACTGTTGTGGTTATTTTCTGAAAAAGACAGAAAAACCAAAAGGCATATTAATTTACTTGTTCTGAGTTCAGAGAGCACTGCTGTTAAAATTAAATATTCTTTTTAGAGAAAACTCAGCTTCAGGATGTTATGGTTGCTATTTGAAGATCTTTCTTGTAGCTGCTGCGATCCTTGTTTGAGTCGTTCATATGTTCAATAAAAAATATCATAAATCTATCATTTTCAAATATAGTACTTTTAAGAAATTGTGAATCGTTTTGAATTTACATTTACTCACCTTTGCAATGTTGTGGTTGTTAGAGTGTTAGGTTTCTGAATACAGAGAATAACATATTACCCACCCTACCATACCTACCCCGAGAGGCCAGACTTTTAAAAAGGTAAGAAGACAGTTTAAAGATTTATATTTGCGGATATTATCAGCACATCCATCCATCCATCCATCTTCTCCCGCTTATCCGTGGTCGGGTCGCGGGGGTAGCAGTTCCAGCACATTATCAGCACATCTCCGTCAAATTAACATTGTATTAAACAGAACCTAAATAAAATGCACCCAGTTTAAAGAAATTGTTTGAGTTTAATGATGAACTCAAAATGTAAAACAAAGTATGAAACATGTTTCTGGATTGATTAAACAGCAGAATCTAAATAAAAGAAATAAAATGCACCCAATGAAAAGACATAGTTTGAGTGTAATGATGAACTCAAAATGTAAAACAAAGTATAATAATAATACATTTTATTTATTTTGCGCTTTTCTACAACTCAAAGACGCTTTACAGTATGAGGGAGGGTAGACAAACAACGACAGGCAAACAAATAAATAGTAAAATAAACAGAAAAGGCAGTCAAGAGGAAGTTGATTGAGAGGGGGGTTAAACAGAGTTGAAAATATGTGTATGAAACATGTTTCTGGACATATGTGTTTACATGTGAAAAGAAACTATTTTTCTGCCACCTCTTTTATGAGGGGACGTTGGAAATTCACTAGTGCGCAACATACCTGCATCAGTTTATCTGCGAAGTGCCTCGGGTGAGATGGAATGAACTTTAGGATCCTAAATTCTTTCAAACGAGCATTTGCTCTCTCGACGTGAATCCTATTTTGTGCGATAAGCTTTGTAGCCTGTGCTTCGCTGTGTGTCAGTTGGCCATGACAGAGGAATGGGGGAATGTTGACAGTGACTCCTTCAGGAAGAATGTTCTGGATTAAGAATCCCTTGTCAGCCAATATCAGATCTCCTGGTTTGAAATGCTGAAGAACACCAGGATCCCGTACTATTTCTTTGTCACTTGTTGATCCTGGGTATAGTTTGCTGCAGTATGTGATCACAGCATTTGGCGCTTGCTCCTCGGCATTCTCAGGTAGTGGTTTAGGACCTTCATTTGCAGCCGCCTGTGTTGATGGACCTGCTTCCTCCTCAGTCATTAGACACGCAGCTTCTTCTTCCATTCCATCAAGTATCCCTCTCAGACAGTAGGAATGCTCTTCTACATTCTGTGCTTCAAATGAAACAGTCCTTTTTCTCTTTAGCAAAGGAAAATGACAGCTGCAGATGCGGGAACAGGCATTGGGCCTCCTGTCAGCTCGTCTGTTTGGAAGATATAAAATATTAGTTTCATGGAAGTCACACACATATAAGAGCATTAAGACATTAAGGGATAGTGGTGATCTAATGGATAGTGAGGTGGGCTGAAGATCGGAAGGTTGTGAGTTCAAATCCCACCATGAACACCACCGCTAGTGTGCTCTTGAGTAAGGCACTTAGCCCTTAGTTACTCCAAGGAGAATGTCCTTGTAATTGGTGATTGTAAGTCGCTTTGGATAAAAGCGTCAGATAAATGAAATGTAATGTAAGACTGACATACAGTACACAGGCTAAAAACAAAACATCTAAAGATATAACCTTGCACTTTGATAAGTCTCGTGAACATTTTCACTATTTAGACATTTTTTAGATCAAAATGTAATCAAAGAATAAATGGTACATTAATCCATATTGAGAATAGTGTCAGCTGCTACACTAATTATAATAGTTATATTTCTTAATTAAGATAAGATATTACTTTATTGATCCCAATTTGGGAAATGTTTGTGTTGCAGCAGCATAAAAAGAAAAACTAAATATAAGTTATTATATATACAAAAGTATGTTAGGGATGGAATATTAAATATTAAATTGAACTGTAATTGAAATGTAAAATTTACATGTGATTTCACATCCAAGAGAAGCTATGGACCAGAGAGTTCTCTGCCAGCCAGAGGTGATTTGTCATTAGTTCAATATGTCAAACTGATTTCCCTGACTACAATCTTTAGTTACATGGTGAAACGTTATGCTGCTTGTACTAATTAGACTTATCATATAAGCCACACAGGTTTTAATAGGATATATATTCATTAGCTTTACTTATGTTGCGGTCGTTTCAGCAGCGCCATCTCTAAAACGGCGATACAGTCACTACCCATCATTTACATTTGACCGTGACATTGACAAAAATGTAACGTCAGCTTACCTCATAGCACGAATCCAGACTCTCCTTTGGAAAACATTGGCCGGGAAACAATAGAACGAGCACGTTTCACGCAAAGACCTGTGGCTGCAACCCGGAGCAAAGCAACAAACCATAGCGCTAGCTTTAGCTAACGTTTGCTAACGAAACAAACTGCCGAGTAAAATTGGAAAACACTGGAAATTAACTATTCTATAATGTGTAAAACTACGGTGCCAAAAACGACTATTAACGACTATAAATGATGATGGGCAGATAAAGATATAGATACTAAAGATACTAAAGATACTACAGATACTTAAGATAGGCATATACTCTCTTTCAAGCAGAACACAGGGGGAAAGAAATTTAGCGGGAGTGTTTACGTAATCGGCGTAATGACGTACAACGGCCTCGACCATTTCTGTAGTCCACTAATGCCACTTGTTAACAACCATCGTTTTTCCGACACGTAAACTCTTCAGAAATCACCAGCGGGGTCACTGCTGATGTATTTAATGTGGTAGAACAAAACGTGATCTATCTCTTAATTTTGTGTCAAACACAGACCTTATTTGGAGCTATTTTCCAAAACCCTATGGAGAAATTGCATTGCTTTTTGACGAAGGAACCGGAAGTGGTAAAAATGCTAACTTACTTCCGGGTTTTAGGACGCGTCACTGCGATTCTCAATTAGGTGTGTAAACAAAGAGAGTCACACACACAGCTGATCAGCTGATCACCTGAGAGCTGCCGTTTCATTCCGACTATTTAAAAAAACAACGGTCTGATTTTATCATTGCACAACAATGAACTCAATGTGTGATTGTTATAGCAGTAACATTAAACACTAATAATACAGTAAACTATTAACACTGTAGATATTCTTGTTTGCCCGTTGTGAGATGACGAGGCTCCATTAAAAATAAACCTCTTTTTAGGGAGTTACTGAGTTTAGGCACCTTAATAAAGTTGTAATGAAGTTGACTACAGAAAATTCATATTTGTTAGTGCTTTCATGTCAATTCGGCGAACATATGATACATTAAATGATCGTGAGGATGATGATTAAAAATCGTTTGTTTGAGCCGGGCTGCATTTCCTGATGAAAAAACAAACCGATGGTTTTGTAGTTGTAGTACACCAACGTGGATTAAACAACATTATTTTGTTAATGAAAAACTTGGTGATGTTTTGTGAATGATTACATGTCTCTTATTAGCACAGAATATGATCCTATCCGTGACATATGGATCTTAACAAAGATCCGCTATATCAGATGTCTGTAGATCTATCAGCTGTTTATTTCACATGAGTTCCAGTGTGGCAGCTTTTTAATCACTGCTCCCCCTGGTGGATCCATGATCCATTGCAGCTGGTTTCATTATAATTTAAATTATTTATCAAGCGGGCGTATCAAGTTATGCGGGGGGTTTTCCTTTCAGCGAGGGCCCAGCCATTGCCGATCACGGCCCCACTACGGTAGGGGCGTCCGAAATGAGGTGCTACATCTGTAGGGCCTGAGAGTTGACAAAGAGACATTTGCTGAGGCCCTGTAGTGAACACAGCCTCTGCCCAAACCAATGCTGACGTTCTGTACCCAGCTGCTCTTTTTCCCACACCAAGTTGTTAATCAAACATCCCATCAGAAATAGATAACCAGTTACATTTCTTGAAGAGGAGCAGGCCCCAGAAGGCCTCGGTCAGATTAGCCTGTTGAACCCCATCGACCCGCCACCGGGGGGAAAAACGCATCATCTGCAGGAAACAGCGTCTGAGGGCTTCTTAATATTTAATAAACTATGAATGCTTCGTATCCATGTCACGGGAAAAAAAACACAAAGCTAACGCTGAGCCTCTGAATTAGCCACGAGCGAAAAAATGCTAACGGCGCTTGCACAGAAACTCACTCATAACACCCTTATTACTTATCGTAGCTGCACACCCAACCAATCGATTAGCATTGTGGGAAGACACAGAATCGATAGGTACCTGTACATCATCACTCTATGATAAGAACTCGCGACTTTATAAACAAAAAACAGACATCACAACACTTGGCACTAGGTAGCTAAAAACGGCAATATCTCTTACCTTCGTCGTTGTCAGATCAAAGTTGTCTTCAATGGCATTAAAACTATAAAAACGCTGCTGAAGGTTAATCCATAGGTTAATCCAATGTGGCTGTGTCACTTTGAAATGATTTCTGATAATCCATAAACAATAAACCTACTTTTACGTTTTCAGATTTCAGATACTTCACACACAACCAGGACGTATAGACATGCACTAATGGATAAAAGGGGACTGGAGCCAGGGAGCAGCTGGGGGTTTGGTGCGTTACTCAAAGACAACTTTTTGGTCCAATCAGGACTTGAACCGGCGACCTTTCGGTTCCCAAGCCAAGTCCCTTTCAGACTGAGCTACTGCCGGTTACCTTGTAATGATAAAACCACCACCTGGCATTTAAACAGATATATTTTTAAGTGAGAAGTATATATATATTTTTTTTTTAAAGTATATACACAGTATATTAATAAAGTAATAGTAATTGGGTGGTCAGGCCTTTAAAATTCGGATTTGCATTTCCATATGCAGCATTAAAAGTATCCATACTCATTGTGAGAGTAAAGCAGAGATCATGGATTGAAATATAATCTGTAATCATAGTTTTATCTTCTAATATCAGAAAAATTTGACTTGTGGTCCATCAGCATTGTGAATTTAAATAAAGAAAGGCATGTATATTTATAAGATGCATTAAGAGTGTGCACTCCCCCCCCCATCCCCTCTCTCCACCCACGCTGCTCCGACAGCGCCGCAGAGTGCTCTCATGCTTAATGAATTGAGACAGAAGGCCACATAAATGTGACCAGTTCAGTAAAGACAGCAGCAGACACAGAGAGAGGCTCACTGTGTTTCGTACGCAGGGAGCACCGGAGGCGCCCTGCGGTCTGATCCCTGCTTTACTCTGCCTCTGGTTGGCATAAACATCTAATAGGGCCTAAAAGCCTGAGATGAGAGCAACACATGCTGCGTAAGTGGTTTGAAATGGGACATGGAAAAGGTTTTAGGACATTCCAAGAACAAAGCGTAGAGCGAGCGTCTCTTCTAATCCATGAGATATGTGTCCCTATGTGTCCCTGTGTGTCCCTGTGTGTGTGTGTGTGTGTGTGTGTGTGTGTGTGTGTGTGTGTGTGTGTGTGTGTGTGTGTGTGTGTGTGTGTGTGTGTGTGTGTGTGTGTGTGTGTGTGTGTGTGTGTGTGTTTGTGTGTGTGTGTGTCGCTGCCAACAGGGCCAGCACATATCATCGCTCATCAGAGATGGAGAAGATGTTTCCTCGGGGGTCAGTGAGCAGCCGTCACTTCACATGAAGCCAGCCAGGAGGGAGGAGAAGGGAAGAAGGATGGAGCAAGGGCTGGGTGAGAGAAAACACAGAAGACTGGGGACAAAGCGTGGTGGGGGGTGCAGAGGGAGAGGGACAGAGGAAGTGCTTCCTCCAGTCAACGTCATGCCAGCAGGAGACTGGGATGCAAGAAAGAGTGACGAAAAACAGAATGAGCTTTAAGAGAAGAGAGGGTGATGGAGAGAAGTTAGAATATGTTTGCCAGAGGGAACCAGGGAGAAGAATGAGGGCAACACGATGTGGATTTGTTACATAAAGCGGGATCATGCACAGGTCAGCACATCAGCCCTAACACAGTTAACGCAGAGGAGTAGTTCAGGAGGAAAGCCTGGATAACAGAAATAAAACAAGGCCGACAGGACGACTAATGCAACCGCATCACCCAGAAAACAAAACTCACCTATTGCAATGAAACCCTCTTTTCTGCAGCGCCATTAAACTTAGCGGGGGAAAAAAGGAAATGATGGAAGCACCGTTTATTGTCGCCAGCGTATCCCCTCAGCTGTCAGTAAATACTTCCTCCCCTCGGAGGAGGATGTTTCTGTATTTATGGGTTTTAATAGGAAGAGCGTGATCATCATATTGACCGGCCTGCTCGCATCCTAATGGCCACCTTAAATCTCGGGAAACACTGTATTCTGGGCTGAGTTACAGGCAAATTAACATGGAGAGGGAGGCTGCTGCTGCCGGAAGGGAGAAAAACAATCGCCTGAATGATTGTTGGACATTTAGAATGACTTGGGAGGGGAGGCGGGGGGAACGAGAGCAAGAGAAGAGGCAATAAACGATTTTCATCAGCGGCAGAGGGAGAATGAGGTGGGCAGGAGAGGGTGGGCGGAATCCACCAGACTCGCTTTCCATTATAAGAGTCATAAAATAGTTTTAATGACCAAATATTGGGCTCTTTGAAAGATCATATTACAAGCGTTATGGTGCCACACACTGTGGGGCGGACAGATTGTGCGGTGGCTCCGTGTGCGTCTGCATCAGGCTCTCTTTCCCTGTGTGGGTCTGCATGTGTGAATATGACTGGGTGTCAGCTGATTTACTGTAAATCCATCACTACTGAAGGTGTGCACATACAGACATGTACGGTGTGCATAGGGGAAGGACAGTAGCACATTTAAGGCAGCTCAGAACTGTGTTGCAGAAAGATTATTTCCTTTTTTTCCCCTTACTTTTAAAGAGGTCATATTAGGCCGTTTGGGGTTTTTCCTCTCCTGTTGTGTTGTATATAGGTTTTTATACACGTAAGTGGTCTGCAAAAGCTTGAATCCCTGTGTTCCCTCCAGAGGCATTTTTTTCTTCCACACACTCCCCCCCTGCCTGAAATGCCTCCATTGGACTCCTTTGTTTACTACTGTAACATAGTGACATCACTATGTAACACTTGCTGTTTTATTGGCTAGTGCTCCTACATATTGTGATAATGTTAAGGGGCGGGACATTTCCCGACTGATCCCTAAGCAGTTGACCAATCACACAGAGCCGGCCAGCTGACCAATCAGAGCAGACTGGGCTTTGGGAGAGCATGATATGTCCTCTCTAATGTATCGTCAAAAATGGTTTGCATGATATCCTACAAAAAGTTATTCCTTGACAAATATACAGCAACATGTGTTGCTTATTACAAACATTCACAAATATCTTCACAAAAAACCACTTGGCTAGGTTTAAGAATAAAATGTGGTTGGGTTTGAATAATCCATGGAAGTGACATTAGGGTTAGGGAGACAGCTGTATCCTGTGTGACATCAGTTTACATCTGGTGTCACACAGGATACAAACAGCTGTCTCTAGGTAAAGGTTTTGTGTCTTAGGACCAACCCATCCTCCGCAAAGTCCATACTATGAGATCTTTATTACGCTTTAAGCTTCTCAGTTCACACAAAATATTGTATATGAAATTAAGCGCTTTAAAGATCTTGGATTTAGTTTCCTGTTTTATTTTTGAAAATAGTTTTCTCCTTGTGTCTCGTCTGGTTTTACTTCCTGCCTTTGTGTTTTCCCGCCTACGTGATTGTGTGATTCTGTTAGCCTGCTGCTCTTGTGTTTTTGCAAACACTCCCCAGCTGTGTCTTGTCTCTGATCAGTCCTTGGTCTATAATGTCAGAAAGTAGAACTAAAAAGTGCAGTTGTATTTCCCAGAGCCCAAGGTTGTGTTTTAAAATGACTTGTTTTGCCCAGCCTTCAATTCTAAACCAAAATATGTTAAAATAAGAATCATAAAAAGAAAATTGATTTTAGCCTTCAAAATTCTTTTCCCCTTTTTTTTTATGACTGCATATTTATTATATTTTGGTTTCAAGTCAAGCTAATAGAAGATGCCACCCATCTCTGGGAAATTGCATCAAGTACTGGAGATAACAATTTTTAGACAAAAAGAAAAAGCTGGAAAATAAATACATAAATCTTAAGCCTGTCGCTGCATAACTCCTCGTTAAGCGGGATATTGATTTTAGACTAAAACAGGTCATTGGTACAGTAGTTGATTAAGGGCTTAGGTAAGAAATGCACTTAATTGGAAAGAAACAACAATTAATGGATAAAACCACGGTTGAAATAATCATTAGGTGCACGGGATGTTTTATTCTTCTGATGAACTCTAATTATAGTGACCCTATAATTTAAAAGATACATTGCTAAATCTATCAATGTGTACCTATTGCCAATAAGGAATTGATCAATTGAGCAGGCAAATTGGAAGATCTCTCCATCCAGACAGACATTTAACTTAGCTTTTAGACTGAACTTTAATACAAAGCTACTCGCTCAAAGAAAGCAAAGAAAATCAGATGGAAGATAGAATCCAGTTATAAGCTCCAAGGCTTTCTCCTGCTTGATAAAAGGACCGCCACTATCAGTATACACGCACCATCCTGACAGAGAAAGTCATTGCTGGTGAACAGAGAAAATTGTGCCTTGAAGATTTGAGTAATTGAATTTGTAAAAGTCATCGTATTACCCTATAATACGATATGCAGATTCAGAGGGGGTTGTAATTTAAAAAGGGGTCGAACCTTTATGAAATTGCCACCCCTCCCGATTAACACACACACACACACACACACACACACACATACACACACACACACACACACACACACCTTATTTCGCTTCTGGCTCTGCTGCTCCTGCCTCAGAGGAAGTTGAGACGTATGAAAATAAAGCTCAGATGATATCCCGTTACAAAGAAATGCTCCTCGCACTTTGGCTGATTATTCATCTCCGTGACATGAGCTGTCAGGATTTAAATATCCTTGACAAAGCTTCTTGCAGAAAAAAAAAAGGCGAGTGAGGAATCGTCATCCACAGAATAGTGGATACGCTGAAGGCCATGAAACTATACACACTATATGAAGCGCATTTTCAAGACACTCTGAGGCACGCTTGACAAACTGTGGCGCTTTTACATTTATACGCTGAACGTAAATATAGCAGACAGGGTGAAAATAACTGTGAAAAAGAGCTGTGTTTGTGGATAGTTCAGGGTTCGTGCAAAATGGAAACTATGAAAAGGAACACTAATAGAAGACCCTAAGCAGCCTTAAGTTATATTATATCCTGTTATGTTACACTGAACAAACTGAAACTTTAATAAAATGTATTATGTCAACAAATTTCACACAACTGTTTTAGGTTAGTTGAAAGCAATAATATCAAGTTGACCTCATATTTTTTATTTAACTTAATATTATTGCTTTCAACTAACCTTGTGTGAAATCTGGCAACATAATACATTTAATTAAAGCCAACATTTTTATTTTTTTCACTGTACAGTTTAAAAAAACAAAGAAAAACTGCTGATTTGAGTTGTGTAAAATTGTCAAACAATTGATTGCAGTATTAATCAGAACCAGGTTTTGAAGTTGTTGAGTTGACATGGTTTCATCATCTGTTTTTGTGTGTCCATTTTAATTTTGAACTGTCATGTCTGTTTTAACTTCCTGTCTTGTGTTTTCCAGTATATGTCTGCCCAACCCTGATTATTTTGGTATGTTTGTGCTTTGTTCTGTTAGTATTTAAATTCCTGGTTTTCTGTTAGTCTTTGTCAGATCCTTGTTTTTCATACATCGGAAAGTATTGGACTATTTTGTCTTGCTTGTATTGAACCTTTAATAAATGGTGTTTTTTGTTGGGTGCTTTGTTGTACTGCCTTTGGGTCCAGCCCAACCTGATTTCCATGGAAATGTACAGTTAAAAGGGGACTATTTGGATGGATTTCATTTAATCTGGATATAGAACACAGAGAAGCTAAGAGATAAAATAATTATTGGCTTAAAAACAGAAGCAACTGACATGCTGCCAAACGTTGGAGATGGTATGGATTGGAACTGGATGCATTTTTGTGTTGTCTGTGCCTTGTTTACTGATTTTATTTGTACACGTTTGGCCATGTATGGGGGACTGTTCTGATCCCTGGCAGAATGTCATTTAAAAACCCTTTACTTCAGCAATTCTGTCACTTACTATTTTTCTCTACTGTACATTATAGAAAGTAAAAATGACTCATTCACTTCCATACTGTCTTTTGCCAAAAAAATAAAAAGTTCCATACTCTGCAACATCCTATTGAGAGTGGTTTATAATACAAGTGGAAAGGGAATGATAAAAAATAGATGGATTTCATAGTGTCTACCAATGCAGGTAGAACTGAAATAAATGTTTGTAATGCCATTTCAGTTGTTCAATTATGCTTTTCTCCGATTGTCCTTCTGTTTCTTTTTAAAGGAGTCATGCTTTTGAAATAATGATTTGATATCGAGTCTGATTTGTAGAGGGTTTTTTGATATAGTTAGTCTAGACCTCCTATTTTCATCACGAACAAAATACGGGCCTGAGCATAAAATGTACAGTTAAGGTAAATGTGTGATGTAGGTGTTTTGGGGTGTTAAGCGTTTAGATAAATAATCCTAAGTATTGGTAAACCCATTTTTAGCTAATTCAAAAACATACAATAGGCCAAGAGAAGTTATAAGAAGAAACAGGTGACTGATAGGAATATAAAAAATACAACAAAAATAAGGAGAAAGCAAAGAGAAAAAATGTATCCAATGGGGCCTTTGCCTGTTGCGCTGTTTGGAGTCAGTTGTATTTGTTAATTAATGTATTTATTTATTTATTAATGTCTTTATTTATTTATCCATTCCTATTATTTTGCTTTTCTTTTTTTTTACTTGATTGTTTGACCTAGCTTTATAACTTAAACCAACCCATAATGAGATCTATTAAATCCATTCAAACTTAGAAATACCACAAAACAAGAAAAAAGCACAGACTAATGCGTAATCCAACATGTCTTACCTTTCTGGCTGTCGATGATAAAGTTGCCCTCCTCATTTCCTGTGTTGATCTTATACGTGATCCCGTCCCCGTCAGGGTCCTTCGCCAGCACCGTGGCAACAAGCGTGTTGGGACCGGCATCCTCTGAGACGAAGGTCCGGTATCTGATTAAAAAACAAACATTGAAAGACAATTAGCACCTCGCCTGCACTCCTAAGGCCTTTCACTGAGGGTGAGAATGAAAGACATTCAAGTTTTGTCATAGTTTCCAATCATTTCCATCTAATTCCACCATTAGCTCAGTGAGTCAGCAAAAAGATGCTAATAAACAACCAAACCCATAAACAGATCATCCAAATGCACCGAATATCTTCTGTCGCTCTACATCAGGGGTAGCCAACACGGTGCCCGCGGGCACTTAGTCGCCCGCAGGGGCAACGTGAGTCGCCCGCCGGGCATGTTCTAAAAATAGCTCGCCAAGTAAATCCAAAATGTATCAAATACACAAAACAAAAAAGGAAATGTAATCAAAAGAATCTACCCTATGCATAAACAAAACCTCAATCATAGCGAACTCTATCTACTTACTACAACTCTATATCTATATAACACCCCTCCTCCCCCCACCCCCACAATGAATATCGACCAATCACGTTCTTGCTTGATTTGCGGGACCATGTTGCAGTCGGGAAGAAAAGCAATGTGGCACCTCCCCGCTTCATAAGGAGTGTGACCTTTCCTTCTGGCAGAATCTACACATCACATCAGCCCCATTGAACAGCCTAGTCATGCCAGCCTATACAGCACATGAGGGGAAGAGTTTTACTCTGTTTGTGTTGCAACTTGCATATATAGTTATTGCACTTGACGCACACACACGCATGGCGTAATTTCCACTGGGGACAGGGGGGACATGTCCCCCCCACTTTTAGAAATCCCGTTTGTGTTCCCCCACTTTACAAATATGTTTGTTATTATTTTTTAACGCAAGCCGTCATCGCCACGGAGGAGCACACTCGCCTCTGTGAGTGAGCGAGACAGAGAGAGAGAATGAGAGAGAGAGCGAGCGACAGAGCGAGAGAGAGCGAGAGAGAGAGAGCACCTTTATCTATTTAATATAGATAAAGTAAGAAATCATTCCAATGTGTACTATAGGACAGTAAAAAAAACAAAAAACTGTTTAAAAAGGGGAGTGATTAGTAAAATATGCATAAATGAAAAGAAAGAATGCTAACTAGGTAACATAAGATAAGAATAAACAAGTTTAAATGATTTGTTATTGGTTGTGATCATATTCTAAAGATGTTTGGATCATTGAAAAGTATACAGCTCCCTTTCATATGACTGTTGAGACTGAGAGCTGTATCCATAAATTCATTTTGTGCTCAAAGTGCACCAGAGTGATGCATTTCACTTCAACATTTAAAAAAAAATCTTCCCGGGGGTGCATGCCCCCGGACCCCCCAGAGGAGGTGAGGTCCACCCCCAAATAAAGCAGGTTAAAATAATTAAATTGCATACATTTTCTTTTAGTAAACACTGCAAACGGGTCCCACAGACCCAAACAGCACACAAAGGTTAAAGGTCAGCATATAATAATGTTAAAATGTGCTAAATATATACACTGCAAAAAACAAAAAAAAGAGGAGTAAAAGTAGCCCCCGACTTGTTTTATTTTTTGAAAGTAGCTCTCATCCTAAAAAAGGTTGGTGACCCCTGCTCTACATCATAACATCAATAGTGTCAATAGTTATTCAGTTATTCAAGGGACCTTGGTATTTCAAATTCAAGGTCGGCAAACGAACATGAACAGGGTTAGCTTTATACTTTTTTAAGAAAAAAGAAGTTGAAATAAACATGAAAAAATGTGGATAAAAAAGAGAAATGCTTTTTATCTGTTCTTAATGAAATGGTGCTTTGACAGAGCATATCTACAGAGAAATAACCAAAAGAAAACAATAGATATTGAAATGATATGACTATATAGTCATTGGTACTACTTTATTTTTGTAATACAAATTTATTCTCATAGTATTAGTACTTCTCAGATATGTGAGAGGTGCTTTAAAAGTGCAAAACGTTTTTGAACATGAGAAGAAATCATTCTGAAACACGTGAGATTTCAAAGTCCTGGGGTTAACAAATGTCTTTAAATTCATTAATTTGGCTATCATTGAAGAGGATAGGTGCCACATGAATGTTAAAAGAGGTTATTTGCGGTGGACGGATCACGTGATGACGTCGGCGAGCTGAGCGGTGTAGTCGGGTGCAGGCGGTAGTCAGACTTAACTATGATTTAACCAAAACTGAAAGTCTCAAAGTGTAATGCGCAGTCAGTTCTATTAGTGTGTAAAAACATCTGCGTTTAAATGCCCGGCAGTAGTTTGACCAGCGCTAGAGCAAAGAAAGATAGCGGCCTCATGGCGGAAATGTTTGGTGAAGAGGAACACATCCCCAAGTGGGCTTGTCAATTGCTTTCTGAAATACAAAGCGTTAAAGAAACCTGTAACGTAAGGTTTGACAATCTGGACAAGGCTATTGTTCAGTTGAAGAAAGACTCTAAGGCCACTTCTCAAAGAATAAACAATGCAGAGAAGCGTATTAGCGAGATAGAGGATCAAGCCAATTCCCAAGGGAAGACAATGGGTGATCTGTCCAAAGATGTCAAGGCCCTCCAGGGTAAAATGCTGGATCTGGAAGCTAGAAGTCAGAGAAATAATCTCATCCTAGCCGGCCTCCCCGAGGGTAAAGAAGCCGTCGGCATCTCCCCACTACTGGATAAAATTCTCCGACACTTCCTGAAGCTGAGTGACACAATCCCCACACCTGAGATAGAGCGTGCCCACCGCGCTCTGCGTCCCATCCCGGACACTGGGCACCCTCCGCGGCATATCATCATACGTTTTCTCAGATGGAGCGATAAAAACGAGGTGTTTAAGACGCTGGCGTCTGCTAAAGGAAAGCTGACATGGGACGGACATGATCTTCGCATGTTTCAGGATTTTCCAATGGAGATACAGCGCCAGCGGGATTCATACAGAGAGCTCCGTAGCATACTGCGCAAAGAAAACCTACGGCATCCTGTACCCTGCCAGACTCATCGTAACCATCAACGAGGAGACTTTCATATTCAAAGAACCCAAGGAAGCTGAGAAAGTTCTAAAAGTGACCTGATTTATTTGGGATGTGACATTACCACAAGACTGTGAGTTGACCTACGCCCCCACCGCATGCGCACACACACGCACACACACACAATCATTTACACTGACGCACACGCATGCCCGCACATACACTGCTCACAGTCGCACACACCCTCATTAGGATTTTGATGCAGGCTATACTGTAATGTAACCCCCAACGAGTTAGCAAAGTTTTGGTTAATGGCAGACAAATGAATAGGCCTATAGGCTATTGAAGGACTGGATTACCTCTCCGCACCAGAGCTCCGCGGCTCTTCTTTTTCTTCACGGATAGAGATGGACTTTCCTCCATCTCAATGTATTTTCCGTCGTATTGCCTTACTTCCAATTTGACCAAAATACCAGCCGGGCGTCCGATATGATTGTTACCTTACTTAAATGGATACACAATTGAACAAAATTATTTTGCTTAGTCTGAATGTAAATGGAATTCAGAATCCAATTAAAAGACATAAGATTTTGTTGTACTTAAAGTCTCTAAATGGTGATATTGCTATGCTACAGGAGACTCATTTGAATGCGATGGAATCTAAAAAACTAAGACAGAATTGGGTAGGGCAGATATTCTCTTCCCCTGGAGGAAAAGCTAGTAGAGGAGTCAGTATTTTAATTTCTAAAATATGCCTTTCAAATCATCCAATGTACATGTTGATCAAGAGGGAAGATGAAATGGTGACATTAGTGAATGTGTATGCTCCAAATAGTTTACAATCTAAATTCTTTACCTCGCTGTGCCCAAAGATATTGCAGTCCATAGAGGGTCCTCTTATTATAGGTGGCGATTTCAACTCTGTCTGTGACCCTATAGTGGATCGATCCAGCCACCCTCTGCCTTCAGATGAAAACATTTCCGCCGCCTTGAGGGACTTCCAATCCGAGCTCGGTATTACAGATGTGTGGCGCCTAGTGCACCCAGATGCCCGAGAGTACTCTTTCTATTCCAGTGCGCATAACTCCTACTCAAGGATAGATTACATAATGATGTCTTCAAATTTGATCCAGAATGTTATTGAGATCAAAATGCATAGTATATTATTAAGTGATCATGCTGCGGTATCTGTCACATTTTTCCCTCCAACCAACCCTTGCAAATCCAAACAGTGGCGACTTAATACATCTCTACTCAAAAATGAAAAATGTACACTGCTCATTAAAGACCAAATTTTAGATTTCTTTGAGATCAATCTAAATTCTGTACCAAGCGTTGCCACTGTCTGGGAGGCTTTCAAAGCAACATGCAGGGGCTGGTTAATTAGTTTCTCCTCGGCAGAGAATAAAAAGCAGAGAGGTGAAATCCCAATTAAACTTTAAACTCAAGACTCTAGAAGAGCAGCATATGCTAGACCCATCCAATTTAGACCTAAGGAACTCACTTCTCACCGCTAGGACTAATTTGCAGAAACTTGTACATGAGGAGACAGCTTTTGCTCTTTTTCGTTTACGAAGAACATACTTTGAATCCGGAGACAAAGCAGGGAAAATGTTAGCTCATAGATTGAAACAAATAGAAAAACGACAGATTATTCCAGCTATCAGAGATGAGCATGACAGGCTACAGTGTGATGCAGCCAAAATCAATGAATCCTTCAAGAATTATTATTCTAAATGATATAGCACAAAAAATAATTTGAAAGAAGAAGCCTTAGATAGCTTTTTCGGAGGTTTTAACCTCCCTAGCGTCAGCCTGGCTGACAGATCTGCTATGGATGCACCTGTTTCCCAAAATGAAATAGAAAACGCAATCATGAAGATGGCATCAGGAAAAACTCCAGGGGACGATGGTTTTGGAACAGAGTTCTATAAATGTTTTAAAGAACAGCTTTCACCATACTTACTGTTGTTATTCTATGAAATATTAGAATCTGAAGCCATGCCTCCCTCCATGAGCAGGGCCATTATTTCATTGTTGCCTAAACCGGGCAAAGATCCTTCTTTGATGGGTAACCACCGCCCTTTAAGCCTTTTAAACTGTGACTACAAGATTCTAGCCAAGATACTAGCACTCCGTTTGGAGAAGGTGGTTCCATCTATAGTGCATCTAGACCAAGTAGGTTTCATTCCAGGCCGCCAGTCCTCAAATAAGATGAGGAGGGTTTTTCAGATTATCCTAGAAGCAAGCTCCAGCAATTTGCCAATGATTGCAGCATCACTAGATGCTGAGAAAGCTTTTGACCAAATAGAATGGGCATATCTATTTTACACGCTCCAAAAATATGTCTTTGGGCCCAAATTGATTAGCTGCGTAAAGGCTTTGTATAGCGCTCCCTTCTCTTCTGTTAGAACTAATGGATTAATCTCAAAACCTTTCCCCTTACACCGTGGCGTAAGGCAAGGGTGTCCAGTTAGTCCCCTACGCTGACGATATACTTCTTACTTTGAGCAAGCCAGCACTCTCTATACCCGCAGTTCTTGATATGATACATTTATTTGGCAGCTTCTCTGGATATAAGATACATTGGAACAAGAGTGAAGCAATCCCACTTAACTCATATACATATAAGCACAACCTAATGAACACCCCCTTTATTTGGAAAACAAATGGAATGAGGTATTTGGGAATCAACATCGTCTCGCCTATCTCTAAAATCTTTAGCCTTAACGGCCCTGCTATTTTCCAGTCCATTAAGGAGGACATTAACAGATGGATGGCCATACCACTTTCTCTATGGGGCAGAGCAGAAACCTTGAAAATTAATGTTCTCCCAAGGCTTTCTCATATTATCTCCTCCATCCCTCTTGAATTCCCACTAAAATGGTTTAAGGATATCATATCCCTCTTCACTCAGTTCCTTTGGAATAATAAAAAACCCAGAATCGCACATAATAAATTGATCATTCCAAGATCAATGGGAGGTTTGGGAGTCCCGGATGTATTCCAGTATTATCTGTCCTTCAATGCAAAGTATCCATTATCGTGGGCGTACAAAAGTGCCTCTCCGGTAGGCAGTTGGCAATGGCTGGAGCAATCCATCATGTCTGTAAACCAAAACATATCTCTGGCATCAATGTGGTACTGCCCAAAACCACCACCCTCAATGGATAATACCATCATCCGTTTTTCATGCTCTATTGTAAAGCAACTGCACAGGAGACTCAATATAGAGGGGCTCTCTTTACCATCTTGCCCTATTTGGAGTAACCCCTGTCTTTCTGCAGGAGGAGGCACCTTAAGTAATAATATCTGTCAGAAGGCTGGTATTACTACAATTGGACAGATATATAGAGACCAAACCCTTCCATTTCAACAACTCAAAAATCAGTATGGTCTTTCAGACTCATCTTTTCTATCATATGCACAAATAGCATCTATTACTGCTTCATGTATGGAAGAGGACCAGCGCCTCAAGAAAGCAATCATATCATCAGGTGTGGTCTCTAATATTTATAAATTATTATCTAGGGCTGCCCCGAATACCTATTCTCCTGTCCAACTGTCCTGGGAGCACGACTTGAATATCTCTCTGTCTGCTTTGCAAGGGAACTCCATTTGGAGGTCAGCTATGTTCTCCTCTAAATGTGTAAGATTCAGGATCATACAGTTCAAAATTCTCAATAGAGCATACATCACCCCTGTTACAAAGTCCAAGATGGACAACAAACACAGAGACCTATGCTGGCATGAATGTGGCAAGCGAGGTACATTGTTGCACCTATTTCTGGGAATGCCCAGCGGTAAAAAAACTCTGGTCAGAAGTAATATCATTAATGTCTGAATCTTTAAAAGTTAATTTCCCTACATGTCCCATTGCATGCCTACTGGGTCTCAAGCCAGATGGCAATGTTGCAAGGACTGCCGATCGGCTCTGGACATTGGGCTGTTTAGCCACAAAAAGACTCGTCCTACTAAACTGGAAGGAACGCAAACCAGCCTGCTTTACTAGGGACTCATGGCTGAGGGAGTATCTGGACCTACTGAATATGGAGCGTGCAGCTTCTCTGCTGGGGGATTTTGAGGGGAAACAGGATCACGGTTCACTGTCCGCAGCTCTCCTATCTGACCCTGTCAATATGGCATCTCCTGTGTAATGTATTGTGTATGTAAGGTCCTGTGTATGTCACAATCAGCTGTCTTAGGAAGTCATCCTTGCATCCCCCCCCCGTCATGTTTTGTTTAGTTGTTTGTTGTTACATGTTTTGTTGTTTTTTCGGTTATCAATGTCTGTTTATTTTATAACTGAAAAATAAAAATATTTTAAAAAAAAAGAGGTTATTTGCACAAATAAAAGACAAAAAAGAGGAGGGAGGTGAAAATGATGTCTACATTCGTGTTGACTTCAGGGATGACATTCAATGACAAGCGTCGATTTACAGGATAGTAAATATTTGAATGCAATATATAATGCACGAGAGCCATAATGCAATATATTATATTATGTTTTCTAAGTGTCCCCTGTAACCTTAATCGTGTTTTTTCTCCTAATTAAAGACATTTCCAACTTAAACTGATGCATCCAAAAATAATGCAGGAAATGGAGTGTTAGACTGAATCCATGGGTGATGCATCTTCAAAGTGGCTTTCAGATCAATAAAAAGGACTAATTCAAGTTTGAATGTCATATTTCTAAGCGGTACATCACTTCAGAAATACAGATGCACCGAGGAAACCAATGATCTTGATATTCCAATTGTCCAGTTTAATCATATGATTATTGGTATTATTTCCAATGAGGACTGCATTATTAATTACATCATACAAAATAATCATCATTATTTATTCAGGGAAGATAATTAAAACTGATGAAAGGGGGGATAGGCACCTGCACAATGGATAAGGGGGCCCTGTGCAAATTAAAAGTTGAGAACCACTGGCGTAAACGATCAGAAGTCACATCTTTAGGCTGAGATTTTGTGCCAATTGTTCAGTGTGACATCGTGGGAATGAAACACTGGAAGATTTTTTTTTCAAGCGCAGAGCAAAGACTGGATCAGAGGTAGTAAACGAAGGGAATTACATGAAAGGTAACACCTGCAGCCGCAAGATGGCCTTTCTGTGACCTTCCATTTGGAGTGCTTCTGATCACAGGAGCACAATATACTGAAAACATTTCAAACCAGCTTTCAGGAAATCAGTAGAAACATCCATGAGTCATGCTCCAATCCTGGTTATGCTCCTATAGGCTTAGGGTCATAACACATAGCGCCAGTGTCCTTTTGCAATTGATTCAAATTCAAACAGAGAGTGTTCCTTCAGATATGGCCGTCTCGAGAAAGAGCGCGGCACCCAGCGTCTTTTTAGCAAGTGGAAAATTTCAACTTTTCAGAAAAGCAGGGCTTACATCACTGTAGAAAACACCCCGAGACCTGCAATTTGTGCAATGTGCAAACTCCACGTACTGAGATGCTTGATATCCTGTGAGAGGTATCTTTTCAAAACGCCTAGCATTTCCTGTTATACCAGCTAGCTGATGGCTTCTCAGTGAGCCCCAGGTGTTATCAGTCCCTGAACAGCAGCAAAAACACAAACAAGGAAATCTAAAGGGGCAGAATACAGAACTACCGCGGGGCAAAATTCAAAATAACCTTAAGAAATGTCACGTTTAGATACCATTCTAATAACTACCATACCTCATGAATGTGAACATACAGCATAGATGTAAAGAAAGTTTCCCAGTAGCATCACAGTCTCTTCCTGTGATATCCCTATAGTAAAATATCAAGACGCCGTCAAGAAGTTCTCAACACAGAACTCTTTGCTTGGTTGTGTGTGCATCACCATCCTGGAGGGGGGGTGCATCCTTGACAGCAGCTGAGACAGTAATGCTTTAACAATTTTTTGAAGCATTTACGCATTAAAATGAGGTTTTCCGGCACAATGCGTTGGACTCATAGTAATATTGGGCCTATTAATGAAACCTGGACTATTGATAGACATGGAAAACATATTATTTTGTAAAAAGCACTTTTGTTTTATAGTGTGGTGCAGTGATGATGTATAACTGTAGGCCGAGCCGGAAGTTAACATCGCAAAGGGCTCCCTCGACAACAAGCAATGGGATTTCCCTATTGGAGTTCGGTATATTGCAGAAAATAAGACGACAAAACTAAATAAGCTAATGTTAGACTATAAACAAACTTCATTGCAGTCGCATGGCTGCGCCTCACAAATGCTAGGCTAAAGCTCGTGTCGGCGTGATGACTTTTGTCGTTTATGTAGGCAATTGTTTGCAACAGCTGTTTTTATGACACATACTGTAGAAGCTTCAGAATCTTTGGAATGGAGTATTTACTGACGTGTTTTATGTCAACAAATATTGTGTTAACCACAGACCTTATTTCAAGTATCTAACCACAAACACGTTCAAAAAAACTCTTGACATCAATAAGAGGTAACCTGTATTGGTAAAATGTGAAGTCTTCTCCGAGTTTCAGGATTCTTAACTGCACCACTTTATCTGATAAATGTTCAGGCTCAATAGAAACTATGATATTTAGAATGTCAAGCTGACAGTATTCAGCTACTTTGCATTGTTCTGCTTGTGTTTCTGTATTGTCAGGTGAGCAAAATTGGTGAAAAATGTGTGATAGAGATGGACAATGATGTTAAATGATGAGTGTGTCGTGTAAAACATTGCAATACTTGTTGCTTATATTGGCTCATTTCAGCAGTATAACCACTCCTTGCTCAACAAAAGTTGTGTATTTATGCTGAATATGGTCAGTCAGTGTGTTTTGCGGGTTAATTGTAAGCAGGACTTTTTATTATTTTATGTTTAAGCAGGTACATTATTGTTTATAGATGCATTTTTCATAAGACCTAGCCAACAGTATGTGCAATGATCTGCTTCTTTTCTGTGTTTTCAGCAATAAATAGGAATTTATGTGAAACATATGCACGCCCTTTTGCGTCAAAGTATGCAACAAATGTAAAACAGCATCATAACACTACATGAAGAATCCTCCAACCATACGGTTACAGATTCAGAACTCATGCAATCTAGCAATAAATACGATGATAAATGCATGATACAAAACTAACAAATGCTCTCCTTTTAAAATGCAATGTAAAGCTTGCAAACAAGACGCTTTGATCCAAACCAATGTTTTAATACATACAACCCATCCAAGCTAACTTGCCTTGACATGCATTTCTTACCAGCCCACGCACACCAAACTGAGCTGAGCTTCTCTAAAATTCCCCTTCAGTTTTGTCTTTGTATCTTAGAGTAGCACTTTGAACTTCAGCTTTGAACTCTTTTGGCCTTACACATGCATCTCTGAACCACTGCTGCGCTTGAAAGCTAAACTTTTCTTGAAGGGTTGGCCTCTCTACATCCTTGACATGAGGTTCACACTCTACATTTTTGGGACACGTTTCAGCTGCCCTTGTGAGAACGGCAGAAACCGTTGCATAATAAAACACGCCATCCTCTCTGGGTCTTCAGTTGAACATGAAGATGTTCATTGGCAATAACTACACATCGTCTTAAGGATATTGTATAACTGCAAAGCTTAAACGCAGTACCTCTTAATTAACACTTTTTAACACAATATGCACTTGCAGGAATGAAACAATATTCTAGTCTAACTGAGCAAAAATAATTATGATTTGATCCGAATGTAGCTTTCTTTCTGGTAAGTATCACTATATTAAAACAATGAGGCACATTTTTTCAGTATGATTGTAGAAAATCTAGAAATGTGTTGATTTTCATAACACATTAACAATTATCCTAACTCACTGGCATTTTCTCTTTATTTTCTCTCACTTTACCGTAGATTGCATAACTTTAGCATGTGTAACTTAGTTAGGCAACTCACTTGATTATGACATATAAATTCTGACCACTAAAACACAAAAATATAGCCCGCCTAAACCTCCTGTGGCCTTTACAGAATACACAATTTGTTCTTTGCTCACTGCGAGATAGGGCGCAGAACCTTGTAGTGAAAACGGCTAGTTATGTTTTATGTTTACGGGGAGGGGGGGTCTAAACTTTGATTTGCTTAGCCTTGCTTAGCAACCACTTTAGATGGACAGGGGATTTAACTAATCTCACTTAAAAAACTAGAACCGCCAACGGGTCAATTTTACCCGCAGCTGTTTTTTGATTGTATGTAACTTTTTTTTCAATAAAATATTAAAGTCTCCCAGTCCGTGACTTTTCCTGAAAGTGTGTTATGTAGCACACTGTTGTTTAAATTGTCAATATGAAGTCAGATTGAAAAAAATCGCCAAAGAAATCGCCATTTATACCTATATCCGGGTAATTACCGTATAGATAGATAGTCCTTTACCTCACTGAGCCTCTCAGCCTCCACCCTTGTTGTAGAAACATCTTCTTCTTATATCCGTTAGAGCAGCTAGCACCAGATTCTAATAACAACAGCGCCGGTACCCAGGGGCGCCGTAAGGGGGTGAAAAGTTAGGACGATTCTAAGGGCCCGTGACTGACAGGGGCCCAAACAATTTTAGAACATTAAGAAAAAAATGTTTAAGTAACCAATGTGATATCTTTTCATGGGGCCCAAAATCCCTGGCGGCGCCCCTGCCGGTACCAGTGCGCCCTCCCTCTCTCCCACGCTCACTCGCACTTTGGCTGTGAGCTGCGTGCGCCTGATAAGCCAACATCCCCCATTTTCATCACTTACAGCGCCCATCGTACAGGGCAAATGAAAAGTGTAACCCGGGTGAAAAGGGTGTTACATTTACTTAATTATGAATATTGTTACATCAAGGCCAAAAATTAGGATGAGCACCAACCAGAGCTGCCAGCGCAGCGCCTCCCCAGATCTGGCAACCTAGGCGAACATCTATAACGCCAGTGCTACGGGCCGGCCCTGCTGGTAGCGATATTTTATACTTCATGCTATCTGCACAAACTATATCATATGAAAAGCTGAGAGTCCACAGATTCTATTGGTATAAGTTTCATCCCTGTGCGATCAAAACTCACTGTTCTGTATGATAAATAAAAGAACATTGTACCTTGAAAATCAATAGCGGGTAAATTTGACCCGTTGGCGGTTTTAGGTATACAGCGACCTCTGGCCTCCAGTGTTAAATGTTTTCATGAAGAATTTTCTAAATCATGTTGTCCTAAATTGCATATTGTGTATCTATATTGTTACTATTTTAGTTTCAAATAATTTATATTGTGTGTGTATGTAGTGCTAATCCTTAAAATAAAATGTACATTTTACTCAGTGTTATTTCTCAGTGTCTTAGTAATATATATATAACCGGGGGGTTACATATAGCTTTACTTCGATCTAGCCATGCAGAACGTTTAATCTTAATTGCTGTTTCTTTTGAAGTCTGTCTTTTGTCGACACGAAAATACCAAGGCGGTTATAAGTGGTTACTCCAAGTGCTGACATGGCTGAAAAAATGACATCTTAAGGGTCATTCCAGAATTGGAGGACATTTCATGTCCCCCATACAATAAATCTAATAATCCATGCCCAAAAAGCTAAAACATGCACTTGTTGCGTTAAATATATTTGTCTTGAGACAAGATGCATATAAAGTTGTAGAAAAAATATTATTTAAAATATCAAATAGCTCTCGAACATCCCCTAAAATGGCCCTTTTCTCTTGTCCCGGCTTCTTGGTGACCAACTTGCATGTCAAATATAACATTTAAAATAGGGTTTTTATTTACTTTTTTTGGTATTATTCTATTGATATATGTCTCTTGTAATGGTAAAATCAATTTGTTAAATCATAAACACATTTTAAATAACAGTAATTTTGCACAGAAGGTGTGTCCCTCAACATGCGCGCAACCCTGTTACCGAAACCTTTTTAGCTTGGCAGAGGAAGTGAAAAAACTGTTTGTCACATGACACAGTGGAAAGGACATCAGCAAGCCATGTGCTACTACCATGGGTAGACCAACACTAAGTCCTCTCTTTTATTTGTAACATATTTCCAATCTTGTCACTCTTGAAGGAGTGTGGCACTCATACAAACGCAACCCTGTTACTCACATTATGAGACTAAAACAAATGAATTTCAAATGTATCTTTCTTTAGTTAAATATCCAAGTGTGTCCATTTCTTGACAATAGCATTACATTGTGCAGCTAGCATTAATTCCTGAGGTAAAAGCTAAAATTAGCATTGATTTGCAACCCCGTTACTTGCAATCCTGTTACTATAATTAGAGTAACAGGGTTAGGGTTAATTCTTCATTGGAAAATATACATTTGATGCCTTAGCTGGGCAAATCACTTTTTTTGATGGTTTATTATCTGTTTTTCCTAAATACACAACAAAAAATTATAAAATAAAAGGTACATTTTTCAAAAATGTTGGTGTCTAAATTGTCCTCCAATTCTGGAATGACCCTTAAACAGTCTGCATTAAGTCGCTCTACATAAATAATGTTGTGGTTACTGAAAGCAACGGGGATACTGTCTGTGTATTCCTAACATATTACATGTCATTTGTTAGACGCTTTTATCCAAAGCAACTTACATACATTCAGTACTGTGGACAATCCCCACAGGAGCAATTTGGGGTGAAGTGTCTTGCCCAGGGACACAACGTCATGCTGACTGCAGTGGGACTCGAACTTGCTATCCCCTGATTCGAAAGTCCAGCACAATATCCACTGAGCCACAGCCTCCACATATAATCAGGTTTTGGGAGTAACACATTACATTTAACGACGTTATCAGAAAACAAAGAAAGGTAACTCTATTCCCTTCCAGTTAGTTGAAAAAGACGTAATTAGATTACAGTTACATTTCTAAAAAATGGGGATTACTCGCAGTATTACAATGTTAGTAAAAACCTAAAAAGATCATATAGTGTTTGTTGTAAAGGATCAGATGTTATCTCTTCTCTGTCAGCTGTACTGTTCTGTAGGCTAATACTTTAAAATAAGATAAGATAAGATAGTACTTTATTGATCCCAATTTGGGAAATGTAAGTGTGAATCTATACGACTACGGCCTGAATCTGCTTTATGGTTTTCTCTTTCTTTGGTCAATTTGTTCTGTTTTTAATTCAGTAGGTGAACCTATATGTTCATAAAATAGTGTGTTTGAGCTTAACTGTGTGTATTAAACTAAAACGGAGCATTTCCTGTCAGCTCAGATTTTATTTCTTCTTTTTTCAACTGTAGTGTGTGCTCATGTGTTTCAGTGTTGGTGTACAGGCTGCTGCCTGAACATGCTGAAGGAAAGGCAGCTTTTCTTATCAATAAAATCTCTGTGCAGAGGACACATTGATCCTAAATATCTTGGTTTCTTCTTTTCTAAGGTTACATTGTTCTGTTGTCTTAGACAATACACTTAAGTTAAAACAAGTCATATAAACTGTATGTCATTATGACCTGCAAAGAGGGCTATTTATTTTTCACTGTAAACAATGTCCCCTCATTAGGATCTGAACACTGTGATCATGTTCTGCCGTCTTTCTTCTTCAACAACGGTTGGACTACTTCTGCCTGCGATGTGCCACTCGTTTGCTCTGCTTGTAGACTGTTGTTGCAGCCTTTGACTAATTTCAGCTCACACTCAGCGCCCCCCTCCCCCCCGCTGATCAATACTTGTACGAGTCAGGCA
This sequence comes from Dissostichus eleginoides, assembly GCA_031216635.1. Lineage (NCBI taxonomy): Eukaryota > Metazoa > Chordata > Actinopteri > Perciformes > Nototheniidae > Dissostichus > Dissostichus eleginoides. The sequence continues at coordinate 7,574,789 of CM062264.1, forward strand.
AGGGGAGATGCTGTGCTGTGTTCCTTTATTCTGTCGTTTCTCCAAGGGGACCGAGGTCACATTGCTCAATGGCTTAACATTTTGTTCTAAGGAAGCTTTTTGAAATATCATTAGATATTTTTCTGTATTAATCTCACCTGAAAGCCGGACAGATCTAAGGCCTCTTTGTGGGTTTCTGCCTTCAATTTCATGGCAACATTTGAGATTGTGTCTGTGCAGTTTTATGCATAGCTCTTTCACGTGGCCTCTTTTGTCCTGATTCCCTAAATTAACTCTGTTTCTTCATTACAGATGCAGACAGAGTGATCATTCAACATTCAAATGGCTTACAATTAGGCTTATATGAGCAGCCTGATTTGGCGACAATAGCCGATGTTGGCCCGTATAAGTCTGGAAGACAATCAACTTTGTGATGTGCTGAAAAAACTTCCAAACAAGCAAGGCAGTGATTAAACAATTAGTTGATAACTAATTACGAAAACAACAGCAAATCAAACAAGTGTAATGATGCTAATTGGAGTTCAATACCAGGCAAAATGTTAAACTGTTTTTTTTGTTTTGTAAATTGAATTCTAACAGTAGGAGAACACATCTGTGGACACCATCTTTGGGTCTGGCAAATTGTGATCAACACTTTTGAATTATTGGTTCTGATATTTTGAACAATAAAAACTTGAAAAAAAAAGAATCAAGATAAATTGAAAATGGAATTAGAGAGTTTGCAACTGGGATTGTATTCTTTTCATTTTCCTGCTGAGAGATATTATGCCATGATCAAACCAACCGAATAAAGTCAAATTAAACTCAGTGAAAGTGTTTTGTGAATGTTGGTTGCAGTCCTAATCAGCGGATATCTGTCCGATTATTTTACCCAACATTAGAGGTCTCTGGTACTGATGCTGGTATGTCATATGAACAACGATCAATGTGACATATTTTTTGTCATCAGCTACTGTGCATGAGTCCACCCAAAGTGTGTGATTATGCAGGCAGTTTCACACATGTGGAACAAGTCTGTGGTTGTGTTAAGCTAAAAATGTTTTGTTGTTGTTCTTAAATACAGATATTTTTAAGGGAAAGCCTTAGTTGAAATAACTTTATCTTGATGAGTGGAACATATCTTTAGAAATACATATTAATAAAATATGTTTAGTGTGTCTTTTACACTGCTAAATGATGGGGGTAAACTTGAATGTGATTTAAGAAAAGTATTTTAGGTTCAAATGTATCATAAAAAGTATATATTAATATATATCTTTTATTTATCATAATTAAAAAGACTTTACAGCTCTTTACCAGCTTTTTTTTGTTGATAAAGAATTGCAAAATTAGCTCCATATTTTAGACATTCTTTACCGAAACAAGATACAAATAATCGTCTATTTCAGAACTATTCAAACCAAAGATAACATTATTTTATTTAAATCCCACACACTGCCGTTAATTGCAAATTGGTGTCCCGGTACGGATCGGGCAGCGACAAGGGCTTTTACAGTTAATCCTACTTGACTTTTGCATCAACCCAACTTCATCAAATACCTCTCTCTGTGTCTCCTTCCTGCAGAGGCTTCTCTTCCACATGAAGGACTGCCTTTGTGAGTGTTTGAGAGGGAGGGAGTGCAGAGAAATCAGGACGCATCACTGAAAGGAAGCAAAAAGCCCAGACAGCACCGAGATGCCTTTTACAATCACATTTGGGCCCCGCCACAACTCTAATTTGGCCGGATCAATGCTGCGATCGATGGGGAACCGCCTCAGACATACACCACCACACACTAATTACTTTTGAACCTTTTAGTTTTACTTTTTTAATAAATGAAGCAGGCGTGGTGGCTGGTTTTGCTATAGCAAGATCATAAGTGAGGTATCTGACATCTTATATACGCCTTCCTATTAAAGTGGTGGTATAAATATCTGTATAATATGTGAGCAGAGTGTTTCACGTGAAACAATTGTATGAGTTGATACTGGCATTATTCTTTTTTACTTTGGTCTGTTTACCCTTTTAAAAACTAAATATGTTGAATATTGGGGGGAAACTTAACAAATTGATGGTAAAGAAACAAACCCTGTCTGACATAATCAAATTGTGTGCACCTTAGAAAACTTTTATGAGTCCACTATATCAATATAAGCAGAGTTTCCATTTATATGCAGTATCTGTAGGCAAGAGGAGTTTATTTTGGTATTGGAAGAGCTCTGGTTTGATTCAAGGGTGTTGCAGCTCTATATCTTATTCCTTAATTAGTATACGTTGAGAATATTGACTCTTTACCCTGGAGAAGTAGATTCAGCTTCAGTCTATTTTGCATCGTGACATGGCGCTGAGAGGTCCTTATTTCTTGTTTGCCGTATATTGCATATTTAGGACCCTTTAGTTGGGTTTTGATGTTCATAAGTAAGGTTAAGACTGCATTTCCAACCAACTTGGAGAGCTCCAGTTAATTAGGAACCAGCAGCTGATAAGATCCACAAGTTACAGTTTTCATTTGACCTAGTCAAAGGATTATGGGTAACTGAAAATGAGGAGTCTGCTATTGTCCTCCTCTCAAGAGTGACATTTATAACATTTTCTCCACTGGAGGGCCAATTAATAGGTCATTTTATCCCATTTCCACACTGACAGGGCACCCTAGATGGTAATTACAATTTCTTAATTATTGAGGGAATACCAACAGGGCATTTAATTCCATTTTCCTCACTGGGAAGACACTGGAAATGGAAATTATTTACATTTTCTCAGCCGGAGGGCCACTCAGGAGTTTTCCCCTCTGGCAGATCACCCTAAATGACAGCTATCACTTTTTCATTATTTAACCTGTTTAGCCTGAGCCTGTTTTTCAGGTCTCAGGCTCGAAAAAGACATTCCCAGAACAAATGACTATAACTTCACTTCTAAAAGGGATAAATTAATAATATTTGTTCTCAAAGCAATGATAAACCTGTGAGTTGGATGTAGAAAAGTCAGAATCAAAATAGATGTTTTTTATTTTAAAGTAAATTCAGATTGAACATAGTCAAAAAATTTAAATGATAGTGTCCGTCCAAAAGAAAAACATTACTTATAGTGAAAACCACCCTTGAATGATGGGATAGTAGACTAAAAGCTTTAGGAATCCAAACTATAACATATAATAAGTACCCTGTATCAAGAATAACGCAAAACAAGTTAAATTTGACATTTTTAGAGAGATTTAGAAAAAAAAATGGGGTCATTTGGGTGCATTTTCCATATCTTTGGCCCCCCTCGGTCGATTTTGATGATTGACATCTCTTTTTAACCGTTAGAGCCAATAGAATCGAGGGGAAGTTCCTCAAATCCATCTAAACATTACCCATTGGTGAATGAGTGATGCGCAGCCAGAATGCCCAAAACCGGAAGCTGTCATACACTCTAGTAGCTATCGTAGCAGCTAATATGAAATCTCCGTTATTGACATAAAAATGGAATGATGGATTATCAGTAATCATTTCAAAGTGACACAGACACATTAGATTAACCATTGGATTAACCTTCAGCAGCGTTTTTATCGTTTTAATGCCATTGAACACAACTTTTGATTAGAACAACAGCTAAGGTAAGACAATGTCCCGTTTTGCTCCGTAAAGCTCCGTGTTGTGATGTCTGTGTTTGCTTCCCCTGTCGCGAGTTCAGATCGCTCAGTGATGATACTTATACCCCTAGTCTAGAATCTGTGGAATCTCAGCTTGCTAATCGATATCTTGTTTGTGCAGATCCGATATGTAATAAGGGTATTTATACCTAGAGTTCTGTGCTAAGTGTGTTAGCATTTTTTCGCTCAGGGCTCATTTAGACGCTTCTTGTGAGACTTGTGTTTTGTTTCGGTAAAAATGGTTTGTATCGTCAGTTTCTTCCCGTTAAGTTGGTATGACACATTAATAGGTTTTTAAATGTTAAGAAGCGCTGAGACACAGTTTCGTGAAAAAAAAAAAAAATGTTTTCAACTGGAAGGCCGCCAAAGTGAGCATTTCATGTAGTTGAGAGCACTGAGAGAGCACCAAAGAGTGCAATTATTGACATTTCTCCACTGGTTGGCCAAGACCATTCCATCCCAATTTCCCCCACTGGTAGTCGATATATATATATATATTTTTTTTTTTTAACTATAAAATCAACCCATATAGGGCACTTCATCACATTTTTGGGAACTAGAAGACCACCATAGAGGGCACTATATCAGGTGTTCTACACTGAAATGCCACCCAATAGGGCACTTTATCCCATTTGCCCAACTTGCAGGGCACCCTAGATGGCAATTACAGTTTTCTTCATTTAAGGGCAACCGATAGGGTACCTCATCTCTTCAAGGAAACATAAGGCAGTATAGGGCACACCTAATGCATGCATAGAGTGCATCCTACAGGGTGTTGCATCATGTTTTCTTCATTGCCATGGAACCCTGGATGGCAATTTTTCTCCTCTTAAAAGCCATCCAATAGGACACGTCATCCCATTTTCCCCACTGGCACGGCACCCTGGATGGCATCTTCATTTAGGGGCAACCCATACGGTACCTCAAAACATTTCCTTTACTTAAAGAGAAACTTGCAGGTTTTTTTTACTAGATTTATACTTAACCTTGCCTGAAAATTACAATTAAAAAAGTTAATACAGGATTTGATATGTTTTACGAGATATAAGGGCAGGAATTCAGAGGGGAAAGGAGCCGTTTTGAGCTCTGCTATTAAAAACTGTTTTTTTTTAACGTCATAACGCGTCATATTACGTCACATGGGGAGCAACTTTCTTGGACTCCTTAGGCGCATTCACACCAAGTACTTTGCCGTACTTAGTTCATCAGAACTTAGTTCATCAGAAGAGCAGATCGCGTTGACACCGGAATAAGTCCCTGGGGGAGGATTAGTCAAATGAAGCCGCTGACGTCACTTCTTCTTCTTCTGCTTTGGGTTTATTGGCAGGCCGCAAACAACTTCACGGTGTATACTGCCACCCGAAGTCCCCGGCCGGAAGTCCCCGGAGTTGGGGACTGGCTTCAGTAGAAGCTGCTGGGACTCTCAGCAGCTTCTACTTAAGCCTTCCGAGTAAATCGCCAGAAACGCCGACACCTCCTCATCTCCACCGCTCCCATGTTTTTCTTTTGTGTTGCCATAAGTTAGTCTCTCTGTGTTTGTGCGCTGGGCTAATGCTAATGCTAATAATGCTAATGCGAGGAAAATAAAATGGCGGCTTCACAAAACCTTTTGGGAGTTTTACGGGGCGTGGTTTGCAATCCGCCGAGCCAATCAGAAATGGGAACCTTTTTCTCCCATGAAAGTACCTGCTCTCTAGCAGGGACTGAAAATGGGGTGAAAAGGTTCTCATGAACTAAGTTCTAGTTCCGGATTTTTTTGGTGTGAACGCAAATTTTCGGAACTATACTGGGAAAAGTACTCGGGTGTGAAAGCGCCTCTTGTCTGCCCAATCCGCGGTAGTATTTGGTAGTTGGTTTGAGCGGTTGTGATTTAGTGAGCTGGTATTTTTTCGGTAATTTTACATTGCATTTCACCATTTTTAATCATGGTGAGCTTGAGTTTGTGCAGGTTGCACAAACTCCAGCCTGTCAGTGCATCGAGTCCACAGTTTCCCTAACAGGAAAAGGACCGGAGCTAGCTTTCGTTCCTGGGTGCGTTGTGCGAGGTGCATCCACCTCCCTGCAGCACATACTCTCCACAGCTGAGGCCTATCAAACAAAACGTTTATCAGGAAACCGTATTACATCATCTCTCTCCCCCCCTTTGCTGCTCTCGCCCTCTCCCCCCTTCGTTTCTCTCTCTCTCCCCCCTTCGCTCCTCTCTCTCTCCCCTCCGGTACAGCACCGTAAGACGTAGAGTGGAGTTGCATTAGGTAACGCGAGATACGGCTGATACTTGCGTATTAGTTTTTGTTATGGATCAGTATCAACAGTCCTGCCAGTAATGTTACTATATTATCAATACTACTTTAGTTATAGCCTGATATATGATAGCTAACTTTACAATGTTGTGATGTGACTGACGTTAGCTAACATTAACTGTAGCTAACGCCGGTCACTCACAAGACAGCTGCCCAGTTCTCCACTGGTTCTCCTCACACCACAGCTCAATTTCTCTCCGGTGGCCGTTATTTCTTCTAATCCTTGGCTGCTCCTGGTCTCTTGGACGCCTAGCAGGCTCATAATTATAAGGTTGTGGTCCGTCATATGCATATGAATATACATTTTCAACCTCTTCTGTGTCAAAACTAGCATTGTGATCATAGACTGTATATATAAAGATTGTGATCCATGTTTATTAATACGTCAGACCGGCCGCTCTCCCTGATGTGACGTCACACACGGCGCGGGTGGTCTTTTTTTATGCGGAAGTAAAAATATCTTACAAAAACGCCGCCAGATGTCACTGTAGTGTATATGTATGTATATTTTTGGGGAAATCTAGTGTATACATCATTTTCCTACACATTTATTCACTAGGGGCTCTAACCTGCAAGTTGGTCTTTAAAAGCCACTTAGGGCGCATTTAAAGTTGTAAAGTGACTATCTAAAGAGCATGTTATAATTTCTGCATTTAAGTGCATCCAGCAAGGCACTGCACCATATTTTCTTCTCTGGCAGAGCACAGTATAGGCTCATGCTTTTTCTCCTATGGAAAGATCCCCTGCTTCCAGGGCAGTTTCTGTGACAACAAGCAGGGGATAGTAGGTAGAGTAAAAGGTTATAATAGCAAAGTGACAGCACACAGATGAAAGGTGGCTTTTCTGTCACACACCAGGAGGGGAGAGCCATGCAGTGAAGAGGTACATCTGAGTGTATATAACTCATGGTTACATGAAAAAATAAATATATATAGATATATATATACATATTTTCTTCCTTACACTGATTTCCAATAATAAACCCCAACATACTTCAATAAAACACCATTCAGTTTGAAATGGCGAGCACGCACATTCACACACATGGATACTCATTATTGCATGCTTCCTACTCCACAAATCGATACAAATAGGCCAGATTTTCTGCCTCGATAATGATATATTTAATGACCTCTCCCTCTCCTTTCCGCTCTGTCCATCACATGCATTGACTCAACAGACACGTGCACAGTCCCTCCCACACACACTCCAGCTATCACAGCACAGTAAGAAATATTCATCAATTTGATCAACACAAACTGCTGTGCTGCATTGGTTTCTGCCTTTTTGTGTGTGCATTTAAATGCATGTGCACATGCAATCATGAGTCTTTGCCTGCATGGATTACTGTGTGTGTGCATGTGTGTGTCGGAGCATTCCAGTGTGTGTGTCCTAATGACACATCATTGTCCAGTACTGTTTTTTTGGGAGCCGCAGTAGAGGGTTGAGTGCTACGGAAGAAAAACTGACTGATTATCTTGCTGTCGCTGACTTTAAATCAATACAACCCAACACACACACAAACACCCACACACACACACACTAAATCCTGTCCCACTGCAAACGACAAACACATGCATATCAGATGCATGACGCATGAATGCACTTTATAACTACATCACTCTGTCCATACCAACACCCCACTTTGCTAGGACCTACTCAATTACTTCTCACACACACACAATCACACACTCAGGAACACACACAGAGTGTGGGCTAGGGGCCTCCTGAGGGTGCTGGTGGGAATGGCTGATTGACCCTGCCTTACCAATCTGCCCAGCTCTCTGCCAGAAAATCAACCAATTAAAAGATGCAGGCGCCACAGCAGCACTGTAGGGGGGAGGGGGAGGGGGAGGGGGGGGGGGGACTGGAATTGTGAGTAGCGGCAGCTGTAGCGTTGATTCGGGAAGCAGCTGTGAGGAGCTGACCTGATAAAGCTCCGTCTCTCTCTACTATTCTTCAGTTTACTATCTTTAACCTATTTCTCTTCAGACCTTGCATGCATTGGCCTCCTAATTGGTTCAAGATGAAGACAGAGTTAAATAGATGGAGCAACACGTAAATTTGATCAACAGGACAGAAGAACACATATAAAATAACTACACATTTTCTCCAAGGTCCTGAAAAAATACTTTTGGCAGCTGACGGCTGAAATTGAACTAATGTGGATTTCTCTTCGGACTAGAGTGCCTTTTATGTTAAAAATGTGACCTGGTCTATCAAAATCAGTCACATCGACCCGGAACAGTCAGCAGCTTATTGTTCGTGGAGATCCATCTATTGTACCGATTTTAAGCCTGAGCATTGAGGAAGGTGGATGTTTATTTTACTCGGATGAGGGAAAGTGCAGCGGAAAGTTGGTAAGTGTATGTTTGTGTGTGAGTGTGTAAGTTTGTTTGACACAACACACACAGCTTGTTGTAATGCCTCTGCCGTCCGCAGCTCGGCACGTGACTTTTCAAGCTTCAACGCCAAATTTGGCATTAATATGGTAATATTCTGAAAGCCCATACTTTATTTCCATTTGAGGTCAGATAAAAAAAAAATTGTCCCAAGGCCCTTGCCGTGGTATTGTCAGCCTTTAACTCATTATTTTACAGAAGTGTAGGGAGGGATGGGGAAGCGGTGCTGATCAGATTGAGAGAAGACGATGAATGCTAAAGTTAACAGCCTGTCTTTAAAAATGTATTTATCGTCTGAATAGGGCAATACAAGTTCGACATTCTAAGAAACCAAGACTTGATTTAGAAAACCCTCAGATTACCAAAACACACGTTTTTTAAATAAATCCACCATTATCTCAGAATGCGCCGTTGTGAAATCCGACTGATTTACATAGAGCAGGTCACATATGCACTGGAAATGTCTGCAGGATAGTATATATGAATCATCCTGGCACCCAAAATTATTTTATTTCGAGAGACTGACCCAGATAATTTGCCTGTAAAAATGCTTTCCAGAACAGAGAATCCAGGGCATTGGTGTGAGGTTCTTCTGAGGAACACGGTGCTGTCTTTTTATCAGCCTCTCCTGCTCACCCTCACTAGCACAGAGGATTCTTACACAGAGTAAGAGGAGGTTATAAATAAACCTTAACTTCATTGCATACCATCAAAACTGCTTTTCAGAATGAATGATGGTAATCAGATGACAATCAGAAATGTAGAAGCCCGGCTTTCACCTACATATGTTGGGAGAACTCAGGCGCCTCATCATTGACGTTTGCCATTCGAATCCGTACGGTGGTTGTACCGGTGCGAGGAACCTCCCCCTTGTCGATCGCCATCACTACGAACTCGTACAGGTGGTTGGGCCTCTCGAAGTCCAGAGGCCCCGCAGGGAAGATGGTCCCATGGGGGGAGATGGTGAAGTCTGGACTCAGGGTGTAGTAGGTCAACTCTGCGTTCTCCTCGGAGTCACAGTCACTGGCTGACACTAAAGAGGAAGACATAGAAAAATAGAAACTTAAGTTAGATGGACCAAACAAAGATAAAAACAAGGAACCATAGATCGAGACTTTCTATTCTCTGAGGCACATGTGTCAAACTCAAGGCCCGGGGGCCAAATCAGGCCCTTTGTGGATTTAATTTCGGCCCGCAGGATAATTTTTAATTACTATTAGATCTGGCCCGCCGGTATATTGCACGCACACCTTCACTCAATCCTGAGGATTTCCTCAGCTCAGAGCCTGACCCCAAACATTGATGAACTTGCATCCAAGATGAGAAGCCAAGTATCTGGCTTGAACTAGCATCACAGAGCAGCAAACTGAGTTTCAATGGACGTTTCCTTCTGCACTTTTTTTCTTGAGACAACAGGGCATGGTTTTTTCTTTGAGGGAAATAGTTTTTTTGAAGCTGTTGTTGGCCTGTGGAAAAATGTAATCATAAGAAATGACTGAGGAAAAGCTGCAGATAGAGCCATAAGAAATGAATGCAACTGATTATTTAATGTTTAATGTTGTTTTTATTGGCAATAATTTAAGCTTAGTTAGTTCCACGTTTAATATGTGCAATAAGTTCATTCAATAAGTTTTACATTAAACATTGAACCAGTCCGGCCCTCGACTAGTACCGATTTTTTATTTTGGCCCACTGTGTATTTGAGTTTGACACCGCTGCTCTAAGGAGTACAGAGCTGGATTTATGTGATGCACTTTCTAATGCCACCACCATTTCTCTGGTAGTATAATCAAACTAAACTTTGCTATTTTTGATCACGGTAAATTGATGAATGTAATCTAAATGCGCATGGCTGGAATTCAGTTTAAAAAAGCTCAGATTTGGTTAGGACATAGACTCCGGGAGAAATTGACCACTTTTTTTTCAATCTACAAATGAAGGAGACCAAAAACGCTGTGTAGTAGAAATACTAATACAGCCACACTTTTCAGACTTTAATACCTTCTGATCAACACATGGGCAATCAAATCAAAGGTCTTGAGTCAGACAAAGTTCTCCAATCAGAATAGTCTGAGTTTCAGAAAAACAGAACAATTGTAAAAGTTCAATGTTTACAGCCTGAGAATTTTGTGGAAGATAAAAGTAAAACTAACTCTGTAGAGTAGAGAAGGGATACGTTATAATCTGGGCTGAATTTGCCTGAAAAGGTTTCTCAAATGAATACATGTTAGCTAATGTTTAGCAACCTTTTAAATACTTTATTTCCAAATGAACCAGGTTGTACTTGATATTCTAGACATATTTCTCAATTTAGGCTGAACAGAATACAGAGTTCAAAGATAAAATCCAATACAATCATACACAAGCAATAGTTACCACGTGACAAGTAATTCCCTATATGTGTCTAATTTAATTGAACAATACATGAAGGCAACGGCTGATATCAACACAATGCTTCATCAACATTTGTTAAAACATTTTCTCTGCCACCCTCTTTTGGAAAGGTTATAAGTGGTATCGGAAGCTCTGCAATTTGCAACCAACACACTAATTATGCGCATTGATTTAAGTCATTGTGAAATATAAGAACAGTAGCTGAGTCATAACCAGAATCTGAAGTACAATCTGCAAAATGTTTTACTTGATTGTTTGTATTCGAGCAAAGGACATCAACATTAGCACAGTGCTAACGTATCTGTTCCTTCTCATGCTGTGTGAGAGTGAGATTGTAGAGGAAGTGATGCTCCCACGGATTCCATATCTCAAGAGGAGTAAGTGTTATTTGAACAGCATGAAAAATAAGTCATACTGCAACATTTCTGTTTTCGCATTACACATCGGGATCTATGGAGCCAGGAGCCGCTCAACCGCACATTGATTGCTTTGCTAAACTGAAAAGATCAACAAGGGATATGAATAAGCATATTTTTCGCTAACAAGTCATTTCGCCATTAAACTCTCAATTCTTCAATTCACCTTACATTGCATTTGGCACACAAACACACACATATATCATTGCTTGCTCCATTTAATAAACTTCTTCAGCCTTTGGAGAACTTACTCACTTCGAATTAATTATTTTAACACAATCTCTACAAAACAAAATGATATTAGCTTATTAAAACAGTGTGTGCAAACTCTGTTTCTATCCACATAATTTGTTTTCCTTCATTATTTCAGTATGCGGCCAATTTTATTTGAAATATAAAAAAGATTAATTGATTTTATGAATTGTTGTGGTATTAAATAAAATGCTTGTTGACACTGGCCTCCAGTCTTTCATCATACTGAACAACCATCAAATTAAACCAAAATCAATTACATGTTCAAAAAAGATCCTCCTCCACAAGCTGCGAGATGAAAGCGACTTAAACTGCACATTTGAATTGCAACAAAGAAGAGCCTCCTGTTAGAACAAATTGGAACACAAATGAAATTCAGGTTGAGAATAGATGAGTCAGAACGTGAATGCTTTCACACCTAACATGTATCCTGGTTGTGGAACTGGAAAAATCAAGTTTCTTCTGTTTAACTAGCCATGCCATTCCAGCATTTAGACCAAGCTTTAATCAAACAAAAACTCCTTCTATCCGATTGAAAACATTCATTGAAATGAATTCCTATTCAAATTGCTAACAGCTTAGTTTTTAAGTATATTTCTCCAAGAGCGTCAGTCAACAAAACTGTCCCAAGAAGAAGTTTGCTCCCTCCTTGCTAGACTACCTGTCAGATCCGCTGACCTCTGCAGCTTACAGCCTCTACAACCTCCCTAAGTTCTCCAACTGTTCCTCCGCTTCCTTCACTGGCTGCAAGAATCCGCTTCAAGACACTGGTAATGGCTTACCGCGCTGTTAAGGGATCTTGTCCTTCCTACATCCAGGAAATGGTTAAACCAAACACTCCAGCACGTGAACTTCGCTCTACATCAGCCAATCGGCTCGCTTCTCCCACACTGGGAGTTGGACCATGGTTCCCCTCAACAAAACATGGCTGCTTGCTATCCTGGCTCCAAACTGGTGGAATTAGCTCCCCATCAGGACAGCAGAAGGTCTACATATATTCCATAGAAAACCGAAAACCTGGCTGTTTGGCTTGGTCATTAAACCTGACGTAAAAAAGATGTAGGACTTACAAGGTTTAGCCAATTTCAAGCTAATGCAACAGCACTGAGAATGGTTTGGCTTAATTAAGGAGTATCTGCATTTTTATTGCTGTTCTAAGTTTGTATGTTTGTTGTTTATTGCACGTATTGTAAGTTGCTTTGGATAAAGCTTCAGCTAGATGACATGTGATCTAAAGATGAAATGGCTTCATGTTTACTGTGATTGGTTACTTTGTATTTAGCAGTGGCGAGCCGTGACTTTTATACCTAGGCCCTCTGACCCCCACCCATTCCCCCGAAAAAAGAAAAAAAAGAGTTATTACATCACAGCGTATACTTCAGCGGAATATCAAAACAACGGCCCGGGGTGCAAAACGCATCAATGACAGCGACCCTCTACCACACAAAACAACACCTGTAAATAACCCAATTTGTGTTCTTTGAAATTGAAAAGGATATTGCATTGTGTTTGTTACTTTCGTTGCAGTTCTATATATGTCTTATGTGTAATTTGGCATGCTTTTATTTTGAAGGCGAGTTTACACTGTTGACAGGAAGTTGTTGTTGCTATGGAAACAAGAAAAGCTTCAAAGCGGGCAGAACTTGTCATAAAGTCCGCGATAATAAAACCCACCCATTTAGAGGGAAGATATGATTGGTCAATTGTACTGTCAGTTGACATTACTCTCTCGTTCAGTTACTATAGCTGGGCCCTCTGTGAATTCATAGCTGGACCACCAATCAGCTCCTATCTTCACCTGCAGAGACGAGCTTCTTTCATTTAACCCTTCACATTCCAACAGAAACTGAATAGGCAGATTCGAAGGATTTATTTATTTGGAAATGTTATTTTAAATACAATTAACACTAGAACCGCCATCGGGTCAATTTGACCCACAGCTATTTTTTTATTGTATGTAACTTTTTTTCAATAAAATATTAAAGTCTCCCAGTCCGTGACTTTTCCTGAAAGTGTGTTATGTAGCCCCCTCTGTTGTTAAAAATTGTCAATATGAAGTCAGATTAAAGAAATCGCCCAAAAAATTGCCATTTATACCTATACCCGCCAGCGGGTCATATTGGCCCCACCCCTTTTCGTGCTATTGATTTCGCGCATAAACATAAACATGACGTGTTGCTATAGCAACGCCTTTTGTCTACTGCGGTTCCTTATAGATTGAGAGATAGATTGAGAGAGAGAGAGATAGATAGATAGACATATATATATTGATAGATAGTTATAGATAGAGAGAGAGAGAGAGAGAGATAGAGAGAGATAGAGAGATAGATAGTTATAGATAGATAGATAGGCTAGTTATAGAAACCTCTGGCAGTTCTAGTGTTAAATCAAGTTATTTTGGTAAAACTAATGAAAAATATAACTAAACAAATATTTAAAAAATATATATTAAATGTTTTTTTGTTTTTTCAACGTTTTTAAATATTATTTTGTAGAATATCTTAGGCCCTCAGAGAGGGCCTAGAGGGCCCTGACAGCTCACCACTGGTATTTAGCCATACTAAACACAATGTTCCTTGTCTCTGACTACATCTCAGGAGGCAGCACAGGAAACAGAAAAAGGATCACTCATCAGTACTGCAACTTTAGTTTACTTTCCGTCTGTTTGGATCTGTTTGGTAAAAACCACACAATGGCCTGGTTTGTACGTTTTAACATGCTATGTGCATTATAATAACAAAACAGATTATTTTCTGGAGTGGAAAATGACTGTGTGTGTTCTCTAGTTGCTCGCTCTCAATTTGTGTTTCAGGTGACATTTTCATCAGCCTGATAAACCACACCTGAGAGGCTTGGATAAAAAGTCCAACACCATCCCACAGTGTCTTAGACTCTTCCTTTGCATACAGCTTCTGTTATATTTGATGCACACTTTCACACACCCATACATTACTGGTTACTGACTTTCACGTTTGTTTTAGGGTTTGTTAAGTTTGTTATATTGTTAATAAATGTTTGTTGTTACATTGTCTGGTCTCCCATATTTGTTGCAAGCCTAGCCGACCTGTAACATATGGGGTCTTTTCCGGGATTGAAACAACGACTTAAAGTCACAAAACTGTCTATGCATTCTTGCCAAAAAATATATCTTTAATATCTCACAATCGCACTAATTGACCTTTAAACAAACTGCATGAAAATGTGTAAAGATGCAAGCAGCACAAGAGGGGATGATGGGACGACAGGGTATATATTAAAGCTTACGGTACGTGACTACATTTCTAACACTATGTTATTCAAACAAAGCTTCTACAGCTGCCTGTTGATAAGCTGGAATTATCCCAAATGACAGACGGAAACAAACAATGTAATGCATTGTCAACACTGTAAGCAGGATGGATGCTTCACCATTAAATTGCAATGAGTGTTCATTTACAGCTGCGGAGTAGCTCCTATGTATGCATTATATCCAACAAATGCAATGCACCAAACTGTTTTAAATCATGTGTGGAAATGGGGATTTTTTTCCAGAATTGGCCACACTTAATGTCACAAATGCTGGTTTTGATAATATCTGTTATCTAGATTTATGTTCGGATTTGCAAGCTGGATGAAGTGAATTTACGTGTTTCCCTGCACTACAGTCCAGTTTACAAGGATTGGCATTTCTTTGATTGCAACTGAAATGCAGCCGTTTGCTGCCGCGAAGTGATGAACAACCTCTCATTCAATGACGATGGGAAGGAAATGGACTGCAGTACGAGTGTCCAATACCATGCAGTGGCCAAACACAAGTCACATATGAGTCAATATTTAATTTACTAAGTACAGATTTGTTCTCTTCCGAGCGCTGTTTGAGCATGTATTCATCAGCAAGTCCCTCTGTAATCTTGAATCAGCATTGTGGTGCTGGCATCACTACATGGAGGGGGGGGGACACTACATTTCTGGCTGCATCTCCCATGTCTGTCTGGAATATAACGATTTTGTACTGAAGATGGAAACGGCAGGAGCCTCACATCTCTATGGAAAGCCAGATAATTGTCTTTCTTGGTGCTCTGCAGTTTTGTTTTTTTATAACCCAGGCGAAGTAGACATTTGTCCACTCTCACGATGGAACTGATTATGAGATTACTAGCACATGATTTAGCAAAACGATGCTGGATGCCCATTTCTCCCGGCTCATTTAATTTAATACTGTGACTTTTAACCCGTTTAATCACGTAAGAGGGGGGGAAAAAACATGTCTTTATTTCAGGAGGCTGGGCAGTTCAGCTTCAGGTGGACTTGGATCGGGTAGAATTAATTATATTTATTCTAACAGGCATTTAAGCATCTTTGTTGTAAGGATGTTTTTTATTTAATGAGAAAAACACGAGTTTGTTTTGCAAAGGCACCCCCTCGTGTTAGCAATTTCCCACCTCACCGAGTTTAAAAGCTAATTGCCCATGTTTAAATTTGAAAATGGGAAACTCTGGAAAGGTTTTTCGATACATATACAGTTTCAGATATTACAATAGACAGTCAATGCAAGACACAATGACATTTTATTTGTATTATTGTATTATTACTATCATTATTTATTTTGCCAAACATAGGTATAGATAAGGGGAAGCTGTCGCTCAGTGTGTTAGTTCGGATCAGGGGGACACTGGTTCAAATCCCGCTGCAGTCGGCATTCCGAACTAACTGTGTCCCTGGGGAAGACACTTCACCCCAGATTGCTCCTGTGCGGACTGCCCACAGTATTAAATGTATGTAAGTCATCTTTGATAAAAGCGTCTAACAAGTGACATGTAATGTACTCACAAACGTGTGGACAGCTCTAATGCACTACAGGTGTATGGGTGCACACACACACTAACACACACTCACACACACACACACAGCGGGGTGGATCTTCTTGCCTCCCTTGGTGCACCTGTTGATGGAAGCCTGCTGAGCACCTGCTGAGCCTCCTACAGAATACACCTCGCTCCCTCACACACTCATTCACTTTCTACCTCACTCATTAGCATTTACAAGCTGTTGGTTCTGCTTTTCAGTAATGACAATGTAGCAAACACTTGCAATGTCATAATGTTGGTGGTGCAATGAACCCTTATAATTTATCATTCTTAAAAATAGAAAAATAGCACATGGACTCATGTTGTCTTTAGCCACGTCATCGGCAGGGCTCTGTGAATGTTAGTCTATCTGCTGGTCCATAGTTTGGTCACAAATATATCAACTATGAGGTATGGATTAGCAAAATATTTGTTATGAAATTCCATAAAGTTTACTTATTACAATGTTGATGATGCCCTTAGATTTCAGTGCCATCATCAAGTCAAATATCAATGTGTCCCATACTTTGGTTTGTAATCTAATTCATGCAGAACTAAAGACATTGCAATCAGCCTCAGCTATACTACGTGTTTATTGCTATATGTGGTGACACATGTTACATGCTAAACATGCTAATCTACACGATGATGAGAATGGCAAATATAATTCCTGCTTAACCTTAGCTTGTTGACCTTCTTACCCCTAGATTCCACCGGGTCCGTCTGCGTCGCGTTACGGCCGCGCCGCGGCATTCGCAAAGATCGCGGCCACTCTAATCAATGGGTGCTATTCCACCAGACGCGCCGCGTTACGGCCCCTACACACGGCGGCGTGCGTTGAAGCTTCAACGCTTCTGCCCATTCACTTTGAATGGGGTGACATCACGCTTTGTCGAACTGCATTGTGGGAGCAAAGCTTCGCTTTGCTCGCGTTGCTCGCTTCAAAAGTAGAGCAATGTTCTACTTTTGAAGCTTCGACGGAAGCGTCAGCCAATCGAATCATATGCCAGTACAAGCTCTAGCCAATCAAACCGCGTGCTTGTGTCCGGGGCGGGAGATTCATGTGATTGGTTGTTGGTCGAGCTTCAGACACGCCCGCCGGCAAACTTCAACGCACGCCGCCGTGTGTAGGGGCCGTTACGGCTCAGAAGCGGCTCAGAAGCGTCCCAGAAGCGTCTCGGCGCTGGGCTCCGCTCAAAATAGGATTCAAGTCTATTTTTCGACGCGAGGCGTTGCAGAGGCACCGGGCAGGAAGTGGACCGGTCAGAGCATCCGGCCCATCCCCAAAATAAACAAATTTTGCAGACCCTATCCCTCCGTAGTCTTTCAAGTAGGAGGACAAATGCCAGCGTTCTCCTCCGGTTTACAGGCACTGTGTAAATTATATATATAGAATCATTTTGATGATGAATGCATTTTTTTACCACTAAAATACAGCAACACATCTTTGATTCATGTCGTTTATAACTGGGATATTACAATTATTATTAACCTTGTCTGTACAAAGTAGCCTGTCCAGGAAATATGCCCAAATCAACAAAGACTGCGAGCCGGCAGGCAAGACGCTCTGCTTCTGAAATGCTTCTGAAATGCTTCTGAAACGCGCCCGGTAGGGTATGACGCCGGAGGAGGCCGGACCAAAACCGCGGCGCAGCCGTGACGCGACGCAGACGGACCCGGTGGAATCGAGGGGTTAGTGTGTGAGAATGTACGTATGGGTTAGGGTGTTAGGGCCACTGGTGTGGCTGTAGAGTGTAAGGCCTTGTTCAGACTGCCAACCCAAATCTGTTTTTGAAATTATAAAGCTCCATTTCCCATTATTCTGCATTGAAAAGCTGCTTCACCAGCAGCTACCTAATTACTGAAGCCTATGTAGTTACCACAGCAACCTATGCAGAGAGGCTGGACACACAAATCCAATCTGATAATTCGCAATTTACAGGGTGGACAGCCTGTATTAAAGACATTTGAAAGGAATCTTATTTGCCTGAAGGTAGCTTTACTCCTAAAACCAACCCACTCTCTTCAGTCTGTGTACAAATGACACGACTTTACACATTGGAAATGCGTGCAATAGATACGCAGAAGTCCGATTTTGCGTGCATATGATACGCTAACCATTCCCATTGAGATCTGAGGCCGAGTTTTGCGTGCATATTATACGCCACGTTTCTTGCCTGCACCACTTGTTTTTGTCCGGTCGGGTCTTGGTAGACCGGAAGCTGTGTGGTTCATAAAAACATGTTCTTACTCAATACCAAGCCACGATTATTGTTTTTATTTTAAATCGTATAATGTCGGACTTTTTTTGCCGTCGGTGAGGAAAAGAAATAGGGCTCAGAGCATCAGAATAATGAAATCTGTATTTATTTTAATCTTTTTTTCCTTCTAATTTGTTATTCTTTTCTAAATAACACACACAATTATCCTTGTTTTTATTTATTCGTTTAATTCTATAATCTCCTGGCTTTTTAGCCGTAAATAAAGTCACCGGAAACAGACGTAGGCCTATAAGGGACATTTCGAGAATCATTGCGATACACAAGACAACCACAACCCACTGAACTGATTACCCAAGATCCTTAGCCGCAATGCACTTTGGGATATGGTGTTAATGCGATATGATATCCGAAAAACATTTCAGAGTTTAGGATGGAAGACACTACACTACCCATAATCCTCAGCTATCGTTTGGGACTACAGTCCCGTTGCTTGACAAACCCCGTGATTCATCTTCAAGCTCTGGGATTGGATGTTGGAGTGGCAGTGCGCCAAGGTTACGCCGAGCGTCAAACAGCTCTTTGAAATGGAACGAAACCACGGCAGACTATCGAAAGCTGGACTCGAACGCCCCCCCAGAACTACACATGCTGGCTATTGTGTTTCGCACATGGGTTTCGCAACATGTTCTATAGCGGTCTCTACTGGGAATTGTAGTTTTAAAAGACGTTTTCGTTTTTCCCACAATTAGAAGTTGCCAGTATTAAACTGTGTACATCCCTGGAGGTTTAGGCGATAGGAAACACATTGGTGTGTACAAATTTAAAACATGTAATTAATAAATGGGTGAAAATCGCTTGTATCCATAATGGGCAGCATTAATATATACCCACATGACAGCTCATTGTTACTTTGTAATTCTACTCCACTACAATTCAGAGGTTAACCTGGTATTTTTACTCCACTACATTTATTTTAGTTACTTTGCAGATTCTGATTAATGATGTGAAATATAAACAACCCTTAAAGCAGACTTTAGTTACACCTGAACTATGTTGAAGTTATGCAATGAATGAAAAACTTGGGTCACAGCTTCCTCAACAGTGCATTACAAGACATCTATCAATATGTGTGTATACCTCCACCATTAAACTGTCAAATTCTGCACATTTCTTATACTATCTACATACATAAGAGTATAATTAATGTGTATAATATCAGTTAAAATAAGTGCTTCAACATAGGCAGGAAAGCAATATATTAGACGTTAAGTACTTTGTCAGGCTTAATATTTATGTGTAGATATCCCAAAAGCTTTTTTCTTATTTAAAAGAAGACCTTAACCTAAAGTATTCTTTAATGTTTAAATAAAGGTTAATTAGTTTGTCTGTTTTGCACATCCTCATATTAATATCTTTGTACATCCGGCACTAAACTGTTTTATTGTAGAGATCACTTACAGTATCTTCTTGATTTTTTATATTCTATATTTCTATCATTGACCTTCTACTTTCCCCCTATGAAAGTATGTACTCTTAATATTTTTTTCATCAAATAACATTATTCAACAAAAATAACATTATTCAACAAAAATAATTCAATAACGTGCTTTAACCACTAGGCGGTGCACACAAGGTACACACAGCATACTAATAATAACTTTGTATTATTAGTGTAGGACACTTATGTATGTATAACATCTGAAGATGTGTAGTTTTATTCATGTTTTCACATAATTTTACAGGATATTGCTATTATTTCTCATGTTTTACTTCTACACATTAATATCTGATTTGTAAAACATCACAGACAGAAAGGTATATCTGTCATTTAATGGTAAGCTATTGAAATTGTGATTCCATAGATGTGTCTACCATCACCCAAAAACCCCTGACTATTCTCTCAACTCAGTATTTACATTCTTATATTCAAAGAAAATCAGTAATATCTTTAAAAACTACAAGTCCTTTTATATCAGCTGTGCACCGTTATGGTGTAAATATAACCTATCTACCAATTTGATCAAATATAAAAGTCAGCCGAATTTGTTGATACTGCAAGGAGACGTATTGTGTGAAAAGAAATGGAAGATGTTGTTTAATTGCTGATATATTTATGGTCCACGTCACATATTCAGTTTTGGCGGCATTTCTTCCAGTTTGTCTAGAAGTCTTCTAATCAGGGCTCTATAAATAAAGAACTACGGCAGATGTGTAATATTTAATGAAGCTGAACCGTGTATTACAATGCCGTTATGTGATGACTTCCAAAGAGAAAAGCAAGCACACTCGGAATAAAGTATTATTTTCTTTTTTTAAATGTTTTTCGGATTTCATATCCCATTAACACCATATCCCAGCGTGCATTGCGGCTAAACAATCCAATCACCGAGCTTCTAGCTGAGGATCTTGGGTAATCAGTTCAGTGGGTTTGTGGTGTGTATCGCAATGATGCTCGAAATGTCCCTTATAGGCCTACGTCTGTTTCCGGTGACTTTATTTTGAAATTCAGTTCCAACAAACAAGTGGTGCAGGCAAGAAACGTGGCGTATAATATGCACGCAAAACTCGGCCTCAGATCTCAATGGGAATGGTTAGCGTATCATATGCACGCAAAATCGGACTTCTGCGTATCTATTGCACGCATTTCCAATGTGTAAAGTCGTGTCATTTGTACGCAGACTGAAGAGAGTGGGTTGCCTAAAACATACTAAGACGAAGACAGGGAATCTTTGGAACCTCAGTTGAAGTATGTTCAAGCATCTGTTCTGCAGTAACTTTTTATGTCACACTTTGTTATTGTCCACCATGTTTACTTCCTGTACGAACACCTGCAGTAGTAAACCAGCTACCATGTAAACCAAGTACTGTGCACACATGAACTACACCTATATATTATTTTCACGTATCCATCTGTTCCTGTACCTCTGTAACTGTCACGGCAAATTCAATCGGGTTTCTGGATGTTTAATCAATGTCCCACTGACTTGTGATATATGTTGTTCATTCAACCATGGGTTCTCAGCCTTTTTTTAAACTCACAGCCACCCATAATAATAAGGTTACAGGAGTGTAAGCTGGGCGGTCCAAAACACTCAAACAGAGCGCAGATAGATAGATCTTTCTATTAAGCCTTTTTGCTTTTCATGGTTGAAAAAAGAGCTTTCGGCCCTATTTCCAAGCCCCAAGTAACTATGAAAGACTCAAAAATATCTATATTTAGAACAATTGAGTCATAAAACTTAACCCCAAAGTAGACTAACTGGTATTTGAATATAAATTGGCTGAGTTTCTGCATCAGACATTAAGAACAGAGAGTTATTCCGACCAGATACAGGCTCAGTGCGCACCACATGGCAGTAGAAACACGAAGACACAGACTAACATGGCTGCCCAGAGAGGAGAGGGTATGTGGGAGGCAGAGACAGAGATGCACTTCCTCCTCCTCTGTGAAAAGTTGTCTCCACTAAGAGATTTCCACTTTGGGTAAATTGCCAAGGAAATAACAAACTTCCTTATGTTAACCCAGAATAGAAACTGGCAGTGTTTTGAGGTGAACGGACAGCAGATCTTCTGGCAGCTAACATGTATATGCCTGCCACAGCCTGAGGGACTCACAATTACCAGAAGATCCACATAGATTTATATAGTATAATAGAATACAAGATGGTAGCATTATGTCTTACAATGTACGGCAATCAAAGAATTGACGATATCAGTATAATATATAACCTGCATGTCCGCCACATTACCTATTTAACACATTTATTTAGGGGAGTTGTTGTTATTTTTTTGTGATTATGTGTGTGCTATTATTAATAAATTAGTAAGTGAGCCGGTCATAATGCTGAAAATGACCCCTTCAGGGTGATTTAAGACCCCTACGCTGATCATCTTTTCAACACATTGACCAATTCGTTGCATATTATCCAGCTTATTACATGGCAACCTATTAAATTAATCAATCGTTTGACACAACACATTGATTTCAACATGATTTTATAATGGGGTTTTTTATTGTGCTAAGAAAAAATAGTCCATTCTTCTGTGTACCAATGGCTGGAACCGCGGCGACAGCAACGTAACTTAAAATAATGGCAGCTTTGATCGAGGTTTTCTGTAACTGTCCAAGTCGGTTCACATTGTCTTTTCCATTAACCAGTCTTTAACCTGTTAACCCCTGAGCCTGTTTTTCAGGTCTCAAGCTCGAAAATGACATTCCCAGAACAAATGACAATAACTTCACTTCTAAAAGGGATAAATTAATAATCTTTTTTCTCAAAGCAATGATAAACCTATGAGTTGGATGTAGAAAAGTCAGAATCAATATAGATGTTTTTTATTTTAAAGTAAATTCAGATTGAACATCGTAAAAGAATGTAAATTATAGTGTCCGTCCAAAGAAAAAACATTACTTATAGTGAAAACCACCCTTGAATGATGGGATAGTAGACTAAAAGCTTTAGGAATCCAAACTATAACATATAATAAGTACCCTGTATCAAGATTGATGCAAAACCCATTGGAACCCATCGGTCAATTTTGATGATTGACATCTCTTTTTAACCGTTAGAGCCAATAGAATCGAGGGGAAGCTCCTAAAATCCATCTAAACATTACCCATTGGTGAATAGAGTGATGCGCAGCCAGAATGCCCAAAACCGGAAGCTGTCATACACTCTCGTAGCTATCATAGCAGCTATATATGAAAACTCAGTTTTTGCCATAAATATGACGATGGATTATCAGTAATCATTTCAAAGTGACAGACACATTGGATTAACCTATGGATTAACTTCAGCAGCATTTTTATCGTTTTAATGCCATTGAACACAACTTCTGATCAGAACAACAGCAAAGGTAAGACTATTTGCCGTTTTTGCTCCGTAAAGCTACGTCGTGTGATGTCTGAGTTTGCTTCCCCTGGCACGAGTTTTGATCGCACAGTGATGATACTTATACCCCTAGAATCTGTGGAATCTCAGCTATATAGCTGATATCTTGTTTGTGCAGATCCGATAAGTAATAAAGTATTTATACCGTGAGTTCTGTGAGTTCTGTGAGTTCGGGCTGCCGGGCTTAACAGGTTAAACACTGCCAGAGCCCACACCATGTTCCCTTAAGTCAGTGGTTCCCAAAGTGGGGGGCGCGCCCCCCCTGGGGGGTGAGAGACCAGGAGGAAAATGGTTATAAAAAAAAAAAGAAAAGATAAAAAAAAAAAATTCATAATTTGAAAAATGATTGATTCGAAAATAATATGATACAGTACTATTACGTCTGGGTCTCTGTGTTTCATTAAAGCTTGGCTCTGTGTGTGTGTGTGGAACGAGCCATTTTGTGTGCGTGCACGAGCGCGCGAGAGAGAGCGCACCGGTACCGGAGATCGTTGTTGTTAGCTTCTGGTGCTAGTGAGCTACGCTAACGGATCGAAGGAGTTTTTTCAACAACAAAGTGGAGGAGAGTCCTCTCCTGTCAGACTGAGAGACTCAGTGAACTAAAGGACTCTCTGAGTGTTTAGATAGTTAACTTTAGTCTAAGTTATCTCAGTGGGTCTCAAACGTTTTGGTCACCATTAATGTAAACAATTATTTCCGAGGCACACGTTTATATGATCATTATAGTTATAAAAAAATAAGAGAATAAATGAAAAAAAGGTATGAAATACTATATGACAGTAAAAAAACAATAACATTTAAAAGGGTGATTTGTAAAATATCCATAAAGAAATAGAAAATCTGTTTACAGTTCTGCTTCATATGGGTGTTGAGAGATGTATCCATAGATCTCTTCATTTTGCTCTCAAAGTGCACCAGATTGATGCTTTTAACTTCAATATTTAAAAATAAATCTTCCCGGGGGAGCTTGCCCCAGGACCCCCTTATGTTAGGTCCACACCCCACCTATCAAAATAGCACTTTACCCCTGCTTACACCTATATGCCGTGAGATGATTATCGAGCCTTCATTGTAACAGTCAGTACACTGTGTATTTGCGTGTGGATTGTTGCAGTAGAACATTCCACTGTAGCGACCGGTACATTAATGGGAAACCCTAAATGTTTGAGCACCCTCTATGAAACGTCAAGCTACCCCACAGCACCCCCAAAATAAATCTCTGGCGCCGCCACTGAGCCTGACTATTTGTGTTGGGAGGGCCCGACTTTTTTTTTTCTCCAAAGGGGGGGCCTGACAGAAAAAGTTTGAGAACCACTGCCTTAAGTGTTTACATCCTGTCTGTCATCTTCTGCTGTTCCCTTTAGTATTTAACTCCAGTCTGTCTTCTTCTGCTGTTCCCTTTAGTGTTTACCTCCTGTCTGTCTTATTCTTCTGTTCCCTTTAGTGTTTACTTCCTGTCTCTCTTCTTCTGCTGTTCCCTTTAGTGTTTACATCCTGTCTGTCTTTTTCTGCTGTTCCCTTTAGTTTTTACTTCCTGTCTGTCTTCTTCTGCTGTTCCCTTTAGTGTTTACTTCCTGTCTGTCTTCTGCTGTTCCCTTTAGTGTTTACTTCCTGTCTTTCTTCTTCTGCTGTTCCCTTTAGTGTTTACATCATGTCTTTCTTACTATGCTGATTTATCTGTCCTCCAGCTCTATATTTCTTTTAACCTTTAACCTTTTAATGAAGCCACACAATTGTGTTGTTTTCGGCCCTAGCTGACATTGATTGGACTTCTTTCTGCGGACTGATATAAACTGCACAGGGTCGTCAGCAACGGTCTGCTATGCTTAGCAATGTTCTGCTATCGAAAAGGTGCAGACCATCAGAATTGAGTATTAATCGTTATAAAAAATATTTGTTTTATGATGACGGTAATTTAGTAAACTGAGAACATGTATCACTACAGAAACTTGTCGTACACTTGACGGGATATACAAATATGAAAACATATTTTGATTAATGTTTCTTTGCTCTTTTATGGCTTAACAATGTGAATGTTGCTTTATATTAGAATCCAAGTTTCTATAGAACTGGAGAAGTTTCTAAAGTACTGCTCCTGTTGTTCTAGTTGCCGTGTTAGGTTGGATTGCTTTTACTTTTGTGTTTGTACTGAATAGATTTATTGCAAAAACCTCTTGATGTATTTTCATCATGCTGTGCTCCATGGCTGTTCACCGTGTGCTTGTTGTGGGCCTGGTGAGGGCTCTCTGCTAATTGTTTTAGTTGGCATTGATTTTTCCCCCAGTTCTTTTCATATAAAGCATGTCTTTGTTATCTCTCACTCTCAAGTACAATATTGGCAGAGCACATTCTCATGGGTAACAACAACTGGGTAAAAAAACAAAGGACAGGAAAAATGTCAAAACAAGAAGAAATGTGGCAATTTCAATATATCACTCTTGTGAGCTGATCTGAGGTGTGCACATGTGATTGCCCTTGGTAGTTTCAAGTACAATAAGTAATGCATACTTATATAATATAAAAATGTATATATAAATCTAAGAAAGCTGGTCTCTTTTGGTAACTTAAGCCATCCTGAGATCACATGACACAAACATAGTTAGAAATAAGTCTCTATAGAGAACCGCAGTGACGCGTCCTAAAACCCGGAAGTAAGTTAGCATTTTTACCACTTCCGGTTCCTTCGTCAAAAAGCAATGCAATTTCTCCATAGGGTTGTGGAAAATAGCTCCAAATAAGGTCTGTGTTTGACACAAAATTAAGAGATAGATCACGTTTTGTTCTACCCCATTAAATACATCAGCAGTGACCCCGCTGGTGATTTCTGAAGAGTTTACGTGTCGGAAAAACGATGGTTGTTAACAAGTGGCATTAGTGGACTACAGAAATGGTCGAGGCCGTTGTACGTCATTACGCCGATTATGTAAACACTCGCGCTAAATTTCTTTCCCCCTGTGTTCTGCTTGAAAGAGAGTATGCCTATTTTAAGTATCTGTAGTATCTTTAGTATCTTTAGTATCTATATCTTTATCTGACCATCATCATTTATAGTCGTTAATAGTCGTTTTTGTTTGGCGATCTTAAGTTGGCGTGACGTTGAGTAGTGCGACCCTGCCGTTCTAGCTTGTAGTTCCTTTATAGCATAACGTTAGCATTTTGCTTCTGGCGACTAGATTTATGATTCGAAAATTATAAAAGTAGCGTAGATATGTGGAGATTATCTGGCTGAACAAAACGTGATCCCTCTCTTAAATGTGTTTCAACCACAGACCTTATTTTGAGCTATTTTCCAAAACCCTATGGAGAAATTGCATTGTTTTTTGACGATGGAACCGGAAGAAGTTTACTTCCGGGTTTTAGGACGCGTCACTGCACTGCGGTTCTCTATTCAAAGGCAGCTATGTTTTCCCATTACTAATGTCCCATTGCTACTAGACAAACCCAATGTTCTTCCATACTCGTAATTATTATTTATTTTGCCTCATATAATTAATTGTGATTTATTGCATGTTATAACAAGGCCTAGTTCAGGGATGGGCAACTGGCGGCCCACGGGCCGCATTTGGCCACCGCCCTCACTTTGTGCGGCCCGCGAGTCAATTTAGAAAAATATATTGGTTTCACAGTTGTAAACAAGCAAATAATTTGAACCAGACCCCACTTGTAATTCATAATATTCACCGCTAGAGGGCGCTCCCCCCAAATTCATGAGGCCTGCAGCCAAGTGTATATTGTCTTCTGTTGACCTCGCGGCTTTCCTCCGTTAGCGGGAAAAGAAACATGAGCGCCCAAAAAAGAAAACTGAACCTAGAAAACCGTCTCTTTCAGCCAAAATGGGAAATAGATTATCTGTTTACAGAATTCAAAGGCAAACCTATGTGTTTGGTGTGTCTTGAAACTAAATCGGCAATGAAGGACTACAATTTAAGTCGCCACTACAACAGCACCCATAAAGACAAATATGAAAAGTACACAGGAGCTGCCAGAGTCGCCATCGTCGCTGACCTAAAAGGGAAAATATGCCAGCAGCAGACCTTTTTTACCAGAGCCACGACTACACAGCAATCGTCTCTCACGGCGTCTTATGCCGTTTCCCTTGAGCTTGCTAAAGCTAAGAAGCCCCTGTCTGACGGCGAAATGGTGAAGAGTTGTGCAGTCCAGATGGCTAAAGCATTCGGAGATGACAACATGGCTAAAAACTTTGAAACCGTCTCTTTGTCCCGTCGGACAGTGACACGAAGAATATTTGATATACAAAATCATGTCGAACAAAAGGTAAAACAAGTCATGCATGACTGTGCATACTTTTCCTTAGCGTTGGATGAGAGCACTGATGTGACTGATGTGAGCCAGCTTCTCATCTACACACGGGCCATTAACAGTTCATTTGAAGTGCACGAGGAGTTATTGAAACTGGCTTCTTTGCATGGCACTACCAAAGGACAAGATATTTTCGCCGCTGTTGAAAATGTTGTAAGTGCGCACGGAGGCTTTGACAAGCTCTCAGCTGTTGTTACCGATGGTGCGCCAGCAATGCAAGGAAAGCGCACTGGATTCGCCGGCCTCCTCCGCCAGAGTGGCGTTGACTGTCCAATACTGCACTGCATCATACATCAGGTGGGTAACATTATTGTTAGCTATTCTAATGGTTTTGAATGTGGGCATTCTTTGTAAAAAAAATCAAGCTAAATTAAATTTCATTTTGATATTGCAGGAGGCTCTGTGTGCCAAATCAATTAACTTTAGCCATGTCATGGATTTAGTTACCAAGACTACTAATCTCATTCGAGGAGGGAACCGGTCTCTCAATCACAGGAAGTTTATAGCCTTTTTGGATGAAGTGAACGCCGCGTACGGTGATTTACAGATGCACACAGAGATAAGGTGGATGAGCCGTGGAAAATGCTTGGAGAGGTTTTTTGCGCTACGCGCAGAAATCCCTGTGTTCTTGGAGGACACCATCCAATGTGATACAAGTGCGTACTGCGCAAAACTCAGGAATACAGATTTTCTTCTCGACATGGCTTTCCTTGCGGACATTACCTCGCATCTTAATCACCTGAATATGCGGTTACAGGGAAGATGCCAAACCGTGTCGGATCTATATGCGCACATGAACGCATTTGTTACTAAACTGACTCTGTTTAAAGACGGATTTTCAGCCGACCGTCCTAATCTGGCGCACTTCCCATCATGTGAAGAGATGCGCAAAGATGCCCCCGAATGTGAGAAAACATTACCCAAGTACAGAGCCGACATAGAAACACTGCAGCAGCAGTTTAAGAAGCGCTTTCAAGATTTCCACACCATGCAGCCACGCATCGAGTTATTCACTAACCCCCTCTCTGCTGCAATCATCGAGCAGCCCCCTGAGTTGCAGCTTGAAATGTGCGAACTACAGTCAGACCCCTTTCTAGCAAAGCGCCAGGAGAGGGGAATTTCCTTTTGGAGACTGCTACCCGAGTCCCGCTTTCCACTCCTCAGGGATTTTGCGCTCTCAATGGCCAGCATGTTTGGCAGCACTTACATCTGCGAGAGCAACTTCTCTATGATGAAGCACATCAAGTCAAGGGAGAGAAACAGACTGACAGATGAGACACTGTTCCATCTCATGCAAATCGGATTACAAATGTTGATATTGACATTCAGTCTATTGTGCAGCAGCAGGAGAGGCCACAAGTATCTCATTAAGATGTACAGCTCACTGATCCAGCTGTGGGTGGAGTTCAGAAAAATGCATATGTTCATGGTTTTATGTATGGAATGTGAGGGAAGCATAGAAACACAATACAAAGATGAATATTCGTTGTTAAACTCAGTGTTGGTGTTTGGTACAATAAACATTTATTGCCTATATATATTTAGTTATTTTCATTAAATTAGTAGCTAAAGTTGGCTATTTAAATGTTGTGGATATAGTATCCTGCCGATGGAAGTGAATGGTCACAAAGTGGCCCTCTGGTAGTGAGGACATTTCTTTTTGGCCCTCACTATCCTCAAAGTTGCCCATCCCTGGCCTAGTTGAATACTTGATTCTGAAATGTGTACATGTAGCGGTCAGAACAGACCATTGAGGACATTTTGATCAAGGGACTGTGTGCATGCATATCAATCCGCAGAAAGATGTCCGGTCAATTTAAGTTAAGTTGTGTCGAAATCACATTATTTTTCTGTTTCTCATTTTGAAAAAACTCCATGAAATATTTGTTTTAATATTCAAGGTGTCTTGTGTCTATAATGACCAGCTCCCTGCACATTTCCCTTACATCATTATTAAACTGAACTAATATACTTTTTCCCAATGTACAGGCAAGGATATTTCAATGGGTTTTAAGCGACGTATTTGAACAAAAACAGGTAAGCTAGAGAAATCTAGTTGATCAAAATGCCATTAAAGTTCTTTAAAAATCGGACACATTTGATTAAACATTATCTTTGCTACAGTGCGACTATCTTCACAGTATTAAAATGGTTAACTGGTTAAAGCTGTTCTATTATTTGGCGTGGGACACAGTGTGTTTGTTAACAATGAGCATGTAACACATACTAACCTTTGTCTAATAGGCTATTGGACTAATGGTGATGATGATAGGGATGAGGATGATTGCAGTGACCTCAACGCACAGCAGCGAGAACACAATTGTGAAAACAACAAAGCTTTGTAATGTGAATCCAACCCTAAAGTTTCCTGCCTGCAGCCTCGGATAAAGAGCACTTCCAGTGTGGTGTCATAACAGCATGCATGAATTATTTACATACTGCATGCAGTGTTTATTTGCCTGCTTTTTGTTCTTGTCAATACTCACTTGCAGCTCAGTTTGCAATTTCAGCGCACAGTGAGTAAACCTGTTTATTTTGTCTCAGGCACCACTTTGTTTTGAGCTGTAACTAAAATTATCTTTAGAGCCGCTGGAAGAGGAAATATAGTTTTATTCATCAAGCAGTTTGGATCAATACTTAAAGTGTGTAAAATGTTTTAGTCTTTGAGCAAAAGAAGAAGAGAAGTAGAATAAGTCTTCTCAGTGTTAGGTCATGCTGTCAGATCAAATTTTGAATAACCATACCCAAAGCAATTATTGTAACCATTTCCACACATAATATCATTTTGCCTTGTGAAAATGTGGTTGAGGCTACAAAAGCTGAACTGCCGACAAATAGTTACTCAGTTTCCGGACCAAAACACAGCTCAGCC
The DNA here is from genome assembly GCA_031216635.1 of Dissostichus eleginoides. Taxonomy (NCBI): domain Eukaryota; kingdom Metazoa; phylum Chordata; class Actinopteri; order Perciformes; family Nototheniidae; genus Dissostichus; species Dissostichus eleginoides. The sequence goes on from CM062264.1 coordinate 7,605,299, forward strand.
GCTTATTTTGTCCTGAAAGCCATTACAGCAGGGCTCCTCGAAAATTAACATAACACAGACCCCACACAGGCACACTTCATCCCGCTGAGCTGCACCTGGTTTATCTCACACAACTAAAATGTATTTCTCATTTCATGTCCAACAACACATGTCAATATCCACTTGGATCCTGCTTTATAATACACTTCCGTCTTTATAGGAAACAACTTGGTTTGGGTTTAAATAACTATGACAGTGATACATTTTGTTTGGTAACTTCATCAAAAATAAATTTGTTTTATGAGTGATTGACACAAAAAACTGTTCTAATGGCATTTGCAAAATTCAACACAAGTATATCAAGAAATATACAAATCTCCAATCCCCATGGAAGTGTGTACAATAGAAAAACAATGAGTGATTGACTGTTTCGGTGCAGGTTAATTACATGTAATGTTATCTGAAGACTTAACTTAAGAAAAGCACTAATTGATGTTTTGCAGGATAAACTAATGGGATATTCCAGATGTCTCACCTTGCAGCAGGGACGTTGCCGTTGTCACAGTCTCCGGTACGCCATCCTTGCTGTAGATGGACTGGAGGAACTCTGGAATGCAGTCGTTTTCATCAACTATGACAACTCGTACCTGACAGAGGAAGGAGAAGGGGAGAGGAAAAGATTTAAAGAAGGAGGAAGTTGGCATAAGTAAATGACATAAACCTACATAACACACGCTTTTCACTTATATAAAAGACACAAATGTCACATGTAGTCAGAGGGGAGGTTATGTTTTTGTTTGGGCAGGATCGTAGAAAAAACGCGCAATTCGCTCTGGATTGGCCAATCAGATCTGTACTACCCCCCTGAAAGTAGGAACAAGGTACTCCTCAACAAAAACACGCTTGTTTGATATCCTGGCTCCAAAATGGTGGAACAAGCTCCCCATTGATATCAGGACAGCAGAAAGTGTTCCCATCTTTTGTCGCAGAATGCAAACCCACCTGTTTGTAACAACAACAACAAAAAAAAGGAGTACTTGAAAGATGCACCAGCACTTCCAATGGTTTGGTTATTTAAAGCAAAGGTTCTTCACGGTTAAATTACTGTAGGTTGCTTTGGATGAAAGCATCAACTATACAAATTCAACTAAAAACTTGGCCCAATTTTTGTGAAAATTGGTGGAAAGTTGAAGCATGTGCCAAAGAAAATGTATTCCATTTTTGAGATGATCTGATCCACTGAGCGGTTCACATATTATGTTTAGCTAACGTTACCCTGCAAGAACATTTATGTGGGGTCAGAATAATCAGGAAAAGGTACTCTGCCCAGAAACACCAAGCCGATTTTGTCCGTCGATGGGCGTCAGGCCGACGATGAGCGTCGACACGCCCGTGTGTCCCGCACCGTCGTGTCTTTTCAGCCGTGCCGACAGCTTTTCGGCCGAAAATCCACCGATTCAACATGTTGAAACGGTCGGGAGTCGGCCAAAGGCTGTCGGCAAAAGAAATCACTCTGATTGGCTGGCGAATCAGTGCATGAGAAGCGAAACGGAAGTGAGGGACCCAAACAAACTATTAAGATGGCAAATCTGAAATTTCATTTAACTCCAGCTCTCGACACAGGTTCGGGAAAGCCCCATGAGCTTCTTGTTGTAGAGTGAAAATGGAACGCACACGCTATTTGTTGTTTGTTTATATCACGCAGTCTGTTCTTCTTCTCTGTGTTATCACGCAGTCTTCCGGTTGTTGCCTCTTTTGAATGACGAATACACACTACCGCCGCCTGCTGGTAAGGAGAGTTATTGCCACTCACGCATGCGCAGTTCGTACATGCTTCTTGGCCGTCGGCTGAAGTCTTTGCGGTGTGTTCCAGTGCGACACATGGCCAAGACGCAGAGACTCTTCTCTGGTGTCAGCTTGGTGTGTCCGGGCCTTAAAGTTGGAACAACCATTCCGAAACTGTTTTCAGCGTGTGTGAAAAAAAATACTACACATTCTTCTTTTTGATGTACTAGTTGTTTAAAAATTAAGACTTAAAGCTCCAGAAGTAGAACACACTGAAGTCCGAACAATGACTACCCTGCTAGAGAAATTGGACTATCCTAGGAGCACTGAAATGCACCATTGGGCTTGGCGGAGAGCCGGATAGTTCCACATGTTTCAAAGTGATATATGGCAAGAAAAACAGTCGAACAAATGATTTCTTAGTTTCAATAACCTAATAATTCTACTATAATACTATAATTCTACTATAAACCTGAAATTTCATTGGCAATCATGGGAATCACCTCATTTAACGGAAACAAAACATTTGTAATTCATAAAAGAAAAATAACTGGAACAGACTTGGTGTATCTGATCTCATGCAGAAATGCTGTTACTGTATGTACAAGCTAAAACGGCCCAGGCAATCATGTAGGAATGCTGGGGATTAAAAGTCACACAGGCTCGGTGTTATGAACATTTTAAATCTGGGATTACCACTTCAGGCACTGTCCGGAATTGGTTTTCTTTGGGTCTGGAGTCCTTTTCATCTGCGAGTAACCCAAATTAACCCTATCCTTAACCAAAAAGGAGCCCCATCCAACCTCGTGCATAGGCGAGTCCTGACCCTGATCCCTCTGGTTTATCCCCCCCCCCCCTCCTCCTCCTTCCCCTTTTAGTGAGGGAGCTTCTGCAGAGTCGGCCCTTCAATAGGTCAGCGCAGAATGCAATCTTGTGCAATTTTACAGAAGCCCTGAGCTAACAAATGAGACTGTCCAAAAGATGAATTTGTATGGCGTGTGCACATAGGCGTGTGCGTGAGTCACTGTAATGCTGCCCGGTTCATTAAAGGCACGAAGGCAAACACAGCAGCTTTTACCAGATGTTGACTGCCTGCTTAAGCATTAAGAAGGAATAAATAAATAGCTGGTAAGGGAGCCGCTCTGACTTTTTCCTCTTCCATATAAACACAGCAGTATGGATAAACAGCCTACGGATCACTCTCTGACACACACACACACACACACACACACACACACACACACACACACACACATGGCCATTGTGTGTGTAAATACCACTGGCATTAGATCCTGGTAGGTAAGATGAAGTTCTGTAATATCAGTTAATCCTTCAGCAAAGATCAACTGGGAAGCGATGGACAACAAAATAAAATCAGACCATGTCAACTCCCTGAGGTGATTTGTGTGTGTTTGCCAGTGACTGTTAATCTTTGCTTGCCTGAAAGGTTGAAGGTTCTGCAAGACATATGAACGTTCAGTACATGTGTGTACTGAGGAAAAGCAATATTGAATGAGAGGAGAGGGGAAGTCAGCTGTAATAAAGTGAGATGAGCTCAAACACACACACACACACACACGATGAACACGCACACACACACAGTCAAATCTCTCAGGCTGGTTAGGTAACTAATGGTGCCGATAAGCTATCACTCCTGGAGGGAGAAACTTGGAAACTACCTGCAAATTAAAGTCATGCTTAGTGACTCCAGTCAACACAAATACACCACCTCTGTTCTGGCAGGCGGAGACACATTTCTGAAAAGCAGAATAAAAATCAAAAGCGAAAAAGGACGGCTCCACAAAATGCATCGCTTCCACAGTCCAGGTAACACTTCCTATCACAATGATGATAATGCATAATGAACACATCCAGCTTGGGGAGTAACTGGCATTTAACAGGATTTCATAAGAAAACAAAAAAATGGGTAACTGTATTCCCTTATAGTGGCATAAAACAAAGAGGTAATTAGTTACATGTCTTGAATTACGGGATTTCTAGCAGGATTACAAAGAAAACTAAAAAGAGCATGCAAATCTATACGCCTACTGCCTGAATCTGCTTTATTGTTTTCACTGTCTTTGGTTCATTTGTTCTATTTTTAATTCAGTAGGTGAACCTATATGATCATACAATAGTTTGTGTGTATTAAACTAAAATGGAGCATTTTGTCAGCTCAGATTTTATTTCTGCTTTTTAAACTAGTATGTGCTCATGTGTTTCAGTGTTGGTGTATAGGCTGCTGCCTGAATATGCTTCATGAAAGGCAGCTTTTCCTATCAATAACATCTCTGAGCAGAGGACACATGTTTGATACTAATGTTTCCTCTAAATAATTTATAATCACAACATAATGGGTTATGAATTTATTTATTATAATTCATTACAATTATGGGAATTATATAAACATTTATGTAATTATAAACTGCGATACAATATTTTAAAGTTATATTTATCAAGCTTTATGATTGAGTGTTTACACCATGATTACACAGGGCTATAAGCAGATAATTACACGTCCCTCTCCCCACTATTTGAATGGGGAGAATGAAGGGAAAATAGAAAGCCTAAAATCAGGAGGTGCTAGATTACAGGCTCAACATGAACTGCTTACAAAAAGCAAGCAATTCTAATGCAGATTCGAGGAAAAACTATTAATAAAAATAAGCCGTTGAGCTGTCAGTCACCATTATTCCAAGTAGAGCAAATGTCTCTAATCTGAGCAGTCTCAGGACAGCTGCATTCTTGTCTAGAATTAAACATAAAGCACACAAGCAAAATGCCATTTTGGCATGATCACAGGTTGTCATTTTAGATTGGTTGCTGCTCTCAAGTGGGCATGTGTTATGTAATATGAGCCATAGGCAGATGCCAGGGGAGAGAGATGGAATTGTTGAGACAGTGATGGACACGGCCAGTATTTTGGTTGGAGATTTAAGTCTTTCTCCTTATCTATTTGTTACCCCTTGATAAAGTGAAACCAATATGAGCTCAGTGCATGTTTGTTGGATTAAGAAACAGACCAGAGTAGACCCCAGTGGGGCTGGGGAAAAGATTCAGGGGTGGCAGTAGCTCAGTCTGTGCAGATCCAGTCCTTGAACAGACGAAATCTGATTATCAGCGTCTTCTACAGGGTGGTTGTCTGACTATCATCTCTCAGTAATTTAAGCTTAACCCTAATAAAACAGAACTACTTATCCTCCCAGGTTACGACTATCCATCCATGAACTTTCTTTCCACCTCTGCACCTCTGTTGTTTCCAAGATTCAGACTGCAAGGAATCTGGGTGTGATACTGGAGGACCAACTGTCCTTCACTGCTAACATTGCTGCATCCTTCAGGTACACTCTGTAAAACATCAGGAGACTAGTCATCTGCTGACCCAGAAGGCAACGCAGGTCCTGGTCCAAGTTCTTCCTACACCCAGGATATGGGTGAACAATACACTCCAGCAGATGCAACATCAGGATACGTCGCCTACTGAACCTGCTTTAGGCTTTTGTCATTTCCCGTCCAGACTACCGTAACTCCCTCCTGGCTGGTCTACTCGAAAGTGCCATCCTGCCAGTGGGACCCAGGTGTTCTCAACTAAAACACGCCTGTTTTCTATTGTGGTTGCAAAATGGGGAACAACCTTCCAATTGATAGCCGGACAACAGAACGTTTTCACCTTTTAAATCACATCGAACATATTTGAAGTCTTTTAGCTCATTTGAAACTAATGCACAACTTGAAGAAGTTGTACCTGCAATTTTCTTGCTGTTCTGCGTTTGTATCTTCATTGTTTATTGCACTTATTGGAAGTGGATAAAAGCATCATCTTAATCGAATGTAATGTAATTTACGGATTAAGGGAAATCCTGCCAAGGTGCCCCTGATCAAAGCACTGCACCCCTACACTACTTCGTGGGCGCTCTATAGAAGCTGCATCCTGATACTAGGATGGTTAAATGCAGAGTGTAAGTTCCACTGTATGTGCTCTGCATGTGTGTATATGGATGACGATAAATATTGGATTGAATTTGATTCCTTCATTTCAAGTCAAATAATGAAATCCCCTAGCACAAATGTTGTTGTTTTGTTGATGGCCAAATGAGCCGCACTAGTTGGATCCATATTGTCTCACACTTAGAGATGTTTAAATCCACCCTCATTTGAGTCAATTGCCTCAGTCCAAAAGTATAGAACGACAGCTCTGGGGAAATAATTATTCAGGAATGGTCAGGTTGTATCGTACTGTTTGGGTAGGAGCCGTTGTATCTTTCCAAAAATAAGACGGATCAAAGGCATGAGACAACGCTCCATGTAGGAATTTTAACAAGATGTTCATATTTAAATGAGTATGTGCTTCTACATGGAGAACAGGCTTGCCCCTATAATTGTCAGCTGCAAATTGGGCAAGAGGTGAGGGCTTGACAAGGAGAAGCAAATCAAACCTGACAGGTCTGAGATTTTTATATAAGAAATGTAGAAATAAATCTGTTGTATGGTAATATTCAGGTCTTCAGTTTTAATCTGGCTGCATTCATTCAATTGAATGACGTATTTTTGGATGTCATCTCTGCAGTTTTATTATACAATGTTTTGTCTTTCACTGATTGTTATGAAAGTAAGCTATCCACCATGTATACCCTCAAACACATCAAGTAAACACAATTAACACTTTATAAATTATAATTATAAAAATTATTAAATAATATAATAAATAATTATTTGATTTTTGTACCTATATATTTGTGCTGTTAATTTGAATTGATCAGATTTTTGATATTCAAACATCACGTAATTTGAAAAAATAAATAAAAGTGTAATAAATAAGAACAATTATCCCAAATAATATTATAACTGCTATAGGCCACACTTAACTATTAGCACGGCACATAATGCATTATGAGGAACACATGATGTGGGTGTATGCATTAGATTTGTTTTTTTAAATAACAAATATATATATATATAATAAAAAACATAGTAGTAATGTAAATAGTATGCTTATTTAAACAGTTGAATGTGGAGTGTGTACAGTATCTTGCTTTGTCATCACCATGGACAATAAACCACTTAATATTTGCTGTAGCCTTTCAGCCCTCCATTATCCCCTGAATTGTTCCAACGACCGGAATTCTGTTCAGGAAGCAGGAAAGAGCCCATACAGGGGCATTAAAGCTTGTAAAAGGTTTTCCCCTGTCAACAAGAGAGGCCTGCATGACAACATTTTCCTCTGCTGATAGAGTGACTAGGATTGGCCAGTAAAATGTTGGAGACAGAATTACGACAATTGTTTTTCTCGTACGAAATGCGATATGAAAATAAATAAATGTGAAACCAGTTTAATCCTAAATTAAAGGTTAATGGACTGCATTTATATAGCACTATTCCAGTGACGCAACAAGACACTTTTACATATAGAAGTCCATGGCCAATTTGGGGTTAAGTATCTTCATTGGTGGAAGAAGTACTTAGAGCCTTCACTTGAGTAAAATTAGAAATACTATTGTCATGAAATACTCCATTAAAAGAAAACAAAGTACTGAATTAAACATTTTCCTTAAGTAGAAGGGCAGAAGTATTATCAGCAAAATATACGTAACATAAGTATCAAGTATGCACCATGGCTCTTTTCACAGTATAATATAATATAATTTTGTTTTATCAGAAAAGAAAACATGTAAAAGCAGTTCACCAAGGTTGTCAATATATTGTCAACACAAATGTCCTGCATCATGTGAAATCAGCATATTATGTGTTTTTGTATGTAAAAAGTAACTAATAATTATGAGTGTTAAATAAAAAATAAAAAAATCAATTCATGTTACATTCCACCACTCAGTATTTTGCCCAAAAGGACACATCCACACGTTGAGTTCAGGGGCATGGGATCAAACCACAGCCTTGGACTACAAGGTGCCACCTGCTCAGGAAGACTAACATTCACACACACTCACACACACCTTTTGCCATGGCATCGGAAGTAATTGGTAGAAAACCACTCTACCTCGTTAGCCACAGCCACCCTTTACTATAAGAAGAAAATCAAAGTGTCTTACAATCCATAATATAATCAAGTATATGTGCATCACAGGCAGTATGCTCAGAGTTGAATTCAGCACAGGTTCTCTGTGGTGGTGTGCAGAGACAGAGGGGCAGCGAGGTGGGGGCCGAGGTTACAGTGTCAAAAATGTGCTGGCTTTAGCAGCGCTGATGGGACTGTATATGAGGATGTTCAAAAGCTTAACCCGGCTTCAGAGGGCAAGCCAGGGCAGGAGTGTGGGCAGACAGGGGCAGAGCACAACACCATACCAATCCATTTCTTATTTCCTTTCCATTTTTTCTTTCTTTCTAACCATTGGATCTCATAATCCTCAACTCATTCTACAAATGTTCTCATGTTCCCTCTCTTTCTCTCTGTACAGGCTCTTGGTGCTCTGCAGTCCACAGGGGCCCAGAGTGGAGCAGTTGAGGACAGATTGGTTCAGCAGGACATGTTTTCGCCTGAGGCCAGAGTAATGATGGAAACCAGACCAGATGCATCAATGCCTGCAGCGGTCAGCCGCTGTTATCACGCCTCCTGACAACACAAGGAAGTCACTGGGAATTCCAAAGCAGTCATTCTAGACAGACAAGTCTACTTGGGTTGGAATAAAAACAATACGCCTATGCTGTGTCTCAATTTTAGTGTTTACAGTGCCATGTCTTGCACTGTGGACACTTTTAGAGTGGGTGGATTCTAACCATGTAGCGTTGTCTCAAAACGTACACAGCAGCAGTGCCCTTACCGGAAGTGACGATCACTAGCTAACAAGCTAGCAACAATCATTCTCAGTACCAAACCATTATAGCCTAATTGACTATACATTTAATGGTGGCTTCTTTACGGCAACAGTATAGTGGTACTAAAATTTTGAAAAATCTTTCAAAAAAATTTATAATATTTAATTGTATAGTGCTGTGTTAACCTGAGAAGAGAATTGTGGCTAATCCATGGATGAAGAAAGAGAACTGGATACGGCATCGGAGGCGAGGCCCCGTTCATTCCTATGAAAGTTGCTCACTGCACATGAAGCTAAAATGGCCTGGCTCTCGAGAGTATAAGTACCTGTCTCTGGGCCCATAGAGCATGTACACTTGCATTTTCCATAAGCCCGCCTCCAATATACAGCGTCACAGGCAATCTCGGCTCAGTCAAATGAATGGAGGGCACTAATCTCTCTGGATTTGGCTATTAGCGTATTTTACAACTTTTAGGCCATAATGTTTTAAATAAGGCCTATTGAAGTGACCGTACTAGGTAGTTGATTTAGCTAAAAAAAAAGTCTTTGCTGATTGCCATTGAGTCTTTTACAATGTACGTCAATGGGTACAAATGGGAACAGCGTTTGGCCACTAGGGAAATTTGCTCCAACGTCCAGCCTACTTCCTGGGGGTTTTAGCCAATCATGAAACTTCCATTACAAAGCCAAGATGGCAGTCGGTGAGTGCAATAAGTTGACTGTACTCAACAACAAGATCAGAAGTTCGCAATTTAAACGCACTGCAACACTCTGAGACTACAACTGGACATGTAAATGTGTCTTTATGTTAAGGATGAAGTAATTTCTACAAGCACATCAGGTCAAAGGCATCCTAAAGGATTGATAAGTTCAAAATGTCTCCCGTTAAAAAGAAAAAACAGCAATCTGGAAGCCCTAAAACCAAACGATCATTTTAACTGCAACATTTACAACTATAACCGTCAGTCCAACAACTTGAAATCAATACAATTTAATCTAACATCATTTCAGCAGCTTAAATCTATGTCCAGCTCAAGGACTTTGCAGAGTAGACGGGGGTTTTATGACCATGTGTGGTTACTTTATTGTCTGTGAGATATATCATAATCACCACTGCTCACCACAGTCCAAGAGCTGTCATCCAGCCAACTGTTCCTGCACCCCGTCCAAGAAGTGTGTGACAACCACTTCAAATGGAGCAGATCAAAGTCAGCCGTGATTCATGAGGAACAAGCAAAAAGGACGTCGGACGACAAGTAGAAAACCTTTTAATTTGAGGACTTGTCAGACATTGTTTTCAGTGTGCTGGACAGACTGTGTTAGTCTTGACGAGACAACCTTGTAATGTCAACATTCTTTGAGGTTTAAAGACCATTACATTTGAAAGTGGAATTGTGATTTCACATCACTCACACTCTCTCACACACACACACACACACACACACACACACACACACACACACACACACACACACAAACCTCGGCAGCACTACTCATGCTGTCCAGGCCCTCGCTGGCTCGCACCAACAGAAGGTAGCGATGCTGGTCGCTCTCGTAGTCGATAGGACGGGTCAGGCTGATTTCACCGGTCTCTGCTGAGATGGAGAAGAGGCTGCTGGGATTGATGAGAAGGCTGTAGCTGATTGGTTTCTTCTGGAAGGACACAGCAGGGGTGACTAGGAATCTGGGGACACATGGAGAGCGAATTGACTGAGTGTGCAGAACAGGGTAGGGTAGAAAAGAGCAGAGTATATACAGTATATCTGAATGGACTTGATTTTAACCCAAACTCTAACCCACATAGACCTTTTCCCGACTCATAACCCCAACTTCTTATTAAAAAGGGACCTATTCTGCTCTTTTCCACGTTCATATTTTTATGTCGTGCCTGTTTACAGTGATTACATTACATTACATGTCACTTGTTAGACGCTTTTATCCAAAGCGACTTACATACTCAATACTGTGGACAATCCCCACAGGAGCAATTTGGGGTGAAGTGTCTTGCCCAGGGACACAACGACATGCTGACTGCAGTGGGGTTTGAACCCGTGACCCCCTGATCCGAACACCAACGCACAACCCACTGCACCACACGCCTCCCTAGTGGCGGTGCTTCCCTTATTTACAGATTTTTAAGATGTGTTAAACTTGCAGTCCAAACACTGAAAACTATGTGAAGTTTATGCAGCAAAGCATAAATGTTGCATACTGTGAATCACAATATTGCCTGTATCTAAAAATCCACTTCCTTTGCAGTGGTTAGCTTAACACACGTCCTGCATTATTAATGGCAGTGTTGGCTGCGGTGCACACAGGCTGTTGCGTTCCACGATTCTGAGAGGAGACATGCATGTTAATTGGTTTAGTGCCGGGTTAGGCTTATATGATGCCAATGCAGTTGCACTTAAATTGACAGTTCCTGTTTTGCAGAATCTTTTAGTTTGTGAGATCATAGTAAAATGCACTTTGTTGTTTTGGAGTGTGTCAACTAAATGAAATGTACTGGCATGTTGTATCACCTTCTGGGCTGTGGCCGATAATGATACCCTTTAAGCCAGAGGTTGTTGGGTGGGAAAAAATGGCCCCAAAGTAGGGAATTGCCAGCTGACTACAGAAGAGAAAAGTGCATATGTGTACCCTTAAAAGGAAATAAATAGATTAGAATGAAGTACACTGAATTGTAATAGAGAAATTAATGTTGGTGACTGTAAAAGAGTATAAAGGGCAGAGTAAATGTACCTCAGATTGAAAAGAAGATCCAAGCAGAGCTGATATTAGTGTTATTTTATACAAATAATTGATCAAATACAATAACTATACCTTTATGATACAAATTGCATTGCAACCATTGGTGGACCGTGCATTTTTGAGTATTGTAATTAATAATATATTGTTATAATAATAATACTTTTTCGTTATTTTACTATCTTAACCTCAGTAAAGGATCTGAGATTGTACTTGAGTGTAACAAATCCTATTTAACTACTAAACATTGCATCAGATTTAAAATACATATTAATTTGTACAATATAATTGTTAAATAATGCCAAACTTTGATCATATCCTGCATTACCACTTCTAATTAACACATGATCCAAATGTGGCAAAGTCTTAAAGGTCATTAGAGGAGAGAAGGATAGATTAGATTTAAATATCTGAGAGCTAAGTGACCTGAAGAGTGTAGTACAGTAAAGTACTTATCTGTACAGTATGTCCACCAGCAGAGTACAGGTGTAAGATGCTGAGTAGTAGTCGTTGCTTGTTATTTATGAGACGTGCTTTCTAACCCTTACACCATTCCCCTGATGAAGTCCGCGTAAACAACCTACTGGAATATCCACTTTAGTAGTTTGCCAAATGTGTCAGTCACATAAAAGCAGCTGGAGGCAGATAATGAGACCAATCCAAGGACACTACTGTTAACTGTACCACTTTAGGCAGTCCGGAGGCTGTGTGTGTGTGTGTGTGTGTGTGTGTGTGTGTGTGTGTGTGTGTGTGTGTGTGTGTGTGTGTGTGTGTGTGTGTGTGTGTGTGTGTGTGTGTGTGTGTGTGTGTGTGTGTGTTGTGTGTGTGTAAGATATGCAGGCATACACAGTTTCAAGTGTATGCCTGCATATCTTACTAAGGCATTCATGCATAAGCGCACGTTTATCACACTGATACACTACGCGTTACATTCATCACGAAACCACTGCATTAATTCAACACTGAGTGTGTGTGTGTGTGTGTGTGTGTGTGTGTGTGTGTGTGTGTGTGTGTGTGTGTGTGTGTGTGTGTGTGTGTGTAAATCAAGTTTCGAAGGCAATGCTTTTACTCGTGTGCTGAATATCATCTATTCAGCAGTCTGTGAAATATGAAGATGTGTTAGCACCTCCAGAAAAAGAAAGAAATATGATGTGAGCACATCACATTTCTGTGATGGATTCATCATATTATTCATATTAGCCATGTGAGACTAATGTTCATCTGAGTGGAGATCAATCATGCCATGTCTAAAGCTGGGTATACACACATTTTAGGAATGTTGTTTCAACAGCCATTGGACTATGCTAGACTCTTACTTCTATTGATAAGTGTCAATAAAGACTTTGTTGAAGCTCAGAGGCAGGTTTAAGTTTCTCACTGGAGATCTGCAACGTTACCCAGTACATTTCCCAATAATGCTAACAGTCATTAGTGCCAAGTTGACCCTATGTTCTAAAAGAAAAAAAGAAAATGTATTGAATGGACTTGCAAGTGGCTAGAAGATGTAGAGAGTGTGGCTTGGGAATTTTGAAGAGATACTTTGAGGTAAGCTAGCTACGTTTTAGTGTATTGATTATATTATAGAAACAAAGGAGTCCACTTGAGGTGTTTCAGGCAGGGGGGGAGTGTGTGGAAGAAAAATTCCCTCTGGAGGGAATTTGGGGATTTTAGCCTTTGCAGACCACTTACTGTACATGCACAGAAATCTATATAACACAGCGAGGGAAGTGAAAACCTCAAAAGCAGAATAGGGCCTCTTTAAATAATCGACTTGATGCTTTATGTCATCTGTGGGGGGCCTGATGAAAGCAGACCAACACTTCTAACATTTCAGAAATGAATGTCCAACAGCTGAACATGATCGGCCCTCACTCCCCCCTGTAAGCTGTTTCTTAAAAGGACGGCCAACAAAGCCAAAATTCGATCGGACTCCTAAATAAGTTGTGATTAAAATAGTTGAATGTATTTATGTGTGCACAGATGCATAAACATCTGTTATATGAACCTCTCTATGTGGATATCTAAAAGAGAAATTCATGTAAAAATCTTTGTTTTGTGTTTCAGGCCCCATATATCATCTGGAGGCCACAGATAGGACAGGCTTTTTAAAACACATGTATCCAAGTGTGTGTAAACTCACGGCTGTCCTTCAGGGGTGTTTTCAGGTATGGCGATGGTGAAGGAGGCGTTGGTGAACTGGGGGGGCCGGGCCCCCGCCACCACAGAGACCACCACAGGGGCGCTGCGGCTCCCCAGCCGGTCGGCAGCCACCACGGTCAGCAGGTACTCCCTGTCCCGCTGCAGGGGGAGGCCGGTGGTCCGCACCTGGCCGTTCTTCCTGTCCACCTCGAAACGACCTTCACCGCCTGCAGACAGAAGCAATAGGTTTGATGATAACATTACATTCCAACTCCATAACTGTTCGTTTGCTTTCTAAAAGTTCAACACTTTTTATGGAAAGGCTATAATCTAAATCATTGGCAGTGATGAGGAGTAGTGACATAATGTACATGTCCCCCTTTTACTATTTATTTGTGTAATGAAATACCGAAACTGCAATTATCTTTAGGCAATAAAACGTGAATTATATCTGTTTTCATTTAACATTGCTTCTCCACTGTAAACATCATCTCTTTGATTCTTATCTGACAAGGAAAGATATGCCTACTTTTTAGAGAACTGTTCAAGCTGCTCAGACTCCCAGGAGCTACAGGTTGAAGACTGGTTGAGTTGTTATAATGTCAAATGAACAGTTTACACAAAAGGTTCATTCTTTTTGGACCAGTGCTCAAGTTGATCAAATTAATTTAAAAAAAAAGGTGAAAAATGATGGGCATTTACTTTATTTTGTTTATTTATGACCTGCAAAGTAATGGGCATATTTTTGTATAGCTTTATTTGGGTGGCATATTATGTTGGCATGTAAATGTTTTGTAACATATGTTGATATACTCTTACATCACATGTACAAAGTGAATGTTTTTTTTTTTCTGTTGCAAATTACTTTAATAAAACAGACATTCTCCCTATAACAGATTTGCTGAAGTTCAACTTCTTCCATTCTGAAATAAATGGTAACTTTCAAATCTATGCTTTCAGTTTAGCTACCAAACACTGATCAGGGCATGCAACTTTGGATATATTTAGGGAAATATGGAATCGCGATAGAAGAAAGACAATATATCTTAACACAGATAATAGTAGGGAAACAATACGTTCATATGTTTTTGTGAATATTTGTACACTGTAATGTTCTTTTAATCTTTTATGACATGTTACTTTAACTTCTTATGTTTATATAAATATTGGGCATTCTTAATTTAACTTGTGTTTAAATAAAAGTTGTATTCTATTCTGTGTTATGTCTTCTTATATACGTATCATATTAAAAGCAATTAGTTGGCAAGTATTTTGAGGTTATGTTTTAAGATAGCTGTACATGTAATTAAATCGTGTATTAGCAGAATGGTGCTAAGTAGCGCCTTTCTCACTAAATAACCAGCAGATAAAACACAGATGCACAGAGTCATGTCAGGACACGTGTTGAGTCTGGGAAGAACGTGATCTTTTTCTTTCGGAATTCTTTCTGTGGTTCCTAACTAAGGAGGTTTTTTAGCAAAAATGAAAGAATAGCAGGACACATAATGGCCCTGTGGAAGCATAACAGACTGCTTAGGTTTCATCTCAGAGTCCAGCAGTGCAAGAGGACTACAAGGCGAGAGTCTGTTTCAAATCTGCTGCCTCAGAAGCTGTCAAAAATATTGTAAATTCATGCTGGGCAAGTGCCAATTAAGCGCTTTATATGACCGGACAGCCAATTTTCCAAGTTGTTGAAATGTGAAATACAAAGAACAGCGAGACTGTGATGTTAAAAGTAATGAACTGTATGTAACATAACAGGGCATGATATGACTTTTATCCAAACCTTTGTAGATGTAATGAAGTGTAAGGCTTAACTGAGATTCAGACACAACATGATTAAACCAACAACCATTGCGCCAACCATCCATGCAGCCTGTTGCAGTTGCTCCTGCTAGATTTGTACTATAATTTTCAGCTGTGTTATTTCATCTCAGTTTTCTTTTAATAACTTATATTAGTATCTCATTAAGCTCTGCCCTCTCTATACTTTGTTGTAGAGAGAGATTTTGTTAGTTTATTTTGCCCTTGAGTTATATACTGTACTGTATGTGTCTATGTTTGATTATGTGTATATTTATTATGAACTTGATTCTGCATTATGACACATTTGTATAAACAGTGTTGACAGTGATACATGGATTACTTCTGTACACCAACGATGAAACACTAATCCAAAACTAAGCAAACTGAAATGAAACCGCTCATATCATAGAGGCTGAGATCTTGAAGCTTAATATTTACATAGGGTTTTTTTTGTCACAGAATGTCTGAACAATTCTTGATTTAGCAAAAAAAGATATGTGATAGGGTATTTAAAGTTCTTAGTATGGCATGCGACACCATCCTTCTGTACTGCCAAAGTAAGGAGTTAAGAAAACAATTGTTAAATGATTGGGCATGCAGGGGAAGAGCAGACAATGACCCACCATCAGACATGAAGTACTCCACCTCCCCGTTGTTCCCTTCATCCCCGTCCTGAGCGTGCAGCTTGTAGACCAGCGAGCCTGCGGGGGCGTCGGAGGAGACCACCGCCAGGTATGGAGCCGGAATCATGCTCCATTCAGGGATATTATCATTTACATCTGTCACTGTCAGCTCCACTCTGACCAAGTACCACTCTGGACCTGTAGAGAGAGGAAAGAGGAAACAGTGAGTCAAGAGCTTTTTCTATCGTGGTGAGGATTACGGCCCGTCCACACAGCGGCGTGCGTTGAAGCTTGCCGGCGGGGGGGGCTGAAACTCCACCAACAACCAATCACATGAATCTCCCGCCCCGGACACACAAGCACACGGTTTGATTGGCTAGAGCTTGTACTGGCATATGATTCGATTGGCTGACGCTTCCGCCGAAGCTTCAAAAGTTGAACATTGCTCAACTTTTGCAGCCAGCAACGCGAGCAAAGCTACGCTTCGCTCCCACAATGCAGTTCGGCGAAGCGTGACGTCACCCCATTCAAAGTGAATGGGCAGAAGCGTTGAAGCTTCTACGCACGCCGCTGTGTGGACAGGCCGTTAGGGTTAAGGTTAGGGTTAGGGTTGGACCAATTTAACCAGATACCATATTGTTGTTAAGGATATATTTCAATTCCATGTAAACAAATATGTTGTTGGTTTCTGAGGGTAAGATTCAACTTCAGAAACACAACATTGCAACACACCTACTGTATAAATGCTTGTGGAAAAGACTTTTATAACTACAGCGAAGCTCACAAAGCGTTCACATTTCAGAAAAGCCTCCTACCTCAACATTAAGGCTGCACAATTAATCGAATCAAAATGTCATCGAAACATGGACTATATTCATATATTAAAACCCAGACTATACTAAACAAATGTGTTTGGTACAGATCTTCTTACAAAAAAATCACACTGTTATAATATTATTAAGTCATTATTCATGTTTTCAAATGGTGCAACCCTACTCGGCGTGATCTATATTTTAACATGCAAACATTTGTGTGTTTGTTACACAGAGCATAACAATATATTTGTGTAATGGGTCAGAATCAATTGAGGTTTCCCACATTGTTCTGCAAAGCAAATCCAAAACTCTTGGTGACAGATTTAGACCAAAAGTGAATGTTGTTGTGTACCATTGTTTCTTTTTCACTGTTCCTCTCTGTCAGCCCAACAACTTTTCAAGTGGAGAAAAACCCTGTGACAGTCAGCCAAAGATAGCCCGCTGTGTTACTCCAGGAAAACACACTCAGATTACTACAGCCAGTATAGACTAGCAAACTCATGTAGCTGTGCTGCCAGCTCTGACTAAATATATCTAAACACACCAGTGCCAACCAGAAGAGGGAGGGACCTTGTACTATAAAGAACTCAATAATCCACCAACCTTTACCAGCTATTGACGTTATGCATTTTCCTTTCAGTTATTCAGTTATTAATCAGAGTTTTACATTGATAGTCTAGTATATCACTTTCACTAGTAAGTACTCTAACCTGTCCTATTCTCTTCAAGTTTATTCAGTTTGCTGTTTAACATTTGAATTTTCCTAAATGGATCAATATAGTTCTTATCTAATCCTAACTTATGACTCAATTAGTTTATTGAATGTATTTACCTGTGGTCAAAACAGGTGATGACTCCAGCCGATGTACCTACACGTTGGTCGACCCATATTAATAATTGCCATCCCTGCTGTTGAGGACATGGCAAATAACAATCTTTTTGGAGAGCAACAAGTGGTTGAGCAAAGTAGCAAAACTGAATATTAAACCATTGAACATAAAACCCAAGTATGTATTTCCAATGTTTGTGAATGAAATCGTTTTTTCAAGTTATGTTTTCTAACAATGATAAATTCATCCAGTATTTTTCTTCTCACCTGTTCGTTTTCCAATAACGCTGGTTTCTATTCATATGTCATCTTCTCGTATTTCTTTCCAGAATGTATAATGTGGACAACAAGCGGTGGAAACTGAGAGGAGGCCATCTCCGCATCTCAACTAGCAATTATAATCAGTGCTGTGCTATCTGCAGCCGTAGTAAACAGCAAACATATTGACACTGTGGAAACTCTAAGGTCCCAAGACCTCATCCACACACACATACACACACACACACACACACACACACACCCACACCACCCACCCCCCCCATTAAACAGAGAATGAGTGATTCTTATTTGGAATGGTTATATAACAAAACGGTGGCACTGTAATGCTAAAATGATTAAGTGATGGCTGAACAAGGTCAGATGAGGAATATTATCCATCATTATAAGACGGCTCAGTTGAATACCCGATTCTGATTGCCCAATTTGGACATTCAGTGGTCTGCTCTTTCACGATATCACACCGTTGCTAAGGATGCTCTGATCGAGGGACCATGTGAAGTCATATCAATCCGCAGAAAACAATTCCAGTCAATTTAACATCAGCTGTGGCCAAATAAACACCTCAATCAGACAATACCATGAGATACGATTTGAATACTCCTTTTTATTTTTGTGGAGAGCAAGGAACTTTTGATTCATGATGGCTGATCTGTCCTCGGTTATGAAAAGGAAAAGAGAACAGATCAGCCATCATGAATCAAAAGTTACTTGCTCTCCACAAAAATAAAAAGGAGTATAATATAAATGTGGCTATAATGACTGGTTTGCCGCACATTATCCCGTACAGTTCCAATTCTCTGACTTTAATAACAAACGCAGTTAGTGAGAGAAAAAACAATCCATCTGTTTTGACTGTAGAGTAAAAAAGAAAAACGGCGAGCCTAAGAAAGATACATATCTTCAGAATAAGAGCGTACAATCAAGTAATTTATAGCGAGGCAAGAGGGCCAGGTTGTGTCGCAGGAACCGGATTAGGAGTGAAAGGCAGAGAGGGAGAAATGACCCTGGGATTCTTAGAAAAACAGCACAACAACAAAAAGTGGAGGATGGCCGTATTAAGAAGAGAACACAACGAGCAAGCAATTGCATAAATCAATGGCATTAGAGAAGAGGGGAAGCGAGGGAACGTTTGAAAGAAAAACATAAGCAGACTTCAAAAGAGGACACAAGAGCAAAATTAACCAGCCACATCTTATGGAAAAAACATAGCTCTGCACTTGACTATGGGGTTCAACCCATGTATTTGTTGATGATCTCTCCCTTTCTCTCTGTATCTCCCCCTCTATCCGTCTCCCCCCCCTCCCCGTGGTCATAGCAGATTCCGAATTAATTGGCAAAAGGACAATGCAGCTTTGGGGAAGAAGGGACGGCATTACCCAGCTAATAAATCACCGGGCTAATATACAGAGCACTATGCCAAAATGCATCTCTCAGACACACACACTTACCATGCAAACACACACACTTCTTTCTGGCTAATAACGATCATCAGTGGATTAGTGGCTAATAAAGGACCATAGGGAGAGACAGCTTGATGCTACTGCCATCCCTCACACCAATGCACCCCACTGGATCTAATGATATGTTGCAATCCAAAGAAAAAGTGGGCCCAGCGGTCCCTAATAATGCCACGGAAAGCTTTTCCATGCCGACAGGCCTCATTCGCTCCAATAGGTCGCAAGTCCGAGGGTCCCTACCTTTACTTGTTATCGTGCTCTCAGAGCACATATTATTCACAATGAATTATGTAGCTTGTGCATTATTGGTTGTTTGGTGAATAAAGAATATAGTAGAGGTGCCATTGTCCATGTTCCAGTTTCTCTCGTCTCTGTAGGAACTAAAACAACAATGAAAAATGAATGTGATGGCCACAGCCACACAGGGTAAGGCAACTACACTGGACCATTACCTCAACTAGGCTACTTTTGCTTCATTTCAGTTGCAGTAAACCACACCAACATTGAACACCCCTCATTTGATTGAAATGGTGAACTCTGTATTTGACATTATTTTGTTTATTATCACACATTCCATCACAGCTAACACAAGTATTTGTTTGTATCAATAACTTTATTTGTATTTTAGTTACCCTGGTCATTGGGGGAGGTTACTTCCTGGTTCAGCAAAAGGTGTGGCTGAGGGCTGAGGACTCTAAATACAGGAAGCAACCAATCAGGACAAATTGGGACAAACCATTTGCTCCATATCAAAGGGTTGGGTTTTGTCACAGTTTTCTTTGTATTCTGTTCATCTTAAAGGAGACATGTCATGCTTTTCCGGTTATTACCCGTCCCCTTGTGTGTTATGAAGGTTTTTATGCATGTAAACGGTGTGCAGAGTCAAAACCCTCAAAGTACACCCTGTAGCGAGTACAACTCTAACACAGAAAATACCTCCCCAAAATGACTCGTTGGAGATACGTCATTGTCCATTGTTTACTTCCTGGGTATCGTGACGTAGGAATGGCCAGTAGCCACGCCCAGCGCTATGGCCGCGCCCTCTGCCAGCCGAACATATATACTGCTGGAATCTCAGGTTCAGTTCAAAACTGTATCCAGTCATGCCAAAGAGGGTCTGTTTCCTGTCTTGTGAGGGGAAATCTTCAATGCATACCTTACCGAGGGCAGAACCACGACGAAGTCAGTGGTTGACATTCCTTTTTAACACTGTTCCTTCAGATGTTCAAGCCGGTATTTTACTGTGTGCGGAGCATTTCACGGACCATAGCTTCACAAACCTTGGAGCGATTCATTCCGGATATGCACAGCGTAGGACACTGAAGGACGATGCTGTTCCTACTTTGTTTGGACCAGCGGGAGATTCGGGTACACACCCTGTAAGTATTCATTGTTTTTTGTGTATTTATGATGTTTAAAACAAACAAGGTATATCTACCACGACTGTGTAAATGGATAAACGTTTTTCTGGCTGCTAAGCCATTGACACAGTGCTAACAGGGCTAACTAAGTTGCTAGCGTTTCCATATATCAACTCCAATGTCTCATAGCAGGAGAATGTCTGACTTCACACACAAAATACTCATAGACAGTATACTCCGGGTGATTTACCGTACGGTCAGTCGCGAAACGTAATTACATTATAGCTGGCGTTCCTAGCGTGTATGCTACCGAGGTAAACAAGAAGGCTACTCACAGCTAGACATGAGTTTGATAGGGAAAACACTGTTTTTATGCCAGCTACAATGAATGACCGAATGTAGCAGACTACCCGTATAAGATTGCAATTGTAAACATGTTCTTGCTAGACTAGCTGTTGTTCATAGTAGATTGGCATATTACACTGAACAACTAGCAAACGTAGGTTAGCATATTAGCTGGCAAGCTAACTGTGTTGATTAGATAGATAGATTAGATAGATACACACTCCTACCACAACTACTACTAACGAATCTAAAACGACTAAGTTTCTCTAATATCCCCTATAAGGGGAGGAATGGATGATATACAGTGTATATATGTATATTTACACATGTTCATTTTGTACATTTCTAAAAATAAAGTTTGATGGAAATACTTAGTAGCCTTTCTTCCCTGAAGTATTTGCTCCTATAACATATCATTCATATATAGCAAACCATGATTTGATTTTTCATCAAACAGTAGTAGTTTATTACAGGTAAAAATACCTTACTCTTCTATAACAACAGTTGTAGGTACAGTTCGGTTAGTTAGCGTATAACATATACGGCTGTACCGACGCCATTGTAAGACTGAAGTTCCGCTCAGAGCGAGCCGAAAAAAGCACTGTTAGACATGGGCGGAGCCTCTCTGGTGGTTGACTAATCAGAGTGAACAGAGAACAGAGTGGCTGAGCTGACCAATCGGAGCACACTGGGCTCACAGGGAGGGGGGGCTGCAAGAGCTGCAACGAGCCGTTTAGTGGAGAGAGTGAATACTGCTGAATACACACACTTTACAGAGATGCTGTATGAGAAACCAATGTGAGTTTGGAAAAATGCACAGTATAAATCTATTTTAGTATACCTCAACAATGGAATTATGATCAGTGGAAATGGCCATGACACCTCTCCTTTAATTCCCCCTCGGTTCGGCCTCTATATATGTTCCTTGTTTGTTTGGTCAACTGTTTAGCTGCTGTGATATTAATTAGGCAATAAAAGTTGCATTAACTTTTGTTGTTGAATAAAGTATTCTTCGGAGAATATAATATATGCAGTGATATGCCAGTTTGCCGTTTATCGTAAATATTACTGTACTGTAACTGTGTAAAGCGTTTCAAATGCTGTGCACAAACTGACATCTATTTTTACAGCTATTTTGAGCATGTAGCTGTCCATTTTGTAATGACTGATAGAACAATATATTCATTTGACCACATGTTGTGTTTTTTGATATTTGCTAATGTTGCATGTGCTTTTCTTCGTTTTGGGAGAAAAAAACACTTAATTAGAAATTATCATAGAATGTTCCACTGCAGAAACGTTGTCATTGAATGACAAGCACAGGTGGAATCATTAACACTTATAATTGATTTCAGCAATTATTGCAGTTCATTGCAAAGAATGAATAGTGGAAACAGTTATCCGTCTCAAATGTCTCCAAACAATAGTGGATTTAAAAAAGGATATATATATTTTGGGGGTATGCCCAAAACTGAAATCAACATTGTCCTCAGCATTAAGTTTATCACAGTTTCATATGACATCTTCATTATTATGTTCTTTGAGTTGAATTAAACTTATTGTTATATTCCATGGAATGCTCTTAACATCCCGATAGCAATGAATATATTAAATGCTTTGACAATAAATACATTAAAAAATGTCATCTGTGGAAGCCGTGCTACTGTAAAAAGCACGACCAATCATCTGAGCCGGCCCGGCTAAAATAACTGGATGGCCTACCTGCCTGTCAGCCTTCCATCTGTGCACAAACTTACCTCATTGGTCATGTGTTAAATTGTAAGTTTCAGCAATGTGTTTTCAATGTGTTACATTTACATTTTAGCTGCCTTTTTCTCTACAGTAATTCAGTGAAATGACTTCAAATGTTATATTGTCATAGGAACATCAATGCACTTCTCAGCAGACCTACAAAAGAAATGTTGTTGTTTTTCCTTTATGTTCTGTTAGTGTCATATGTTCCTGTCGCGCCTAGTCATAAATGTGTTCTCATTGAATGAGAATATTGACATGTGGAGGACAATGTGTTAATTATGTTGACTGCGTGAATCTCAGTACTGTCTATTATGTCTTTGTTTGTTCTCCAGACTGTCCATAGGCAATTAATTAGGTGTACTATATGGATGAGTAATTAATAAATCATTCCCAGTGTTAGTGGGGTTCCCCTTCAATCTTTTATTACTGTCAGAACTATAAAGAACTATCATATGTGTATCTCCTTCAGTAAAGCTAAAGACTCTTGACTAAAGTTACATCTTTGAAAAATAATGAGGTTTATAGAAAATGGATCATATTTTTCACATTAGCGCGCTCAAAATCAGTGAAGGCTCAAAAGGCTATGAATTATGACCTTGGACTGATCCGAAGTTTCACAATTAATGATGTGTTTATGACGGAAAGCTAAATGGCAACTTGTCATGCTGGAGACAGGAAGGTGTGAGCTTAGGTGGTTGAATATAATAACAAGGAAGGGGAGATGGAGTAATCAGTCTTAGAAAAACAAGTGTTGATAGATTACTTACTCAATCAGTGCTGAGAATATACACATCTCTCTGAAAGATGTCTGACAAACACTTCTGTTCAAAGTTTGTAATCAGCAGTTCTATTGGGGTTAGGGTCAGTCTTTTTTGTTATCTTCAATAATATATTTTTTAACAGAGATAAAAACAGTTGTTCAATTACCCTTGGATCTTAAAGGGGCCCTATTAAGATTTGTTGGGTTTTCCCTCTCCTGTAGTGTGAGATAAAGGTTTGTGTGCATGTAAATGGTCAAAGTCTAAAATCCCAAAGTTCCCTCCAGAGGGAGTTTCTCTCCAAGAAGACCAAGACTCTTTATTCTTGTTTTTGTCTTTTATTGCTTGTATTTTCTTAAGTTGTTTGCATATGTGTGTGTGAATTTTAAGCACCGCTGGTACGGGCATTTGTCATTTCATTGTATTTTATATATATTGACAATAAAGGCTTATATTCTATTCTATTAAAAGCTCTGCATGAACAGATCAGATCAGCTACATGGGGCTGGGGTCAACGAAATATGCAATACTGCTCTTCAGGACAGTCTTCTCAGTGGCTTTTACTTCTCCGCTCCAGGACCCAGCCTACTGCAGGAGACCAGAACCAGGTTACTAGCATGCTTTTATTTAGTGACTCCAGCAGCCGGTGCTCTGACCACACCCCACTGCCACAAACATCTACGTGTAAAAAGGAAGTTCTAAACAGAAATCATTAGTTGCTTCATTTTGAATAGTGCTCACAATATAACTTTAGTGAATCCAGCTTTTGTGGCAGGGGATTCAAGTCTTTTGAAAAGTATTGCACGTATACTCGGGTCACTCCCTTGACCTCTGATATTTTAATTTGAAAAAGAAAGCTCTTCTTCATACATATGCAGTTGCAATAAGATTTGTGAGATGTCACTTTTATATTCCTCTTACTTTTATAATGAGAAACTTCTAAATAGGAAAATATCATGCTTGTTAGGTGATATTGAAGAAGTTACAAAGAAATAGAGGGAAGTGCACCCTTTTCATTTTGACCTTCAAACGTTTTCCATCGTTAAACTTCTTCTTGAATTAATTGTTCATAACTTTTCTTTGATTGATCTTGATTTGTGGAGAAATTAACTGTTTCTTCCTACCTTACTCACATTTGTATAAAAGAAACTCAACATTTCAGGTTTGAACCACAGGTCACACAACCTTGCTTAGAAAAGGCTTACAGAGAAAGCTTTAAGTTTAACTATGAGTTAGCTGTACAATTAACCGAGAGACTCAATAGTTAGCTTTAATAATGGTAAAGTAAAATAATAACGTTATGATCAGGAACATGTACTTATACTTAAGTATTACGAGCAAAATTACTTATGCAGGATAACATTTAGAATTACCAAAAATATATTTAAATATTTAAGAAGAAAATCAGCAAATCTACACATTTGAAAACCTGGACCCATGAAATGTTGTACCCCCAAATTATTAATATGCAGCAATTTTGATAATTGTTGAAGTATTTGGGTGTAATAAAAATTATGTTGGACATTTGAATCTACATTAAAACCTGTAAATAAACGGCTTAGTTGATTTCTCAATTGTGATTGGTGAACTTGGAAATATCCGATGTTTCATTGCTAAGGAGGATCAAAGGACTATATGCACTTATATCAATACATATTTTATAAGTTCTTACTTTTAACAAGTTGTTTGTGTACAAATCAGATTCGATAACGTAACTAAAATAATAATAATAATGTACTGAAGTAAAAAATACAATATAGCCCTATGATACGTATTGTAGTGCACAAAGTGGGAAGAAAAAAACTCAAGTAAACTCTAAGTACATTGCATTTGTAGTATAGTATTTATGTATATATATAGTTACTTTCCACCACTGGTAATAACTCAGATGTTGGTGCAAAATCTCTCTAACTGATGTTCTCTGACTTAAGTTGTAGCAAACATCTTGTTTTGGGTTTAAACGCCCCAAATGAAAGCTTGAGGGATCTCTAGTGTAGGGGTACTTTTGTATTACATTGTTGAACAAATCCGTCAACACTGCAGCGAGTGGGAGGGATGGGTTTACAGGGATTAAAACATGAATCTGGTTTTAGTCTCTCTCCATGGACTTAATCTCAACACTCACACATCTCCGCCCATTCCTTGAGCTTTGAACAGTTTCTAATATCAAGCAAAAAGACACTGCAGTGGACAGCTGTTTGATCTGACAAACATCACACTGTCCACCCTGCTGAGTCTCATCCAATCATGTGGATCGTCTCTTACACCTATAACTGAGCTGTGAAACGCAAGAGACTGATCGCTGTTTTCTAGCATCAGTTATTACACCCATTATATCTTCAAACCAGCAATTCAGGCTTTATTCAGGCTTTCATTGAGGTGGAACATGGTAACACAAGCTCATCGAGGCAGGGTCCGGTCTGCAATTTACCATGTCCCGTTCTCTCATCTCAGAGTCAACGCTTTTTGAATTTGTTTTGAACAAGATGCTCGACACAAGCTGAAGAGATTTTTAAGTTTGGTTCTACGACATAAAATACGTCAGTAGAAACCAACTGGTGTATATTATATGTGTTATAAACTGGGGGTTGCTAACAAGTGACTACCTGAAACTACTAAACGTCATCATGCCAAACATTAGCCGCATTTAGCTTAGCAGTGGTGACGTGAAGTCATAAGACCGTGATTTAGCTGGTTATAGCCTAACGTTAGCTTAATACTTTAGGCTTCAAATAATCACAGTCATGTTAATATGTGGAAATGATCATGCTTAACGTCTCAGTTTCATAAATGTGTTTTTGTTTAAGGTCTTATTTTATGCAAAACTGTGATCTGAGTGACCCCTTGAGACGCTAACTTCTGATTTGGCCTGAAAATATCCACCTAGCCCAAATAACAACGAAACAAAAAAAAAACTGACAACATATCTAATGCTAGGCATTTAAATTCATTCAGAAATGACCTTCGTTTTAAAACAAGACAGAAGACAGTATGTAGTTATTTTGTTTTCATTTTCTTAGAAGGCCAGAAGGGTTGCAGTATTTACTCAACACCTAAAGCTGATTCCGTAACACTACTTACGATACTTAAATCCCCTAAGCAGGGATATCTAAGGCTAATCCACAGAATTTGGACTCGGCCAATCCAGGCAATTGTTGATGGATCGGTAAAGGCGACTTCATTCCTCATCCATTTTACCCTTTTTCTTTGCTTTACTACGGAGGTTTTCCTTGTTGGCTCCAATAATCTAAAGACAAGGTGTTGTATGCTGTACAGTTCTTAAAGTCCCAAAAACAAATGTGTGATCTCTGATATGAATACAATTTGATGGATTGGTAAATAGAGCTTTTGAAGTAGATTAGCATAGTTAAAAAAGTTGATGTACCTGCTTGATTCTTGAACTTTTGTTGTAAGGATGTACATTTCCATGCTGTTGGACGAATAAATAAAGCATTTTATATTCTGATTCTGATTATGGGCTTGTACCCACATGGTTGAATGCACTTATTATTTTAAATTGAACTCAACGTGATTCAGCAGACCAGCTACCACAGACAGAGCTCCTGGAAGATGTACAAAAATCGACACTTTATTTTAATTAGCTCTCAATTCGGCAAGGGGTGATTTGACAGATTTTTGTGTGAAAGGACAATTTTTCATAGCACATATAATTGCCTTAGAAAACAACAGCCTAATACACTTGTTAAGATGCTATCTACTGACCCCTGAATGTGGTGGGCAGACAGTCAAGATGGCAACAATGGAGCAGAAACAAAGAGAACTAATCAGATAACATGATGACAACTGAAAAGCAAGGCCTGACCGTCCAAGCAAACAGAAATATAATGCAGATCAATAACACACTGTGCATACTGTAGGAGAGCAAACACGAGAGACGGACTGCTTACACTCTTTGGATTATTGAGAAAATATCAATTATGTAGCCCCTTCATGCAGTTAGAACATGTTTCATACATTGTAGATGTTTTTAAATAATTCATTCAAAACATTGATTTAGTAACTACATTTCCCTCGCAATACAAAAGTGTATTATAAATGGAGTATGGCTCAACCTTGAAACTATGGAGGTTCTGCTTTCCCTCTACTTCCTATAGTCCATTGTGGCCACTGTTAGAAATCAATCTGCAGACTGCTCAATGGTAGTATTTAATTTAAAGAATTTTTACAACATAATAAAACATTTGAATTTGTATACAATATATATGGATTAACTGGATTTGTCCAAAGAAAAATCCAATTGTGTCTGTATCTAAAATGTAGTTGCAGAAAATGTATAAAAAAACTCACAGTTTATAAGGTCTTACAATAAATAAATTATAGAAGATTTTAATAATGCACATCTCCCTATATTTTTAGCACTGTACAGATACCAATCATCAATCTAATAATAAGGTTTATTACATTTGATCTACCACATTCAGAGAGACTAATTTTAAAGATCATGTTTCATATTTAATATACTTTATTTCTCAGCATGTGCAACCCAAAATTTCAGAAAGCATCATCAAACATGTACGATATTGATCCATCAAAGTATAACCCCATAACTTCTATCTAAACTTGACATAAGCTAGAAAAACCTTTGAGAAACATTGTTCTTGCAGCCAGTTATAAGAGTTTGATGTTATGCATAAAACTGAGTGGAATTCAGAACTAAAATCAAAGGCAAAAATATACATTTCTTTGCAGCAGATTTAAGTATCTTCCATAATTCATCACATGTAGTCTGGTGACGATTATAGGTGGTGATCTCTTGACCACCATAGACAACAAGGTCAGAAGAAGTCAGTTGGTTTAAATGTTGCTCAATTAAATTAAAATAACTAGCAGCTATCAGTAGGTTACAGAACTTTCTGTTGAAATCATTATTCTGCCTTAACATAAGTATGTTTTGTTGCTTTACATTGAGTGCTCGATCTTGTTGAAATTAAGAACCAGAGAATACTTTGGGGTCAGATGCTAGGATGATCTAATGCTGCTAAATGTATGAACGGTTGCAGTCTAGTCTTTTTGCTTAGGAAGCTTCCTAACAAAGTGAAACAAACAGGAAGTACTTACGTGGCAGCCATGATAAGAGCTGTCCAATTGCTGTAGATGACAGGAAAGGAGCTTTAATGCGTCCTTTGTGTTATGTCCTTTAGCTTTGGATACAATTAACCGTCCTTTACGGAAGGAAAGGAGATAATGACAGCAGGTCCTTGCGGCCACAGCATTTAAAGTGGCGCTCCATTTGTCCGTCAACGGAAATAACCAATCGTGACCAGCAAATGCAGATTGTGTAAGTTACGGTGCTTATTTAGCATTCCACATCTAATGCCTCAACTTGCCAAAGTGGTCATATGTTTGGAACCATCAACAATCTGTGAAAGGCGAACTAGAAATGTTGGGTGATGTTTCTTAATACATTTTTTATTGAACACGTTTGATTGGTGATGCTTCAAAGTTAGATTCGTAGGCCTAACAAGCTATGGAGAAACTGCATAAAGTATTATTTATTCAATTAGTTTCAAATAATAACGCTAATTGGGACTAATGTTAATCAATACGAGCGGTAAGGGTGAAGTGGGGGCGAGCAACTTTTCTTAATTCCAACCTTGGTAATGAAATATAAATTGTTCAATGTTGTCCTGGTGTATAAATCCTGCATTAAACAACACAATGTGTATTTAGATGTGCCTTTGGTACTCCATCAACGGAAAATCTTAGTTGTCCCATAGCAGACGCACATCAATAAGATCTTTTGGTGCATTATAATTACGTTGCCAAAATACAGTTGGATTCTCTTAGCAGCGCTGATGTCTTTTGCTTCAGAATCATCCTTAAGTTGTTCACTGAGGTTAAAGAAAAGTGTTTATGAAGGACAAAGGACCCAACATTTTTTTAACGTTTTGACCACAGCCATGGTGTTCCTCACTCTTTCAACATAATACAAATATAGATTAACTACTGTTAAAACAACTCTGGTAACTCACTTCATCTTAAACGATATAATATCTGTCTGGCAGTACATGTGTAGGTGTAGAGAAGAGTGTATTTGCATAATTACTATGCATCATTAGAGTCATTTGACTATATAATCTCTGTGGGAAACGAGCATTATGAAGCCAATTACACTTTCTTATATAACACCAACAAAGAAAACATCTTCAGCACATAATCAACATATCAAGGGTGCCAAGAACGTCACTGAAACCACCGTAAAGTGTCTCAGAAAACAATCATAAAGTATCCAATGACTTCTATTATCTCAAACAAGGACACAGTTATGAGCCGAATTATTCCTTAAGTAAAGTGTAGAGGCTCCGCACCAAACAGATTGGCTTTTCAAGTAGATGTAAGTGGTGCATGAGTCAACATTACAGAAAGCCAATACAGAAAGCAATAGGGCAATAAACTCTGTTGAGGGGGATGTTCCTGATGAACCCTTTGGCCTGTGGATGTCTATATGCAAATATGTTTAGGTAACTCAAAAACGTATCCACTAGGTATGATTATGTGTTATTCTGATAATACGGAGCCAGATTGCTTCCCTTGACCTAACAAGCGTCGCATCTAGACAATAGGTGGTAAAATCAGTTTGTGATGCGACAATAAACACAGAGAAGAAGAACAAGCACACTGGCTAGACATGGGCTGTTTCTCAATGTCGAGGATGCTTGCTTGGTAGCACATGTCTTCTGAGTCACTTGCTTCAGAAGCGAGGCAAGAATCCTTCCTAGCCTTGGAAAACAAACAATTGTGGAACAGGCTGACAGGTGTGCGTCATATGCGAGGCCTCGCCTTAAATGGAGCGCTATTTCCGACAAAGATTTGGAAATTGGTCCGTGCGCAAAGCATTGTGGGGATTTTAAGACCGCGGAGTCTACACATGTGCAGCCTCGAAATTTCTCGCTACGAAGTACGCCGGCCTCGGTAGAATTCCAAGTATGCTGGACATTGGAACAGTCCTTCGGCGCCACTCGATGACGTAGTATGCTTGAAATAGTGGCTCTGGAGCAGCCTTCCTCGACATTGAGAAACACCCATCTGCTTTACCAGAAAAATAATAAATGAACATGATGAGTCTGCTGTATGTTTTCAGTTGTCAGTTGGAATAAATTCCACTTTCATATCAAGAGTATATATATATATATATATATATAAGTGGAAAATAGTGTGTGTGTCCAACACTGTGATGGAGGATGAAAATAGATAAAGCATTCAGTTAACAGCTGATGAATCCATCAATGATCACTACAGCCTTTCTTACCTACAGTTGTGTATAAACTAGGGCTGTCAGTCGATTAAAATATTTAATCGCGATTAATCGCATGATGTCCATAGTTAATCGCGATTAATCGCAAATTAATCGCACATTTTTAATCTGTTCTAAATGTACCTTAGATGAATATTTTTCAAGTTTTTAATACTCTTATAAACATATGAGTGGACAAATATGCTTTATGCAAATGTTTGTTTATTATAATTGGAACAATGACAAATATTCTCCTGAATATTCTCAATACAACAACCTGGAACCTCTCTCTCTCTCTCTCTCTTACACTCTCTCCCAACCCTGTGTACTTCTTTGCACTGAGCCAGTTGCTCAAACAGACAAGCCTGTTTACAGTTGTTGGCAAAATGCCGCTCCTCTGTCTTCATAACAGTCAAAGCATGAGACTGAAGTTCCCACTGTGGATCAAAATAATGCGCTGTGATGTGCAGTCGACACGTTGGATGCGATCCGAATTATCTAACGCAGCCCCTCGTCCTCCACAATGTTAAGCTGTAGCCACCCATTTAGCTATCGCTGTTGTTGTCCAGGCGTCTCCCCGGCAAACTTTCAAGCGTGGTCTGCCGCAAGCGAGCGGCAGGAGCGGGGCTGTCAGCAGGGGCGGACTGGCCGTCTGTAGAATCTGGAGAACCACAGAACGGCCGGTCGTCAAGAACCGTTGACGGCCGGCTCGGTTCGCTGACGGCCGGCACCGCCCTTACTTTATTATGTTTTTAAACGGCTTCATCGAAGTTGCGCCGACAGAGGTCCGCCGTTTCCCTGCAGCGAGGCTTCCCCCCCGTTGACAGTTCACTAGTACCCCCCCCCCCTCTCCCACCATCCAACTAACAACAACAACAACGTCAAGCCTTTGGGCTCTGGAACTACGGGGCGGGCCGAGGACAAATACACATGCGTTAATCGCACGTTAAAATAATTGGTAGCGTTAAAAAAAATGTGCGTTAACGCGTTATTAACGCGTTAGTATAAACTGTTGTGAAATTTTAAAATGCTATCTTTTAATAATTGTGGAACGGCAAGAGGGGTGGGATGGGAAGAGGTGAATTAGGAAAGGGGCTCCTGGGCATGATTTACTTTTCTATTTTCACATTTGTATAATTTGTATCTGTATGTTTGAGTCATCTTGCGGAGATGGCTTGAAGAGTTAATGAAAATGTTACCGAAAAAGAAAAAAAGACTGTTTATTTATATTGGCAATAAGACGGAAATTAATTATTGGATTTCAGTGTGGGCTTAAAAGAAAGAATCAATATTGTTCATCCTTATTATCTACAAACGTATGTGGAAGTAAGTGTGTCTATTGTAAATATCGCCACCCTTACCACAGCTCACCTAAAGGCGTGTATGAACTGTGTATAAGTACGTTTTTTTAAACAACATTTTTTATTTTACATACTATTTAGAACAGCAAGTAGAGGTGAAGTAGACAACGGGTCTTTGATATTATTTATTTTTCTGTATGTACAATTGCATTGTTTGTGTCACCATGTGAAGCTGGCTTGAAGAATTAATGAAAATTATATCACAACAAAATAAAATGGTATCTGTACCGGCGATTATAATGCAGATAATGAGTTATCAGTGTTGGCTGAAAACATTTATACTGTTCATCCTTAGTATCTCCATGTGTATGTGGAAGTGAGTGTGCATGTCCAACACTTTAATGTATCTTGAGGATAAAAATATAAGACCTTCAGTTACCAGCTGATGAATCAAACACAGACCCCCCCCCCTACCCCCCCCCCCCCCCACACTCCTCTTCTCATCTTATTTTCTCCTCCTCCTCTGTCCTCTTCCTCCTCCTCCAATGACCCCAATCAGCACCTTTCTCGCTCCACTACCTAATTTTCACAATAACCCCCCCCCCTTACTGCTCTACATTGTGCTGACAGTACACTCTAAAAACAAATGCTTTGGCTCAACAAAGAAAATCAACGCAACAGTTTGCATCAATGTTTATTGAGTTATGACAACTTCTAATTCAGGGGTCTCCAACACGTCGATCGCGAGCTACAGGTAGCTCGCGGGCAGCTTTTCAGTAGCTCGCTGCTCGATTATCGATTATAGCGTAGTAACGTTGCTTCTTGATTTTTCGGCCGCGGCTGGACAATAACGTTTTTTTTTTTATTTTAGAATTGTTTCTGTCACACGAATATAAAATTGGTCCGTGACGCAGAGATCAAGGAACAGATGTGACAGCGGCACAGCGACACCACACATGGAGCAGTCTGCTTTATCCACCAACACCAGCAACACCAGTCCAGAACCAACAGCAGAATGACCCGCTCTGAATCAGTCCGCGTCACTGCAGCTCAGAGACACACAGCAGGGATTTGTGTTTTTGAAAAACACTCGTTATCGTCATGTCAGGTTTTTGGTGGATTTAATCAAGTCTTGGATTGCAGAGTATGAATGTCCTCTTGCTATTTTCAGTTGATAAATACGTGTGTAAAGTTTGTGAAGGCAGGAGGAAAGCTTCCGCGATCACCGTCTCCTCTGTTCCTCCAAACCCCGCCCCCTCCTGAAAAATAACTACTAATAAGAGTGACAGGCTGATAGTAACCTGATAGAAACGTTATTATTCACTTAATCACTGATTGAGATATGATGAAGCTAACTTAATCTCATACATTCATGGGATTTATGCAACAGTAAGACAGAGAATAAGTGTGCACCCACATGCACTATTTTTGTTTTTATAATGCTGTTGTAAATACTCCTGTTGTCTGCTGTGTTCAGACTCAAGTCATGTGTGTGATGCCACATTCAGGACATTCAGTGTCCTTTCTTTAACAGAAGACGTTGCTAGAAGCTGCAGCTAGACTGCAGAAGCATTCGTTTTTTGTTTTTGAGGATGGAACAATTTCACACACAGATATAGGGAGGCTAGACCTATACAATTGATTTATTATGGTTTATAATTTAATGTCAAGACGAAGAAGAAGAAAAAGATGGCTGCACTGTTCAGTGTCAATCCTGTGGAGATGGAGGTTATAAATCTCCAAAATCATGCTCAGCAAAACTCACAACATTTCTGGAGCCTTGTAGACCCAGAAAACTATAAGAACATCACCAAGCAGCACTGGAAATGTCTGCTTTATTTGGCTCTACAGACCTTTGTGAAGCAGCTTTTTCTGACATGAATGTCATGAAATCTACATGAAATTGGACCTTGATGGGAAGTTAAGATTTTTGATAAGTTTTAGGTATTGCAGTTTCACACGTGTACAAAAGTAGCTTAATTCAACTGATGAGTGCTATGTGAATAAATGTAAGCGATGCGATGCAAGTAACTCTTGGCCACTTTAATTTTTTCAAAGTAGCTCTCAGATGGAGAAAGGTTGGAGACCCCTGTTCTAATTCAATTGTGTTAAACCAACAAACTTATTTGAGTTAGGGGAGAAGGCTTTTCCTCTGCAATCAGGTGTTTTTAATTACCACTTACTTAATAATTGGTAGCATAAACACAAGTTTTTAAGTTGATTACTCCAAAGATCAAGTTGTTCCAACTAGTTTTACCACATTATCTAAAAGGAATTTCAAGTTTTATGTACTTAATTACCCTCATTCGGGATACAAGTTTTTAAGTTGATTACTCCAAAGTTCAAGTTGTTCCAATTAGTTTTAACACATTATTTAAAAGGAATTTAAGTTGTATATACTTAATTACCGATCATTGTGAACACAAGTTTTTAGGTTGACAACCATTTAGTTAAAGTTAAAAGTTAAAGCCTTTTATTGTCATTATACACAAGTATAAAGAGATTTCAGAGTGCAACTCTGTCCCGGTGTGCAAAAAATACAAACACATACATAACACTTGAAAAAAAAAGAAACACAGCAATAGGACAGACAACATATACAATCATACGGGGGAATAAATAGTTACAAATATTTAAAAATATTGATATAGAAATAGTACAAAAAGTGCATTAAAAGTGCATTAAAAGTGTGTGTATGTGTGGGAATGGTTGCGGTTATGGCTTTAAGTGTGGTGGTTAAGCAGCCTGACGGCCCAGGGGTAGAAACTGTTTTTAAGTCTGTTTGTCCGTGACTTGTAGCTTCTGTATCTCCTCCCAGAAGGCAGGAGA
This sequence comes from Dissostichus eleginoides, assembly GCA_031216635.1. NCBI lineage: Eukaryota > Metazoa > Chordata > Actinopteri > Perciformes > Nototheniidae > Dissostichus > Dissostichus eleginoides. The sequence goes on from CM062264.1 coordinate 7,640,133, forward strand.
AAGAACAGTCTGTGACCTGGGTGAGAGCTGTCCTTTATTATTTTGTTAGCTCTGCTGCGGCAGCGGGAGGTGAAGATATGTTCCAGAGAGGGCAGGGGGCAGCCGATGGTTTTCTCTGCCATCCTGATCACTCTCTGCAGGGCTTTCTTGTCCGCAGCTGAACATCCAGCATACCACACAGAGATGGAGTATGATAGCATCTCTGTGTGGTATGCTGGATGTTCAGCTGCGGACAAGAAAGCCCTAGTAATTTAGTTGCTCCAAATATATTGTATTCAATACTTTTTTTTGTAGCTTTTCCATGTTTTTGCCTTTAAAGAAAGAAATAATTAATTACACAACAAAAATGTTAGGCAATTCACTTTTTTATTTTGGACTGCAGTTGTTTATTTCAACACATGATATTTCAATCAGGACAGACTTCATTTTGTTTGAACATTTATTGACACATGCCATATGATAAATGTTAAGTTTTTGGCGATTAGACCCCGATCCTGAAATCTTATATCTAAAGGGGGAAATGCAGCCGTGAGCATATAGGGAACCCCCCCCAGGGTCTAGACACTGGTGATGATGCTGAAGATCTGGATTTGATGAGGAGATGGGATGAAGAGGGGATGTGATGAGGTCTTTGGATTAGCTCTCCTGGCACTGGATGTGATGAAAGGAGGTGGATGGGGAGGAGGCGGGCGGCAGCATGAAAACCTGAAATCACAGCTGACTGCAGGAGAGAGGAGAACCATTTAAAAATGTGGCTGCATCACGGTGATTGGCTGCTGGAGAATGAGGTGAAATGTAATAGGTTAAAGCGAATGCCTGTGATGAGCTGATTATATGCAGATGCAGACTGAATGTATATACACCCAGTCTTTCTGAAAGAACTTGCGCTGAGCTTCATTTAAATCTTGAGAAAAAAAAGATAACACAAATTTAAATTGCCCCACAAATAATAAATAAACACATTAGCCATATTACCATGGGAAATGGGGACACAGCAAATAAATGCTCCCATCACATCGAAGTTAGAGGCCTTTGCATATTTAAAACCAATGCCAAATATGTCGAATCTGTAAAGTTTTTGTAAAACTACAGTAACAAACTTTCAATCGCCACCAATCTGCAGACAGAGTTGGGTGTAACGCGTTACTGTAATGATATTACTTTTGTCGGTAACGGAGTAATGTAACGCGTTACTTTTATGATTCAGTAATCACACTACAGTTACTAACATTGCCCGACACGCGTTACTTCGTTACTTTTATAAAATCAGTAATCACACTACAGTTAGCCTACTAACATAAAGAATTACGAGATTCTCCCTTTGACAGACTAGAGGGATTTCCGCCGCAGGTTTATATTTACGTAACATTTGCGCGACTTGCGCGTCCACATGCAGTGCATAAACATGGCTGAGTCAACACAGCGATAACTTTCGAGGGGTGGAGGTATGCCCATTATTTTGAGTTCGTCCGAAGAGAAGACAGGAATGTGACGGTGAGGTGCAAACTGTGATGACTTTTTAGAGTGTACTGAAGGCAGAATGTTCGACTCCTTATCTTCCCCTACTCCCCAGCACCACGCTTTCATTTAGCGTTAACATGCAGCACAAACTTTCCCGCTCCTGCATCGTCTTATGAAGAGTTTCATTCTACCTGACAACACTGTCACTGTGTGTGTGTGTGTGTGTGTGTGTGTGTGTGTGTGTGTGTGTGTGTGTGTGTGTGTGAGACTCACATATTATAACAAATGGAGTGAGACAGAAAAAGAGAGACAGGAAAGACAAAGGAAGGAATAAACAGAATGGGAGAGAAAGAAAGAAACAGAAGGCCAGTTAATTAAATGTCCTCTGTGAGGATTACAAAGGGCTATTTGGCCCTCACTGGTAACTGTTCCATCCATAATCTGTTTAAATGGAAAGCTGCCGCCGTCTTAGTGACTTTTTCACATTTTTACACTGAAAAGCCAATTAAACCAGGGGATGAGAGAGAGCGACTGAAAGAGAGGAAGCAAATCAAGCTTTAGTTCTTACACTAATAGCAAATGGTAGAAATGGTTAGCCAATAGTGTCCCTGCTCGTTCTTCCAGCAAAGCTACTCATAATTGAAAATCTCTGCAGTGCCAATACTGCGCTCAAACAAGTACACAGACACATGTGCACTTACAGGCATGCAACACATAATTCACATTGTAATTCAAAAAGCACTAGTAAGGCTGGAAAATACCAATTGAAATCAATAGCACCGTTAATTGGCACATTTATATCAGTAACATTAAATGGAATGCACTAATCCATATTCATGTATTAGCAATGGATCAGACATGTTATTTAAAAAGACAGAAAATGACACTGTGGTTCTCCTCAGCTCTACAGAGCTATTAGCGCTTAGCCCTGATTAACCCAATGTACAGTGGCTGCCCAGCAACAGCTGAACCATTTACAGTAGCTGGTTATTGGACACTCACACGGATATAACAGGAAACTGAATGTTGGACTTTGTTGGTGCACAGGAACACCAAATGAATGTTGCTCCGTGTCTCCTGGATGTTTTAGCTTGGGAAGAGTTTCCTAACATGCTAACCGCTAATCAACAAACACTAAAAGGTGAACATATATAAGGTTGTGATAATGGCTTGTTGTGCGGCTACAAATTGGCCCAACAAATACCTCAAACAAGTAGAACAATTTATGCGGATTGTCTGGCCCTATTAGGAAAATATAAAATCATAATGAAAACCTGATCTTTGATATGTGACTTGCAAATACTTAATTAACAGACTGCTCTGTATTAATTTTCTCCGGTTAAATTGTATGTGCATTAAAGAAACAGCTTGTGTTTGGACTTACATGTGCAGCTATGCACTGAAAATGAATGAAGATGCACCAATGGTTCCATCTCCAGTGAACCCAGACGGTTGTCAGCTGATTGGCCATGACTTGTTATATGTCTCCCATGTCCTTAGTTTTTGCCTGTCAACTTTACACACATGGCGCATAATGTTTTTTTCTTCATGAGTGTTTTGCTGTTTCAATACATTTTCCATTGATTGCAAAGTCCTAGTGTAGAATTGTAGCCATAGATCCTAATTTCACAGAAACCTATATTGTTTAGAAAATACAAAACCACTTCCTGTGTCCCCAACCGGAAGTGCCCTTCCAGGCTGAGGACAAGATTGTTACTGTAGCTGTGACCTATGACTTCACTAGAAATTAAATATCCCAGAGGCCTATTGTTACACCTCTTTCTTTCTCCTGATCCCCTGCAAGGACCTCCGATTTTCGGTGCCCAAGCGGCTCCTAGCTACAACCGGTGACGGCCTGCTGAAGGTGACCACAGCAGCCTACATCAGATGACTCTCTCATTACTATTTTGAAATGAAGAGATGGAATAACGTGACATCCAAGATATTTTAAAACACATCCAGTAACCAGCTCTGGTAACCCCAGCATTAAAGTTAGCCACAGCCCGCTACATTTTAGCATAGCATGGTAGAAAAGAGCAAACTGCAAGAAAGATAACAGCTGAGCGACCGTTCTCCATCTGCACACAGGTTTACTGAACAGCAACAACAGAGGCATCCAAAAACACACTGCAACAAGTCTTTCAAAGGCAACAATTGGTCAATCCCATCATGAGATTACTGTATTTACAGTTTAGATCTAGAACTGTTTTACCGACTGTGATACTAGCTATTGTTAATAACCTCCTCTTGGTTGCTCTAGTTTGAAAGTATTAGTCTTAACCACCCATGTGATGCAAAGCTCACGGTACAATAAGGAGACAATGTCCCTTATTTAACAATCTAATTACTGGATCCTTCAATGAACTAACAGGTTAATCCAGGTCAGCGTGTTTGTATGCGTATGCGTGAAGTTCAATTTACAGTTCAGTTGAGGTAATCTCCATGATCTCCGGCTTAAACCAGTCCCATTAAGGTGTGCTGGGATTCAGTAGGGATTACAACCTTCTGTTTCCTGGCTCTGTTACACTTTGCCTGACCACTCAGTGCAGAGCGAAGATTATTATTAAAGTCAATGCAACACTTTTTTTAGCTTGAGTTTAGAAAGCAGCAGCTGTTCACAGAGGGAGGCTGGCTGATGGAGTTGCCGATGGTTTCAAACACTTTGAGCTTAATGTAAGTAATTTAGCTATCAGCAAAATATCAACTGACAGGAAAAATATTAACCCCAGCCCCCAACCACAGCTGTATTGTGAGCTTCCTGTCACGCTAAACCATAGTTATGATTCCTAGTTTATCAAGTTCCGGAACACATATTAATGTGACACATTTTAGGAATTGTAAACATGCCAAACTTACACATTTTTGCAAACAAAACTTGTGCTATCAATTGCCTTTTAGCCATTCGAGCAGATATCCCTTTGGTTAGTGGATCGCCGGAGCTGTTGGAACTGTTAGCGCCGGAGCCTCGCAGCGGGGAAACTGACTTTTACAGATGAAACGAACATCTACACATGCTTATTGTAGTTGTGCAAAGCCTTGCTGCCTGTAGCACCATGGAATTGGAGTTGTCCATTCTTGTTCTGTTTACTGTGACTATCTTCCTCACCATGCTGAACTACCTCTCAGACTTTCAGTTGCGCGCGCTACTAAAGAGACGCGCTACCATGGAAACTAAACAATGGTGTAGCTGTATTAAAGTCCGAGTGGAAACAGTCGTGAGTAAATCTGATTTTGTCAGAAATCGGGAGAAATGCGGGAGAAATATGACCCCGGGAGGAAACCGGGAGAGGGCAATGAAGTCTCCCGAAAAAATCGGGAGGGTTGGCAAGTATGGTGGTGACTAATGGTGAGTCGGAAAATGAAGAGCGAATATCATCAACCTTTTTTTCAAAGTAGTTAACAAAGTCGCTTGGAAGAAGGGAGGAGGGGGAAGGGGCTCTGGGGGGGTCAAGGAGGGTGGAGAAGATAGAGAATAGTTTTTTTGGTTTTACAGACTACACATGTCCACTGCTCCACATCACTCCAATCAAACCTGCTCCCTTCTCTGTCACTGCTGTAACTCAACAATTTCATTAAACGCAGCTCAAACAGAGAGAAGACAAACATCTAGATCAGGGGTCTCCAACCTTTCTTCTGGCTATTTTTCTAAATGAGATTTCTAAGTGCTGTGATCACCTCAAATAACATTCCATTCAACTCATTTTCATTGAGCTGTATATGGTGGCCAACCCATGCAAACGCGCTACAATGCCCCAATACACTTATATTAGGAGAAACTCACTGCCCTTCAAAAACGATGTAAATATAAAAACAAAAATGTACCAAAACACATGCAAATGAAGAAAACATCTTCACCAACTTGACAACACATGCGCTGCATTTAGAAAACATTGACCGACTTGACGATGTTTCTAAAACTGCAATTAAAGTGTGGAAGTGTCTTGGGCCGTGGAAACGCATTTGCACCTGTCGGCTACCGTAGTCTGAACTATAAATCTCAAAGATTAGTATTTTAAAACATTTCAATGCTCAGTTTGGAACATTTAGTATTAGACTGCAGACTCTACTATAAAACCAACAGAAATATGTTGCTCTTTTTATATAAGCTTGCAAACAGCCTCAGTCACAGAGTGCAAAGTTATTCTATGTAGTATTTGCAGTATTGTTTTTGATGTATGCTGCACTGTAATTATACAAGCTAATTGCTATACCCTCTGATTAAAATGTTGAGTGGTTGATTTGAAGGGTTATGGCATGATTCCAGGACATCAAGTGGGCCATCTCCTGGCAGCCATAGCAGCATTGGCACAGAAATAAAAAGTGTGTAGTTCAATCTGCCTGTACAGACCATAACAGCACTAAATTAGATCTGACTTCAAGGCAGTATCTGTCGATAACTTCCCTAAATCAAAATATTTGTTTAGAAAATTCTCTTCACTTTACGTTAGAGGCAATCATGTGCAAATTCCAGTATAAATTCAACAAATTAGAAATACAGCACAAAACTGTTAGCCTGTAACTAACACACACACTCACAAACACACACACACACACACACACACACACACACACACACACACATGGCTGGTGTAGCAGCATATATTCCAGCTACAGTCAACAACATAAAGACAACACAACAGCGGGTGCAGTCAGCAAACACAAATACGCCAATTGAACAAGCCCCAAAAAATGCGTTGGGATTTAGAGCTTATTTTTTGTTGTGGCTAAAAATGTAAATTACATTTAACTACAACATTTATTTTACCGTGGACTTTCTTTACTTTTCTCTCATTTCCAGAGTTTTACTTCACTACCAAATTACGCACAACCACACCTGCTAGACCGTGACTACCACAGTAGCATCTCTATTACACTAGCCGTTACATGTTGTATTATTGCAGAACAATAATACATTTGCTAGGGTTCATATATCTGAATAGATGAATATGCACCTGTAGCAATAGTTATGGTACATTTTTCTAATTATTTGTTATGTAAGTATATTCCAAATGTTATACCCAAAGATCTTCGGTTGAGTATCATGTACCTATGTACAATTTAGTATGCTTGCCTGAAAAATTACTTGATGCACAATCAACACAGATGATGACAATTTCATATATTATCTATGTGTAAAAAAAAATGGAGATCAATTCAAATAATTAATTCAACGATAAAAAGAAAATGGTCAGACACAAAGGGTGTAATCCTTCTATCATTCTTCCTGGTTCACATTGTGCATTGGGCTCTGGACTTTTTTTGTTTTTGGTCTCTCATATACTGCTGGGAATCATTTCCACATCCTCTCTTTCTTACTGCTCCTCCTGTCAGGATCTCTCTGCCGATTATTGAGAATGGGAGTTAATTGTTTAATCTCTCAACTGCCCTCTCTTCCAGCAGTTGAAGAAGGCTAGAGGAGGGGTGGCGGGAGTCTCAGAGATAATGAGGGATAAAACCGTGATGGATCTGGCAACCCACTTGTTCGGGCTCACTGGGAAACGGCAGTTGCAAGCCAGCGTGCTCTATGAAAATATGGAATCCAGTCCAAAAACTTTAAAGCTGGCTTAGTTCCATCTGTGAGAAAAATAAATGGAATGAGAGCGCAAAGGAGAGAACATCAGAGACTGGAAGAGAATCAGGGAGAGAAAGATTTTAAAAAAAGAGAGCCGATGATGTGTGTGTGTGTGTGTGTGGTGTGTGTGTGTGTGTGTGTGTGTGTGTGTGTGTGTGTGTGTGTGTTTAAAACTGTCGCTGGCTTTCCCCAGGCTGTCTCTGTCTCCAGTTACTTTTTAGGGACCATGAAACACACAGTTTAGCAGAGTTATTTAGATTTTATATAAAGTAGCAATACTAAGCGGTTAAAATACTCAGAGTACCAAAATGTTGTATTATTAGCCGCTTTCAAACCAAGTACTTTGCCGTACTTAGTTCCCAGCACTTAGTGCCAGCACTTAGTACCCCCATGGAACTAAGAGCCGATCGGAATCAGTTCCCTGAGGGAAGATTACGCAAATGAAGCCGCTGACGTCACTTCTTCTTCTTCTGCTTTGGGTTTACTGGCAGGCCGCAAAGCACTTCACGGCGTATAGTGCCACCCGAAGTCCCCGGCCGGAAGTCCCCGGAGTTGGGGAGCAGCTTACTGAAGCCTTCCGAGTAAATCGCCAGAACGCCGACACCTCCTCATCACTCCATCGCGACCATGTTTGTTTTTGTGTTGCCATAAGTTATTCTCTCTCCGTTGGTGCGCGGGGCTAATGCTTATGCTAATAATGCTAATGCCAGCAAATACAATGGCGGCTTCAAAAAACTTTTCAGAGTTTTACGGGGCGTGGTTTGCAATTCGCCCAGCCAATCAGAAATTGGTCCCACCTCTCTAGCAGGGAATACAAATGGGGGTAAAAGTTCTCTGAACTAAGTTCTCTTTTTGGTGTGAACGCAAAATTCCAGGCACTATCGGAACTAAACGGGAAAAGTAGGGGGAAAAGTACTCCGGTATGAAAGCGCCTATTGCATTATTATTAGTGATGCATCAGTGTGTTCATGATTTAAGTACCCACATCTGTAAATAATGTGTCAATTTGATTTTGTATAAGTTTATGTATACTTTTTACGAGCTAATAATATGAATCTGTATCAGTAAATGTAGGGGAGTAAAAGTATAAAGTAGCTTAAATTGAAAAGATGCAGGTAAAGTACAAATATTTCTAAATTGAAAATGTTTTCCCTCTGATCTTAACCAGAGTAAAAAAAAAATTAATTTGTCTGAATGAGGTGCAATTGACCATAAGTTCCAGAAAGAAGTGTACAACTTGTATTAGTGATACAATACGCATTACACTATTGGAAACACACACACACACACACACACACACACACATACATACATACATACATACACACACACACACACACACACACACACAATAGTGGGGGTGAAGAACTACAATGCACATTAATGTTCAAGCTATAAAGAAAAATCTATATTTATGTTAAGGTGTTACTGAGGTATTACTTGGTTGGTGAACTGTTTGGAGGGGGGGTAAGCCACGACTCCTCCCTTCACTTTTCCGCAGCAGCATAATGCCAACAAAACAGCACAGCGTGAAAGCAGTTAAACGGATTATTAACCGGATTATTAACGAGCGGGCGTGAGAGGATTAGCCGTGTTGCTTTGAAGTCAATCTGAGGAAGGAGAAATTGACTTGGAACGCACTACTTCTCCTTCCTCTCATTCTCTCCTTCACTTCTTCCCTTCGCTTTCTAACCTTTTTTCTATTTTTGAGTAAATAAAAGAGGGAGAAAAAAGGACTTTAGTCACTTGTAAAAGTGTTTTACAGTGAGCTAACCCACACCTTGGCAGCAGACTAAGGAGCTGTATAGAAAAACCAATTGAATGAATTCCAGTTTTCATATTCATGCTTCGTGCTTCCTCAGTCAGAGGCTATTCAAAATCAAGACACTAGCTAGAAGGTCAAGTATGGATCTCAGAAAATTATGAACTCTTCATTCATTCATTGAATTCAGATGTCCAACGTATTAAGTCCTATGTCAAAAGATTTGCCATTAACAATAACATAAAGAAGTGAGAGTTGATATATTAATTTTAATTTACCTTTCAGTTTATAGGTTAGTTAACCAAAATGACTTCAATTTATTTTTACATCTTTAAAATACATTTCCGAATAATTAAAACATATGAATGTTTCCATCAGTGCCATAAATCCATAAAACATCCCGTTAATAGTATTATTTTTACTTTGAAAAGTTAGCTCTTAAACGCCTCCATGTATGGTGGCCGAAAGGTGCAAATACGTTACCAAAGCATTTCCATTGGGATAAACGCACTGCAGTTACAAAAACGATGCAAATATAAAAACACAAATGTGCCAAAACAAATAAATAAACATATTCACCAACAGATGGGCAGCATTTAGAAAACATTTCTTAATAGCACTGCATAAACAAAACACTGCAAAAAAAAAATGGGGACCCTAAAAAGATGTATGCACACAGCTGGGACTGGAACCCTTGTTGACGTTCCAGGATTATACAGTTGGCCAACTGTCATTGGAAATGAACCTAACATGTTTGTTTTATTGGCTTCTGTTAACAATGCGATCGCATGATACCTTCTACTATTATTGCAGATCTGCTGTTAGCTAGCTAGCTAACCTAGCTAGCCTAGACATTTTAAATATACTGATAAAACACTTACAATTATGAAACAGACTTAATCTGTCAACAGTGACAGTTGGCCAACTTTATAATCCCCGAATGTCAACAAGCACTCCGGTCCCAGCCGCTTGCATCCCCTTTAAGTGTTGGCTGGTTTCCGTTTTAGTTTTGAGCTTCTTGCAGCGTTTAGTTTTTTCTCACGTTGGTGAAGATGTTTCTTAATTTCTGTATGTTTTTGCATCATTTCTGAAGTTGCAGTGCGTTGAATGGGGCCGGTGTAGCGCATTTGTACTTGGCGGCCACCATAATTTTGGGTAAAAGGAATATGCTGTTTACATAACCGATGTCACAGTTGGTATAGTAAATGGTTTAAATGTGCTGCCCCTAAACATTGCCTGGAGCCACTTTAACTAATTACTCAGGCTATTCCACATTTAGGTAATTAAAAAATATGTATTTTTCAGTGCAGCATAAATGATACAATATACAGTTACAGAGTTTTTACTGATTATAACATCTCTTGTTCTTGTTCCTGGAGAAGGTGCGTGAGAATGTAATCCTCCCTGAGCATTATAGTCTTTTTACAGCATCTCCATGTCACTAATTAGAATTTGTATTTATATCATTTTTACACAGCCCTGTTCTCATTACTCCAACATTGAAGCTATAATGAGCGCTCTGATGTTTCTCAGTGTGCATTCCGGCAACATCATCCAGTGTTTGTAGGTCATCCTAATCACCTCCGCTCTGAAGCTCCGGGGCGCTGTGCTGACCGTATCTGTCCGGCGGGAGCACATCAGCCAGGAAGCAAAGGTATACAAGGTCATCAGGGTCACCGCGCGCCATCCCACATTTCACTGAACTTTAAAACAACTCCTGGCGTAAGAAAACATCTCACAAGGCCACACAAAAACCTGTGGTCTGCAGGCAAACAGGCGGAATACTTGACGACACTTTCAATTCATAGTCATTTATCATCAGAGTCATTTATTATAATTGAAGTGGTATATAGTAACACACAGAAATGCAAGGGAATGTTTGTTGACTGTTGATACGAACACATTGAATAATGTAAATGATCCATGTTTGTCTGATTATATTATACAGAGTGTAATGTGCTTCTAATGACTTTATAATGAGTTTGCGTATTAGAAGCATGTTGCATTAGTATACATTGTAATACAAACAGCACTAACTAAGACGTACAATAGTATTTAAACCCCTTCAGTCATGACATCAGATTGATTGGGGCGTCTGTAGCTCAGTCAATAAGGACTTGGCTTGGGAACTGAGAGGTCGTTGGTTCAAGCCCCGATTCAGACCAAAAATTGTGTGAAGAGGAGCGGAGAGGCGTCCTTGAGCAAGACACCAAAGCCCAAACTGCACCCTGACAGCTCCCCATAACAAAAATGTGTGTGTGTATTCATTCCTAACGTGTGGAGATCCTGTGGATGTATTTGTACTGGGCATGCATATAACAGAGTTAAAAACGGGATTTAATAAACGGTCTTACTATTATTGGTTCTTCTTAATAAATGGGACGTTAAAGGGAGGGAATGCTCATGACACGCATTTTTAAATAATTATCCTACGATAAAACAGACCAGTCTCTGCCAGTCTTTATTTTTTTTTTTTAATCTGATGACGTTATCAGTGATTTTAAGCTGATTAATTACCGAAATAACATCAACCCTGTGGGCGGCGCCATTTTGACGAGTCACATGACTTATTTTACCGGACGTGACGTGAACTATGCGTTTGGACAAAATGACTCTAGTTACTCTCCATTGTTCTCACAATTCCATTGAAATATGCCTCATTGTATTTTGTTGCAAATAGGATATATTTTTTATCGTATTGAACAGGTGTTCCTATCACAAATTATATTTCAAGATAAGCTAAGTTTCATTTTGACTTTTTAACAGCCAGTCTCAGTTCTGTCAAAATACTCACAGCTATCTGAGTGCTTCTAGGGCATTTTGATTGTTTTCACCTGTTCATTGAGAAAAATGTCCACTTCATGTATATATTTATTCAGATTTTTTTGGCTGTATATATCTCTTTAGTGATTTATGTTGCCTGATACACGTCCTCGTGTTTTGGTTAATACATTTAATTTCATAGTCAATGTCAACATCATGCCACCATAATAATTAATCTGTGGTAGCAATATATGTATATTATTTACACTGTGAAATATCGGTATATCTAAGGAAATATGTATGAAATTATTACTTTTTAATGATGAATTAAACAAATAAGATGTTTGGCCTGAAATGAACGCTTTTCTTATTTAATATTCACGATTGATTTATCATCATCATCATCATCATCATCAGGCCTTTTCTTTTGGCATTGTATTTTTGACATGCTTGACAATCGGCACTACAATTTAAAAATATTGTGCATATGTTAATTTTAATTGTAAAGTATATAATGCTAAGAAGAAAGGGCTGTACCCGTTAAATGTACCCACCTTTCATTTATTGGTTCAACCAAAGAGGTGCGTTTCACATCCTTCATGGCAACCAGTGCTGTTCTCAATACAGCTTCTTCTAACACCACAGTGCCGAATTCCCTGTGTAAACATATGCAATCCAAGTCGTCTGTGACCAGTTTATCTTCAAGCTCTTCAAGCTCATGACAACATATGTTCATCAGAGGATTGTCCATGGCTACACACCGACTGCAAGTACACCATTCATGTACAGGTCTCCCTACTCGCCCCCCGAAATCAATTGCACGAGTAAAGGGATCGTCTCCAGCAAGATCACCGTGCTGTTCATCCTCATCGTCACTGGATTCCTGACGGTTCTGGCCACTTGGCTCGAACCTATATGGCTGAATTCCCCCATCCAATCTCTCCACATTGCTCAAAACTTCTTCCTCGGCTGACGAGTCCGAACTCAAATACTCCGCCATGTTTTCGTCGAGCGAGCTGTTCGTGTGTTTACAAAGTGAACGCATAGATGACGTCACGACCTAGTTTTTCGGATCATGTGACTACTGAAAATGGCCAAAATGGCAGCTGCCTGACGGAATATACAGGTTTTGATAAAAAAGAGCTATAAAATCATTATTTACCGGGGAATATCGCTGATTTCTTCAGGGTATGGTTTAAACATAATGTTTCACTAAATACTGAAGTTTTTATTAATTATCTAATGAGTGGACCCTTCCTTTAATAAAGTCCTACCCCTTTTCCACCAAAACGGTTCCAGGGTCAGTTCGGATCCGCTGTCCGATTGCGAAACAGTTATCTGTGTTTCCAGCACACCTGTGCCAGATTTCGGCCCCCAAAACTGGTTCGCATTGGGGACCAACCAAACTGCTGTGCTGGAGCCTAGAGCCGCAGAACTAGACGGGCACTGGAATACACTAAAGTCATACCCTTGCTCAAAATGTAACCATAACAAAAAATAATCCACCAAGGTTTGATAAACATCAAAACACAAGGGAAACAAACTAAATATAAACGCAACCTCCTTAGCATTTGTTATAATACCTCAGTCAAATGGTCCATTGTAATTGGCTATAAAAAAAAAGGTGTTGAATTTATGTGATTTCTACATGATAAAAAGATAAAACTGGAAATCAAAGTGTTCTAAATACTCAGGTCGGAATGTGTTAATCGGGCTATTTTCGGAAAGATCAACGCTATATAAATATATATAATGAACCCACTTTAGTGTCATAAGCTTTTCACACACTGAGCAACTTCTCTCTCCAATTTATGCATGACTGGCTCTTAAATTCAATACTGTATAGATAACCTCTCAGTTTTCTGCGCCTGAAGAAGGTGAATCTTTGTTTACCGTCATTAGTCATTATCGATTTAAGAAGTATTCGTGTGAACTAATGGCTCCGAGTATGATCTATTGCTCATTGCAGGAATGTAACATAGAGACACATCTTAAAAGTGTCCTAAAAAATCGTTCTGCTGACAGAGATTAAAGCACACTATTGTGTCAAAGAGGCACGTCTGAGACTGGAGTTACATTTAATCTCACCCTGCTGTGATCCGAGATTAGCCACCTTGCACAGTTTTTTAGAATTCAACCCACTTAACCTGGGGCTAACCAGCGCTGAGAAAAGGGGGATTATTTATCAGCCTCAGGCCACCCAGGGAAAATGTGGTGTGAATTTACAATGCTGACGTGGTAAAACTTTCACACATTTTTTTTTTTTTTCTCGTGCTGACTCCCATCAACAGCATGATCAAACTCCTGCCCCCAGCTCTCACCAAGGTATAGAGTAAATATGTCTCAATTCCCACAGTCTCTGGCTAGAATAGATATGCAGTGTCATCGTAACTCTATTCGTGAGAATTTTTCGTGGTGTAAACATGATCTACATTCATGTCAGTGGCCTCTCCATCTGTATGCTTTTGGGCGATATCATGTTTGTGTCTCACTCATCTCGCCGACTGATGAGAAATGGCAAGTCGTCAGACGGACAACGCGCTGTGGGCCAGGAGTGTCTGTCAGAACTGTGTTTTAGGGCTAAGGGATGCTTGTTTGTGTGAGCATATATGAGTGTGTGTAAATTCAAGTAAAACTAAAGCTCTAGAGCAGGGCTCTCCAACACGTCGATCGCGAGCTACCGGTAGCTCGCTGGCAGCTTTTCAGTAGCTCGCCGCTCGATTATCGATTATAGGTAAGGTTGCTTCTTGATTTTTCAGCCGCGGCTGGACAATAACGTTTTTTTATTGTAGAATTTTTTCTGTCACACGAATATCAAATTGGTCGGTGATGCAGAGATCAAGGAACAAACGTGACAGCGGCACAGCGACAACACACACGGAGCAGTCTGCTTTCTCCACCAACACCAGTCCAGAACCAACAGCAGAATGACCCGCTCTGAATCAGGCCCTGTCACTGCGGCTCAGAGACACACAGCAGGGATTTGTGTTTTTGAAAAACACTCGTTAGCGTCATGTCCGGTTTTTGGTGGATTTAATCAAGTCTTGGATTGCAGAGTATGAATGTCCTCTTGCTATTTTCAGTTGATAAATACTTGTGTAAAGTTTGTGAAGGCAGGAGGAAAGCTTCCGCGATCACCGTCTCCTCTCTGTTCCTCCAAACCCCGCCCCCTCCCTGAAAATAATGAGTGACAGGCTGATAGTGACCCGATAGAAACTTTATTATTCACTTAAAGGTGTATGTAATTTTGGAGAAACCAGCTCGAGTGCGCTGGAATTTGAAAGTACACAACCGGAGAAAATCTGCCTCTTCCTTCAGACTTCCTTACAGAGCCCCTCCTCCAACACACACGAACGCGCACATGACCAATGAGGGCACGAGATAAGTTTGTGCACAGATGGAAGGCTGACAGGCAGGTAGGCCATCCAGTTATTTTAGCCGGGCCGGCTAAAATGAGTGGTCGTGCTTTTTACAGCGCTACGGCTTCCACAGTTGAAATGTTTTAATGTATAATGTCAAAGCATTTAATGTATTCATTGCTATCTTGATGTTAAGAGCATTCCATGGAATATAACAAAAAGTGTTTCTGAAATAAATTACATACCCCACCTTTAATCACTGATTGAGATATGATGAAGCTAACTTAATCTCATACATTCATGGGATTTATGTAACAGTAAGACAGAGAATGAAGGGTGCACCCACTAGCACTATTTTAGTTTTTATAATGCAGTTGTAAATACTCCTGTTGTCTGCTGTGTTCAAACTTAAGTCATGTGTGGGATGCCACATTCAAGACATTCAGTGTCTTTTTTTTAACAGAAGACCGTTGCTAGAAGCTGCAGCTAGACTGCAGAAGTATTAGTTTTTTTTGTTTTTGAGGATGGAACAATTTCACACACAGATATAGGGAGGCTAGACCTATACAATTGATTTATTATGGTTTATAATTTCATGTCAAGACGAAGAAGAAGAAGAAAAAGATGGCTGAACTGTTCAGTGTCAATCCTGTGGAGATGGAGGTTATAAATCTCCAAAATCATGTTCAGCTTAAGTCTCAGCAAAACTCACAACATTTCTGGAGCCTTGTAGACCCAGAAAAGTATAAGAACATTCACCAAGCAGCACTGAAAGTGTCTGCTTTATTTGGTTCTGTTCTACATACCTTTGTGAAGCAGCTTTTTCTGACATGAATGGAAATCTAAATACAGAACAAGACTGAATGATGAACATTTAAATGACTCTATTAGAGTGAACCTAAGTGGGTACACTCCAGCATACACCTCTATGGTGGACTCCATGCAGCGCCAGTCCTCTCACTAACTGTAAAAAAGAGTGAATGCACTTATTTTACACATGTGCCATAAGATGCTTGTAAGGTGGTGATTAAGGACATTTATGTGCATTTGGCTGATGTACTCTGTGGGCCGTAATAATATGTGAGAAATGTTCGTTTTCTTGGACCTTGATATGAAGTTAAGATTTGTGATAAGCTTTAGGGATTGCAATTTCACACGTGTACAAAAGTAGCTTAATTCAACTGATGAGGGCTCTGTGAATAAATGTAAGCAATGTGATGCAAGTAGCTCTTGGCCACTTTTATTTTTTCAAAGTAGCTCTCAGATGAAGAAAGGTTGGAGACCCCTGCTCTAGAGCAATCTACAACCACTGGCACAGCTGGAGCCCTCCAACACAGTCACACACACACACACACACACACACACAACACACACACACACACACGGAGCAAAGTGTACCAGTGCAAATGGTAATGGTAAATAGACTGCATTTACATAGCGCTTTTCTAGTTTTTGTAAACCCCTCAAAGTTCTTTTACATACAAGCATTTACCTATTCACACACATTCATACAGAGGCAGAATCTGCCACACACACACACACACACACACGATTAGCCATGCAACTGGGAGCAAGTTGGGGAGGGAACTTTGTGATTTAAGCCTTTACAGACCATGTACATGCACTTAAACCTAGAACACACAACAGTAAATGGAAAACCCCAAAAAGCATAATCGGCCTTCTTTAATTATTCAGTATCACATGATCAATTGCCATTTAATTCATTATATGCCACATTTCGTTTCCATTGTGTCACTCTTGTATTGCTTTTTCTTTATCATGTCTGTAGTCCTGCACTGCGGTCACAGGGCATTGCAGTAATGGCACAGTATGTGGTGATTTAATGACTACACTCTTTAACAAAATGTCCTTCATTCCTCTTAGTTCCTCTGGATGGCTCAATATAAGAGACGTGTGCTGAGTTAAAGGAAGGGAACCTTTTTGTGAAAAAATGTAGTATGAGTCCCTGAGAAGCTAAGTTATTAGAACGTGTTGTTATTAGTGCTGATAATTGATGAATTCATTTGATCACAATAATTTTAATTAAACATTATCATCAAAGTTTTAAATACTAGGTTTTCCCGCTGTCCGCTACCACCCTTCTCATATGCAGCTTCAAGAAACCTTTCATCCGTTTTCACCACACCTAAGCCAGTGAAGTTTTGCTGCCTCCTGATCTGCAGTAGTCAACAGTCAGGCATCGAGCTTGTGCCAATAGATGAGAGTAACACATGCGTCACTTCCGGGCAAAAAGTACGGCTCCGCCCACTTTTGGGGGAAAACAAAGCTGTAATTTGAATGGCGGTCAATGTAAATTCTGAAGTTTTTGCAAATCCGATCAGAAATGTAAGAAAACCGTGGATTTTTGGATATTCAAAGAGCCCGATGACAATGGCCAGACAGGCGAACAATTACATTAAATCATTGGAAATCGACGATCGGGCTCGATATATGGTTAAATATAGCAGTAGGCGATCGATGTCCTATGATCTACGTCACTTTACGGCCCCGCCCACTTTTGGGGGAAACCAACGCTGTCATTTGAATGGCGATCAAGCCTGAAGCCACAGAGCTCTTCTTTTACTGTCCTTTCTTCTTAGAGGAAGTACTGAACTCTGGATTTGTTTTAAGGTTAGAGGTGCAATAAACGACACAGCAGCTTTTTGGCATGAAAAAACAATTATTTTCCGCCTCGCTCATGAGAGTAACAGCTGGCGAAATTACGGCCTCGCCTACTGATTTTAATTTAACCATATATCGAGCCCGATCGTCGATTTCAAATGATTGAATGTAATTGTTTGCCTGACTGGCCATCGTAATCGGGCTCTTTGAAGATCCAAAAATCCACGGTTTTCTTATATTTCTGATCGGATTGGCAAAAACTTCAGAATATGTATTGACCGCCATTCAAGTGACAGCGTTGTTTTCCCCCAAAAGTGGGCGGGGCCGTAATTTTCGCCCGGAAGTGACATAGGTGTTAATCTCATCTATAGCTCCATCTTTGCCATTTCGCTGCAATTCATCGTTAAAATCTGCACTTTCACTACTGGAGCAACTTTCTTTTATTTTCATGCAACCCTCTGAGACCCACGGGGCCGTATACGATCCCAAATATCACGTTGTGTTCAAAGCGTCATAACTTCTCAGCTGTTTGAGCCAGAGATATGCCGTGTTTTTCCTCTTAAACTACAGAAACGGCAATAAACAACTCCATTAAGTTTTTCATTGAGAGGCGTTTACTTATTTCGGTGATACGGATGTGCGTAAAGTTTTAAAAGATGCGGATAGTCTCACCTTGATTCTGGCGCATTGCTTATAGTTTTGTATGTTTTATAGGTCTATTCTCATCCACCATCTTTGTTTGTGACGTAAAGAGTGTAATGGCGCATTTCCGCTACAGCGCGGAGCTTGCTTTAAGCGTGCCGTGCCGTGCCCGGCCCGTTTTTGGTTGCGTTTCCACTTGGCGTAGTTCCGGCTAGCGGGTGCTATTTCATAGTTTTTCTGGCCCCATAAAATCGAGGTTCTTTCCGGGCCAACAACCAGGCTGAGTCGGGCTGAGGATTCTAAACTAGAGAGAGAATCGCTTGCAAGGGGGCTACAACTACAACAAAATGAACATATTTGACCGTGATTTAATTGTAATACACATTTCAAAATTATGCCGAAGTAACAACATACTGATACCGGTTAGTAAAAACCATGAATTAATCCTTTGACAAGTCTGCAGACAGACGGCAGGCGAAAAACCTTTTAAAATGCGTGTTTTCTAAATAGAGATCGGCTAAGCTAACGCAGTATATGCTCCGACCGTCCACACTCACAACAACGGCCTACAGACATAAATAAAGCAGCGACTGTATTCGCCATGACACAGACAGTCTGTGGTTTGTACTTGTTTAACTTTTGTCTAGTTTCTGAACAGATATGAGGAGCTGTGAGCTTGAGTGCTAACAGCTAACGGCTGATGTTGTTTTTCTGTGGTTCTCATTGAAGATGACGTCACGGCTCCGCCTACACTGCGTTACTATAGATACTACCCCAGCTACTAAACTGTAATGGAAA
Organism: Dissostichus eleginoides; assembly: GCA_031216635.1. Lineage (NCBI taxonomy): Eukaryota > Metazoa > Chordata > Actinopteri > Perciformes > Nototheniidae > Dissostichus > Dissostichus eleginoides. Next base: position 7,659,112 of record CM062264.1, read on the forward strand.
CGCAGCATAAAGTGAGCCAGTCCTAACAAGGCCTAACGAGGCCTAGCCATACCGAGCGAGGCCGAGCGAGGCCCTGTAGTGGAAATGCGTCATAAGAGTCACGTTTCTGAATCGGACACTCTGAGTGGATGCAGTCACAGCCAATCGGAGTCTGATTCAGAGGGTTGCCTGTCAGTTCCGTTGTTGTGTACTGAAACGAGAGCCGGTATAATTCCACGCGCAAAAACAAAATAAAAGTTGGAATACGTTCTTTTAGTGTTTTGAAAGTAAACTGAGGTATGGCAAGGAAGTTTACTACAGCTGAGGCTTTGGAGCTGATTTTTCAAGGGGACGATGTTGAGGAAAATTCAGACGAATCTGCTCAGCATGCCATGTGTGATTGTGGAAAGGAACTACCATGATATATATCATGTGTAGTCTTGACAAAAAAAAAGACAATTCCTGGCAAGAAAACGCCCATGGACACTGCCCAAAAGAATGGGCATAACTAATTAACAGAATAAGTTAGAGTCTTCTAATCAGTTCTGATACAATGATAATAAATGTGTGAAATTGTCTGTGTTGAATGTTTTTTTCAAGGTTATGGTTAGCAGTTCTTCTTAATGAAATAAGTGAAGAATTCAAGCTCCGTTTTAAAAAGAAAAAATGTTTATGGGCAAATGTCCCATATTATATTGTATATAAGTCTCTAATGAGTGACATATATCATTAGCTGGAGGTTGTGCTGATTTCTGGGATGTGTACAACTTTATTATACTGTAAAGAAATGACAATTTATAAGGCAAAACACAAAAATATACAAAAACGGAAATGTCCTATGTGGGTCTCAGAGGGTTAATGTTTCCAGATTAATTGCAAGCCTTAACGTGTTAACGTTGACAGCCCTGGTTGTAAAGTAACTCAGAAAACCCTGGGCTGCACTAACAGGGTGTACATCAGGTGTTGAGTGGAGTGATAATAATGCTCTTGAGAATAACACCGGGAAAACAGAGGAAATAGTTGTTCTCATCCACACTGAATAAAAATCAAGCAGGTACTTTCAGACAAATGTGTAATGATAGACCATCTGCTGCCATGGAAAGACCAAGTTGTCTTTCGGGGGAAGTAGATCAATTCTTCTTTTGTTTTTAATATCTGTGATCCTAACTGTTCCACAGTATTGCAATACTACATGGTACAAATGTCTGTCTACTGCTTTAAAGGTCCCATGTCATGGCCATTTCTACTGATCATAATTCCATTGTTGAGGTCTACTAGAATAGATTTATACTGTGCAATTTTCCAAACTCACATTGGTTTCTCATACAGCATCTCTGTATAGCATGTGTATTCACTCTCTGTCCTAAACGGCTTGTTGGAGCTCCTGCCCCCCCCCCCTCCCTGTGAGCCCACTGTGCTTTGATTGGTCAGCTCACCCACTCTGTTCTGATGAGTCCACCACCGTTACGCGGAACATCAGTGATTTTGTGTTACAATGGCGTTAGCAACCAGAAAGTGACATCAGTAATGACAAACAGATGAGAATGCTGCGTGGGGTCTGGGTGCCGTGTTGGCGGGACGTTGCGGGGCTCGCTGCTCCGCCCTTTGAGGCTCGAGGAGCGGACAGGGTGAGCTGGCTTGCTGGTGTTGTTTCCTGGTTGCTTTGTGGGGTCTGCGGGACGGTGGTACATGGCGAGGCCCGGCCCGAGCTTGGCCGGAGCACACACACACACCCGCAGTGGGTCTCTGTGTCCCACTGTCTCAGGCTGAGTCCAGGCTGAGAAATCCACGGAGCTGCAGCTGAGAAAAATAAGGCTGGCTGAGTGTGTGTGTGTGAGGAGCTCCGCGGATTGGTCCATTTGGACCAGCCATTTGGATCGTCGTTACGTCACTTGGTTCCCGGAAGTAAAAAATGGAAAAAGAAAAATCTCCAACGAGGCGTTCTGGGGCAGCATAGACAGGTATTTCCTGTGTTAGAGTTTTACTCGCTACAGGGTGTACTTTGAGGGTTTGTGAATTTACAGACCGTTTACATGCATAAAAAGCTACATATCACACAAGGGGAAGGGTAATAACTGGAAAAGCATGACATGGGACCTTTCAAATCTAAACTGCTCCACCAGCTGAACATCTGCTCAAAGATTGTTCATTGGAGAGAATGTATGAGTCAGCATACCATATTGACCTGGCCAACAACATCATCTCTGACCCCAACCGTGACTGATGTGGCCGCGATTTAAGAAAGTGTGCACCAGACAATCCCAAAGTTAAATACAGAGCTAAATCCCTAAAAGTATTATCGTATTAATATTGATGTTTCTGGGCTTCAGCTGCTTTAGGGTTTAAATTGTTTATACATCTATGTGTTGTCTATCTGGTGATGTTTTATTCCACTAATGAAATCAAAGAGCTATCAGGCTATTTAATGTGTGTGGATATATGCTGCTTGCACCTGCCGCAGTGTCTATACACTACTTCATTAAAGTGTTGTCATAAATCTTACATTAGCATACCAGATATGAATCTCTGAACCAGTGGTTCCCAAACTTCTTCAGTCATGCCCCCCTTGGTTAATGGGAAATATTTTTGAGCACCCACAAACCCGGTTCCCACCTAGATTGGTAGGATTAATTGTACAAACATTTAATTTTCTCTACTAATAATAACAAGACACAAAGATCCAACTATAATTGTACATGTTATATTGGATTGAACATGAACAAGTGCTTGTATTGGCAAATTATCCTGTGCCACTGTGAAATAATAGGCCTAATTAAAACAAGTAGGCCCTACATCCCTGAGTAGTAGATTTTAAAATTCACATTCATTTTTTTATGAAAATACATTAATCAACATTAACTACTATTTGTTCTGCAGGTTGCGAATAATCACATCACTATTCCATTCCTATTCCACACATAGCCTGCCTATCAAATACTTGTGTGTAGGGATGGGTATCGGTAAGATTTTAATGGTACTACTACTCTTACAGATACTGCTTATCGATCCGGTACTTTAAGGGTATTTTTAGAGTTCTTTCTGTTATTTTTCAAGGGAATAACTAAACAAATTGGAAACATAAATAACACTGCTTTATTTAGTGTGGATTCTGGGCTGCTAGCACAAATAACAGAACAGCAGTGGTGGTAGTAACTAAGGCTGCAGCCTCACCAGAACGGTAACGGTCGTATCCGCAACAGTTCTCTATCTTATAGACGGTTCGGCCACATGAGGCCGACAGGAAAACGCAGATAACGATAACGGGTCCCAAGGTGGGTAGATCTGGGGACGAACAAGAGATGCAATATGCCAGATTATAGCTAATAGCTCATTTCCATCTGCGGTCCTCAGGCAGGTTCATAACAATCAATAAACAAATAATAACATTGCATGATCTCTATCAGTCAAACAATTTTAAAACCTGATTTAAGTATAGCTCAATAAATTAATACATAGTACACTTGAAATACACTTACATGATCTCTCAAATACACTTAAATAAAATATCTAAGATATAGTATGACAACACAGTTCAAATTAAAAAAACTCAGATTACAGTGTAATTAATGTTGGCATGACTGGTTGCTTAATATCATTTTTTTTGCACCCTAAGCAAACGAGTTAAAATCAGTACAGGTTTTAAGTTCAACTGGAAGAGTATTCCAGTGCTTGATGGCCGTAAACGAAAATGCTGATTGTGCAAAGGCCTCAGAGGGATGGTTAGATCTGCATTTAATGCAGATCTGGAGTTTCTGCAACTCTGCTCACGGCGAAGCTGAAAAAAGCTCCTCAATGGTGGTGTTGTAGAATTGTGAATGATTCTGAATACCAATCGAACTCGGAAAAGTAGAACAAGACTTTCAAAACTTAAAAGTTTGTATTTGGACAGTATATTGCAATGATGGTGTTTTTAATGACTTTCTATCCATAACTTTTAAGGCTTGTTTATAAAGAACCTCAAGTGGTCTCATAGCAGTCTTAGTTGCTTGGGACCAGCAGGTTATACAGTAGTGAAAATGTGATAGTATCATGGCATGCAAAAAGGTTTTCGATGCTTCTATGGTTAATGAGTTCCTAATATGTTTAAATTTGAAAATGTTATATTTCAGCTTTCTAGTCATGTTTCTAATATGGCTTTCAAAAGTCAAATTGGCATCCAAGATCACTCCCAAGTATTTGACCTCATTGACGTTTTCAATTATTTTACCATTCACACGAAGCTGTGGATACGTGGTTTTTTCTTATTCGTGAAATACATTGTGACTGTTTTGTTAGTGTTTAGAGTAAGACACGAGTCATTTAACCATTGAGCAACTTTGTGCAGCGTCGACGAGAGCTTAGAGGCAACCTGTTCAGCATCTTTCCCATGAGTGTAAACCACCGTGTCGTCAGCATGCATCTGGATGTCCACATCCTCACAAACAGATGGGAGATCATTAATATATATGCTGAACAACAGCGGTCCAAGAATTGAGCCTTGTGGCACTCCGATTGAGCAAGGCTTAGTTTCTGACAGTTTATCATTTATACGGACACATTGAGAACGACCAGCTAAATAAGACCTGACCCATTGTATTGTGCTACCTGACAGGTGGTGGACTACCGGAGAGATTTACAGCAGGAGCACACGCTTGCCTCGGGGAGGGACAAAAAGAGCCAGAGCTTCCACAGCGGAGAATAAACAGAAGGGCAACCATGGCAACCATTGGCGGGAAGTCTTCTTCGCTGCTTTTGGTGTGTTTTGTGGTAGAAGTACAGCGCCACTTACAGGCCCGGCATATGTACTACAGCGTCTCGAGCACTTTTGAGTGGTCTCGTGTGAACGGACACGTTTCTGGTGCCTATTGCGTGTGGACGGAAGACTTTTTTGATATCGAATTCGGTTCGTTTGCGTTACCGTTCTCGTGTGGCTCCAGTCTAAGTATATTTACTCAAGTACTGTACTTAAGTACGTGTACCAATCTGCAAAATGAGTACTTTTACAGACAAGAGAGAGAGAGCTTGTCGTGGGTTCGTCCACTTTTCTTTTAACTGCCGGCTGTGTAAGAACAGGCATGAAAATCACTCACCTTTCGGCGAAATTCGCCGTTTTGAAACCAAAATAGGTGACCTACGTGAATCGTGTAGATTCGATGAGAAAATATTTAAGGGGGGGGGGGGGGGTAGGTTCAGAGGCCGTAATGGTAAGCACCGTTGGGTGACGAGTGGAAGACGAGACCCAATCACTGCCGCTGAGAGTCTCTCAGCGGCAGTGATTGGGTCTCGTCTTCCACGGTGCGTACCGTTACGGCCTCTGAACCAGCCCCAGAGATTCAGTGAACTGCGAACAGGTGCGCGTGCCAAAAGGGACCTGATCATTGGTTTACAAGTAGTTCGCTTCGCTTGTGCTGACCAGAGCGGGATCCAGACCACCATCAGAAGCTGAAAGCACGCCTGGCCTCGGCGATTCCGCACAGCATGAATCGCTCCCGACTCGGGGAGGTAGTGACGTATGTGTAATGTGAACACAGCAGGAGAGAGCGCAACGTTAGACAGCTAGCACTAAAGCTCCGGTGGAAAATGATTAGCTAACGCTACCGTTAACGTTAGCCTAACATTAGCTAGATATCGTTACTAAAGTTAGATGCTAGCTTGTATAGCTTACGGTAAATCACAAAAAAGAAAAACTGGTTAATGTTAGTGCTACTTTCTAAAATCTCTACAACTCGTTTTTCCAGGACGTGTTGATGATTTTGAGGTGAAGGGACTGACAAGGCTGAAGGGTAAAGTGGTCCACCGTTCTATCAATAAGGCTAAACTAGAAGTTAGTGCAAACACTAATACAAACATTATTTTTGCAGAATGAGTGTGTTAGGGGAGAAGGATTCAGCCATTGTTAAACAGCTGGATGCTGGATTGAAATGCAGCTGGAACTGGTCGTGGCTAAAACTGGAAGGCAAGGTCTCAGTAAAAGAGCAAGAGGTGTCCTTTCATCTAGGAGATGTTTTCATCAAAATCAACAGGCAGGGATTCGCGTACACTAGCACTTTGAGATTGTTATTTTTATTATAACAATAATAATAATCATTTATTATTATTATTATTCACAATCAGCTGCGGTCACTGGCAGCATCATCACCTAAACATGGAATACACTAGCTTTACATTAATTACATAATTTGTGTTCTAGGCAATGGTCCTTGGAACCTTGGCGGAGCATTCCATCCCGTTTTCTAAGGCTCCTGGAAACCACTGTATTGTGTGTTTTAGGCTATCTTTGCCAATAAAATGTATTAAAATCTGAATTACATAACATTGTATTGGCTGTCAGTCATGATGGAAGAGTAGACAAGTTAAGTTACAGCATGTCCACCATCTGCATATGCATTAAGCCATTTGCATTAAGCCCTTACCACATTGTGCCTCATATACTGTAAATGTTAGACCCAGTGACAGGCTGGCATGAAATGTCTTGCATAATACTTAGTAAGGAGGCCATAATATTTTTGACTCATGGCTGAAGTTAAGTTTCTCCAGCTCTCCCCAGGTTGGCAAAAAAATGCATCTCAAAATGCATCAGATTGATGCTTTAAAATATGGAATATTCAAAATGTTCTTCCGGGGGAGCATGCCCCCGGACCCCCCTAGAGGGATAATATCTTTTTCACCCCTGACCCGTTTTCATGCCTGAAGAAACTTCTCCATTTAGTTTTAATTTTTTGAGCAACCAGTGTTTGTTTACAACTTCTTCCCACGCTTCCCGACAGATTGAAAACCACTGCTCTTAACTATATGTCAGAGTTGCATTGTGGGTTATCTGGGGTACACATACAATGATTCCTCTGGTTTTTAAAGGACATCTGCTTTTTTGCTGCATCTTTTTCAATGTTTTTCTTTTAATCCGTCCATTAGGATTCTGATACCATTACAGGAGTGCATCACTAAATCATTGGAGTGTTTTAAGAACACCTGCATGTGCCAGGCTGTTAGGATGCTATAAATGTCACCCTCCATAGTGCTTCAAAAGTTGATGATGTCATATTAAAATGACTTGGCCAGTGTAGCTGTCTGAACATCATGTCGCACATTAACAAAATATAGATATTACTCAACATAAATGACACAAGCATTACAATAGAAGTATTTTATCCACTTAGAGGTATCACATTAAGTACAACATACATCATAATAATGCAGCCTAATGTTCAGTCATCTACCTTGCTGCATTTTATATGATGCCATTATTTGGTGGAAGTAGCTACAAAAAAACTGCTCAGACTAATGTGGCTGTTTTTAAGCCGGCATTAAGAACAGACATTAAGCACAGACATTTAGCCCTTAAGCACAAATTGAGAGCTGGGCTCAAATTGTTTGGTGACACTAGTTATTAGTTTCTTGCAAGAGGAGGAACATCTTCGATTCATGGAGGTGTTTTTCCTCTTTACATCCTTACGAGAGACCTCTATCAGCAACAAGACACTCTCTGTCAGAGAAGACAAATAACCAACTGCAGCCAGAGTAGAAAAAGGAGTATGAACACAGATAATCAATAAAAACACAGCGGTAAAGGTACCAACATGTATCTTGTTTGCTAGATTCAGAGCCTCTCTGACAAATAATGATACAAAGTAATACAGGTTGACATCAGCAAAAAAAAAAAGTGTAGTTGCCCACACTTCTCTCCATCAAAGAGCTTTGCAGTGATCACTGTGACGGCTGTGTTGCACATCATTTCTTTCTGGGCGATGACACCCTTACATGACAGAGAGGGGGGGGAGCAGAGTGAAGGAGAGGACGGTAACACATATTGGCAGATGTCAACAGAAAAATAATACAGGGCAAGTTAAGTACAGATCAACACATTTGGTTTCCTTCAGGGGGGTATACTATGAAGCGAGCTCAACAGAGCCAGAGTTTCTTAATTTAGCTGGCTTGACAAAAACTATGATTAGAGATAACATGTACCTCAAAGCTGGACATCAACTGTCTTCGTGAACTCAGGCTTACTACAATATTTGGTGCGTCATTTGATTCATGACCCGGATTAAACCAATCGATCAACGCCTAATTCCGCCCTATAAGACTACAAAATAAAATGACAAATGTATTTAATTTACCACTCAATGCAATCTGTGCCTCTCGTGATGCAGCAGATTTAAACTATAGATACTTAAAAGTGCTTTTAGGTTGCACACTGTCCCCTTTAGGATACGGTCAAATAAAATTACATTTTTTGCCACAATCAAATCAAAGTGAAATGAAATGTATTGATAGAATGTTATCCGTGATACATAGAATTAGTCTAATCGATGTTTTAATTGGCTTTGTATTAGCTGCAATATACCAGCAGTGTGATACGAACAAGTCATAAAAACACATTCCAGAGTCGTGAAATTATGGTTTGAAGGAACTATACCGCATTCCATTTGCAAGTAAACTTCTTACTGGTAAATAATATCTTGTTCTGATGTTAAAGATTGCCCGGAGAAAAAAATAAGTAGTGCATTGCATAGAATATGTGTTTTGTAACTGCACAGCTTTGTTTGATAGCATAAATGCAACGTTAGTGGTCCAAAAGTTCACATTTAAGACTTATTCCCTCAGCTAAGAATATTTACCTCTCATAGATTTACCACACACGCTATTTTAAAAGGACCTTGTTAGTGAACACCGGTATCGGCCGATTTTAAGCATAAACTCCGAACATAACCTGGTCCGGAGCAGGTTATGTCTGCAGCATAAATTGCCATGGTGATCTAGCCAGGTTAAAAAAAAGCAACCTTCGTATTATGGAAAACTCTGGCTTTATTACGGAAAACTCTGGCTTGATGCTTGACATACTGTAACCAGCTAATCTGGCTTCGGAGTTCACCCCCCAGTTCTAAGACTCTAGCCCAGAGGTGCACACACTTTTTCAGCTTGGGAGCTACTTTTAAAATGACCAAGTCAAAATGATCTACCTACATTAAAAATGCTAAACATATATTTATTTATTTATATATATACTGAGTATACCTTATGTTAGTGTACCTTGCATAACTGCATGAACCCGTATGGTACAATACAACTCAGTAATTAAATTGGAAGGCTAACTAGGTAATCAGCTCGCCAGTGATTTGCAGCTGGCGCGATTGACCATGCATGCGTGGTGAACTGCGTGTTAGAAAAGATAAGATCTCAGGCTGGCTTACCTGTACGTCAATCAAGTGGCAAATGCCATTCTTCTTTATTTTTTTCAATGCCATGCGATCTACCCTCACTACCTTTGCGATCGACCGGTCGATCGCGATCGACGTATTGGGCACCCCTGCTCTAGCCCATCATTGACTTATTCTCTCTTTTCATGGGTCGGGTTGTGCACAGTATTCTATCATACTTCATTCATGAAACCATCCGAAGGGAAAGGATTCAAACCTTTGAAAATCGTTTTTATTCAGCCCTCATAAAAACCCTGTTTTCCATTTTGTCCTTGGACGAGTAGAAGGAACCCACAGTCTTCAGATCAGGTCTAGAGGCAGAGTGCGAGCTACACAGGTGACAACAAACACTAGCATTGACTTCACTTCCATCAAATTACAAAGGAAAGGAAGACCTGGTGTGAAGACAGCATTTTACTTCCTGTGGCTTGTAATCTACTCGCACTCTTCTCTTTTCTAACCAGGACTCTCACACTTTGTTACTTTTCATTTTCTCTCTTCAGCGAGTCTCTGTCAGGATGACTAATCCGCCAGTTTTGCACTCCAGTAAAGCAGGCGGTCTATTGTGTCAGAAAATGTTTGCTTTTTACTTTGTAGAGGCAGTTTAAGCGCAAGGACATTTTAAGAACGTTTTGTGCCACAATTCTTTTAATAGGGCTGTTTGAACTTGTGAGGGTTAAGGTAAAATAAAAATGGTCTAGGTCACAAAAAGCAGTCTCAACAGAAAGATGGTCTCCTCAATATGTTAATGTGTTCAAACTGAAAACCGCCTTAGCTTAGATTCACCATAAACCCAGTGATATACAGTATCTCTCTATATATATCAGTATATGGTTCTTAGGAGCAAAATACAATTTAATGTTTTCTATAACTCTTTGTTGAGCTATGATTTATATTGATGAAGCTGTGATGATGATGAATTCACTGTTTAGGTTTTGTTTGTATTATTTATTTTATTTCTTGAGGTTCTTGTAAGCCCATACATTCAGTTTTACCCAAATACCGATAACTCTAAATGAAACATGTTTGAATGAATCACAAATATTGACAGCACACAACATATTTATGAATAACCTGATAATAATTGATTATAAGAGACTTTGAGAGGCATAGAAATGGAAGTATTGCCAACAAAAGCTAATAGTTGGACTGTCAGAGCGTTAAGGTATACGTTAGGTACCTGAAAAAGTGACACAACCTATTATTGAACAAATGTACTTTATCTTAAGGTAGGGTTATGCAATAGTTCTCATTCTCCCAACCCTAGTTTGGAGTCCCAACAGAAAAGTTGTCTTCTCAATATGGTAATGTGTTCAAACTGACAACAGTTTTACTTGACTTCATCATAAAGCAACTGATATAGGTCTCTGGATCTATATATCACTAGACAAGGTCCTAAGGAACAAAATAAGCTAATTAGTTTCTTCAAACATACAATAACTACTCCAGAACTCCAGTTTTCACTAGCGTTAAGTAGATAATGATGTATCCAAAGTAAAGACTGTAAATACTGTTTCTGAAATTAATGATATATCCAATATGACATTATCATTGTCATATTCAATTATAGAAGCAGTGCAATGTGAAAACACACACAATCGTTACACACACTCACACACAGATATACGCAGAGTCCCTCGCTCGAGGCCCCCAGGAAAAGGCCATCACTGTCAATTAGGATCATTCTGCACAGTGGCCGATGTACTTTACTACAGAAAACCATCACACCCACTCCCTCTCTTGCTTTCTTTTTCTCTGTCACTTTTACACACACACAAAGAAGAAAAAACAAGACACACACATTATGAATAGCAAAACCTCATGGGAGACTGAGCCACTGACAGCCCATTACAATTCCACTGAGACTGGGGACGGTTTACAGGCACTTAAAGGTCTGTGAGCACAGACAGACACACACACACACACACACACACACACACACACACACACACACACACACACAATCCACCATCTATTCTACCCAGGGAGATGTGCAGTGCAATACACCGGAGGCTCTTTAATATATTTTTAATGCAATTGTGACAATAGTACAGCCTTGTCAGCTCTAGACACATGGAATTAAGATGGTTGGATACTCTTCGTTAAAGATGCACTACAGCAAGATTTACTGTAATGATACAGCCATCATATATAGGCCTAAATAACTAAACCAGACAGAAAAACGTAACAAGGCTATATATATCCCATATATTTACCCATGAAAACGTTTTTTAGAGTCTGAAACTGCGGGCCTCACGTTACACTGACTGGTTTCCTGTAAAAAACAAATGTAACCCGAGTAAAGTAAGCTGGACATTCTCCGTTACTTTTAGATTACCTCAATATCTATGCAAATGAATAAAAGAGAAAATGTAAGACAACAGAACAATGTGACCTTATAAAAGAAGAAACCAAGATATTTAGGATCAGAAATGTGGCCTCTGCTCAACATTGTTATTCAGCTAATAATCCTACATTTTTTCAAATGTAACAGTAATCTGATTACGTCTTTTTGTATGGAACTGTAAAGGGATACGGTTACTTTTTTTGTATCCTGATTATGTGATCCTGTTATATGTAATGCACATCCCACCTTAGCGTACTTGTTTAGTTTCCATATATTGCTGTTTGACAAAACTTCTGTCTACACCAATATATACACATTTCTATTGTATGCATCTTTAGTTTTTGACTGTAGGAAAGTATGCACAAAATAATACTGTCTGAATCAAACCAAACACTGTTTTTTTTATAACAACTGTAACAACTAAAGTCATATTTTTTTCACAACGTTCGCACTAGGGATGTCATCGAGAACCACATTTCGGTAAGTTGACACTTCCTCTAAAAGACTGAAAGATTTTGTAGGATAAGCTGTGAAGCATTACATCAATTATTACATCGTCAAATAAAGCACCACTCCATGTGATTTCCTTTTGAAGAAAACCATTTCATTTGGGCTTGCAAGAGTTATTTCAAAATAGTTTAATAAGTGTTTGAGTTTTGCTACTACCCTTTTCAAAGGAAGCTTTATTAGTTTCAGAAAACTTTTAATAGAAATGCTTGGTTGTTTTTCCATAAGTCTGCTTTTGAGTGAATGCATCCATTTGAAATATTTAGGCATGCACCCTTGAAAAATGGTTCCTGTTATTGCACATAAAGCCTTAGAAACATGTATTTCTAAAGCCATTGCAAATTATTTGTAAGCCTTGGTAACCGACAACGAGAACATGGAAGAACTGCTTTAATGTCTTAAAAGTTCTTAGATGGGGAAACATTTCTTAAAGTTCTTCTGATTTTACAATCGATTCTCCTCCTTACAGTAAGTGAAGTCAGATACAGCATACTTGAATGAGACACTTTGGATTTTGTCCATACTGTTACATTTTCTTTTTTCTTTTTAATAATGATTTATTCTTCATTATCTACAATATTCCTTATTAGATGTATTCTTAATTTGGTACATGTACTAATTATTTACCAGTTATGATCTTTATAATACTATTTAGATTCTAATGTGAACAGTGAAGTCATATATTACAGTATTTTATTGTTAGTTATAGAGTTTTTTTCTTTTTTACTTGAATGTGATAAGTAATAAATAAAATACAATAAAATAATCATTTTATGTAAGATGTAAGTTCCGAATATGCATATTTTACTTGAACGAAACATACAAAAGCCTAACTGTAGCGGGAGAAACTTAAAGAAATAAAACAGAAACTCAACTCAAGTTTCCTATGGCCTGCTTGTTTCAGCCTGGTAAAAGAACATATGCCTCCTGGTGCACTAATCCCACCACCACCTGTCTCCATTATATACCGGACTACCAGGAGCCAAATCACCCAGTGCCGAAAACTGCCTTCAAAATAAAAGTATAAAGAATTACTTGAATTATCTAAATTAATTACACACAAAAAATACACATTAAAAATAAACAATAACAGCAAGAAAATACATTTTTAACTATTAAATAATATAAAGCAATATATAGCTCCAACATTAACCAATACGCTAGTCATTGTGCGAGCTCCCAATTGAGTTGTGAATTTAAGCTAGTGTGTAAATCTGGCTCTGATACTAGCCAGTGCCTCCCCATCTATTTACCTCACCGCACATCAAAGGCAGCTCCTATGATCTCTCTGTTAAAAGTGAAGAAGCTGCATTTTTTTACCATATAGTTGTAGGCTTACTCAATACGAAGAGTGAATGTGAAGATATAAAAGCCTGCATGACCTAAAGAAAGGAAATACCTGATTTTCGAGATGGTCCACAGTTGGAGGGAACATGTTCTGCATCCCACCCCCCTCCCTCCCTGTGACTATCCTCCAGCAACTGTTTCCACCCCCGACCACCAACTCCAACACCCCGAGCCAGCTTCCCATTTCCGTACCATCGACCCAGATAAGTGAGAGTGAAGACTATTGTTTAGACCAGCAGCCTGTGTAATTTCACCATTAGTCTCAATCAAACAACCAGCCTCAGGACAGCGTGTGTATGTGTGCCACCGCTGGATGTACTAGTGTCTAAGACAGAGTAATAAGACACCCCCACCAAGAACCCCCGGGGCCGTAGAACTGAAGCAAGATGAAAAGAAAAATTAAGCAAGAAATAGACAAAGAAAGCTAAGGAAGGAAGGAAAGGAAGGGGAAGAAAGAAGAGCCAAGGGATAAAACAAAACAAAAAGTTATGAACAAACAGGGAAGAAAAAGTATGGGTGGATGGGTAGAAGAGTAATGGGGGAGAAATATAAAATGGAGCACCTCAAAACCATTATGTTTACACACTGGTGTCAGGATACGCTCTAACACACACCACTGAATTGCCGCTGGGCGTTTTGCGTCTTAGAGAAATGGGAGATTCCGCGTTGCACCATGCTTCCTTCGTCTGTTAAAGGCGCTGCTTAGACACGACTGTTGACTCACACACAATATTTCCCTCTGGCTAAGTAGTATGTAGGTGCCATGGGAAATTGTGATGGATTGCGTGCGGCTTACATATACACACTAACAAACAATCAGGCAGGCAGTGAACAGGGATGGACAGAGCTTAGGCGACCTTCGGGGGTTTAGCGGCTCCTTGGTCGTTTTGCAGCTTCCAGTAGCCCAGGGATTTGATTTAATAAAGGGATTTGTGAGCAGGCAATGGGAGCAGGGCGGGGGGAAGGAGGGAAGAAGCGAAGGAGGAGAAGACGGCAGGACAAACGTAGGAATGGGAATGATGGTGATGATGACGGCAGTTATGATAATGATGTATGATGCTGTGCTAATGGTGGTCGCTGTGTTGACTGGAATAACGATGAAGATTATTACAATGACAAAAGACACTATGATAATGATGCTGATGGTGATTCAGCAAATGGTGGAAGATATGGGTGGAAATAATGCATGCAGTTTTCATAATGATGAAAATTGACATGGTGATTATGATGGAAACTAAAGATTCCATACACACATATTACCCCATTCTCTGGATTTGTTTTCCTTTTGTTTTTTTGTTTAGCAAGACTACTAAACATGAAAAAGGCACCCAGTCACATTAAGTAGAGTTTCCTTTGACCTGCGCAGGTTTCAAACATGGCCAATATGTGCACCTCTCATGGTCCATTTCCCAAATTGGGAAGTTGTTCATCAGACTTCCGACTTACATGCTTCAATTGTAGTAGGGTAACTGAAGTTACCTACTGTAACTCCAGCTTCTATGAGTATTGGCGTAGCCCTCTAAGGCTATCGCTATTGGGTAATCCCCTGCGCGCCCGCGCAGCACTGAAACACTTGTAGTCCACGCCCACCCACAAGGTGGGCCCCACCCTCGGGCTCCCTTCCGGTATAAATAGGAAGGAGGCCCGACAATCTGCTCCCACACAAAAAAACTTTTCTTCAGCTATTCGTGGAGCCAGTGGGGCCCAGAACTTAGAGGGCTACGCCAATACTCATAGAAGCTGGAGTTACAGTAGGTAACTTCAGTTCTATTTCGTATATGGCTTCGCCCTCTAAGGCTATCGCTATGGGGTTAATGGCGAAGCAAGATGTAGTCTGCGCCCCACTGGGTCCCCCCGGTACTGGAAGCACAGACACACCTGCTCAGATAATAACCCATGCCTATTGCGCCATGCGAATGGCGCATCACAGTCCCTGGAATATAGCATAACATGAATATTTACCATGAGGGGACGCAGGCTGGGAACAATACATACCCGCCGCTGTGATAAGTAGAGACGAAGGTCACACTTTGCCCAGCGACAAAAAGAGGGGGAACACGGGCAGCTCTCTGCGTGCAGACAGGAGAGCGCACAGCTGGATCCCTGACATCACTCACTCTGACAAGACACTCCGTACAAAATGTGTCAGAGGAAACAAGGAAACATCCCTCTCATAAGAGGGGAAAAGGGCCGCTCTTCGTGTGCCGAGAGGCAGGAGAGAGGCGCACAGCTGGATCCCTGACGTCACTCACTCTGACAGGACACTCAGCACAGGGTGTGTCAGAGAGGAATGGGAGACATCCCTCAAATAAATTGAATAAATGAACAGGGGGAAGACCAAGATGCAGCAGTGCAAATGTCTTCCACTGACATTCCTCCGTGCAAAGCCGTGGAGGAGGAAATTCCTCTGGTGGAGTGCGCACTGATGTTCTCCGGGGGATCCGCCCCAGAGGAGACATATGCCTGTGACACAGCCTCACACAGCCAGTGTGACAGCCGTTGTGCAGACAGAGGCTGCCCGATCGAGCGCTCTCTGTAATGCACAAACAGGCGCTGAGAACGGCGCAAGGCAGCCGTGCGCGCCACATAGCAGGCCAGCGCGCGCACCGGACAGAGGAGATGAGACGTGGCTTCTTCCTCCGACTTGTGAGGAGGGGGAAAGAAGCCATCCAGGGTGATCACTCTTGACTTAAAAGAGCTTGTGATGACCTTTGGCATAAAAGCCGGGTTAGGGCGTAAAACAGCTGAACTGCCACTCCTTGGATCCGGAGGCATGACGGAGCCACAGAGAGAGCAGACAAATCACTCACCCTTTTCGCTGATGTTAGAGCCAAAAGTAGTACTACTTTGGCTGATAACAGTTTAAGGGGAACCTGAGCTAACGGTTCAAATGGGGCTTTGCTTAGTGCGCGTAACACTAAAGCCAAATCCCACTGAGGCGCCAGTGCGCGTGACACAGGTCTGAGTCTCCGTACTCCTCGCAGAAAACGTTTCGTCAGGGGGTGACTAAACACCGTCCCGACCCCGAAACCTACGTGACAAGATGATATGGCAGCGGCATATACCTTGATTGTGTTGAAGGCCAAATTCCTGTCCAGCAACAGCTGGAGGAATGACAGCACGTGAGGCAGGGGGCACGTAATGGGGTCCAGGCTTTTCGCCACACACCAACGCTGGAAAGCTGTCCACTTGGCTGTGTATAGGACGCTCTGGTAGACGCTGCCCTGGCTCCCTAAATGGTACGTACAACATCTTGAGAGAGGCCCAGCCCCTCTAAATGTTCACGTTCAGGGGCCACATTATTGCCTTGTTGAAAACTGACCGATCGAGGATGGGTCACACTCCCCCTGTCTTTTTCGGGATAAGAAAATAGCGGGAGTAATACCCCTGATTTTCTTCCCCTTGAGGAACCCTGGAAATAGTCTCTTTCAACAGGAGTTCCCGCAGCTCTGACTGGAGCGCAAGACACTGTTCCTGGGATGACAGGAGTGTTTCCTGTATCCCCTTGAACTGTGGGGGGGAGAGGCGAACTGCAGGGTGCACCCTCTGCTGATCAGCCTGCTCATCCGTCTGTCCATCAGACACACGCGCTGCCACTCTGAGAAACACTCTGAGAGCGGGCGCACATGCTCGAGATGTGTTGTGGTCGTCATGGCGACGAGCCACGTCAGAGCCCTCGCCGCCGCTGCCCGTGAGGCAACCCAAGGTGGGCTTAGAGCGAAAGGGCTGTGAGGGAGCCTCCACACGCTGCGTTTCACTCCGGCTCTCATCATGAGGTGTGTACACACTCAGGGGATGAGTGGAGGTGTGTGCAGTGACGTCCACATGAGGCGTCATAACTGCTCTCATGGGCTTATTATGACCGTGTGTAGGAGGCGTATCTCGGACAGAGGAATGCCGCGAGCTCTGCGGTTTATTAACCGATAGGTTAAAACCAGCAGACTTCTGCAGCGAGCCCTGCTGCCTACTAATCAACAGATTGGTGGCAGCTGGCTTAGTTAGCGAACTCTGCAGTTTTTCAGAAGCTGCGCTGAGCGTACTCCGCCCTGGCGATTGATGTAGGCTGCCGCGGCTTTGTTGTCTGTGCGAATCAACACATGCTGATTCCGCAGCAACGGGGCAAAATGCTGGATTACTCTCCGTACGGAGAGCAATTCCAGCACGTTTATGTGGAGGGACATGTGAGCCGGCCACTGTCCCCCCACTGCCTGCGACATACACGTTCCTCCCCACCCTGAGAGAGATGCGTCTGTGAACACCGAGATGTGTGACGTAACTCTGCCCAGGGGCACACCCGCTGACAGCACGTGGGGACTTTTCCAATAGGTTAAGTCTGAACCCACGGAAGGAGGGATGGCCACCATGCGCCTCTTCTGTCGCACGGGGTCGATGCGCAGGCGAATAAACCACCTCTGGAGTATCCTCATGTGAAGGAGACCCAGGGGGATCACCACGTGACCAGCTGCCATCATGCCCAGCAGCTGCATCACGGAGAGGGCTGTCACCACGCTGCGAGGTGTGACGCGTCGGAGAAGAGCTGTCAGTGCCTCCACTCTCTGCTGTGAGAGTCGCGCTCTCATGCGGGCTGAGTTCAATTCCACACCCAGGTAAACAATACTCTGGGAGGGAAGAGGGCGGCTCTTCTTCCAGTTTATTATGAAACCCAGCTTTGACAGATGTGAAACGAGCTGTACCGTCTGTAAAGCAACTTCCTCCCTGGAGCGAGCCAGCAACAGCAGGTCGTCCAGGTAAAATAGTACTCTCCTCCCTCCTCTGTGTAGCGGCTGCAGCGCCGTCTCTACCCACTTTGAAAAGGTGCGAGGAGCCAGGGAATAACCGAACGGCAGACGGTTGTACTGGTACGATATTCCCTGGAATGAGAAACGCAGGAATTTCCTGTGTTTCGGGATGATGGGTACGTGGAAGTAAGCATCCTTCAGGTCTATAGAGGTGAACCAGTCCCCTGGTGAACACACTCCAGCACCTGTTTGATCGTCAGCATGTGAAAAGGCCTTTTCATTATTGCCTTGTTGAAAACTGACCGATCGAGGATGGGTCTCACTCCCCCTGTCTTTTTCGGGATAAGAAAATAGCGGGAGTAATACCCCTGATTTTCTTCCCCTTGAGGAACCCTGGAAATAGCCTCTTTCAACAGGAGTTCCCGCAGCTCTGACTGGAGCGCAAGACACTGTTCCTGGGATGACAGGAGTGTTTCCTGTATCCCCTTGAACTGTGGGGGGGAGAGGCGAACTGCAGGGTGCACCCTCTGCTGAT
Organism: Dissostichus eleginoides; assembly: GCA_031216635.1. NCBI lineage: Eukaryota > Metazoa > Chordata > Actinopteri > Perciformes > Nototheniidae > Dissostichus > Dissostichus eleginoides. Next base: position 7,677,742 of record CM062264.1, read on the forward strand.
CAGCCTGTTCATCCGTCTGTCCATCAGACACACGCGCTGCCACTCTGAGAAACACTCTGAGAGCGGGCGCACATGCTCGAGATGTGTTGTGGTCGTCATGGCGACGAGCCACGTCAGAGCCCTCGCCGCCGCTGCCCGTGAGGCAACCCAAGGTGGGCCTGGAGCGAAAGGGCTGTGAGGGAGCCTCCACACGCTGCGTTTCACTCCGGCTCTCATCATGAGGTGTGTACACACTCAGGGGATGAGTGGAGGTGTGTGCAGTGACGTCCACATGAGGCGTCATAACTGCTCTCATGGGCTTATTATGACCGTGTGTAGGAGGCGTATCTCGGACAGAGGAATGCCGCGAGCTCTGCGGTTTATTAACCGATAGGTTAAAACCAGCAGACTTCTGCAGCGATCCCTGCTGCCTACTAATCAACAGATTGGTGGCAGCTGGCTTAGTTAGCGAACTCTGCAGTTTATTAACCGATAGATTAAAAACTGCAGGTTTTTTCAACGAGCCCTGCTGGCTACTAACCGATAGGTTATAGGCAGCTGGTAGAGTGGGGGATATGTGAGAAACACTTGATACTGATGCCTCAGACAACAAGTTGGAAAATGAACCCATTTCATTTATCTCACAACCCCCCCCAACACGTCAGAAGCGGCTTTGCTTCCTCGGAGGCTCTCGCGGAGCAGACCAGGAGCAGGAGTGCCTCACTCCCCGTTGACTCACCGCCGGAAGACCCCTCTGTCTCTGGGGTGGCGGGGGAGCGGAGACGCGGGGCGGAGCCCCTGCCGCCGCCGACGGGCGAGCCTGACGCCGCGGCTGCGGTTGCTGTGTGCGTCTCTCCGCCTGCCGCTGTGGCCGGGTTGGACGCTGCGGCTGCTGCGGCTGCTGCGGGCGTTGGTGCCGCTGTGGCCGCCCCGCAGGCTGGAGCCAGCTAACGTCCTGGCGGATGTCGTCCGCCTGTTCTGCAGCCGCCTTCATGGACTCCACCATGGCGTGGAACTGGGGTCCGAACAGCCCGTCCGGGCTGATTGGAGCGTCCAGTAGCACCTTCCTGGCCGTCTCCGTAACAGACGCCTGTTGCAGCCAGAGGTGGCGCTGAATCTGCGTCACCCACGCGGCGATCCTTGCCTGGGAGACAGCAACGGACGCGCACAGTGTGAGTGCCGTGCTGGCCGCCTTGCTGATCTCCACCGCGGCCAAGGTGGTGGACCGCTCCACCAGCGTCACCACCGAGTTGGAGAGCAGCGCGATGTTGTTCGCCGCCGCCGACACCTGAAAGGCACACTGGTGCACCCGGTCGGCCTGGCGGGCGACATACTTACCTCCTGATGGCGGGAAAGCGTGGCCAGATCGGATCACTCCTGACCGTCTGCACCCCCTGAGCTAGGGGAACGGGGAGACCTCTGCAGGCGGCCGCCTTGCATATGATCTCCGGCAGTTCCCCCAGGATGCCACCTATCGCCGGCAGCGTGATGACGGAGAAGGGGGCCGCGTGCTCGGCCGTCAAGCCGGCACCCTGCTCCGACTCTGTCTCCCCCGTCCGGGGGAGAAGAGGGAGGGGAGAACCGCACGGTGAACCGTGGAGGGAGGTGGGGTAGGAGTCGTCCGACTCCTGCCCGGCACTCGGCTCCAGGGACATGAGGCTGCCGCCCACAGGCTCGAAAGCCTGGACGGGCCAATCGTCCTCCTCGGCCGCAGCAGCGAGAGCGTCCGCTCTGCGCTTCCTGTCGTCCGAGGGGAGACGGGCACAGTGGGTGCATGCGACCTGCTGGCTGAGAGCCTCGTACGCGTGCTCTGACCCCAGGCAGGATTCGCATGACGTGTGCTGGTCGTAGCTCATGATATACCAAAGCCACATGAGGGACAATCTCTCACACAGTTGGTACTCATGTTTGCTAATCGAAGTGTCTCTTGTGCTTCAGTATTTTACGGGGTGCTGAAGAAAAAGAGGGAGCAGATTGTCGGGCCTCCTTCCTATTTATACCGGAAGGGAGCCCGAGGGTGGGGCCCACCTTGCGGGTGGGCGTGGACTACAAGTGTTTCAGTGCTGCGCGGGCGCGCAGGGGATTACCCAATAGCGATAGCCTTAGAGGGCGAAGCCATATACGAAATAGAACATTATGGACCCGACAATAACGGAGAGATTTTTTGTGTCCAGAGTGTTAACATGATGAGCAAAAGAAACATATCAGGTTAGCCATAAAAACGTGTACAAACTTTTTCCCAAAATTCCGAGTTGTTATTACGAATTCTATGGAGCTAAATCCAGTCCAAAGTTTTGATCATTTGAAAACATGTAATGTATTTATAAATATTTTTTTTTGAGTCCCTTTTCTCAGTTTCAAATCATATCTTTTTGCTTCAGATTTTTCGTACTGATGTTGCGTGGGGGGCAGGCCTTAATTGAGAGGGGCTTGGAAGCATGAGTAACAGGCCCTTCCTCAGTCATGTGGCCAGCAGGAATGGTAGTAGGTATCGCAAGACAAACTGTGAAAAAAAAGTATCGGCAGGCAAAAATATATAATTTGAAACAAAAAAACAATATTTTCTGAATCTGAAAGCATAAGATCTGCAACTTAACAGTTTTTAGAAATGTTTGGCCCGAGTTTAGCTCCATCGAGGCATTCACTTAATATTTAAGAGTCAGGAACTTTTATCCAATTATCCCGACACTATATGAATGCAGCACAACTGCCTAGCTTGCAATGTTAAGAAAATATTATTTAAGTTTGTGTACCTACCAGATGACCCAGATCAACTTTCACCAAGTATCATGAAAACCGGGCTGGTAGTATTTATTGGGTAACAGATAAACAAATCGGGCCAGAAACCTAACCTCCTTGGCGAGGTTATAACATATACATAAGCATTGCAATTGGGAAATCATCTGTTTTCCTTCCTCTAAATCCCTGGAAAATGGACTTAATGGCAGCCGTGAGGGTGTTTTTAGGACACTATTAGTGGGAGGTTCAGACAGCATCTCATTTCATCTTCGGCTGCAATCATTGTTCTTATCCCGGCAACTGGGACCTTCCATCAGCCTGTGAGCTGTTAGACAAGAACAAATTGGATACTAATCCCAAAAAATGACTGACACACTCCCACACACAGTCTCTCTCGGTCCCTATCAAATACAAAAATAAGCATACGTTTATAAGCAAAAAATATCTGCATTGATTCAGGCAGCTGTGCATTACTTGTACATGAGCCACTGAAAGTATCCCTGATTCACCAAATACAAACAACCTTATACATCTTTTTATATTATATAAATTAATGTGATTTAGCATTAACGACACTGTCCCATGTGTAATACAGTAGGTATTCACTGTACTTCATCAGGTTTGTTTTCTGTTTCTGTTTTTTTTATAGTTCCACATATTCTCAGTAATGTTGCCTTATAATACTGCTTACAGTCATTACTTTAAAAAGAAGAAATGAAATGAGCCATTATGAATAGGCAATCTCCAAGTCTGAAAAGTGAAGCAAACACAGAAGTGCCCTAAATTTGCATTTTCATAGGACCAGCAGTAGGGCTGTCGTAATTTGGATTCTAAATCCAAAATCAATCGAGATTAGCTTTTTCACATCTAAATCAAGAGCAGAACTGGCTATTCAAACAATATTTGCTTTCTATATATCCTGGCCTACTTGCGCTTGTTGGAACAAAATAAAACACTTACAGGGACACACACACATAGAGACCCAATACAGTTTACTGGAACATGTGATGAAAAAAAAAAAAAAGTTAAAGATCTAGTAGTGTTTTGCAATTGAAGCTGTTGTAAAATACGCTTCAGCATTTTTTGTTTTTTTTGTCAAATACGTTACTTACATACATGATTAAATTCCTACCATATTGAGTGTTGTAAACTCACTAACAAACTATGATGGTTAGATCTTGATATCATTTAATTTCAAAGAATGTCAATGACAGTTTGCAGGGAATAAAACTAATTGTATTTTGGGCGTGACTAGATTGTGACTGACAGGTCCACTTCTTATGGTCATTATCCTGTAATGGACACTTTAGCCCCAGTGACCCCTGTTGATCTTAAGTATTTGTAAACTCAGATTTGCGCACCATTTATAAAGTGCCAGTGATCCATCACAGGCGAGGGCAATTATTTCATTAGCTCCACTCACCAAGCACTACAGCACATACAGTATCATTGGATCAGCAAAGGCAATAAGATGAAGATAAAAGTCAATGATTAGATAAAGCAATCACAAATCCATTGTTTTAATATTTAGCATTGACTAATGATGAAATACGAAGAAGATGGTCATGCCTCTTGGGTAGAGTGTTATGCAAATACACATCCACTAGGCTTCATGTTATCTGAAGACTGAATTACACAAGCTTGATTAAATAATCATGGCCACAAAGAATGCGTGTCAGGTTGGTGGAGTTATGCAAAAAATTAAGGTTATGAAAAAGTATATTTAATTGATAGAATGTGAAAAAAAATAATGGTGAGATGTTTTCAGCAGTGTGTCACAGGAAACTGTCCAATTTCTCTTAATCGGTCCAACAAATATTATTTAGTTGCTGAAATGATTTGCCATTGTTTAGTGTCTGTGCCTGCAATGTAATGGCTGGTTAAGTCATTTGATACTCTTCCATGCCAGTTAGTGGCAGTAGGTAGCACATTAAGGACCTTAATTTAAGACAGTAGAGTTTGAACAGAGATGGATAAATATTTGACTCTGAACTGGGTCCTGGACAGAATTGTAACCCAGTTGAAGAGGCAAGTATGAATGGTGGTCAAAAGAAAGAGAACAGGTGAGCTCGAGGCAATACAGCAAAAGTTATATTTCGTTTACTTTTACCAGGGATTCGACCGTACCGACTCCGTTATGCTCGGTGTCCGGGCAAAAGCTGTCCAACAGTGCCATGGTCCCATACAAGCCTAAACGTCATCTCCAAACAAACACCGTCAACATGGACTATTGCTACTACTACTGCTTAAAGCTCACCTATTATGCTATATTTGAACAATATATTATAGGGCCATATCTATACAAAACTTGTCTCTGAAGTGTTTTGCTCAAAATTCCAAACATACATTGTAGCCATGTCTCATACCCCTCTATTTCAGCCCTGTTACTAAAGTGCTGATTCTGGGTCCGTAGCTACGGGGCCACGCCCCCTTTGGAGCACACATGCTGCAGAGAGAGTGAGAAGCAGATTCCCAGCTGAATACTGCCGCGATTAAATGCCAGCCCACATTTCCGATATTAAGTCATGACCACTGCAAATCTTGATCAGCTCCGTTGTGCAGGTTTGACCCTGAGGGACTAGTCATTAAAGGTCTCCTATTATGCTATTTTTAGGCATATCTTATGGGTCTCAGATATATAAACATATATAAAAAACAGGTCTATGATGTGTTTTGCTCAAAATACCAAACATATCATGCATTTTAGACATCCCTCATATCGCTCTATTTAGCCCTGTTAGAGAACTGCAGGTTCGGGGTCCTTAGCTTGAAAAAAAAAAAAGAGGAGGGGGGAGCTTGTGCCTGCTCAGAATTCTACCGCAGATACAGCTAAACGCTGCCGTGATTAAACGCCATATCATGTTCCAAATCACATCAAGGATTATTTCTGAAACAGTATGGAGCTCAAATGCTTTTTCTCTTGCAGGTTTATTACAAGGTGAGTTCCTTTTTTTATTTCCTGCTTTTTTTACACATACTCTCTCCAGTACAGGTTAGCTCTGAGTGTTAGCGATGCTTGCTAATGTAAACAAAGACCATATTACGTCCAAAAAAGTCGGGCATTGTTTCTGATAGGGCCGTGGGTGTAAAGCCAGCCCACATTTTTGATATGACGTCATATTGGCAGAAAATCTGGATTAGCTCCGTTGTACCCCCATTTTTAGAGATTTGGGTACGGAGGAAAAAAGAGAGGGTTTTGTTTTCTGACACTTTGTGAGTTCCCTGACATACCGGAGACACATATTTATGTATAAAGGACATCAACAAGTGCATTTTGCATGATAGGAGACCTTTAAATTATTGTTATATATGCTGTATTAGGCCACAATGTGTCATTTACTAACTTTTTGGGTTGTTAAATGTATCACGGGTCCAAAAAGGTTGAAAAACACTGGTTTAGAAGATGAAATGTACATCCGTAAAAACTCACACACACACACACCTGAGAAGAGTTCAATCATACATAATACGTGTGTGGGTGGACCATTAATGGCCTCTTCACTTTCTTTTCAAAATATTTTACTTTTTTCTCTCGCCAAAGCTTTCTTATACCAAACTAACTATCACGATGCCTTGTTAAGATTTTCATCATCTCCGTCCTCCAAATATGTGGGTGGACACAAACTAAATGGAGTTTGTGTTATGCCATGTTTCACAGTTCATCAAAGGGCGTGATTAAAGGTAATGATGATTAAGGGTAGATGTAAACCCTGGTCTACTTGTTTAATCAGTTTTGTTCATTAATTTTAATAAACTGATTTACATAACCATCAAAACAGCCACTTGGTAATTACCATGTGGTAAACAAGCTAATCTAATCAAGAGGCTTCATCAGATTTATTAAACTCTATTTATAAGTGCTCTTACTCATCCTGTGTTGCTGAAAAACCTTTTTTTCTTCGAATTCCCCTAAAGCAGGGTGATTAACATTCGTTTTGTGCACCCACCAATGCAAATAAAACATGGTTTTCACCTATCTCTCATTCCCTCTGTCCATCCAACACTTGGTTCATTAAAAGATACAAGTCTTGACAACTGCTGGCGAAAATTCTATAACATCTCGTTTAGATATTCTGTAAGTCTCGAAAAGAGTATTCTAATAACGGTAGTAACCTGCTGACCGTCTTCCCACCATCATTATCCTTTAAGTTGAAATTTAAACCTCCTTCCACACACTAATTCACGGTATTCACGGTATTTTGTTTACACGTTTTCACTGTAGCGGGCCGACTCTTTGGTTCAACTGAGGCATCAGCAATTTGCTCGGCTGGCACCAAAAACCTAAGAGCTGCATATGTCAGAGTCTGGGGTGGAGCAACAGCAGCTCACAGCAAGAGTGGAACTTTTTTTCTCACAGCAGTAGCACCAAGATTGCTTGGTGGAAAGACAACCCACATAAACGTTATGCAACATTAATTATGTGTACGTGTGAAATAGTATGTATTACCATTTGCTATAATTGTGGTAGCAACAAGGACCTACTCATTTAAAATATTTATGATGAATAATTTTCATGCAGAATATCTGCCCTGTTAATGTTTCGCATCGCGGAGTTTTATATGTATTAGAAACATGTGTGAACTCATTCTTCCAAAGACAATACAAATACTATTTAAATTGTTTGTTTTTTCCAAAAATGTTGTTACTGATTAGTCGAAATAGCTTTTGTGGCTAGGCTAACATATTCCATGTTGTATGAGAGAAACTTCACATCATTCAAAACTTTATTTACGGAGCTAGGTTGCCGAACATTGTCAATTAGAACTGGAAAAACTATACATTTACAGGGAAAAAAAGCGTCTAGGGACATTAATTTTGTGTGACAGTCAGACAATGATTACTGCTCATAAGCGTCATAAGGAAAGGCTAAGCTATACGCCAGTGGAGCACGAGCGAAAGTCGGCATACTATTAGCCATGTCACTCTGAAAAAGAGTATAACATTGTAGAAGTCGTGCTTGCAATTCAATTAGGCTTTGAGTTCAGTAGCAATATGAGCTATGCTCCAACTTTGTCCACCATTGGTGTTCGACATGTGTCCACTTGGGCTCTGCTCAGTGGAAAATGGTTCTAAGGGTTCGCAAGTTAAACCAACTGAGAACTAAACTATCCCAGCACAGAACTAGAACAGAACATCTCAGTGGAAAAGAGGTATGTGTGTGTGTGAGACACAGTACACACCACAATGCACTTTTGTGGGAGGAGGGTGGGGGGGTGCTGGTGTAATTGTTTTTGTGGCAAAGAAGAAGACAAGCTGACTGGTTCCTTGTTAAAAAGTTGGAATGAGCTGGAAGAAACTGCAGATGGAGCTGTCTCTCACAGTGTGTCCACGCGTGTGTTTGTGTCTGTGTGTGTGTGTGTGCAGGGCTCTGGTAGACTCTTCCCATTACCAGTTAAAACCATTCCCAAAGCTCTCCACTCTTTTCCAGTGGTGATTTTGAACATTAACTTGTTTTTTGTTCACCATATGGGTTGCATTCAATTTGCATACAAAGAAATCCTTTTCTCCCTTTTATACTGTTGGGAAAATACTGAATGTTCCTTCTATATCAGAGTAGCACATGATAACAGAGGCCCCCAGTGACGTGCAGTGAGGTTCATGGCTGGTGAGGCACTGACTCTTTCAGAGTCAGATTTACAAATACTATATTTTGACCTTAATCGAAATATTCATATTATTTTCAAAAGCTTTTTTAGTCTGATGTTTCGATTAATTTTAAACAGACCGTTCAACAAAAGGATACCCAAAATCTAAATATTGGATTGTTCTTTCTTAGTAAGATCCCATTTTCATTACAATTGTGGTCCTACCTTGACTTGAAGAGGAAGTCCATGCTATCCTTCTGGACAACAATCTCTATTACTTTTTTGTAAAAGTCCTCCTTATCTTCCTGTAGTTTCAAAAGTCTAGTTTGTTGTTTGCGTCTACCGTCTCTGCGTAGAATAACAGTAGCAACAAGAACCTGTGGGCTCACGTGCGCCCCCTTCAGTGCGGCAGAGGTTATGGCTGCCTCCCCTGGTGCTTTTTCAGTGCCGTTGTATGATGAGACCAGCGAGCCTAAATAATATCATATATACGTGAAATAAGTTATTTAGAGACTATGGATGGCGTGGACACATGTAATAAAGGGATCTACAAACATTACATTTGTGACCTACAGTGAGATGGTAACAGGCATGCGCTTAGGGCCCGCTTTCCAGCCAGTTCCTGTGGGGTGACGCATTCTGAGGTGAGGTAGACCTCATCTGTGCCTCACCTTACCCCATAGTAACTGGCTGGAGCGCGCTCACAAAATAAGTGCCCGCGCTAAATTAGTGCCCGTGCTCCAGCCAGTTCCTGTGGGGTTACGTGAGGCAGAGCTCGTCCATGCCTGACTTCTCATCGCTCCCATGTAGTTGTAGCGGAGCTCGGCAAATTTGCCGATTTTGACTATAAAAAGCGATTGGAATCATACAGAAATCACATTTACAACACAGATCAGTGGAGACATTTTATTATTATTATTATTATTTAGTTTTTTTCCCGTTACATTGGAGTATGACAGGTGAGGCTCTGCCTCCCCTGCCTCCCCTGACTGCACGTCGCTGGGCCCTACGTAGCTGTGTACGTAGCCGAATGTATGAATACATGGATGACGCTCATGAGACACTGTGTTGAAGTTATGATAGCTAAGTTCCTAAGATTGGCATGATGACACAGCCCCTAGAGATAGGCATATGACTGTCATGTTTATTGCTTACGCAGGCCTTAGCTAATCTTAACTAATGTCAGAATACTGCTTTGAACCAGTATTCTTCCATCTTGTTGACTGTAACACCCTCTCTTGTATATAAGCATATCAAGGACTCTACTCTGCAAACTATTTGTACCACGCAGCTCTGTGTGTAATGACTACTTCCATTCTTGCAAGGATAATAAATACAAATATCCTGATTTTGAAGACCAAGCTGGTGACGAGTGATATTTTTCTAACATATACCAACCCTAGAAAAAAAACATAGACCTACGACAAGTTATTTTCCATAAGTGAAAAATAATATGCACGTCAACCTGTGATTTGGATCAACTCCAGAATCCTTAGCCCATGCTTTGCCCTTTCATTTTCATTAAGCTTCATGAACATCGGGTCAGGGGTTTATCATTATCAAACTAACACCAGAACCATCAGAAAACATAGTCTTCTTAGCAGATGTCCTAATCCTTTTTCTAAAACTGTAGCCAAGCATACACATTGTATTAACACAATATATGTTGCTGCTTTTCTCAGTAGCACTAACCATGAAAACCCTTGAGTAGTACCATTCATGCAACCAGATCCTATTCAAATAATTCCTTGAAAGATTCGGGTGTGTACAGAGCAAAGAAGTGAGTTTTACTGATTTACAATGTAGGGAATTGAACTTGGGCCATCAGTTTGCACGGACTACTTTACGAGCAGTTTTGTATCTCTTGATTGGGGTTAAACTGTGGACTTGCATCTTTTTTTTTTTCATGTCACTATGCAGCTGTGATGACAGACCATATCATTTGGAGTAGAGAGCAGGTCAAATTACACTTTTTCTTCTCCCTGCTCCATTCCATAGGCTTTATGTTATGTAAATTATTTAGTCCATCCAACCAGTCTATCTTCGTTCCTACCCTCACCTATAGTCATGAAGGATGGGTCGCGAAATGGGTCGCAAATATAAGCGGTCTAAATGGGTTTTCTCCGGAGGGTTGCTGGCTTCTCTGGCGTCCTGCAGGGTGTTTTAGGAGCGTCTGAGGCGGATGGGACTGGACATTAAACTGAATCTTCTCTTTTTAGATCGACCCATCTATCTATCTATTGTTTCTGTCAAAGAAAAGACATAGACATTTAAATGTTCTCCCTGTCAATTTAAGGAGAGACACTGTGTCTGTTAATATTAATATCAAGCCCAAACACTACGCTTACAAATATCTTACAAAAGGCATCTATACTCTCCATTGCCAGAACAAGAAAGAGGAGGATTTTGCCTGGTCTGAGCTTCAGTGATCTGTTTCGCGTCAATATTTTCCTGCTGACCTTTTCCTTGCTGTTTTTAAGTTTCACATAATTCATTTGAATGGTCAGGCAATTGTGGAGTGTATGAGCATACAGTTACACAATATAAATTCAATTATTAAAGCACGAGTAAGAAGAGGAAAAAAATATCAAATACTGCAGTTTTCCCTTGTCCTGTACTGCACTTTGTTTTAAAGGGGCAGCCTGATTGATGTCACATTCCATTGGTATGGGTTACTCTCTCTTTCACTCTGGTTCTCACTGCTGCTCTCCTCATACCTCTCAACTCCATCTGCTCCTCCTTATCTCCTCTGACATATGTCCTGTGTCCAGCAAGCCTCTCGTAATTCTACCTCTTTCTAGTAGGCACTCAGCTTTTCTCATGTCTCCAAGTTGTATATATTTGTATGATTATGTGCTCTTCTTATAACAAATATCCGGTTCAAAAAGAACATTTATTGAAAGCTTTGTGAAAAGGCTTGCACTATTGTACAAAAATCGATCAGTATATCCTGTGAATACAATAACTCACTATCAAAATGCATGGGGGAATACATAGAGTTACAAATCACTGTTTACTGGAAGTAATTTATAGAGTATATACTTCATAAAGTAGAGTTAAAATCCAAAGTGTAACAATAGCATGCTAACATGCTGTTGTTAGCATCAGAGCATTGTTAGCAGTATAGCACATCTGATCTCCTTTCTCACTTTATCCAATGCAAAATAGTTAAACACAGATACATGTTTTAGAGGAGGATCGGGCTTTATATCCTAAGTTAAAGTCACCATTCCCATTGGTTATGTATTAATTTACTTCATTTCAGGAGTATACCCAGGTCTGAGATCCAAAATGTTGGTAATAAACACAGATTTACAGTAATTGGACAAGTCGCTTGAAAAATGCAATAATTTACTTAATAACATGATCTGTTATATTAATAATGTTACACAGCCAAGCTCACTAGTATGACTTTAATGTAAGAGTTCCATGCTCATGTGGCTGCAAGTTCACCCTCTATGCAACTCTGAACAAAACCAGCTGATCCCTGAATGTAGGCTAATTGGTTACGAACATTAGCAAACAAGCCAACAAGATACAACATGTAAATCAGACAGCTTTGAAGCTACCGGGAGCTGCTAGAGTAACGATCTCCCCTCCCCTCCAGCTCTGGAACACTGTGTTCAGTGTTGACTTAAAGAGCAGGGAAAATGTGTTTTTGGCTTTTCAGGTCAGATTGTTCGCCGTTATTTCCTTTGTGAGGCTTGGTAAATGAGGCAAAATGTTGTGCAATGGCTGCATATACTTGGGATTTTAGCCGTTGCAGACTTAATACATGCACAAAAACCTTCATAACACACTACAGGAAAGGGAAAAACCCAAAAAGCATAATACGGCCTCTGTAATTCTAAGTTGGTGAAAACTACATTCGTAGCAGCAGATAGAAATAAGAGACCAACCCTATAGTAAAACAGAGTTACCCTAACAAACTGATAATGTTGCGAGATAAAATTATGTTACAGCAAAAGCTAATGACCTGCCTACCCGCAGACTCTTTAGTCATTTCACATTATTATGATTGATAGCTCAGATTTGTGTTTCTAGTAAGATTAATTCTGCCAATCGACTATGTTCATAAGAAGAGTATAAAGAGGTTTAGTAGTTACCTAATTTACCACAATTCATCTTCCAGGATAAAGACTCATTTTATTGTTTGTTTCAAGATTAATTAAAAGAAAAACTCACAAAATCAACTGCCAGTTGTTTGCAGCTTACTGCCGTGTTTGTCTGCCAATTTATTTATTATAGTCTAAATTCCACAAAAAATTTGAGTGTACTTTCAGCATCACTCGGTAGAGACAAATACACAACACTTCTGACACTTCATATTATTAAAATAGACCATTTTGCTAGCACGGTACACTACACCTTTTTGTTCTGTTAAAAAAGGAGAAAAACAGACTCCAGTTAAAAGCAGAAAATATTAAATGTGAGGAGTGTCATCACACAGAGAATGAAATCATGTGAGTGAAGGGAAACAAAAAACTATTGTGAGGATTCTGAACAAACACATGAACAGCAAAGCAAACACTGTCAATAAAGAGCGGCAAGAACTCAAATATGTGTGCACTTCAATTCATAGCGGAGACATTTACGGAAGCTTTGCACAGCTGGATGTACTCTTAAGGTATGAGCACAGCATACTGTTTGTCTTCCACTTCCCACTGAGGACAAACCTACGGTGGCCAACAGGTACAGACGGGTTAGAACGTCCCAAAACATAAAAGTAAATATAAAAACACAAATGTGCCAAAACACATGCAAATGAAGATGCATCTCCACCAATTTGACAACACATGCGCAGCATTTAGAAAACATAGACCAACTGGACGAAAGATGCACTGCGTTTACTGTTATTGCTGCATAAACGAACGCTGCAAATACAAACCGCTGCAAGATGCTCAAAATATGGACAGTAAAAAGTGATGCACACAGCTGGGAACAGAGCACTTGTTGACTTTCGGAGATTCCAAAGTTGGCCACCTGTCACTGTTGTAGGAAAGTTACCTAAAATGTAAGTTATACTGGCTTTTTTTTAACAATGAGATCGAAAGATTCCTTCTGATATAATTTCAGATCTGTAAGCTAGCTAGCACACCTAGTTAACCTAGTCATTTCCAATATACCAACAAAACACTTATGACCCAGACTTACTGCATCACTTTTTAGTGTCACCTGGTTTCTATTTATTTTTTAGCTTTTGCATCGTTTCTTTTATGCAGCACTTTTAGAAAATGCTTCATGTGTTGTCAAGTTTGTGAAGATGTTTCTTCATTTGCATGTGTTTTGGCACATTTGTGTTTTTATATTTGCATAGCTTTTGATACTGCAGCGCATATCTCCTAATCAAAGTGTTTTGGGCCGTTGTAGCTTGTTTGCATAATGTCGGCCACCGTACAAACCAGATGACTTTGGACAAAACACCTTTTAAAAACCCACATTTCTAAATAAATAACGCTATTCTTTCCTTTTCTGTAATAAAATACAGCAATGTTTGTAAAGTCGACACCTCACAAATACAGGATTAATTAACTTCCTCCAAAGTCATGTGTGTTAGTGTCATACAGACATCTGTTATCTTGTCAACATATGACACCAGTTTATACTTCTTGCACTCACAAACATCAGCACACACAATAATAACAAGTTGCACATCTGCACTCTGATCATGTCCCCGCAAGGCAGGCGTACAATCAAAATTTAACGAGACTGATCCATCACAAAACCACTGATGCACACACACACACGCACACGCACACACACACAGACATACATGTAGAACACAGATAATCTAGCTCCATAACTCACTAACTGACCTGTCTTTTAGAAGATAAAGCTTGCGTAGTGTGTACTCACACATCATGTGCTTTCTTGTTTATTTTAAGACAGCCAAAAATATGTACAAAGAAAAACTCCCCTTTACCTCAACAGAAGGTATGCTACACTGTTTTCTGTTGAATTTAGGATTAAAAGAGAAACACATATAACATATTGTACACTCGGAGAGACGAAAAAACACACATCAGGATCAACACAGAAGATGTACTGATGTGCATTGTTTCTCCACTCTACCACTGTATTGCTGTGAAATAAAAATCTATATAATTATACCAGTGGCGAGCCGTGACTTTTATACCTAGGCCCTCTGACCCCCACCCCTTCCCTCGAAAAAAAAGAAAAAAAAGAATTATTATGTCACAGCGCATACTTCAGCGGAATTTCAAAACAACGGCCCGGGGTGCAAAACGCATCAATGACAGCGACCCTCTACCACACAAAACAACACCTGTAAATAACTCAATTTGTGTTTTTTGAAATTGAAAAGGATATTGCATTGTGTTTGTTACTTTTGTTGCAGTTGTATGTCTTAAGTGTAATTTGGCATGCTTTTATTTTGAAGGCGAGTTTACGCTGTTGACAGTTGCAGTTGTTGTTGCTATGGAAACAAGAAAAGCTTCACAGCGGGCGGAACTTGTCATAAAGTCCGCGATAATAAAACCCACCCATTTAGAGGGAAGATATGATTGGTCAATTCTACTGTCATTTGACGTTACTCTCTCGTTCAGTTACCATAGCTGGGCCCTCTGTGAATTTACAGCAGGACCACCAATCAGCTCCTATCTTTACAGTAACTCGCAGAGACGGCTAAAGGAGCTGCTTTCATTTAACCCTTCACATTCTAACAGAAACTGAATAGGCAGATTCGAAGGATTTAGTTCTTTGGAAATGTTATTTTAAATACAATTAAATCAAGTTATTTTGGTAAAACTAATGAAAAATATAACTAAAAAAATATTTAAAAAATATATATAACTAAAAAAATATTTAATGTTTTTAAATATTATTTATATCAGAGAGGGCCTAGAGGGCCCTGACGGCTCGCCACTGAATTATACAGTATGCTATTATTTTGAACACTAGTTGGGGTATATACAGTAAGTGATCTTACTGGTACAGATAGCAGGGATTTAGGTATGCACAAAAATAATGTTCTCATCATTGGAGAGAGCACGCAACCAACTAGTTTACTCAGTTCCCTCTGTGATATTGAATGACAATAGTCTCCATAGAATATGATCGTTCTCAAGATAAACCATTGACATCCATCAATGTGCTTTTGGCTGGTCTGTTTCGTTGATGTGTGCACACAAAATGTGGCGTCCACAGTTTTCAGCGTAAGAGGCTGATTTTGAAATGGAAGTCAAGTATGTGGGTGTCTGTTTGTGGTCATGCCAAGTGGTGGTGGCCATAAAAGGGAGTTTTGTGTCAGTGCAGTGAGCAAGGTTCTTTTTTCGTAAGTGTTGATTTACCCATACAACTATGTAAGCCCCGCCCCATTCAAAAAATCATGAACCATTTGACGTAGACTTTTGTGGCTCAAAGCATTGGTCTCATCCCAGAATTCTTAATTTGTCAGTGTGTGCTCGTCTTCCACCCTATACTGAAAGCATACCCTCTTACAAAACTCGTAAAAGTTTCTGGTAGACAATCATTAGTTGTGGGGAGCATCACACATTGTGGGGAGCATCAATGTGTTTGTGAGGTTTTATGTGTGTGAATGTGCGTAGATGGTCGCAGCTATTGTAAATTTTAGCTTGTTTATAAATCTCTCATTACCAAAAATGGCAACATACTAATCAATCACTGCAACAGAAAAGGAGGTTTGCGAGAAGTGACATACAAGGTATGAAAGAGAGATGAGAATTAAAGGATGTAATAACAGAGGAGTTAGGACGTGACATGACTGTCATAAGGGTAAATCGCATGTCTTTTAATACATTTGACAAAAAAATCAAGGATATCTTCAGAATGCATGCTGTATGACCTAGGTATCTAAATGTAAATGAATGGGGCTCAGGCAATCATATCTAAAACTGCCCTCGGCTCAACGTGCAATCACACCTGTCTTTAAGAGCTGTTCAACACATCAGACCGACATAAACACAGATGCCACATTTGCTGTCAAACTACAATTTCTCACCTCTCTAGAATGCTTGAACTCACCCTTGCACACAGAGCGGTGCCTGACAGAAACAGATGAAAGGCATGACATTTGTATGTATGAATTCATCACTGGCAATCTTTGAAAAACACACACACACACACAAACCGGTGGCATGGCAGGTGTACACGCTTTTTCCTGCAGGTGTGTGTAGCCATGCCTGCTAGCCAACACCAGCACAGGGGCTTTCAGGACAGGGTTTATGCAACCAGTACGAAAGACCAACTACTACAATGACTAAACAATGAGGTTTGAGAAAAGTAAAACATTTTAAAAAGTGTATTTTTAGAGGCTATTAATAACATGCTTTATACATGCTTTTAGTTTGCTTCTATTTAAATTAGCATGATGCCAAAGTCATCAGGTTAAGAAGTAGTCATACAAAGCTATAATAAAATGTGCATTTTAAGTATTTAAGAGGACATTTTCAGGTTCATATTTATATGTTGTGCCTCTACTGTGACATGTCTCCATGCTTTAATGTTCAAAAAGCTCTTTATTTTTCTCATACTGCCTGTGCTGCAGCACCTCTTTTCACCCTCTGTCTGAAACCAGAGCCCAGTCTGCTCTGATTGGTTAACTGGCCGGCTCTGTTGTGATTGATCAACCACTAAGAGATGTGCCGTGCTTTGATAAAGCGCTAGCCAACTTTGAAAAAAAGATAATAGGGATCTTTTAAGGCTTATGCATTAATTGCAGGAAGAGGACTCGCAGCAGTATAATAAACTGAATACAACTGCTCACAATATAGAATTCATGATTTTCTAAAGCCTCCTGTAATTGCTTCAGTGCAGGCAAAATAACAATAACTTTACAGGTGTCAGTAGTCAATACACTTCCAATAAGACGTCAACTTAAAAAAAAGGTTGAAACTATCTGGTGATTTCTACCTACGACGTTGTCTATTCACTGCAGTGGCTAGGCATCTGCAATGCAGTAAAAAAAATAGTGCTATCATAATCAGGCTTAGATGCTCAAACAAATCTTACAAACTCGCACACAAAACAAAATATGTGCTCACTTGAATAGTTACTTGACCTGTGAACTCCAGGCAGATGGTGGGTAGTAATGAGATACATTTACTTAAAAAAAATTGTTGAGGCCATAATAGATCTTCCGCCATTTCTGTAGGAAAATCATTACTTCCTGTCATACTTATTGGTTTTAAAAAGCGTACATTTGTCAGAAGCCTTTTCCCTGGAATAATGATATTGATGAATGTTTCTGACAAAGCAAAACTCTTGCCAAGGGTTCACTTTTAAGAGATGAAAAATTGTACATGAATATTTTTTGTGGTTCTTGTTTATTTATGTCCTTTCTGAACACACACCTGCAGGAAAAACGGTTTAACTACTTTAGACTCCCAAAAGAAAGGAGAGATAATGGTAAGCAAACGTTTTAATACACCACATAATGAGCCTTTTGTAACTCTTAGGAATTCTATCTGCAATAACGTTTGAATCCAACTTGACCTATAGGTCACCTTAACTACAAAATGTGTTTAGGGATAGAAAATACGTTGTTAAATGTTGTAGTGAAAGGAAATTACATTCCAGCACAGAGGATCGTTCGAACTTCATCAAGGTTGGCCTTTCACATAGAGGGAAGCGATAGATTAAAAGATCGAAGAAACCTGATGCAAGTGAAAAATAAACTTCTCTTTGGGGCTAATGAAAGACATTCTTTGGGATGGTAAAATGAGGAATTTATTATACAAGCCAGACCTTGATAGTTGTGAATGGCTCCAGACGTTCACAGATTGTAAACATAAGGATTTAAAAGATTCTTTGTGATAGAGCAAGAGCAGCGATGAAAAGGAGGGCTAGCATAATAGACTTCAATTACTGCAAAAATGTTTACCCTTTATGTCATTCGGAGTGAAGAAGACTAAAGGGAGGCATAAAGAGCACAAGTTTAACAAGACCAGGGGCCTCATTTATAAAGCCTTGCGTAGGATTGACGTGGGAAGGTTGCTTACATAGGACAAAGCAAATAAATACGCACAGACATTTTCCGATTTATAAAACATTGCGTACGTAAAGGTTTCCCTTTATAATAAATCACAATCAACTCGAAATGCAGCGCAGCTTTTGCGGGCTTCACGTAACGCCCATATTTGCCTATAAATAGTCAAAGAAACGCCCCGTATTAATATTCATTTTGACTGACTGCAGGAAGAAGATCGCAGGAAATGACGACAGAACAGCTAAAAAAGACTTCTCACACCGTGTCAGATTTTGGTTCTTTTGGGGAGGTGCAGACAAATCACATTGTTTGGTGGATGCAGTTTGAACCAGAGTAGCAGCATGGAGGTCGGATCGTCACCAAAATAAATAAATAAGTGGTCCGAAAAAAGTTAATGACAAAAAACACATAACCTTCCTCAGGCAGTGTGTCAGTGTGTTTGTGCCGGGGACAGGAGATCCCCCCTCAAAGAGAAACTGTAAGAAATGTTCGGGGAATCCCTCCGGAGTGGAGTCATGACGACTGGATCAGAATTATTTTTTTGTATTTGGTGGTTTGTGTTCCAGCTGTCGATCAGCTGTGCGCAGCGTCTCCACTGCGTCTCAACCCCCCCGCAGCAACTCTATCCACCAGTTAAAGGAAATAAAACAAATGTGTTGTGTTATATCAGTTGTACAATTTACCACATATGGTGTTCTTAGTTTCCATACCTCCTGTGTTTTACGAGCGACTTATCAAGTATTGGCAAACGGCATAAAACATGATTAAACATCATAGTTTATAAAACCATGCTCGTATCTATACAACCTAGAGAAAAGCAAAACGGCGTCAGTTTAAAGTAATTCTGTCCTTCTGTTTACCGCATCATTTATGAGAATACATTTCTTAATTAACAAGAGAACATAATCGAGGGGTGATCAATAACATTTTCGTATTTATTTATTTCTCCAAGTTATGTTTTTGTGTGCACTGAGGAGTCTCAAACAGGCGTTTGTTAAATCATTTTAAGATTGGCTTTAATCAATTTGTGAAAATGAATTCTTCATATATGATAAATGAGAGGTAACATTTTATTTATGGTATTATTTCCACATATGTCTCTCCATTCTTCCTTCTGCCAACGGTGTCGCAGTTTCTCGTCTCTCCCGTTTTTGTGCGTACCGCGTACGGATGGGTCAGAGTTTGCGTCGAGGACCGCACATTTTCCCGTCAAGTTTGTTTTTTATAAATCTCAAACATTGCTTAGAAACTGGCATATGCCATCTTTTGAGCGTACGCACCGTTTATAAATGAGGCCCCTGGTGCGATCTCGGTTGGACTGCTATATGTACATTTTTTAAGTATTTTCTTAATTAATGTATTATGACTACATATTTTGACTGTTGTTTTATGTTTTTTATAATGCTAATATGTCTGCCAACAATGCCAAAGTGGTTCATTCAAGCCTCCAAGAAATGAGTTGGATGTTAAAGCACATTTTCGTAGTGGCCAAATGGTGGTACTACACTACCGTCTCAACCCATAACGTTATTCGGCCACAAAAATACTTCCTAATTTACTTAATCATTGTAGGTAAGAGCACTACAGCCGATCAGAAATGAATAATCATTTGAAAAGAGTGCTATAATTATAAAGCTTTTTTCTTTTTTTACGAGATGCTGGGTAGTATTGTGTTTAGATACATTTGAATAAAAGCTGTGACAGATCTACCACTGTATTTCTGTAGGACATGAGGTCATTTGGGCCCAAAACGGCATTTCCCCATTGACTTACAATTCAGTGCCTCCAACACTGTATCCAGTTTTGGTTTTACATCAATGGGTTAAATCCAAATTAGCTTTGTGAAGAGGTTTCGAAGAGAACATGCTACGCCCAATGCCTGGCACAACTGACACATCAAAATGAAAAGGCTGTTGAGAGTATCCCATTATTTTTGTAAATCATTTTACCAAATTGTTTCCAATTTAAAATCTGATTTTATCACGCTGCAGCATGCACTTCTTGATTCCAAACTGCTATTGAACAGTAAGAAAACCAAAGCAATGCTTTTTGCTCCCAAGTCAGCGTCCTCTTGCCTCTCCATTGACACCCTTGATGGCGTCTCTGTTGAGTTTGTCGATACCTACAAATATCTGGGCTTTTGGTTGGACGGTAATCTAAACTTTAAACACCACATTGAAGTTCTAACAAAGAAATTGAAATTCACTCTTGGCTTCCTTTACCGACTTAAATGTTGTTTTTCAACTTCATCCCGTAAAAGGTTGGTCTCTGGCTTATTCCTGTCCCAGCTGGACTACGGTGATACCATTTATAGATTTGCCTGTCCCACTGTTTTGGCCAAACTTGACCCACTCTACCATGCTGCACTGCGTTATATATCAAATGCACCCTATAGGACTCATCATTGCAAACTGTATAGCCTAACTGGATGGTCCTCACTTACTATGCGTAGGATGCAGCATTGGTTTTTATTAATGTATAAAGCCATTTTAGGTAAGCTTCCACTGTACATATGTGCCAGATTTGCCCCAGTTTGTGACTCTTACAACCTCAGATCCAGTGCCTGGATACGGTTCCAGGTTCCTGCTGTGCGGACTGAGGCTGGAAAAAGGAGTCTTTTTCATTATGGTCCTTGGTCTTGGAATGACCTTCAATCAAGCCTAAAACTGAGGGCACTTGTCTCAATAGCATGTTTTAAATTGAAGTTGTCTGAAGTCCTTACCACCAGCTGCTCTTGCAGTAATAAGTAGTGTACCTTTCTTACTGTCCTAATGTGCACAATGTAGTGACTGCTTTTTCGTCTTTTGTTTTCTTAGTTATGTTCTCTGTATTTTATGTTTGTGTTATGTGTAACGTTGCTGCCTTCTTATCCAGGTCAGCATTGAAAATGAGATTTTATCTCAATGCTTTTATCTGGTTAAATAAAGGTTAAATAAAAATTTAGAGTTAAAAAAAAACCCGACATGAAACTAAAAAATGTGGCTATAATTGTGTTATTTGACAGGGTTATTACAACCATTAGCTCTACAGTGAATGAAACTACAGGGAATGACATGAATCAAAGGCATGTCACCAAATATTCATAATTTTATGCATCAAACCTTCATTATATTTTATCCAAGGACAGACATCCCAAAGTGATGATAGCAGCATGTTCACTCACACACAGTCAGTGAAGGAACAAAGCCTTTTTATTGGTAATGATAAAGAAATAGCCAATTCATTATGACACTCATAAAGGTTTTCTTTTTTAATTACAGCGTCATGCGGATGACTCTGACATTTAAAAAGCCTCTAATTATTCTGCACAATGGAGAAACCATTAGAGGGGTAAACCAAAAGCAATTTTAACATTTTAACACGGCCGTGTGGTGCCATTCACAGTTTGGCTGGCAGCAACAGATAAAAGACAATGGCATCTTGGGGAATATTTTTCAATAACTCAAATAAGCAGATCATCTAAAAAAGTTCATACCTCTCCAAAAGTAACTTTTAGATTGAATCAGAAGACTACCAGTTTTCAATTAAAAACATCCCTTGCCCACTGAATTAAATATGATCCTTTTAAAGTTTAATCTCACTAAACATCAAAAATGTTATGACATAAAGCCAATAAGTTATATTGAACACAAACATAATGTGTATGTATGTATATCTTTATGCCGAAAATACTCTTTGGTTTCCGTACAGACTAAACAAACACACCATGCTATATTAGTAAGTTTAAAGTGCCAGTGAAGTGCATTTTTTTGCGCCAAAATGAAATGGCAGTTTCATTTCTTACATATAATTGTACCTGTTCATGGCTAAAATAATTTTTTAGGAAGTGCGAGGGACGAGATAAACATCGCAAATTTTTCAGAGTCTGAGCCTACCGCTGCTGCAGACGATAGCGGCTGTGACGTCACAAGATGGGCCCAGTTGTGATTGTAAACATGGCGGAGACTTCGGAAAGTGATACTGGTGCGAGAGAAATTAGTGATTTTGACAGCTTTTCGGACAGGATAGATGAGGAAAGTGGCCATGGAAGTCAATTTAGTTGAGGACAATATTTTGTCATAGATCTAGAGTAGATCTACACACAGGATTGGCCATCACCTGATCATACATTCATCTGTTCATAGCATGATGCAACATTCATGTTCACATGCAGTGTTGTGCTAGTTACTGAAAACCAGTAACTAGTTACAATTACTAGTTACTTCACTACTTACACCAAAAAGTAATGCGTTACTGTGAAAAGTAACTTTTTAGTTACTTAAAAAAGGGCACCCATTAATGCCCTTATACTGTAGCCTTCATTTCAGTACTGTTATTGCATCGGAGAATAATACAACCTGTTGATCAACTTGACATGCATTTGCATCACTGAACTCTGCTAAGCAATGTGGTCTATACAAACACAAACACAAAGATATGTTTCAAAGTGCCAATCCAGCCGCTGTTGCTTAGGTGGAGGTGGAGTGGCGTCGGATGAGTCTGGGTCTGTGGTCTTAGCTACTAGCTTCGTCCCAGCATGTTGTTTCTGCAGATGTTTCAACAGATTTTAATTGCTGTTTTGGGCAGTCGATAGGATCTTTGACCCGCCAAGACACAACTTACATTTAACTAAAACGTTCTTTTCTTTGTGCTCGACAAAAGTGAAATAGTGAGAATATCTCCAGGCGGAGAAACTCGACTTGAGCTCTGCCGCCGCCATGATAGTCTTGTTAGTAACACAAACACAGTGGCCTTTATTTTTCATAAACAATCTACGAATCTACGAAACAATAACACCAGCCACTCACCTTCATCTTTTGGTAACAGAAACATCGCCACTTCGGCAGAATTGACATTACCACAGCCAGCGGCAATGCATCGCTTCCCGTGTGTTTTTCCTCCCTTTTTCTTCACTGTCGCCTCCATTGTCAGGTTTCCTCGATTGGCAATCACTTCCAGTCGACTGCGAAACACTTTCCAATAAAATACTCGCTCAAAAACGTTGGTAAATTCCACTTTGAAACAGAGACAAAATGAACGGTGGTGAATGTAAACACTTCGGCTGAGCCCATCTTCTGACGTCACGCAGTAGATCGCAAGCCACGCCCACGAAGGCGGATTTCCCAGCGGAAAATTCCAACTCGTCAAATTCGTTGCTATTCAAACATCTTTTATATGGGTTCCAATGGACAATTTTGGTCATTACTATACGTATTAGCATAACAGATCATGCACCGGCGCACACTTCACTGGGTCTTTAAGAGATGCTAAATGGTCAATGTATTTTTTGCATTTAGAAAGTGACAGACTATGCTTGCTCCAGTTACATTTAGACCCTAGCAGCAATATAAACTAAAAACAGTGGATCTTACGAATCCCATAGTGCAACCAGATAGATGAATTGGACAAGAAAAGTGTTGGATTTTAACATGGGACACAGCTGTTACATTTCCTGTTACCTACTTATAGTCAATTTTGGTTTATTAAATAACTAACATGATCTTTAACCTAACCACATACTGTTTCCATGATGACAAGGGTCCACTTACCTCATAAAGTAACTTATATTTACCCCTAATCTGTACGTTCCCTAACATGGATAAAGAGCTTTTTTCAACCCAAAATAGCATCCTCTCCTCACCCGTATGATGTTGTCCTAGGGTCTGAACCGAAAGAACACCTAAGCAATGAGAGAGGCGGCTCATTACTGTGGAGGAAATGGCCAAGCAAAGGCCAGGCAAAGACAGGCGAGGGCCAGTGGCAGGGGGAGTATGCAGAGACCCTCCCACACCAAACGGCAGTCCCTGACCAACCGAGTTGGAAATACGTAACAAATATTCAAAGATTGGTGGTGAAAAACAATGAGGATTTGGGTAGAGTGCTAAATCGTATATAAATGCATAATTGTGGGCAGCTTTCAGAAATTAGGAAACGTAAAGCTGTTGGCAGGCCATGGCAGATAGACAAAGTTAATGGTCAAGTCGCCATAAAATCAATTCAGGGTTGTGGCAGAAAGATCACAAGGTGCCAGCTGTTTGGGCCATGAACAGCTGTTGATGCAAAAACTCTGATTTAAGCCGCTGTGCAGAAATAGGCTTCTTTCCCGAATACACTCTGTACTGTACAGTAATGGAAGCTGAATAACAAGCTGTGCTACATGCGTGGTGAAAATGGCGTGCCTAAGATGTTCCAGGCACCTGCAAAACAATTTGTACTTGCTGGCAGATGTATTGTGAGGGTAATGAGTGTTCAGATGTCACATGCTGTCGAAGGCAATTTTCACAACAACAAGCAGAATGTATCTTTCTTCTGCACCTCTTGTCTGTTTGATTGGAAAGAACAATGCACTGCAGACAACTACACCTCATAAACAAACAATTCTGAGGACAGAAGCGTGCAAAATAGCTTATTAAATCATCAAAAAACTAAAAGGCAATGACATGTCCTAACAAAGTTATAGTGTTTCCCATTGAGAACCATTGTTATCTCCTCAGAAGACAGTTTTCCAAGTCCAATGCTCTCCAGAAAAGATGAGTACAATAAAAAAAAAAGAGAGAAGGATGACCTCACATTAAGAACTCGGAAGATGGATGAGATGTCAGGGTGGTGTTGGGAAAAATAATTTAAAATGCAGACAAAAACAGTGGAGCAAGAGATCATTTAATTAGATCTCACTTCAAAGAAACGCACATTAGTTAGATTATATTGCAGCTAGAGACCAACAAGTCAATGTCTGTAATAAATTGAGAGCTATTTTATCATTTTATCTCTGTTGCTTATCATATTATATCGAGCTCATATTTCCAGAGATGCTGGGCAATAGCTTTGGCTGTGTATTTAGAAGGAATTGGATATCACACATTCAGGTACACACACTCCAACACTTCAGAGAGCTGTTGGGCACATAGTGGGGATATGTAAATGTGACTGGCTGGAGGAAGAAAGTGTGGATTTAAAAGAAAATATAGCCTCTGAAAATGACTTGCCTTGGAGAATTCAGCTTCAGTGAGATCCACGTTTGAGTCCGTCCCTTCTGATCGCTCTTCACTCAAGTTATCTCGTGGTACAAGGGGAGCAATCCATGAGAAAGGGCCAGCGTTAGTTAGCAGTCGGAGACTCCCTACAATCAGTCAATGGATGCTAAATGCTGTGGGACTAACTGAATGCACTTCAAAGATGTAAAAAAAAAAAGAACGCAAGTCTACCGATTGCACCTGGGGGCTCTTAAGCTACGTGGAATCACCCCCAAAAAAGGAACACAGCGCTTTGATGTTCCGACGCGACTGTTCTCAGTGCTGCACCGGCGGCTGATATTATTGGAGGAGACAGATAAAAAGTCTGGAGGATTCTGACAGGTAGACAAGTGCTGTTTAACAAGGCAATCTACAGGGCAAGTGGCTCCATGGTCCCTGACCGCATCGACTCTTCATCCCTCTGCGACAAAAGGCTTTGAACTCCTCACACACACACACACACACACACACACACACACACACACACACACACACATGGATTTATCCCCTCGGTCGAGGCCATTAAGTGTCTGAACTTGCTGTGTCTGGGAAGCTGAATCAAGGAGAGCATTTTTTTTTTTCCTGAACCGTGAAAACGAGCTTCAAGTGAAACCTCTATAGACTTGCAAGATTCCCCCCAACAAGATACTTACTAAACACTGCAGGGTCAGAGCAAGGTCAGAGTGAAAAGCTTCTAATGGCATCAATACAGCAGACAGTGTGAGGAGAGCTCAGATTGATCTGTGTATGGTGAGGATGTGGAGGCAACTTCATTTCCACCACTAGTGATTATTGGAGATTTAAGGAGGAGTGTTTTGTCACCGTAACGGTGGGTTACGTATTGTAACCCTAGTTATATAAGCACAGGCGGAGCCCTCTACTGGACTCTATGGGTACTACCTCTCAACCATACTATGCGAGCATTCATCAACTGAGATATCTATAACTGTAGCCGGCCCCCTGGGGCGGGCCTACCTGAATGTGCGCGAAAGCCTCGCCTCCTGGCTGTCATCCTACACTTCTCTTCAGCGAGCAGCATAGGACAGACAGGGCCCCGAGTAGAGGGCTCCGCCTGTGCTTATAACTAGGGTTACAACACGTAACCCACCATTATATCTCACACAGGCTCCGCCCTCTACTGGACTCTATGGGTGCAGTGGGTGGAGCCCTGATGCCTAAACACCCTGTCGTCCAACAACATCGAGTCACCACACTGCCCCTGACCGGCTTTTGGTTACCAGCCACTGCACCGCAACCTCCTCTCCCCTGGTTGTGACCGTGGAGAAGTGAGGGCCGCAGTTTACCTGGCTGGTAGGGCACACTCAGACACGCTTACCTCGTGAATAGTGTGCCTGGAAAACAGTAAGGAGGGCTCTCCTTGCCTTAGGGGATGTGCAATCAGCTGTGGAGCCGCAGCTATGAAGCTGTGGTACTCTCCGGTGGCCCACTCCGCCGCCAAACTCTCCATGAAAGGGAGTGCTGCCCAAGGGGGGCTGACACCGAATGGGCCGATTTTCTACTGAGGCCCTTGAACGCACCACGGCGCGCTCTCGCGGGAGCGCGCGCTCCGCCATGATGCATTCACCCAGACGGTGAAATGCATCAAGCGGAGTTTTTACACTCGGCGTTGTGTGTCTCCTAACCCTAACACGCCGGCCATAATGTCCCTGTACCCGCATAGCGCGGTTTATCACTCTCACATGCGCATGCCCACTAGCTTTTCCTTTAGTTGTAACTACTGGAGTTACACTGGGGCAGCGAGTGGGGAATCTGTGTGGTTAACATTATGTGGAAGTGTGGATTTGTGGAGAGAAATTACACTTAGCCTGGGATACATGCAATCATTTTTATTAGAAGATGAGCGTGTAACAACAGATGCATCATACAGGGAGGAGGCGGGATTCGCCCTCGCGTCCTGGGTGGAGAAAGGGACTCTCTCCGCCGGGACGCTTCCTCCCACCGCCAGTCAGCTTCTGGAGGACGGTGCACCCAACCCAGAAGCCCTTTGCTGAGGCAGAGCCGGAGCAGGAGCCTGTCGGGGTCGGTCAGCCCGTCCCCGCGAGTGCCGGTATTGAGCCGGTTCTCCGGGACGAACCGCGGAGGCAGAGGGAGCAACGGGAGCCACAGGGGCTCTATACCGGCGCCTCTCTCTCCGTCTCACCACCGCCGGGCGCGCTCTCCCCCGAGGAAGAGCCTGAGGACGAGCCAGCGGCTGAGCTGCGCCCTCTCTTCCTCCAAGCGACTGAAGCGCTGGGTGACCGAGGTGATCGACCCTTAGAGCCCTTCCGTGGATACGGGGGCCCCAAGGAGAACATCCCGGTCCTTTTTGGACAGTGCGGTCAGACCCAGCCACACGTGACGCGACGCCACTGTGGCCAGGGACATCACATGTCCAGCTGCGGCAGCCATACCGTGGCCCAGATTATTCATCTGGCCCACGCAGCGGTCATGTCCGGAGGCGGGGAGGCGGGGATGTCCTGCTGAGGGGTGATCAGCGAGACACCCAACACGCCGAGGTTATTGGCCGCTGCTGCCATCTGCGCCCCGAGCCTGAACATCTTATCCAGATATTCCAGGATTTCACGGTCACGCGGCAGCAGGGGCAGAGGCTTCTTCCCCTCTGCCCACCCGGCTGCCTGCGGAAGCAGATGGGCCGCCAGGCTCTCATCAAGGGGGTGCACACCGGGACACTCCGTGTCCGAGCGGCCCTGCACCCTGAGAATTCCCGCCCACGTTGCCACCTCAAACTTCTTCTTTCTGTCTTTTCTCGTCTTAGCTCAGTTGTCTCCTTGCTCACTGAAGAGAAAAGGATGACAGCCAGGAGGCAAGGCCGCCTTATATACGGTGGGCTTGAGCGCGCATTCAGGTAGGCACGCCCCAGGGGGGCGGCTACGGTTATAGATATCTCAGTTGATGAATGCTCGCATAGTATGGTTGAGAGGTGGTACCCATAGAGTCCAGTAGAGGGCGGAGCCTGTGTGAGATATAAATATGTCAATGTACAACATTATTGCACCAACAACCAATGGGTGTTTATGATGGGTGAATGGGAAAAATGCATCAAAATACATTTGATTAAATAATCAAGATAACATACATTTAATGTATATATATGTATATAAAAATAGTGGATTAAGTTATAGTTATATATTAACATGGTTATTAGGAATTTTGAACTAATAGGCTTTACTATGATAACACATTGTTTACACACTAAAATGGCAGTAAAAAAAAGCACAATTATTTAAAATGACACTTGGGAGGGCAAAACATTAGCTAATCTCGGGAACCAATCAGCCAATACAAGTGCCAACGGGCCAAACACCCAAATGCTTAAATATTCACTCTTCAATCAGGATGTTAGCACTAGAAAAGGACCACAGGTACTTTTCCCCAACACTCAAGGCGTGTCTTCACTCGATTTCTAGCCAGCCAGAATTATCTGTGATTTTGATAAGACTCTGCGGCCAGACCCAGCAAGGCAGCAAATGGCAGAATAAGTATTTTTGTTTCCTCTGTTTTTGGGGAAATAGAAAATCTGTATATTTTGTTCTCAAAGATTTCTTTTTCGTTTACTGTATTCAATAGAGGGCATATTTTTTGTAAACACAACTGTAACTGTATGTACTATTCATGCATGTTGCCCATAGCTCTTGTAGACTTAAATCATTCTCTGTAGAATTATCTACACAGAGAACAAAGCGCGTACAAGAAGGATGTGCTTTTGATTGAGCAACATTATGTAGTTGGTTGGACAACAATGTGGTAATCATTTAGTGCTTCAAATTTTTTGTTAACTGTATTTTTGATTGCAGTGCTTCATTTCTCTGGATATATGAAGTGGTTTGCCCTTAGTGTTTGTGTTTTTGTGAATTGCATGTTTTCATGTATTATATTGTGTTTTCAGAAAAAATGAGCCCTGTTTTAAAACATATATGTTAGCAATTGCAAAAAAACTATAAATACATAAACGTGGTAAAACAAACCTGGTTCTAAATAAAATAAAAATAGGCTTTATTAATATTGAACACATAACCATGGTTCTAAATTAGTCAAATTACATGTATTGAGGATATAGACCTGCTTATTGTGTTTTCAAATCAAATATAGTTGAGTAACAGTATGAGTGAGAACTATGTAATCCAAATGGATTGAATTTGTGTATGCATATAAAATACATAAACCAAATTATGAGGCCTAGATAATTCTGTGAGTGTAGGCTCATTGGTAGGCTGGATTAATAATGGTGACTCGTCCACACACACTAAAATCTAGCTAACAAACTATCTGAATTCAGGAAAAACAACTGTTGATCAATGTGAAAGAAACGGCTGCTGCTGCTTCAGCTTCCAAGTCGAATTAATTTGACAAATATGTCCCATCGAGCCCGGCGACGCAAATTTGAAAAGAAAGAGAAATGAGGGCGAGACAGGGCAGAGCAGAATATCAAACAGAGGGACAAAGGGCTCAGGGACTGATTGATATGGAGATGAGAGGTTCAAGTGTCTTAGACATTTAATTTTGTCCGGATTTGTAAGCTCCTGAAAAAAAGGACTCCAACCAACATGGAACCTCCAACTCTCCAGTAAGAGATAATTAAAATATCTTTCATCTTCGATTCTCTCTGTTCCCTCAAAGGTCAGTACTGGCATGACGCTTTGCAAGGTGCCAGTGCTGTGAATTCACATGTCAAAGATCAGGGAACAAAAGCAACGTGTGAATTTACTCCGTCTCAAGATAACTTCTATTTACTGTACTTCCATTACATTTTAGGCCCACAATAGTTCTCCTCAAAAGCCTGGTGTTATTCATCCCTTGACTTCTGTTTATTCTCAAGTGATGAAAAATATAAACTACATCCCTTTTCGGTGCGGCGGAGGATTATTTTCTCTGTAAAGACTTATCAGACTCAGAGTGCAGCGAATGTAAAAGCTCTCATGAACTAGCCGGGGCTGAATTATTATTATTGTGCTGTAGCAGCTGCTCACAAATACGGCAACATAAACACATGGAAATATCAGAAATACTTTAAGAAGAAAAAAAAGGCAGATGCAATTGCATTTTCTTTCACAAACAGAGGCCTACAGAGGTGTATGTTTGGTCCTGTAGGAGAGAGTAATACATACGTGAGTGGGGGTAGTTATAAATGTACAGACTTCACCATCTGTGGCAAGAATTTCATGCTAACGTGCTAATGGCAGAGTGGCTGAGGATGTGTACGCATGCATAACTACGTTGTTGCCTCCAACCGATCACCTACATCTCCCAGCACCGTTGCAGTGATGAATGACAGCGAGGCAGCCATTAGCGAGTGGGCTTGACACAGAGAGGTCAGGGCGTAATGTAGACCCCGACGCGGCGCGGGCGCACCATCAGTCACACTCGGCGGGTCAGACGGAAAGCAAGTGGGACACGCTCGGGCCTCAAACAGATAAACGACTCAACGGCACCACAGAGGCAGCCATTGTTCTGCTCCGGACCATTGCTCTCCTCCCTCTTTGAATGGGTGGGGGGGGGGGGGAGTATTATCTGTGGGTGGCAGTGAAATAGATACATACAGTATAAGCAAGGAGGGTGTGTGTGTGAGCATGTATGTATGTCGTCATTTCCTTCTGACAAGCTGGAGAATAAGTCGTCAAATAAATTGCAATGACTCATCCCGCAGAGGGGGAAGAAGGGAATAAGGGATGAAGAGAGAGGAGACAAGTAGGTATTAAATAAAAACAGGAAGACACACAAACTTGACCTCTTGCCAAGTATATTTGTCTACTTTCTAGCCAGAATACTTGACATGTACTTGATACATAATAACTTCAAGTATCAATGCTGTGAGATATAGGGTTGTGTTATTAGACAATGCATCTTAAGTATCTTGTTAAGTTAAATGCCCTTGGAAACGTGTCATTTTTAGTTGTATCTCACTTGTTTTAATGTCACAAGGTTTTAAGCTTCTGTGGTATTTGTAAAAGATAGATCATCTTGTTTCAAGAAATATATCTTATTTTAGAAAACAAATTTTTATAGGAAAATCAACAACTAACCGCAGAATACAAAACACTTTTAAGCATTTCTGGCTTATTTTGTAAAACAACATTTCCTGATTCTGGTCAAATATAAGTCAAAATAAGTTTTCCCAGCTATCACAAGGCCTCATTTATCTAAATATCCCCTCTTATTTCAAGAAATCTTTCAAAGCTAATTCTCCCTTGTTCATCTGGCAGATATTTGTACTATTCTTACTTTACCTTCACCCATTATTTATTTACTTATTTTTGGAGCAGCAATTTCTCCAGTGCAGGGAATAGAGAACACAGAAAATAAGAAGGAAAAAGACGGAGAACAGACGGAGGAATACCTCTGAAAGGTCAGTGTCTCCTCTCTACATTTGTCTCTCTGATTGAACTCGCCAATTAGCCACAGAGCGCTATATACGTCCTGCACAGTGGATGGGAAACAACCTAATAAGGGCGGGGGCGGGAGGGGTGGGGGGAAGCGACGAATGGAGGGGGTGACATGTGAACAGTGCATACTAGTAACACGATTGCACTTTACTTGAGTTTTTCGGGATTGTTCAGTCATTAAAATTGAAACTCAGATGGATTCAATTGAGGATAGTTTGGAGTGAAGGCAAGAGAGCAAGAAGAAAAAAAGATGGAGGGAATGAGGCACTCCAGGTCTTTCAAACACCGACAGGAAGACCGACAGGAGATCGATGATGAGAGGATATACTCTGATGACGCCAATTGGGACAAGGAAGAAGGCAGTAAATGAGGAAGAGACATGACGGAGCAGAATGTGAAACAGAGATAAAAAGAGCCCGACTGATGTGGCTTCTGAAACAAAGCGTTATTGCCGACATAAGAGTCTCCAACTCTCCTAATACAATTCTTTCAAGGTTGACAGCTCCTTAAAGAACAATTCAAGCCTTTAAAACTTAAACTATTAACACCAGCTGCTTTCAATTCCAGCTCTACTTCGGGTTTAAATTGTGTTTACGTCCTATTTCAAGCACATCAAGCATAGTTTTTACGAGAGTTCAGGCCAATGTTTAACAATCGAGTAGGGAGAAATGTATTCTAAGAGAGAAAAATAAAGCACTTTTCCCCCCATCAGCATCAAATAACCCAACATGTAATAAAAAAAACAACAGCTACAGTTAGAAGGTGGATTTCTAACTGGATCTGGAGGCCGAAAGCTCTTGATATCTGTCTCTCAATATCACAGATTAGACCGAAGAAAAATAAGTGAAATAAAATATGTCATTACACCTGACAATATCTGTATAACTGAGCCTTGGGGTTGGGATCCACCATAGTAACTGTATTAGGGCTCTACCTGAATCTAAATGTCTTGATTTAAATTGGATTTCCCCTATGTCCTTATGTTAATATTTTAACATTACTTTATATTTGATATTTTCAAAATGTATTTGTTAATAACAATTACATGTATCCAGCTAAAGTGTGTGGAACTTGAGTAAATAAGGCTAGCTGTAACACAAGCAAGGTTTGTTTTGTTTTAATATATGAACAAATGTTGTGATACATATCAGGAAATATAATTGTTAGGAAGCAGTAATGATGTTGGAGTTCTCTCTGACTTGTTCTGTTCATTTGGAAATTAAACCCTGATTTACAAACATATTTTCTAAATGTAATTCAACAAGAAAACTTTTTTTTTTTGGCCCAGTGACGTCACTGACTGACAGGGAAGTTGGAGTACCACCGTTTGGCCACAACAAAAATGTGCTTAGATGCCCAGCGCTCCTCCTGGGGACTTTTTGTACTTGTTACTTCCTGTTTTCCCTTGACATGTGACCTTTCCAACCCAACGAATGACAACACCTTTCCAGCAAACCCTGCCAACAGGTTTCACATTTTCACTCATAAAGTCTTCCTTCTAATAAAAACTAGAATTAAAGGTCCCATGTCATGGCCATTTCTACTGATCATAATTCCATTGTTGAGGTCTACTAGAATAGATTTACATTGTTCAATGTTCCAAAATCACATTGGTTTCTCATACAGCATCTCTGTATAGTATGTGTATTCACTCTCTGTCCTACACGGCTTGTTGGAGCTCCTGGTTAGCATTTAGCTTAAAGCATCCTGTGTCTTGCAGAACTCATTATTTCTAAAAAAGAAAGTAAGGTTAGTTCAGTCAAGGAAGTGCCTCCTTTATAATAAATGTTCAAGAAAAAGACTCCTATTCGATTTTTATCAAATTAACTGCAAACTAGTACATTATGGTACATTTATTCAACTGTTAGATCCAAAATGAAAAGCCAGCTGAAAAATACATTGTGAAAAAATAAAGATTGAGTAATGATAAGGACAAAGAGATGAAGCAAGCAAAGAACAGGGCGCAAAGGAAAAAGACAAGATGAATAATTGAATAAAGTTGAAAAACCTCTAATCTTGTAAGTGCATCATTATGAGCTGGATCAGACACTAACCAGCGACAGAGAACAAGGACGAGAGACAGAGGAGACACCGAGAGACGGGGGGGGTGGAGCAGAAAATAGGATTTAGAACTCATCTGTTTCCTTCTTTCATTAAACCATCCATTTTCCACCCATTTCCCACTGCTCTGTCACTGGATACTGTGTAACATACAATCACACACGCTCACACACACACAGGAAGTCATTGATGGGCACTAAGCGTTGCTGTGATCTCTCAGTCAGTGATATCGATCTACCCAAACTGGCAGCCTCTCTTTCTGACACACACACACACACACCACACACACACACACACACACACACGCTGCTGCTCTGATAGGAAAATGGTGATGACAATGACAAAACAGTCTCATCACTTTGAGGCTGCTGTGGACAATCGGCTGCCAGATAGTTTGGTAACATATGTTTGTGTGTGTCAGTAAGCGTGGATGGATTACTAAAGGGCTGGATTGAGGAACTGGTCCAAGGGCCCAATGTGTCAGGGGCCCTCCCTTGATTCAAAATGTCACTGAAGGACAGGGTTCGAGTTATAAACTGAGCTCTATGGGGGTCTTTAAAACTAACGCACACACTCAAACATTATACACCCAGCCAGGCCACTACCAGTTCTTTTTTGTGCCATTTTGCTGGATTTATTTGTCAATATTTACAGCGTTGCTGCCCATAGTGATAGCCCTATAGTTTAAATCTACTACCCAAAAATAAACATATGGACATGGGTTACTATTTAAAAAAAAAATTGCAAATGTATTTATGAACCTATCCATGTGAACATATTTTAAGTGGGGGTGGACCTCAAATCCTCTAGGGGGGTCCGGGGGTAAGATATTTTTATTTTGGAGTTAAATGCATCAGTCTGGTGCATTTTGAGGGGAAAATAAAGAGACTAGATCTATGGAAACACCCATATGAAACAGAACTGTATACATTTAAATAATCATAAAATCATAAGAACATGGCCATAACCAATAACATACCATATCCAATATGAAAAAACATTGAAACTTGTTTATTTATTTATTTTCGGTTCATTTAAAGTAGCGAGTGTGTCTGGGCTCCTGAATCAGCCTCACCTGTCTCCCTCCTCTCCCCCCTGCTCCTCTTTGAGGCACCAGCAAAGACTTTAAAAGTGTATCTTACCTTTTTTCACCTAGTTAACATTTTCTTTCTTTTTATTCATGCATATTTTACTAATCACTCCCCCCTCAAATGGAAATATGTGTTTACATAAATGGTGACCAAACCGTTTGAGACCCACTGAGATAACTGACTAAGTCAACTAGCCTATCTAAACACCCAGAGAGTCCTTAACCTCACCTGAGCTGTAGTTATCAGAGGCTCTCAGTCTGACAGTAGAGAGCTCTCCCTCCACCTTGTTGTTGAAACATCTCCCTAAATCCATTAGCGTAGCTAGCTAGCACCAGATGCTAACAACAACAATAAAAGTAACCGGTGCACGCGCTCTCTCTCTCTCTCTCTCTCTCTCGTCCGTGGGAGCTCAGACCCCTCCTCAGCTCCCATTGGCTCCCACATATCTCGAACCCTGCTGAAGGAGTCACGACCAACCAAGGAGGACTCAAAATGACCACAAAACGAGATAAAAAGCGACACAAATTAACTACAAAGATACAAGATAACTATAAAAAGGGCCAAAACCACAACAAGAAAAACACAAACAGACCACAAGGAGACAAAGAGCAATTACAAAGACCCAAAGTAACCACAAAGAAATACAAATGATCACGAAAGGACATAAATGACCATAAGGAGAGACAAATTACCAAAAATAGATACACAATGACAAGAAAAGGCAACAAAAACACAAACAAAAGAGACACAAATAACCACAAAGAGACACAAATTACTACAAAGTGACCATGAAAAGCAATACAATGACCACAGGGAGATAAAAAACGACCACAAAGAGATACAATAAAAAGGGCCAAAACAATCACAAAGAAACATAAAATACGACGGGAGTCACAAAACTACTGCATAGAAAAAAGTTACCACAAAAAGACACAACACAACCACAAGGAACAAAAACACAACAGACACAAAGCAACAGAAAATGACCACAAGCTGAAGAAAACTTCTGTAAAGACACACAAAAACTATAAAGAGGGCGAAAACCATAAAAAAGAAAGACAAAAAGACAACGAGAAGACTAGAACAAACAACAATGAGACAAAAATGACACTACAAGGAGACACACAAATATGACAGAAAACAACTGCAACAAGTGACCACATAGAGACACAAAGAGACAACAAGGAGACAAAAGTGTATTACAATGAGACACACAATTAACAATATTATAAAAATGGCCAACGCCGCTAAAGAGTAACACAAAAAGATACAAAACAATCACAAGAAGTAAAAAAAAATACAAAGAGAGAAAACGACCACAAAGAGACACAAAAAAAGAAAAGAAAGATGAGGCCTTCGTGTGTCTGTGCCCAGGGGCCCCTTGTCATAATCCACCAAAATCTGCATGCATGACTGCATTTGTTTTTGTGTGTGTGTGTGCATTGAGTTCATATCCACAGACAGATAATAAAACACATTCTTTTCAATTTCCCTCTGCCTGAATGAATGTATTACAGCAATTAAAAAGCGTCCCCCCCTCCCTCGCCCTCCGTCCCTTCCTCTGTATTGAACATGACTGTATAGCAGTAATTAAGAGTGTGTTGTGTTACACACCACTGCTAATCCTGCAGAGTCGACTCAATCCACTGTGTTAGTAGATTACTGCTCACGGCATGGGCTCTTGATATCGTGCTGCTGTGCACACACACACACACACACACACACAGACACACACACACACACACACACACACAACGCGGGCCCTCGGAAATACACACAAAATGAATTGTTTATGTGCTAAAGTGGGGCTGCATCTTTTATGACACCTTCAGGCATTGTATGTGCCTGCAATTAGATTACCCTGACTTTGCAATTTAAGATGGCAAGTGTTGCCTAAATCTTTTTCAGTAAATTCATTGTGATGTAGTAACTAATTTGTTTGTTTGGAGCTGGCAGTGTTCCTACACAGGGGCCTCTGGCATTATCGGGGCCCGTGTCTTCACATTTTCACATGCCTGATGTGAGCCTCAAGACTTTGCTCCCAAAATACCATTTGACAGTAAAAGGAAACATTCTACATTTTCACCAGTCAATTTCCTGTTTCACTGTATGAACAAAATCAGATGACAGGAAGAAGACACTCAAGCTGTTGCTTAGCAATGCAACTCCTTTGTCGACCGTCTATAATTACAGCAACATCAAATGCTCGACAAGACATTTATTCGACAAAACCCATTCACACTTCAGCAGAAACAACTTTGCAATACATTTGAAATTGATGTAGACAGAAAAGCTTTGACAGCTTTTGACACAGTTCTCGGTTGACATCAGTTATTTACAATCTGATGAAGTTGAGGTGCAAACCAAACTTGTTTAGATCTGGATTGCAATAGCGTTAGTACTGGGTCAAAGTAAAACAGCCTCTGCAATGAGGAAGAAGACTTTGGTGGGCCAAAGGGCAAAACCAACCACTCGAAGATATCATTTTTCCAGCCACTTCAATCTGCCATGTCAAATCTCTCTTGTGGTTTAAGATGTTTAGATTTAGATTTTGTTTTTTAAAATATAAAGTAACGTACAAATGTCCCCTTTGCGACAATAAAGTTTATCCATCCATTTATCAATCAATCCATCCATTGATGCATCCACCTATCCATTCATCCATCAAACCATTCCTCCATCCATTAATCCATCCTTCCACCCATCCACCCGTTCATCATTCCATACATCCGACCATTCATTCATCCAACCATTTACCAATCCATCCATTCAACATTCCATCCATCCATCCAATTATCCATCCATAACATTGTGATATCAGTAAAAGTATTGTACTTGCAATACATAATGAGGTGCTGTATTGACATTGAAAAAAAGCAAGTTTTGATACACTTCAAACTTTTTTTTGCACTGATTTTGGGTTGCAATTTGAAGAGTACAGTACAGATGGTCATACTCCAAACATTTTAAGTGGAGAATCTCTAAAAGACATATTGTACAGCCGAAACCTCTCAACAGCACTCATGCTCCGAAATTGCACCTCTCAGTTACCTTCAGTGCATTGTTCAAATACCCTTTGTGACATCACCTGTCCTTCTGCCTGGTGTAATACAGAACATATGTTAACATCAGCAAGAGTGTGTATCAGTGCTGTGCTGGAGAAGAAAGTACAGTATAAACCTACTTTTCTCTGCCATGGTTTTGTTCACATCAAAGGGAAAAATATAGATCTTAAAGTAAAGAACTGCATCGCTGGAGCACTTTGAGCATGCTTATTCCCTCTGCTGAGATAAAGAAATGTCAATACAGGAGTTCAGTTCATGTACAAGTAGCGCATTTTGAGTGAAGTTCTGCGAACAGACTCACGGCAGGATTTCACTGATACTCTTTAGCGTGAAGGGGTCCGACAAGTCCTGTAGTAAGCCTTTAGAAAACATTTCCAACCACATCAGGTACTCGTGATATTGTCCGTCTTGAAATCCAAATGTCTCATGCATGATAACGGGGAACTTTAAATGTAGGCTATTAGAGATTTTCATGAGTCCCTCAGGTCATAGCATTAAGCTGTACACCGCCTTGCAGTGCTTACAACAATGGTGTAAAACTCCTCAGAACCAGAGCTGTAAGTGCATAAAGAGTATTGAACTGCAAGTTCTTGTGATAGTTGTTTTTTAATTTAAATTAGGTACACCTGGTTATGTGAAGCTGCCTTTTTAGTGTAAATGATGTGAACAAATTGACCTTTTAGGTGGATTTAAGCCATTTACACACTTGTATTAACTTGTACACAATGTGTGTTTTAAAAGCTGCAAGACAAATACAAAATATATCTTATTGCACACTATGAGTGTCTTAATTCATTGTTGGGGTGTGATCAGGTCCAGAACTTCTCAACGAGATGGAAAGAGTATGTACTTCCATAATAAGAGAAGAGCACTTTTACAAACTTTAAAATGTACAGTATCTTGAAGAAGGCTTTAAGTACAAATATAAAATGTAATTTGTAATTATGTGCAGACGAAAATAAATGATGTGAACAGGACATCTTGCAAAATGTAAAATACATGCAATGCCAGAGTTTTTAAAGCTATTTAAGAATCTTTCTTTACAAAAAAAGACTGGCTTATAACCTACCTCATTTCCTTTCCTTTTCAATTCCATCCATTTGCTATTCATCATGGAGCTGTTCCACCTTTGTGTTTGAGAAATACCCCTCTCGCAGTGCCTGAAACCAAGTGAATTTAAACTAAGAGCTGCACAGGATTAGTGGAGGAGCGCAGGCACAGAATAGCTGCAAAATGAATTGGACTGAGTTTAAGAGCTGACATCTCTACATTAACTTTTATTCTTTATGGAAATTACCCTTAAGCCGAAGTTGAAAGACATAACAAAAAATGTTCCTCTTTAGGACCTTTCATTGCCATCTAAGCAAGATGCCAGCACACATCCTTTAAATGCTTTCTAAGGCAGTATGAACCATCTGTTGACAGCAAAAAGAGATGATTCACTACCTCAATCTTTGTCTTTCCACACCAAGTGTTTCTGTCCAGTGAGACAAAAGACATCTGTCATGTGGCTTTCTTTCATACATGTATCTTGTCTTCAAATAGCCCTGAACTAGCAAGTGACACATGCACAAGTCCTGCAATCTTAGAAACCAAAATCCCACTGTGCTCCAATATGATGCCTGACTTTACCGTAGTGTTTTATTTAACATAATAAGACTTGCAATGAACGTTTCCTTTGCGCCAAATACACCATACCCACAGAAAAGGACAGGTGGAGTGAAGAGGCTAATACTCGCTTTTCCCTGTTGGCAATTGACTGGCCAAAGAGGTCCAAATATACGTTTAAGTCAAATGAGTGAGGAGAGCCCATCAGCTGGCCGGTATGTTGTCTTTGTTTAAAACCAGTGGCAACGGAAAGGGGCAATCTAACCCATGTTACCTTGCATTTCTTGTTAAAAAATAGTGGTGGTCTAATGGATAGTGAGGTGGGCTGAAGATCGGAAGGTTGTGAGTTCAAATCCCGCCAGGAACACCACCACTAGTGTGCTCTTGAGTAAGGCACTTAGTCCTTAGTTACTCCAGGGAGAATGTCCCTGCAATTGGTAATTGTTAGTCGCTTTGGATAATGCGTTTAACCTTGTTAGGTTTGTCCAGGTCCCGCCAACAGGGAAGTGAAAACACACGATAAAGAATAGTGAAAGTAATACAATGGCGCATTAAAATGGAGGAAGGAGTAAACATCTCTGTTTAGGGTTGAATTAATCTCTATACTTCTGTGCAACATATTTAACATTAACTTAAAGGTCCCATGTCATGGCCATTTCTACTGATCATAATTCCATTGTTGAGGTATACTAAAATAAATTCATATTGTGCAATTTTCCAAAATCACATACAGCATCTCTGTATAGTATGTGTATTCACTCTCTGTCCTAAACGGCTTGTTGGAGCTCCTGCCCCCCCCCCTCCCTATGAGCCCAGTGGCCGTCTGCGAGACAGCGAGACACAGCGAAACCCAGCCCGAAACCAGCCCGAACACACACACACACACCCGTAGCCTGGCTGGGAGTTTGTGTGTGTGCTCACACACCGACTCACAGCCTCGCCGCGTCCCGCCGTCTCAGGGAGGAGAAATCGGCGGAGCTGCAGCTGAGAAAAGATTGAGTGTGTGTGTGTGTGAGGAAGTCCGCGGATTGGTCCATTTGGACCAATCCACGGACTTAACGTAACGGCTCTGCGGACGTAACGTAACGGCTCCACGGATTGGTCCATTTGGACCAATGGGTCCATTTGGGTATGGGCACGTCACTGTAAGCAGGAAGAAAAAGAGAAATCTCGAACGAGGCGTTCTGGGGCAGCATAGACAGGTATTTTCTGTGTTAGAGTTTTACTCGCTACAGGGTGTACTTTGAGGGTTTGTGACTTTGCAGACCGTTTACATGCAGAAAAACCTTCATAACACACAAGGGGACGGGTAATAACCGGAAAAGCATGACATAGGACCTTTAAGTGCCATTTTTGTTCACAGACATTACGAGTCCATTTGTATTTATTCTGAAAGGGTGGTCATATTTATAAAATGGTTTTAAAAAGACAATAATACCTGGAGCAATATATGGTCCAACAAAAGTAGTTGGAGCTGCTGTGATGCAAGAAAAACGTAACAAGACTTGATTTAACAAGAAAGTGTTATCATATGGTATGGTTCCGATTGTAACGTATCATATCTTATCATATCTTAACAGGCCTAGTCAACGAAGGTACCAAAATAGGTGCTGCCAGAATAATAAAACCTGTGAGGCTTCAATGCTAAAGGCAGAGCACAGAGTGTAGAACGTGAAAAGAGAAGGAAGTGTGTTTCTACAGAACTTCCTCCCAGAGCTCTCCATCTCTTCATGCTGCTCTCGTTCATATTGACTGACTGTAAGAACCCCATTTCTCGTACAGTACAGCTGTACGTAGGAGTTAGGGATGTGCATCTCCATCACTGAGGCCGATGCGATGCGCATCTCGATACGTTGCCAACGATACGATACATTAACGATACATTTGAAACACCAGGCGATGCGATACGATACGATACCATTCACCCCTGTTGCGATACAGTTCGATACGATTTGATTCAACATTATGCGATTCGGGGCGATACATACGATGCGATTCAACACGGTGCACAATAATGATACTTCAATATAGTACGATAGAGGATTTTGTTTTATTCCTTATATCCAGCAAATCATAAATTAACAAAAAAGTGATTTACATATTTGGTTCTCTCTACTAGTACTGCGCATCCCATCATGCTGATCTTTTTTACCTTAAAGAAAAAACCACTTGGACCTTTCACAAACAGGCCTTTTCACAAGTGTAGTAGTGTTCTCTGTCTCCAGAGTACGTACCATTTTATAACACCTCACAGTTAAACAATTTAAGGATGCATTGCCCATGATTAACAATGTGCAAATAACAACTACCATAGTGCAATGCCCATACAACTGCCAGCCTGATGTGCTTAACACTCATTCATAGGCCAACTCACCAGTGAGCAGAAAGCAGTGGTGTGGTTTCTTTATGAACAATAAAAATTACAAATAACCTTTCACAAACAGGTATTTCATAACTGATTACAATTGTAAGGAAGACATTTAAACTATTATTGGCAGTCACAGGCTGCTGTATACTAAACACCACTCTCTCTGACATAACACCTCACTGAGTGATTTAACTCATATGTCTAACTTTCAGGTTTTTCTCTTCAGCTGCAGACCCCACGTCGCCTCTTTATGTGCGTCGCTAAGTTCCTCGTAGTACCTGTGTAATTTAAAGCGGCGCGGCATCGTTTACAATTTGCGAGCGATTTTTCAAGTTGTCCGTCTTTCTTGAAAAATCCGAAGTGTTGCCAAACGTTTGATTTGTAGGTATTTTTGGGTGCGCTGTGTTTCTCTTTCAACTCGACTTCCATGTGTGTTGATAACTGAGACTCTCGGCCTCCGTAGTGCGAAGCAAAGATCAAAGATCGTCTCTGCTGAGTGCTGACAGGATGAGAGGATATTATATGAATGAATCGTTTTTTTACCGATGCAAAGACGCTACAATCGATGCATCGCAAGTTCAACCCAAACTGTAGCCGATGTGCACTCTTTCAACCGGTGCACTCGCATCTTGAACGTTTATGCCGGTGCACCGATGCGAATCGGTGAATCTTAACATCCCTAGTAGGAGTGGAAGTAGATTTGAGACCATCATAATGTGAAATACATGATTTGCATGCTAACTGTATCTACAAAGAGTAACCTATACATCCCTCCTTTAATCTATTTCCTTTCCTCTTTGTCCATGCATTCAGTAATACTGCAGGACCACTACAGCTCTGACCTTTGCTTCTTGTCTATCTCTCGCTCGTATCGCTGCTATTGTAGCAGTCAGCTAAATGTATAAAATGTAAATGGAAGAGTGCTCTTGCGGGTGCAGCTATTACAGAGGTCTAATTTAACTGATTTGCTGCTGCACTCTACCCTCCGCAGAGCCTTTACAAGCTGACGGATGATCTGACAAACAACGCGGTACAAGGAGCCAGCGTTTCTGCATTGGCCCATACTGTAGTGGATAGATAAGGGAAGAGGCACTTGTAGGCTGATATATTGTGTGTGTGTGTGTGTGTGTGTGTGTGTGTGTGTGTGTGTGTGTGTGTGTGTGTGTGTGTGTGTGTGTGTGTGTGTGTGTGTGTGTGAGAGAGAGAGAGAGTGTGAGAGGCAGAAAGAGTGGCTTCCAATCTTTAATTCCCAACTTGTCAGTGTTTAATCAGATGAACTGACTTCCTCTGGTTCAGACAGGAAATCAATCACGCTGAGGCGCACAGATCACTACTCCTCTTTGGGTCAGACACGGAA
This sequence comes from Dissostichus eleginoides, assembly GCA_031216635.1. Lineage (NCBI taxonomy): Eukaryota > Metazoa > Chordata > Actinopteri > Perciformes > Nototheniidae > Dissostichus > Dissostichus eleginoides. Next base: position 7,720,955 of record CM062264.1, read on the forward strand.
TGTCTCCAACTTGTTTGTGTGTGTGTGTGGGGGGGTTTGCATTCATGTTTATGGATCTCAATTCTCTGTGGATTTGCATTTTTCACACACAGCGACAAACTTTTCGGCCATTTTCAGATAGCACATGATGGCGTGCTGATGATGTGGATTTGGCATTTCAAAGAAAGAGCATGCAACCTGGATACAATTAACCAGTGTTGGAAAGTTACTTGAGTTTTTTTAATTGAATGCTACTTTAAACGTTTTACTGTACTCCACTACATTTATTTGAAGACATTAGTTACTAATTACCAAGCCGGGTCATATAATTAATATAACATTTAGATGAGATAATAAATGAGGATGTGCTGTTATGGATTATGTAACCTTAGCTATGGTGTTCTTCAAACATTGCTACAAACCTGCTAAATGTGTAAAAGCAAATCCACAGAACTGAGATGCACAAATGCCTTTTGGATCCATAAGAAAAACAATTAACAAATGTTAAAAATGTTAACAAGATATTCACAAATGCTTCCCGCTACTCGTGAATCAATTAAATGTATTGTATTGTTTGTTGAGTTAAAAATCTCTTTTTTACATTTACAGATTACCTACCTCTATATCTCTTTTTTTAATAAATTTGACTTTTAAGTTCCATGTTTGTTCCAATTTGTGCACGTTTGTGTTTTTATATGTTCTAGCGATAGTACGTTGGTGGTCTTAAGACATAATCACACTCGTCTATTGATCTGTTTGACAGTCTCCTCATGTCTTTTACACGCCGCCGGATTGCAAAATCACTCACATTGATAGCATGAGCCAGAAAGAGAGGTAGAGTAAAATGAGCCTCCCCAGGGGGAAAAAAGTGATGCCGAAAGAATAAGTGAGCAAAAGGTGAATATAGCAGGCATATATCAACAACTGAGGAAAAAGAGTAATAGGGTGGAAAGAACAGAGATCAGGAAGAAGAAAAATTGGATTGTGATAAAAAAACAGTCAGTGTAGACGTCAGGAGAAATATATGGTGAGTAAGGGATGGAAGAAGGGTTCGGTGGTGTGGAAAACATGGGTTTGGCGAGTAATGGATTACATGTAACAGGATTACCTAATATATAAAAAAAAAAGACGTAATCAGATTACATTTACATTTTTTAAAAATGGGGATACTAGCAGGATTGCAATGTTAGTAAAAAGCTAAAAAGATCATATAGTGTTTGTTGTAAAATATCAGATGTTATCTCTTCTCTGTAAGCTGTTCTGTTCTGTAGGCTAATACTTTAAGTGTGAATCTATACGCCTACTGCCTGAATCTGCTTTATAGTTTTTACTTTCTTTGGTTCATTTGTTCTGTTTTTAATTCAGTAGGTGAACCTGTATATTCATAAAATAGTGTGAGCTTAAAGGTGGGGTACGTAATTCACTTCAGAAACACTTTTTGTTATATTCCATGGAATGCTCTTAACATCCCGATAGCAATGAATACATTAAATGCTTTGACACTAAATACATAAAAAAATGTCATCTGTGGAAGCCGTAGTACTGGAAAAAGCACGACCAATCATCTGAGCCGGCCGGCTAAAATAACTGGATGGCCTACCTGCCTGTCAGCCTTCCATCTGTGCACAAACTTATCTCGTGCCCTCATTGGTCATGTGCACGTTCGTGTGTGTTGGAGGAGGGGCTCTGTAAGGAAGTCTGAAGGAAGGGGCAGATTTTTTTCGGCTGCGTACTTTCAAATTCTGGTGCACTCGAGCTGGTTTCTCCATTCTTACCTACCCTACCTTTAACTGTGTGTGTTAAACTAAAACGGAGCATTTTCTGTCAGCTCAGATTTTATTTCTGCTTTTTTAAACTGTAGTATGTGCTCATGTGTTTCATTGTTGGTGTATAGGCTGCTGCCTGAATATGCTTCATGAAAGACAGGTTTTCTTATCAATAAAATCTCTGAGCAGAGGACACATAATGATACTAAATATCTTGGTTTCTTCTTTTCTAAGGTTACATTTTTCTGTTGTCTTACATAATACTCAAGTTAAAAACATCTCATTGACATTTATTTTCTCATTGGTGTTTATTTGCATTGCATTTCATATTGAGGTAATCCCAAACTAACCCAGAGTAATCAGGTTACACTACTTTTATATATCCATACTCAGGTTAGGTTACAGATTACATTTTTTACAAGTAACTAGTGATTTTAACGGATTACATTTCTAAAGTTACCCTCCCAAACATCAGACAGATTGTATGGACTTGAATAAAGTGCATTGCCATGACCCATTTGCAAACACACATCACATAATAAAATAAAACCGAGAGGATCTCTCCTGTGCTCAGCATATCAGAGGAGGGGCTGGGGTTAGACGGGCGGGGTCTGACACCACACAGCCGTTTGATCAAAACATGCGTGTACTGACCCTCCCACACACACAAACACACACACAATTACACAAGCGCAGACATTAATTGATCCCGCTGCAGCAGCAAGGCCAGACATGAGGAAGCTGCCCTGTGGCCTCTACCCCCCCCACACACACACACCCCCCCACCCACAGGCACTGAAACACACACACACACACACACACACACACACACACACACAGATAAATAGGCTCCTCATTTTTACAACAGTGCACTCTTCAATTAAGGAGCCCCTACAGAGGAACAATGATTTAAGCATGGCACCTTCAGCGAGGAGTAGGAGGGATGGAGAAATAATGTCCAATTGTTTTAAATAATGTGCTTTTCTGAGCATAATGAGTGCTACAGGCTCTGGTGTATAAAACTAAAATATTCAATGAACAGTGTATTTTATCACATGATCTTCAGGAAGTCTTAAACGCTAACTTGTGTAATGAGATAAAATATAATAAATCCGCCTAGGTGATGCAACATCTGAATTCTATTGCAGAATTTTCACACACAAAGTAGTTATTTTGGACCCTGGAGCCATTTACTCTTTAGCTACATTTGTTTGGACAAATGAGAGTCCAGGGCACAGACCATCACTCGGTTAGGATGAGGGATAGTGTTGGAAGAGACGAAACCATAGAAACATTTGAATGAGAGTATAGGTAAGCCAAATAATTACAGTAAAACAATGTTATATGCCTCATTTGATACTTATTTAGTTTTTGAGCCACTCTATCAAAATCATTCGGATGTCGCAATGGCACATTCCAAGATAAACCTGGATTTTTTTACAAAACCTGTGGTTTGGTAATTTGGGGGTTTTGATCTTGGATTTGAGAATATCAAACTTTTATCGCCATATTAAGAATATATTTTTAAGCTTGTAACGACAGGATAAAATTGTTTGCAATCACCGTCTCCTCTAATCAGTGCTGCTCCCTGAAATATTGAGTGGCAGGCTGACAATAACATGGCAGAGACGGGGACAGATGGTTTTCATCTGATTTCAAAACAAAGCCTTCGGTTTCAGAATATAAGTAAAATACGTCATTTTAATAATATACTATTACCCATAATGCCCATAATAATTTTGGTGTCAGACACATTCCACTTTTTATTCCTATTTACACACACAATCATTTTGTGAGAGAGACAAATCGAAGTCAAACTGTTTTTTTTTATGGAAGTCTGTCAAAGATGAAGACAGTCACTTGTGGAGTACCTCAGGGTAGTTGTTTGGGACCACTTTTATTTTCTATTTTTACAAAACACCTACCATTAGTGTTAGAAAAAGCCAAAATTGTAATGTATGCAGATGACTCAACAATATATTATGCAGCATCGACTATAGGAGAGTTGACAAATGTTATGAATAAAGATCTACAACTGATATCAGAGTGGGTCATAAATAATAAGTTAGTACTTAATGCTGGAAAAGCTCAATCTTTATAAATAGGATCAAATCATCAGTTAAAAGGTGAACCCAAATTGCAACTACATTTAAAGCATATTCAAATTGAACAGGTCAAGGAGACAAAATTGCTAGGTATAACCCTGGATCATAAATGATCTTGGTCTAAACAAATTGATAATGTTGTATGTAAAATGGGAAGAGGTGTGTCACTTGTAAAAATAATTGTAAAATATTTGACAATAGATGTCAGTAGACAAGTTCTGGATGCTTTGGTTCTGTCGCAGCTTGATTATTGTTTGGTTATAGGGTCTAGTGCTGCAGAAAAAGATTTAAACAAACTACAAGTAGCACAAAATAAGGCAGCACGATGTGCACTGCAGTGCTCCTACAGAACCACAGTAACTGAAATGCTGGAGACACTGAAATGGTTAAGTGTCAGACAGAGGTCTAATTATATTTTGTTAAATGTTGTCAGAAATATTACAGTGACTCACTCACCACATATATTATCACAAAGGTTCATAGCGCAGTATGCTCAACATAACTATCAAACACGACATACAATAGAAAGAAGGTTTTTATTACCCAAATCTAAATCAAATATGGGACAGAAAACAGTCATGTGCAGAGCCATGGTCCGCTGGAACTCTTTACTTATCATTCAGGAACATTCTCAAGTACATTTCAAAAAGATGCTAAAAAATTATTTAAGTATTATAAAGTAAATTTGAACTGTGCCTGTGGCTATGTATGCATATATTATTATGTACACTTATTTGTATTTACTTTAGTTTGGCCTTAGGATGGCGATAATTGGATGACCATTTTAGTTTTCATCTCATACACCACTGTAAAATTCCATGAAATGATGAGCTGTTTTGTTTTGTTTGAATTTTGTTGTATGTATGTTTATGTATGTTTTGTGTGTGTGAGGACCCCAGGAAGAATAGCCAATGCTCATGCTAGCGCTAATGGGGATTAAAGACATAAGACATAACAAATATGTTATTCCAACTGTATGGGGAACATGGTATAAGAATGATCACAGAATTCAGTGTGATGAATTGCTGAAATGATGAATACGGCATTATAGCTTGTTAAGGTACGGTGATGAGCGGCGAACGGAACAGCAGCAGAGGGATTACAACAGGCAGTGTGTGTTTTTTTATTTTATAAACACACACGCACTCAAGCAACTTTATAACCAGTCCAAGAAGATACTTCTGTCATGTGTTTTTCTTAATAAAATCAGGCTCACATGAGGACTTGCTTTTAGAATGTTGTTAGAGACAGGAAAACAAAGGTAAAATGGAACTTGTTAGCTTGAGTGCAATTAAAACATTTAAAAGGTTCCATCAAGCACCCACACAAGACCACAATATCTCATCAATCAAAGCAGTGCATTTGTTATATGGAGAGCGAGTTTTTCTGGCAGGATATTGTCAACTAATTGACGACGAAACTGTCCTCAGCCCATAATGTTTTTGAAGCAACGCCAGATGGTGCCAGGTGGTGAAGCCAGCCAAAATTCGTATTTGTTGACATGTAAATACACATTGGCTATAATAAGAATTATTAATGAATTTATTTGTACATTTTTGGTAATTACAATTAATGGTTTCGGAACACCCAGGTCATCCCAGCCCAACTGAATACCTATTTTTGTTTTACATCTGAAACCTATTTTTGTTGTGCGTCAAAAAAAAAAAAAAAAGTGTCCAATATTTTGTTCTATTATTTTTTGTATACGTTATTTTTGTACTCATCCTTTTAAACTCTGTAACTGATATAACCATGGATAAAATTGATGAAATGCCATTGAAAAAGTCAAAGCAATTATGGGGCCCCCTAGGGATAAGAGTCGTAATATCATTGTTAGTTGTGTTCATTACAATTGGCATCTTTCTGGTTGGGTGGGGAGTACAGCATCGTGAAAAACCCGAATCCATTCGTGCACTCATAGAAAATGCCAATGTCACTAACAAAACTCCAGCTGTGTTCCAGAGACTTTCATTTATCCCCAGAGCCAAAAGATCAGCTGAGCAACAGAAGGAGGGGTTAGAAATACTCATTCCCAGAGGTGAAGCGGTTACGGTCAGTCTTGATGTGTGTGATGTAGTTGTTTGTGGAGAGATGCAAGACGCAACAGGCCATGACGTTTATGGGTGGGGACATGCTTGGGGCCGGCCGGATGATGATGAGATGGTATACCGGAGTGCTAGGGCTGAAGGAAATAACAATCCCCCTGGTTTGGCGTTTAGGTCTCAGCTATCCTTTTCCAAAGGTCACCATAGTGGAGATATGAGCAAACATAATCCAATAATAATTGCCTTCAAGAGCGCACTCACTCCCCATTTTGAGAAAAAGGGAGAAGTAACTGCATTTCACTTAATAATAGGAATAGAAGTTCCTGGTAAAGACCCATTGGGATCAATTTTGGTGAAAATAATTGACCCCTCAGCCGATGTAATCCCTGATTTCGCCCAAAAATACACTGAATCCCTGTTTCAGCCAGAACCAGAAATACCCCCTGCTAAGTCTGTGAACAATCGACTGGTCACCTATCTGAGTACAACTACTATACAGAAAGTTATAGCAGTAGAAACAGGGTACGAAGACACACATTCCTGGTTAGACTGAGTTGTGTATTCTGTTAAGCAGAGCAAGGTGTCTGGCCTGCGCGGCTGCTCGACCAAGTTTGGGAACTGTGCCATTTCCATTTAACGCCCACAATAACCCACAAGGACATCTGTGTATGTACAAACTCTATGGACAAAAATCCCCAGCAGATTGTGTTGACATTGCTCAAATGTACCCAGTTGTAAAAATGAATGACATTCCACCTGCCTTCACACCTTATCAGGGACTGCATCACAAAAGACCACCCAAAAGGTACTGAAGTAGGAACTCTTAGGTGGTGCAATTCTACAACTGCTGTAATCAACCAGGATTTTCTCCCAGGAATAACTATGCCCAATATGCAGTATCCCAGAGCAGATGTGTGGTGGTATTGTGGCACTAAAACCTTGTACCCAGTCTTGCCACAGGATTGGACTGGGACCTGTGCTCTAGTACAGCTAGTGATGCCTTTTTATGCAGTACCAATGACAGCCGATCAACTGATAAAAATGGCAGACCATCCCAGATCCACAAAGGCCAAGAGGTCAGTCCCGAGAGGGAGTTTTGGTTCCACAGTGTACATGGACAGCATTGGGGTGCCCAGGGGAGTTCCAGATGAGTTTAAAGCTAGAAACCAGATCTTTGCTGGGTTGGAATCCATTTTTCTCTGGCCCACTGTAAACAAGAATGTCGACTGGATTAACTATATCTACTACAATCAGCAGAGATTCATAAACCACACCAGAGACGTGATTAGGGGACTGCATGAACAACTGGAAAAAAACCAGCCTGATGGCTTTGCAGAACAGAATGGCTCTAGACATGATTCTGGCAGAAAAAGGGGGTGTATGCAAAATCTTTGGAACATTATGTTGTACCTTTATCCCCAATAATACATCACCTGATGGATCAGTAACCAAGGCGCTAAAGGGACTCACTACTCTGAGCATGGAGTTGGCAGACAACAGTGGGATAGAGAAAAACCCCCTTGGGGATTTCTTTGATGGTCTGCTGGGAAAATACAAGAATCTAGTACTGAGTGGAATGATGTCTATCTCAGGTGTGATTGTAATATTGGCACTGTGTTGTTGTTGTTGCATTACATGCATCCGCACTTTAGCGAACCGACTGATCACCGCGGCCCTCACCCGGGAACACACTCAGGGTCAATATCTCATGAGGGGACAGTTTCAAATGCTAGCAGAACAAGACGACCCACCCCCATATACAGATATTGATGTAAATGATGAGATTTTTAAATGATGTTAAATGATAAGGACTGTTCAAAGAATGACCAAATGATGTGATACTTCAAATGATGAAATCATTTGAATGAAGAACCAGCTACAATGCTAATATGGAGTGAATCCAATTCAATTTACCATACACTATTCCAAGATAGTGTATTCTTTTTTATTACTTTGTACTATTCTAAAATAGTTTGTTTCTTTTTATACTTTGTAAAAACAAGTGCCTTAACACTGATTGTGGTATAGGAACGATTTCTGTGAAAGGAGGGAGTAAGAAATGTTCTGATACCAAGTTAATTGCTGCTATTTTGAAGAGTGATATTGAATGTTAAAACTAGAAGTTACGCACAAAGAAAAACGTTTATGTTTGAAGACGAACCAAAGTATTTTTTTGTATTTTTTGTATTTTTGATGACGGTTATTGAACCATTCAATTTTTGATTGTATGTTTTTGATATGAGTTATGTACTATGCAAAGTTCAGATGAAGAACTCATTGATTTCAGTATTATTTACATACCTTAAAAGGTATGTAAGGAGGGATTGTAAGAAATTAAAATCAATATTGAATGACGTAATTTAGCTTAAACACACAGTAAGCTTAAAACTGTTTAAAACTATTCTGAAAACATTTCCGGTTAAGTTTACTTTGAAAAGCTGTATTGAAAGGCGTTGCCGTTGTCAACAGTGACCACGTCTGGTTTTACGTTGACAACGATTACAGCCGTTAAAATGCATTAAATAAAAAGTCATGAATGAGTGTATGAGGAGAAAAGGCGTGTGGAGTTATACAATGAACACACAACGTCTAAATCCTCTGATATGCGCGACACCGGACACAGAAGAAAGAGGTGGGAGGACCCCTTACTTCACAGCCGCCATTGAAAGGAGGAGCCAAGAAAGAGATACAGGGAGAGGGAGAAGGGGATCTCGGGCTCTCTTCAACGCCGGAACTTCGAGACAACAGCTGTTGTCCCAATACCTCTCTGTTTGTTTCATTACCACGCTACTTAATTAAAGTACCAATTTGAACCTTTTCAGAGACTCCATTAGTCTTTTATTTTAACTTCCTCCTGTACGCGAGAACTACGAACACAATCCAACATTTCCTGTTATTCTGCGTTTTTCCAACTGTTGACTTTGTCAGTTCTCATTCCCCGTTTATTTATTTTTCTTATTCTCATTGCCAGTCCTGGCAAATAATGCCTGTTCATTGGGAATTAATCACTAACACTAAGCCTGTAAGATACAATGAAAGGAAAACAACCCTTTATCATAATAATGGCAACACCTTGATAACAACATGAGACAGTAATTAATTTTCAGTTGTTTAATTTCCTTTTGATTGTTGGCTCCTCAGTCGGTCTTTCCCATACCCAGGCTTTATCTTGCAAATAACAATAGTAAACCTGATATGAATCACTGCCATAGTTTATCTAGGTGACCCACCTTTCAAGGTTAGGTTCTAAAAAAACAAACATTTTCCTTTCTTTATCCATTCATTTATTTTCTCACATGTTAGAACTGAGCAGCCGCGGGGCTCTGACAATTCCATTTAATCTTACAAAGACTTCCACTGTGAAAAACAAATGACTCAACACTCAACAAACTTGACTTCCATACTGAATACTCTGAATTTCATTCCCCCGTTTTAGCATTAATTAATCCATAAACCATGGCAGGCTTTGATATATTGAAATAATCTCCCAGTTTCTCAAATCACTGAAGTATTATATAGGCCTGCAGTCTGTAAACAAAGGAATAAAGCCAGCCTGGATTGGTTTCTAACCCAACGCCCATTTTCGTTAGCTTTTATTAGCTATTAGCCTTAATAAACTATTTCCTGCACTGCATGAGTTGAGGAGCTGTAGTATCTGCAAACAGACTAAACATAGAATTGACAAGTTTCACCTATTGAGGTCTGAGAGATAGATTTAAATTGATACAGATTGAAATGTAATTTCATACAATTAAAGAGTTAAATGATAGATGAAGGATTAAGCAGCAGGAGGAACATTTAGGCGGGATGAAATAAAAAAGGATAAACGACTCAAATAGGCTGGGGGGCAATAAGAGAATATGGATTTGGTGGTACTTTAATAGCAGCAGGCATATTATATATCTTACTGCTTTACATAATAAAAGTGGGATTTAAGCAATATAATGATCAAGGTCACTGTCAAACACTGCACTTAATGTGAATGAAATATGCTGATTATGAAATGGGAACACAGCTGATGATACTAGCGCTAGAATATAGTGCCAAAATATAATGGTGGGATGTAAATCAAAACACAAGGCTGCTATAAAAAGCAGAGGTAAAATTGAACAGTCAAAATTCCGATAAGTAGGTATGTGCAATGCTAAAAATCGAATGTATTGCTTATAAATTGAAATTGATCTTGGCACAATTTCTTTCTGACAACTACAATGAATTATTCAAAAGGACTTTTTTTGGCAGACTATGTAACAATGCACTGGGAAACAGTACCACTGTTATTTTTCTGTCCAGCTTTGGAAATGAATTAACAATGAAAAATGTGCTGAATTTTTCTGTCTAACGCCAGGATTCCACTGGGTCCGTCCGCGCCACATTACGGCTGCGCCGCAGTTTTGTTCCGACCTCCTACAGCGTCATACCCCACCGGGCGCGTTTCAGAAGCGGAGCGTCTTGCGTGCCGGCTCGCAGTTTGTTGATTTGGGCATATTTCCTGGACAGGCTACTTTGTACAGACAAAGTTAATAATAATTGTAATAGTCCAGTTATAAACGACATGACTCAAAGATGTGTTGCTGTATTTTAGTGGTAAAAAAATGCATTCATCATCATAATTATTCTATATAATTTACACAGTGCCTGTAAACCGGAGGAGAACGCTGGCATTTATTCTCCTACTTGAAAGACTACGGAGGGATAGGGTCTGCAAAATTAGTTTATTTGGGGATTGACTGGATGCTCTGACCGTTCCACTTCCTGCCCGGCGCTATGCAACGCCTCGCGTCTCACGTCAAAAATCCGCGTATTTTTAGCGGAGCCCAGCGCCGAGACGCTTCTGGGACGCTTCTGGGACGCTTCTATATTAAGTTAGCTGTTAAATGTGGGACACAAAGTTCCAGCCGCACTCTATATCTTACCTTTTCTTATTTTTGGAAAAGATTCAGCACAAGTTGCTGAGTTAGATGAGAACATCAATGCCACTTTGAGATACTGAACGTCTGCTTAGCTTGACGCTACAGCCAGCAGCTGGTTAGCTTAGCTTAGCGTGAAGATTGGATTCAGTGGGTAACAGCTAGCGAGGTACTGAATTTTCGCATCTGTTTTTTACAGATTGAAACAAAGAAGGCATAACATGTTATATATTGACCTTCAGAGTTGCTGGTAGGCAGATTTTGTCACATGCAGAAAGATTACTTAGCTGCTAGCAAAACAAAGTCAAAGTCAAAGTCAGCTTTATTGTCAAAATTACTACATGCGTTATACATCCAGAAATCTCGAGATATCGTTTCCTGCAGTCCCACAGTGTGACATATATAGGCCTACATAAAAATAAAAAGATAAACGGGGTATACATAAAAAAAAAAGGGCCTAGATAAACGGGGTATGCCATTTAAAATGTTAATAGTATATTTAAAATGTTCAAAGTACAGTTTCAGTGCAGTAGCAGTGGAGTTGGGCAGAAAAGTGACTGGTGCTGGATGAGGGAAGGTTGTGTGTGTGTGTGGGGGGGGGGGGCTAATGTCCAGGACCATTTGGGGCAGGGGGGAAAGGTGGGAGGCAGGATGGAGAGTTCAGGGGAGATATGTCAGAGAGGGGGGAGAGGGAGGGAGGGAGGGAGGGAGGGGAGAGAGTTCAGCATCCTGTCCGCCTGGTGGAGGAAGCTGTTCCCCAGCCTGTTGGTTCTCAAGCCGAGGCTGCGGAACCTTCTCCCTGAAGGCAGGAGGCTGAAGAGGCTGTTGGAGGGGTAAGTAAATGAGCATTTTCCACAAATTCTTGCAACCAGATTTCAAAATTATATTTCATTGAGATGGGTGATTCAATAAATAAAAATGGTATTACTATGTAGGCTACTGATTCATTATTTGAATTCAGCTGCACAAGCTGTTGGTTACAACTCTTTAACTATAATTAGCTAACCACCTGTATGTCACCTTTTTATTTATCAAAGCTCTAGAAAAGGATCACTCCTCCTTGGACCCCTTCATCTCGGGTGCTTCTCCTCAGTCTGTCTGCCAGTTTTGTAGCCTCTGCACAGCGGTCTCCAGAGCTACAGTTATGAACACAACATTGTATTTGTTTTCTCGCCAGGTCCTGTCCTTTATCATTACTACATCACTCTGTAGTGAAGTCAGCTTGCTAACATGTTAACCTGTTGTCCTGTTTCAAAGATAAACTGTGGCAAACTGTTGCTTTGGCTAAGGCTTGTCTTCCTGTCCATGTAACAATATGGCTGCAATGACTAAAACAAGTTCCCTAATCTACAGTGCAATGACTGCTTACTTTGCACATTGTGGAACTGTTGGAACTGGTTTGCTCAATTGTCCTGTAAAATATCTTATATCCTTTTGTTCAATAGCAGTTCAGTATTAGTTATTGAAAAAGTAGTTTTGTGCAGTTTGATGTAAATGGCTACAAAGCTACTCAGTTGATTTCCTTGTGTGCTATTGTGCTATGTTTATAGTCACAGGAGTTTATATTACATAAAATGTTACTATTGATGATATGTTAAACAGAACTGTTATGGGTGACTTTATTGATGTAAATACGTGAAAAATATTTGATAAATACGCAATGCAATACATTAACATGAGTGATTTAAAAAGGCTTAAAAAGAGTAATTTAATCCAGTATTTAAAAAAATGTGCTTACAGTGTAATTACAAGACCTTTACTGTAAGTATTTTCTGATTATGCAATGTTTATAGAATAATCCTACTTTTCGGTTCGATAAACCTGTGGACAACTGTCTTCAGAGTCTTGGTGAAGAAAAGGCTGCCAAGATACAGTATATTCAGTACACCTACTGAGGGCAGCACATAAAGATATATGTATGATTTTGCCTTCCACTCTGGTAAATATGATAATATTTTGTATTTTGTAACTGCTCTTGGGATAGCAATGTGACGGACTGAAAAATCTGAGATTTCCATTTAAATGTTTACAAACAGTCTTAGTCCCCAGAGAAAGAAAGTGTATTCAGTTATGCATGTCTGCATCCGTACGATGGATTGGCAACTGATACAGTAAATCTATGTTCACAAAACATTGATTATTTGGCATTCTCCTGAACCTGTTTTCTAATACTGTATATTATGACATAATACCAAAAACCAATGACATTTTCAGAAAATGCTAATAGTTCTGAGGTGTTCTGATTTAGCATGATATATTATCCCAGCATATTCAATTGTAGTTGTACTCACAGCTAAGATATTCTTGATTGACACGTTTAAACACTACAGAAGTACAATTGCACATGAAACTAAGCATTGAAAAAGCATTCATAAAAGGCATAAGCCAAGTGGAAACGATGTCCGGGACACATTAAGAACGTGTTATTCTGATAGGAACACTTCTCCTACAATCTTACGTCATTAGCTGGACGACCTTTTCAAATTTTGAAAGGTTTCTTTTTTCACTGAGTGAGAGTAGATCCATAAAATTAAAAGCAGTCATTTGAGATGGTGCTTTCTGAAAGGTGACACCTCGAAATGGCTACTGACGTGCCTAGATGCTCATATCTGACATTAAACACGGAAAAGCTTTTAAAGTTCCAGTTCAGCATTGATGGATTGCAGGTCATGGCTGAATCAGGTTACAAGCCTGTTTCCAACCATTTTCAGTCTCTGACAATGTTAGCAGCCTCTCCCGGTCTCTGCAGAGCATCTGGGGTTAGATGCAAATCTGCCAGACTGCTCTTTGTCACACAACTTTAAGGAAGCTCTTCTTCCAGAACAAATAATTATATGTTTCTAGCACTGACAGATGGTGAATTGTCTATTTATCTTCTGTAAAGCCAAACAGAGGGATAAAGGACAGTAAATGACAAGATAACAACACCTATAAGAACTAAATAAAATCAGTCATTTTGGTATGATTGCGAAATCTATTCAAAAGATCTTGACAAATAGTTGTAGCAGTTCTGTAGCTCTTTTTGTAAGTGGGCAGATTCAACGTAGGCTGAAATGTGGCTGTAGGTCAAGTGTTTGTTAAGGATCTATTACTGATCTGTATAGTTTTCACATTCATATAGTCAACAAGTATAGTAACATTTAAAATATATATACATTTTTCTACCAATAAAAATGAACATTTTACAAGAAGGCTGTCATCCTTATGAAAGCATTAACGCTATACCAACCTTTAATCAATCTTCAAAAAATAAATCAAACTACCGTAAATAACAGGCTAAGCAACAGCCAATGGCTGTAAAAGAGGACATTTGGCATACTTCTTAGAGGGCATTACAACTTTTCCCAAAAACTCTTTTGCACACTTAGAAAGCATGAGGTAGCTTAATGTTGCCAACCCCTAGTTTAGTATATGGCCCAATTCCAAACCAGCCCATACACTCTCCCTCTCCGTGACAAAGTGAACTCCGTATGTAGTGTCACTTCCAGCTGAATAAGACTCCTTCTTTAAGGTGTGATGTTTAAATTGTTTTTTCAGAGAGAACTGAGTAAAGCGTCGGAGGCAGTGCCCTGTTCATTCCCTTAGCTTTTAGCGCTTTTCACATCTTTAAGACGCTAACGATTTAAATAAGAACTAAAGGTGTTCATACTGGGTAGTTTATTTAGCTAAACTAAATTATATGCTGATTTACAGACTTGTCTTTCACGATGTAAGTCAATGGGAATAAGTATTTTTGGGCACAATGACACAGACTAGTGTACTACCACCTTTTGGCCACTATGGACATTTGCTTCAACAGCCGACGCTCCTCCTTGTGGCTTCAGTGGTGTACCCTCAGGGCCTTCAAGGTATTCAGAGAATACCCTGGAACACTCAGATAAAACCAACAAAACATCTAATTAATTATGTAAATAAAATGTAATAACATTTAAATAAAATGAATAAATAATAATAATAAGGTTTACAGAAGGTCCAGTTGTGATAGACACGGTTCGCCACTGCTTAGGACTGATGAAGATTTCCTGTTGGAGGGGTTTAAAAACTTCCTATTGGGTGGTCTAATAATTCCCACTCCCCATTTGTTAGTTTAGAATGGCACTAACGCAAATGGACCTTCAATGCAAATGTGCAAACGGAGTGTAAGTAGGAGCGAGAGGTTGTAGGGGCTGGATTGGAATTCAGCCTGTATAAGTCTTAAAATGTTAAAGACATTAAAACTGTTTCTCATGCATGTTTCATCTTTACATTTTCTACAGTTATCAGGGTTAGGGTTAGGTTAGGTTATCATTCTGAAAATGCAGCCTTCTTAATGCTTGAAATCCGACATTCTGCCTGATATCACACTTTTAACTAGACATTCATTGTAAGCTCTGTACAACTGAGCTGTCTCATTTCCTGGTACCAAAGTAAAAGAAGCAGCGTTCCCCATTGCACATCATGACAATCTGAATCTGACAATTGGAATATCCACAAAATGCACTTGGCAAACGCTCGGCGTGGAATCATCAACCATCAAATAAAAACAACAGTCGGAAATGTCTCTGGATGCAGCATAATTGCAGTTATGCTAGTTTGCAGTTATTACAATCTGGATGATTCTTAATTACTTATTTACATAAAAGACACAATGAAAAAATAAAAGCATTGTTGGGCACTGAGGAGAATAAAGGAGTAAAGAAAGGAATTCTGCCGTGAGATGCAGAAACAGGTCTCTCTTGACTTTGTGTGTTCTGACTGTCTTATGTATTCATTTCATTTGCAATGAAATGAGCCAAAAAAAACATGAAGAGTCTTTACATTGGGTTAGTGTGGGTTAATGCGGTTAACCATCCGTGTGTACCCATTGTGTATGCATTCGTGTGTTTACTTAGAAGACCAAACAAGTGCTGTTTACGCTCTGTGAAGGAACAAATGGATGCAGACTCTTTTTCATCTCGGTAAACAAAAGGCAAGTAACATATGCAGCTTACAGGCTTCTCTTACTGCCATCTGTCTGGATATAGAATGGTAATTTGGCAACCCATAACTCACATTAAGCACAGTGATCCTGTCAAGTAAAAGTAAATAATACCACAGTGTACAAATATTCTCTTACAAGTAGAAATCCTGCATTCTAAATGTTACAGAATCATTGGCTACCAAAAATCTATTTATTATGCTGAGTTGCCATTTGCGGAAATAATATATACTAAACCATTAGTCCATGTATGTGTTCATCACATCCTTTTTTTATTTAGTAAATTACTTTTATGGGGCTGTATTTTTTTTTATCTGTTATACTACATCATAATATATTAGCTGATTTATTTTTGTTATTGATGATATGACACCTGCCAACTATAATCCCCGAAAATCAACAAGTAACTAATTTGCACATGGTTTGGCACATTTGTGTTTACATAATTGCATTGTTTTTGAAAGTGCAGTGCATTTCTCCTTATAGAAGTGTTTAGCACATCTCGGACACCGTACATTTACCTCCACAATGTAGTGGAGTAGAAGCATAAAGTACCAATAAATGGAAAAACTCAAGTAGGCTACAAATACTTCAAAATTGTACTTAAGCAACATACTTGATTATTTTTCCTCCCCTGGTGTATGTACAGTCTGTGTGTGTGTGTGTGTGTGTGTGTGTGTGTGTGTGTGTGTGTGTGTGTGTGTGTGTGTGTGGTGTGTGTGTGTGTGTGTGTGTGTGTGTGCTTGGCTTAGTAGTGAGCGGCACAAATCTGTGTGAGATCAACAAACAAATCTTGATTAAAGCCAGCTGTTTCTCTTCATTATCCAAAGTCCCTTTGAAGCTAGAACACACATATGCGCACACAGACACACAATCTGCACACACGCATGCACATATCAATCAAACTAGAGTTGTGTTAACAAAGTGCTGGCAGATTTCCTGATTTTTATTTCACATCTCCATAATATTTCTATCAAGAAATTGACAGATCTCACTTTTCTTGCCTGTCAAAGCTCAGGCAACTAAACTGGGGCGAACACTTTCTCATTTTTGATACGCATACATAAAACCATATCAGACATTTTCTCAAGTTATATAATTAAGTTTTTTGAAAAATAAAACTGTTGTGACAGCAAATGTATGGACACAACGAAACAAAAAACACAAAGATATTGTAATGGTAATTTCTATGCTAAAAGAATAGATCATATTTTATTGAGTCTAACTGTTTCTGTCTGTTCGATGGACCGAAAATGTGAATAAATACTCTTCGGGATCCTTTTTAAAATAGTTAATAGTTTCAATATTAAATTGTATCAACATTAGCCATATACTGTATTTTGTATTTCATTTGAATTGTATAATGTATAATCAATGCAATACATTATAAGGAAATTGCAGTAGAAACAAATTCCAATCAGACATAAATCAGAAACAGTCCATATTCATTTCCAAGTGACCCTTCCAGTGGCATTTAGATCCTCTAAGAAAAAAGCCTGGTTAAATATTCTGTATATTTGAGCATGTATGAATAATAAACCATCTCATGTTCCCTTTGAAGACATTTGAAATACAAATGATGTACTTTAACACAATGATCAATAGATTCAAATAGGATTGTGACTGTACTGCAGTGAGTTGTATAGGCACTCCTAATAAAATGTAACACTGTTTATGTATAAATGAGTCTACTTTCCTAAAAAGATCACAGACTATATACTGTAGGAATCACGCTCATCCGCTTTGCACCAGGAAGTCCACAGGCAGCGTTTAATTACACAAAGATGACAGCTCTTAAATGGCACCAAGGATTCTCTTCCAAATTTAAATTTAGGGACACATCTTCGGACTTGGCATGACAGTAACAGGAAATAATTAGAGAAGACAAAAGGAAGGAAAAGTAATTGAACCTTTCAATTCACTGATGTTGGCAGTCTGCAAGCTCAAACTGGATTTAAAAAAAACACTTTACACAACTTGCAAAGGATTTCTAAATGTCATATAGCTCATCTCTGGCTGATGCTAAGAAATGACATGGCTTTGTATAAAAACTGCAGCAATTTGGAACAAAGTTAATACAGAAAAATGAGTTTAATAAACTGTAATGTCACATTGGAAACAAGTTGAATTAGTTTAATCCAAGCCAAGTGGTACACATTTCCTTTAGTTCTCAAACAAACAGCACTCTGGATATTAAAGGAGACATCATGCTCATTCATACATTCATACTGGGTTTCTACGAGAATGTGTTAACATGCATTTAATGTTCAAAACCCACATCATTTTCCTCATAATGTCTGAATATACCTGTGTTCTCCATCCATCTAAAGCGCTCAATTTAAGCGTTGTCTCTTCAAGGCCCTCTGCTCTGTTTGGCTTGTGAGAAAAACTGCAATGTTAGTGGGAGGGGGCAATATATTCTAATGACCCTAAATAGGAAGATGATCCGAATCTGTGGTTTATGAATTAATTTAGTTTTTACTGTGTTGTCTAATTTTACAGTGTGTGCGTTGATAGGCACTCCAGGTACCTTTATGTACAGGCACTGAAAAATGATAGGTGTCCTTCAACACTAAAGCAAAATGGGTCCCTGTAATGTGATTTTGCTTTGAGTTATACAGCCCAATATCCCAATTCACACACTGACTATCACTTAATTGTAAATGAATAAAAAGTCGAAGGAAGGTATAATGTGGTGCAGTGATGACCTATTTTTTGTAGGCCGACCAAGAAGAAAGCATCCCAAGGGCAGCCACGACTACAGGATTTCCGCATTGGATTTCAGTATATTGCAGAAAATGTGCTTTTTGGCAAACACACATGTATGATCCTCAACACGCTTTTGTTCAGCCGGATAATCTCCACATATCAACACCACTTAGTGATTTTTGAAGCGTAAATGAAATCGGCAGGAAAACAAAAACAAACGCAGTGCTATAAACATCAGCACTTCAAAGCTAAAGGCTGACCTGTTTTCCGCCACATTTTAGCAACTGTCATTTTTATGACACCTAGAGGCTTCGGACATTAACAAGTAGAGTATTTACTGATGTATTTTATGTCGGAGAACATGAGAATCTCTTCAGCTTGTTTTAACCACTGACCTTATTTCAGGCTTCTTAACACAGACACATTAAAAAAACTAGTGACTTCGATACGAGGGAAGGAGAAGTGTTAAAGTGCTCATAAGTCACTCATTACTGCACCACTCTAGATGATACAATGTTCCAAAAATCACGAACTGTGGCAAAACCACAAACACAAGAGCTTTGGTTAGCAAAAAAACAGACTACACATAAGACAAGATATTTAAACTTTGTTGTCACATTGTAGTCTGCAATGGGTACCAGGGTTTTCAGGGTTTGGCAGACCCAATCCGACAAGAGAATATTGGACTCTCATGTGGAGGGAGTCCACCTGTCGCTCTGTTCCTCTCAACTGAGTAGGGCAGAATACAAATGTTTAATTGGTTTGGAAGAAACTCTTTTAATATTCAATTTTTTAACATAATGTGTGTCTCCTGCCAAAGAGGCTGCCAGAACAAGGGACCAGAATAGTGGATGTGCAACAGAGAAAAGTATAATTAGATGAAAGTTGACTCTTGTCTACTTGATGCAGTGTTTGCAGCTGGCTAAAGAACAGGACAAGTATAGAAGGTGATTTTATAGCTTCAAAGAAAATTAAGAAGAAAATAAGAAGTCATGTGGAAGAAAAACTTGGTGTGGCTATTTCAAAGCGGAAAGCATTTAAGATGGACTAACCAAATGAATCACGTAACTAATTAACCAAATTAATATGTTCATCATTCATTATGCCGACAGGAGTCACTGCAGTCAAGGAACATTGTCAGATTGGCTGCTTCAGATGGGAGGAATAACCTTTGTGGGAAATTAATTTAGAACTCACTCTGTGATCTTTTGGGTGTTGGCACATTATTAAATGACTTGCGAAAATGAAAGGACGGGGATATCAAAGGCTAAATGTGCCCGGATACACACAGGTTTATGTCGGAGAAATAAACAAGCAGGGAGTAGATTCTTGGTTGAAGTTAAGAGAGTCTGTGCATTTTAATCAACCCTGGTGAAAAGAAACCTGGGCTACATGTATTTATGCACACAGGCAGGCTTGTTAGTCTCACTAACTGTAGGGAAGTATTCCTTATTAGGATATTTAGCCGTATATGAAACATATCTTATTCCAACCCTTACCCTAACACTCAAAAAACACTCTTTACTCAAAAATGTAATGATTTACCTTGAGGGTGGTTGGTGTCTTACCCTCAATTGGGAGGTAAGTAGAAACACTGTGACTGCATGGACTGATTGATCTCCCAACAATGGGCCGAATTCACTGAATGTCCTCGAGAAAAAAATCCTTCTTTAAACCCAATTACACTTTTTTCACAAGGTTCCTGACATTCACCAATGTTTTCTGTTCTTGGATGCATTCATGCATTTCAACAGAAAAAAACAAAAACTCTCAAGAACACACTTTGGCATGTTTGAGGGCCGACATGTGGTAATTAAAACCCTGATTGGTCGGTCGCGGGTCCTCAAACAGTTATGCTGCGTTGTGCTGTGCTCGTGTGATGCAAGTGTTCTAAACATATTGAATGCTGAGGCTGGTTATTCAGTTATTTCCTATCTTTTCTTTAAATCTTTCAAAAAAAACGTATGTTTGGTTTTTGCACCAAATTATGAAGAGCAGTCTCTCCAGAGTATTGATAAGCAGTATTAGTATCACTATTGGATTTGATGAAATCCTAATGACACTCATCCCTATCTAGCATTATAATTTCTTCATCATTTATTACATTTGAATTATTTTAAAAGTATTAGGGTCTTTTAAAACAAATAAACGATAAACTAACACTTTATAGAGTAAGAAAGGGTCATATTTTCCAGGAATATTTGTTATTTCATATTCACTTTTGACACTATTAAATACAGCAATCATGTCTTACAGAAGTTCCTCCACTTCACAACTATTGGAGTTATTTTACATTTGGATTTAAGGCAGGGCTGGGGAACCTTTTTCCTCTCAAGGGCCATTTCAATGTTTTCAACATCCTCCGAGGGCCGTACAAATGATTGACCTCTGCTTAAAAAAACTAAAATCACAGCCCATTCATTTGGCCTTTCTTTCATGCTGTGCAAAGAAAAAGCAACCTCTTAATCGAGATATCTTACCATGACTCGCGCATGCATTCATTCATTCATTCGCGTGCACGGTTGTGGCATGACCACCAAAACAGAAAGATATGGACACAAGATGTGTGCAAATGTATTTAGTTTCCTATCCATGTGAACATGATTTAAGTGGGGGGGGACCTAACCTCCTCTAGGGGGGTCCTTGGGGCATGCTCCCCCAGGAAGATTTTTTTTTAAATGTTGAAGTTAAAAGCATCAATCTGGTGCACTTTGAGAGCAACATTAGGAGATCTATGGATACATCTCTCAACACCCATATGAAACAGAACTGTAAGCAGATTTTTTTTTTCTTTATGGATATTTTACAAATCACTCCCCTTTTAAACTCTATTCTTGTTTATTAATAACAACTGTTTTTTACTGTCATAGAGTATTTTATACCTGTTTACTTTATTCTCTTATTTTTTTATAACTATAATGATCATATAAAGATGTGCCTTTACCTCACTGGTTGGAGAAAAAGCTTCTTATATTCGTTAGCATAGCTAGCTAACCAGATGCTAATAACAACAAGGTTATTGACTGTATGATCAGTATGACGGATGAACAGATCGCCACTGGGCTTTCAACTAAAGACACAGCCACGCAAAAACTGCGGCATGTGTACGGCTCCTTATGGGTACTGCAATTTCTGAAGTGTTGGAGCGGCGTTCTGGTGCTCTCCGTCAGAACTGCATCCCTGTCAGACGAGACATATATCACGTGATGACACATTAGGCTCGTGTTGTGTTCAAGGACCCTGACCTTGGCCAGGAAAAACAGGCACTCGCTTGTTTAATTCTTTTGCGGTCTAAATTTTTTTAATTTTTTTCTTTTTTGCGTGTGTTTATAAAGGGCCGTACCAAATGGTCTCGCGGGCCGTATACGCCCCGGAGGCCGGAGGTTCCCCACCCCTGATTTAAGGTCTCCACCCTCTTTATACTTTCATTTTGTGTTTCAGTTTCAGTGTGCACATAGCCTTGCAGTCTTTTATGTGGATTGACAGTTTGTTTACCTCAGTTGGCCCCATCTTCAATTTCAGAGGACAATGGGACTCATCATTAAAGGAACAAAGATTCTAACAAACCTGCGGTTCCAAAACAAGTCATGAATCAGTGTAGACTGTCAATAGGACCTCTCTCAAGAACAGATTTAAGGAAAAACATGTATATATATATAAAAGAAAATGGGGATTAACGGGGATAACATAATTACAATCCATTTAAAAAATATGCATATAACAACATCTTTATAACAATACACTAAGAAGCACATTATTTAAGTAACTGCTATAAAGTAACCTTCCCAACCACTTGTGAAGTGAACCAGATTTACAGACAAGAAGACTTGATCTCAGCTCCTGATATCCAATACCAAGAGACACACACTTCTGTACCTCGAAGAATCCCGTCTCCCTCGCTGTGTTAAACTGTGCTTCCACTCAAACTAAATCCCTGGAGTGAGAGTGGAAATAAGAGGGGGAAAGTAAGAGAGCAAGAGGGAGGGAGAATGAGATGGGATTACGGGCATAATGCGAGCAGATGGAGGGAGGTCGAGGCTTCGGCAGGACTGTCCACTCCAAACGGATTAAAAGACTTCAACACAGCCACGACATCCCGACGGAGGCTGCGTCTCCTCATGCCTTAGACACCCGGCTGAGCTGGCCTCGCCCCCCCCAGACACCCTCAGCTAAGCCCGGAAATTAAAACTTCCCGCCTTTTAGCATGACACGGTAAACAGTAAGGTCAGGCAAATGTAGATCAATCCACTGCCTCTCAAACACATAAATGGGCTCTTTGGGCTTTTTTTAAAACCCCTTCCACTCAGGAAACATTTATGCTGATCCTCCTTTTTAAACTTTGTATCAGCATGCATCCTTTTGGAGCAAAACACCTCCCAAATCACAGATGTAACCTGATTCCATCACCCAAGCTAGCACCAGAGGGATTAGGCCACATAAACAGCAATATGTCACGTTTCTCCATCCAAAAACATTAAACACATTTTAATCTTAGATGAAGTTCACTAGTTAACGTAAATTCAGGAGCAGGTCCAAGTCTCAAAGACACCTCCGATCAGCTGCTAAACTACCAATCCCTACTTACCCGGTCAACTCATCCGGCCTCACAGATCTCACGACCCATCCTCTCCTTTTCCCTTCTATTCATTCAATCCCCTTCATACCCCATCCTTTCATTTATCTAGCCCTCCCTCCCTACACCCCTCCTTCTATCCCTTTAACCATCCCCACATCCCCTTCGTCCATTCATCCCTCCCTAGATCCCTTCATCCCTCCATACGTCCCTTCATCTATTCATCCCTATCTCCCTACAATCCTTCATCCTTCCATACATCCCTTCAACCCTCCCTACAACCCTTTATCTATTCAACCATTCATCGGCCCAATTCCAAACCACACCCTACCCACTCTGTGAACTCCGTTTGTAGTCACACTCACAGCTTAACCAGGCTCCCTTCTTCCAGGTGGAGGGTGTGAAAACAGCAGCAAGCTTTGGAACAAACTCCCCTCGCTCCGGCAGAAACAGGAAATGCCGTAACTTTTCAAAAAATGACTTCAAATCAGCAATTTAATAAAACAAAATGAAACAATGCTTTAATACAGTTTCTTTTTTGCAAACCTCTTTTTGTGTTAAAATTGGATGTTTATAAGCTGTTTTGTTTTTGCAACAGTGCCTGTAAATAAAACTTTATAATTGAATTGACATGTTAACAAGTGTCTACACTAGAAACGGGGATATGACCCTAAGTAAATACAAAGAGGTAAAAACATGAGGTTACATGAGGTCTGTATAACGATATTGAATGTCTATCTTGTTTTATGCAGTTTTCCAGTAGCCTAAATGTTTGCAGGAACTGTTTGTACACAGCGTGTTTCCTGACGGACACACATAGCGTTGAGTCGGTCAGGTAGGGCAGCCGCAGTTGAAGTCAGGACCGATGCAGACTCTGTTGGAGGGCTTGATAACCCACTCCACCTCCACACTCGTTGGATTGGAACAGCACTTAATGTGGCGGACCCTCCACGCGAACACGCAAATGGGTAGGGTGTAGGGTAGGGTGTAGGGGGCGAATCGGGCCTCCATTACATCAATTCATCCATTCGTCATTCCCTACATCCCTTCATCCCTCCCCATCCCTAATCCCTCACTCTCTCTCATCCCTCCCTTCCTACAACCCTTTAACCATTCATTCCTTCTTCCGGTCTCCCCTTATGTCTTATCTTTTAATATTGCGCATACTTTTGTCTCATTCTAGTTACCGTCTGGGGGGCTTCTATTCAGACCGGGCAGAAACACGCCTGTGACAGAACCCCCACCCTGAGTTTCCCCTCCTCCAGGACCAGGGGTGGACTGGCCATCTGGCATACCGGGCATCGTCCCGGTGGGCCGTTGACCCAATGTGGGCCGGTCCGCTATGGTTTTTTTTTCTTTTCTTTTTTTTCTCTAAATTCCCTCCAATTGGGCCGGCCAATTGGCTACAGAGGGCTAGCAGTGTGTTGCCAGCATCGACACATATTATTGGTCTATTATTTGTCATTGTCAATCAATCATGGGCTGACAGGCTCAGAGAGCCCTGACAGTGCTGTCAATCACAACACAAACCAGGGTGGGGCGGGACCTCATGGCATGGGCGGGAGTCGCAGGACGGGCTGCTGCTGAGCTGAAAATGGATAAGCGGAAGAAACGCCCGGGTGGCGCTGAAAAACTGCGACTTAAAAAGCTGAAGTCTCTGGAGGTGGAGGCTGCTAAATATTCTAAATTGACGGACCTATTTGGTGCCGGGGTCACCACCCCAGCAGGTGCTGCTGCGCCGGGAGACGAGCGAGTGGAGGCATACATGGTAAGTAACGTTAGCCTGGGGCTGGCTAGGCTACATTTTTGAGACATGTCCAAAAAAAAAGAAAACGTTTTTACATTGAATGTGATGTGACCTAATTAACTGCATAGTCCTACTTGTGACAACATATTAGCCCAGAGTTGAAGGGCTGTGAATGTTGGTAGTTGTGGTTGATTTTGTTTAAATATGCCGAATTGTGATATTATGGGTTATTATTGTTCAGATGATTTAGCTAGGCTAGCTAAGAGCTGCTAACGTCAGCGGTCTCTTGTTGCCATAGCAACAGTAAACGTTCACATGGACCAACGAGCTGTAAGTAGAGATGCAGAATCAAGCTGTATTGTAAATACAGATGAGATACTTTGAATTTTAGCACAAAATACAAGTAAACCTATAGGAAATAATTAGTTTAATTTGCAATATTTGCCATTGAATTTATTGTAATCTTTCAATTCATTTATTGTTTACTGAGGTGATAACTATTTCATAATTTGTGTGTAACTTTAATTTCTGTGTAAATGTGTTACTTTTACTGTAGTTTTCAAATGGCTGTGTATAGTGCTGTCTTGAGCATTTTCAGGTATTGTCACAAAGATCTGACTTTTTTGCATTGGAAAACACTAGTAAGTGTCATAATGAAAACATGGCAATGCCACTAGTGTTGTTACGCTCGCGAACGTTTCGTTCAATATGAACTAATCTTTTATCTTGTACATTATTCTGTGGTTTTGAGTTATTTCCCCATCCAATGATTTATGCTTTCCCTATGTCCAGCCCAGACAGGTTCAGGGCAAGTCCAGCTGGTCAGTTCAGGGAGAGAGCCAGACCAATTCAGACAGCCCAAAGACTGCACCACCTGAGAGGGAAAAGGCTGTAGAGAGTGAGGAGTATGTCAGCCCAAAGACAGGATCACCTGAGAGGGAAAAGGCTGTAGAGAGTGAGGAGTATGTCAGCCCAAAGACAGGATCACCTGAGAGGGAAAAGGCTGTAGAGAGTGAGGAGTGTGTCAGCCCAAAGACAGGATCACTTGAGAGGGAAACAGCTGTAGAGAGTGAGGAGTGCTTCAGCCCAAAGACAGGATCACCTGAGAGGGAAACAGCTGTTGAGAGCTGTGAGTGTGCCAGTCAAATAACAGATTTTTTTTCACAACCTGATCAGAAAAATCTCCAGTCATTTTTAAATTACCATCCTCAGCTAAAAAGTAGCAATCCAGTGGTGCAGAAAGTGTTCTGTAGCAGAGACGGCACCAGTAGAAGGTGGCTGACGTACTGTCCAGAGCGTCACATGCTGTATTGTTTCATCTGCATGGCATTCGGTAAGAGAACTGATAGCAGTCTGTTCATCAGTGGCATGTCAGATTGGAGGCATATACACCAGCGCACAGAGGAGCATGAGAGAAGCAGTGCACACAGAAACTGTGCTGAAGCTTACCTCTTGAAATCCGCCAGTGCTGATATCAGCAGTGTGTTTGGTGGCAGTCAGATGTCGGCGCACAGAGAGCAGGTCAGAAAGAGACGGCAGGTTTTGGAGCGCATCATAGATGTCATCAAGGTTCTTGGGAAGAGGGGGCTTGCATACAGGAGGTCAGAAAATGAGGCAGCATATACTCTGGAAGACCACACAGTTGATCATGGTAATTTCTTGGAACTCATACTTCTACTGGGGAAGTATGATTTCTGTTTAAAAGAGCACCTGGACAGCTGTATTGAGAACAGCAAAAAGTTGCATTTGTCTGGTGGCACGAGAGGCAGAGGCTCCCTTGTAACTTTACTCTCCAAAACCACAGTCAACTCAGTGATAGATGCAATTCACCATCTGATTCAAGAAAACATCTCCAGTGATATCAAGAAAGCAGGAATGTTTTCAGTGCAGCTGGACACAACGCAGGACATCACCTCTCATGATCAATGCTCTATAATTATGAGGTATGTTACTGATGTTGTTCATGAGAGGCTTGTTGCAGTGCTGAAGTGCAGTTCATCCACTGGACAGGCCTTTGTCAACATGCTGTCAGAAGTTCTGGACAAAATGGGCCTCAGCAAGACCATGTGACTGATGGGGCATCAAACATGCAAGGCCAATACAAAGGATTCTCCTCACTGTTGTCTGCACAATCTCCAAACCAGGTGCATGTATGGTGCTACGCACATGTACTAAATCTGGTGCTTGCAAACACAACCCAGATTGTTATTGAGAGTGGGTCCCTGTTTGCGCTCCTCAATGGCATTGTGGTATTCATCAAACAGTCATATCAAAGGATGAATGTGTGGGAAGAGTCAGGACGAAACAAGAGACGTAGACGCCTTGCTCCTATTGGCGAGACACACTGGTGGGCCAAGCATGAGGCCCTGAAGAAGGTGTTTGGCTCCTTTGGAAAACCGGAAGATGGTCTGTACGTTGATGTGCTGTTGACATTATCAGCTATACAGAAACAGGCAACAGTGAAACCATGTATCCGTGTCATGGCCAGAGGATATGCAGAGTCATTGCTCAAGTATGAGACGATCTTGACGGCTCAAATCTTCCTCCGCATATTTGAACATACCTCTCCATTGTCTAAATACCTTCAGACGGCAGGATTGGACATCCTCTCTGCTCACAGAATGGTGGCATCGACACAGGATACGCTGAAAAGCTTGGGAAGAGATTTTGAATCTGTAAAAAAAGCAGCAGACACATTTGTCAACTGGACAAACACAGAAATCCAAGAGAGAGATGACACGGACATTGAAGTGGAGGCCACACTGCCACAAAAGAGGAGGAGGATGAAGAAAGTCTTGCCTGGAGAGATGGCTCAGGATGAGACCCTGGATGATGCAGAAAAATCCTATGAGGTGAATGTGCATAACCGGATCATGGACACAGCAATTGAAGCCATTCATAGGCGCTTTTTAACACACGGCAATCTATATGCTGACTTGGCATGTCTGGATCCCAGAAACTTCCCTCAGCTCTGCACCAGTGCTCTTCCCCAGTCTGCCCTTCAAGACTTAAGCAAGTGCTTGCAAGGATTTGACAGCAGGGCAACCAAGGAAAATATGCAGGCCGAGTTGAAAAGCTTTGCACTCCAGTGGAACAGGCTGAAGGCATCCCCATTGGCAGAGTACAAAGCAAGAACAGTAGAAGATGGATCAGGTGGTGAGGAGGACAACACAGAAGAGGTTGAGATAACTCCCATAAGCTGTTGCTCCTGCAAAGAATGCCCTCTGTGCTGTTACCAGATACTTCGCCGTTTCAACATGCTAACAGATGCATACCCTGTCCTAGGCCTTGCTTATAAATACCTACTTACATTATCCCTCACACAGGTGGCTTGTGAGCGCACATTTTCAATTTTGAAGTTTATTAAAAACAGACTCAGAAGCACCCTCTCATCTGATAAATTGGAGGCATTTATGTTGATGGCCACAGAGAAAGACATCCTCATGGCCTTGGACTCTGACTCTGTGCAGAGAAGAGTGAGCTGCTTAAAAAGCTGCTCCACTGATAAGGCGAGAAATATTTAATATTATTGTTATTATCACACATCACACATTATGGATGTAGTAATTCATTATTTGTCATTTTAATGTTGTATAAATTCATACTTCATAATTTAAAAAAAGTTTTGAAAGAAACGCACATCCCAAAAGTTTTCAACTCTAGGTGCAGGACAGAGGAAAACATTTTATTTATTTTTCAGACTTAATAATGTATCCAATTCCCTCTCAGGTTGACCACTTGACATGTGAGAGCTTGAGGAGTTGTTCCCCCTCCGTCCATGTTCGAGGACTTGCTCTCTCTCTGCCTCCACTCTCTGCCTTCACTGCACCAAAGTTTGGCTGTTGAGTCTCCTCTAGTATGGTGAGTTTATCATTTTTTATGTTTTATGAAATCATACTTAATTTGTGATGATTAGAGACTTAATAATGTATCCAATTCCCTCTCAGGTTGACCACTTGACATGTGAGAGCTTGAGGAGTTGTTCCCCCTCCGTCCATTTTCAAGGATTTGCTCCCTTACTGCCTCCACTTCACCACTTTTTGGCTACTGAGAAGTCTATGATTAGTTGAGTATGTCATGTGTCTTATAATGTTATATGAATTCATACTTGATTTGTGATGATGAGAGACTTAATAATGTTTCCATGTCTCTTTTAGGTTGACCACCCTATATATGAGAGCCTAAGGAGTTGTTTCCCCTCTGTCCCCTTTTGAGGACCTGCTTTGTCTCCTCCATCATTCACTGGGCCACTTTTGGGTTCCTGAGCTTATTTCATGAGGTGAGAGGAAGGCAATATGTGTATGTTTAAAGGTTTATGTGAAGAAACATACTATATGTGTGATAAAATTACAATTGGTAATTCATAAATGTCTCTTTATATTCTCTGCTACCATTATCTCCTGTCAAACAGGTTTTCCTGACCTGCTAGAAGTTCTTCTATATGATGCTTGAGTCACCCCTCATATCTGAGAGCTTCGTCTTGACTTTGTGAGTTTATTATGCAACTTGTTTTGTCTCAGATTGAAACAAAAGGTTTGATTATGATTATTTCCTGGCTGAAGATTTTCATATTGATGGTTTTAATTTCAAACATCTGCATATCTTTTAAGTTCAATTAACAGTTATGCAGGTAGGCCTTAGGGCTCTTTTGAGACTTAAGTCATCCTTCATGACAGATACATTTGTTCACTAAGTGTCACTACGTCACAAAAAGGCTACATGGCTACATATACTTGTCAGTACACAGATACTGAGTACAAGTTCTGTTTGCTGTTTCTTGCAGGTCACGAATTTGGTGAGGAGTGGAGCTGGCTGGCTGCGGACGAGGAAGTAGAGCAATACATACTTGTGCACATACACGTATATGAGAATGCATATCTATTCAGACCTGTAACCCATGTCTTAGACTTTTCACACAGCTATATATATATTTTTTTTTCCAATTCTCTATTTATGGTTTCATAATGACTGAGTCACCGTTGAGTGAGTGAGTTTTAGCTCTAATGCTGCTACTGTAATATGTTTCTGTAATATGTTTCTATTTAGATTATTTGTCAGGATTTTTTTTTGTTATTATTGTCCGAGTCTGGTTTTAACTAATACTGGGCTTACACCAAAAGATTTTCACAGTCACAGACTAAAAACTGAAAGGGTAGCATAAGGGTTCTTCCCGTTAGTCTCGTCCCACCCCTAGTCATGACATAACTTCTGTTGTGATTTGACACTATAATGAATAAAGATTGATTGATTGCTATAGCTGTCAATTTTAGTCCTTGAGTTCATAGTTAAGTGCTTTATTTGTTAACTGCTATCAAGGAATAGGACTCTCCTTTGTAGTATGCATGAGAGAAGATGCCGCGAGATTAGTGGACTTCTATGTAGTGTCCGCTGATAATGTAGTGGGCTGGTCTGGACAGAAAATGCCAGGGCTGAATTTTTGTCCCAGTCCACCCCTGTCCAGGACTTTCGTTTGTCCTCCAGTCCGGCCTGACAGACAATATCCCTCATCCTATACAAGGGACTTTCATTTTATGAAAATACGTATGACACTTCTGTCACTGCCTCTCATGCATAGCATTTACATCTTTTGAAAATGTGCCGATAACATTGTTTTTTGTTTCTGTTCCTCCTCCACCAATATACCGACAATTCATTCTGCACCAGAATGTCATTATTCCAGCTGTCTCCCGTGTGTGTGATTCCTGTTAATTTGCGAGAAAAAATATAATGACATAGTTTGCCAGAGAATATAAAACTAGTTTGACTTGCGGGGAAAAACATCATCTACAAATGCTCCTCATCGGCTGGTTGCTCGAAAATTAAAAAGTATAAAAAGTTTGGAGACCTGCCTACAAAAAGGCCTCTTGGGTGAATTTTGAAGCCAACTAAGTGGCTCCTTAAAAACAAACAGCAGCTGAAAGATAGATTTGATGCTCTATGAAGGAACTCAGAGGACGTGGTAATACTGCAAAAGTAAAAGCTGACATTAAAGAGTAAACAGGTATTAGCCTTTAGACGGTTCCATCAGTATTAATACATTTGGAAAGGAAATGATCGGGACAAATAGCAAACATTGTCCCCTGGAAGTGTACATTGTGTGTGGCAAAAAGAACAAAAGTTCAAATTACTCACACCAGAAGCTCAAGTTGACCCAGTCACACCCCCAACCCCCCTGGGTTACAGTTACAGGTCAAATACTGGTTACCTGTCTTAATGCAACAAGCAGTGGAACTGTTCTTCGAGTCAAGTTTAACACCCTAAAACTAGAGCCACTGACGAGTAATCGATGAAAAGAAAATTGTAAAGTCATTGTAAACTCTTTCCATGAAATATGTCAGAAAATCACTATTTTCTGACATTGTATAGATCAAATGATTAACCCATATAACAATTCACATTTTATAGAGCAAACAATATATCGATATAAAATGTCACAGATTAATCGAGAATGAAAACAATCATAAGGTGCAGCCCCAGATAAAATGTAATGTACACTCATTCAAAATGTTTGTTCATCTGTCCAAAGATGTTGGGTATTTTGGTGCATTAACACAAGCGAAGAATAAAGTTGTAAATACAATTTAAAATATATATATTTTAAACATATGCAAAAGAACATAACAAAACATGCAACATTTCCAGAATATAAGAAATTTAAGTGGCAGAGCTGTGCAGTTTTAAAGGGTAGCATTAAACAAAATATGCAAACATGTGCATTATTATCATTTAACTGTGCTCATGTATGTGCTTTTTTGTCTATTTTGAATGTATTGGTCTGTCTTAATGTGTTTTTAATTGTGCATATGTGCTTTCGTATGTTCTGTAATTGTGTTCATGTGTTTCTGTCCATGTCTACATGTGTTCTTGTATGTCTTCATTTATTGCCACAAACCTGCCAGGGACTGCATAGGAAAATTATCTTTTGTAGTTACATTTGGCACATTTACATTATGGACTCAAGTTCTCATGTTAATTCATATGTATTGTCCCTTTTTAATAACAAAAATATATAGATATGCAGAAGTGTGTGTAATATATACATTATGCTCTAGTCTCCAATGTCAAAGCTAATTAGCCCTGTGTTTCATCCCTTCACACATGCATGTATTCATTTGCATCCGGCTGCATGTTGACTCTCTGTCTCTGCTCTTGCTTTATCCGCAGGTGATAATTAACCTGGTGGCCGTCCCCCCCCCCGCTCCCACCCTGACATCCCAGCATCTGTTGCTGCTGGCAGCGGCAAGGCAGCAGACACAACAACACCGCCATAATTTATCCAAGCACATGAATCATCATCACCGCTGATGAATGTCACTCAATTTAACCTCTATTGTAAACAGCAGGCACTCCGACACTGCTTAGCCTGAACTCTCCTGGACTGCAGGACCCGAGCTGGGGAGTGAGAGGACGCCTGAATACTGATGCTGGGTGCTGATGTAGCTACGGTTAGCGCTAGGGGAGTCACTCTGTGTTGAAAAGAGGTGTAACTATAGGGGTTAGAAGTTTTTACAATGGTCTTCAACATATACACTTCCAGGCAACGTAATGAGGGATCAATTACCAAGATAGGGACAGTGGTGTAAAGTCTCCACATTTACTCAAGTACTGTACTTGAGCACCATTTTAAGAGACTTATTTTACTTCAGTATTTCAATGTCTTTCTACTTTGTACTTCTACTCCACTACAATTCAGAGGTAAATAATGTACTTTTACTCTACTACATTTATTTAAAACTAACTGCACCTTTACCAGCTTTGATGATCAATAATTATAATCAAAACATATCATATTATTCTGGGCCAACCAGCTGCATGAAGACTTTTACATTTGGTACTTTTAGTATATTTTGATGCCAATACTTTTGAAGCTTTACTTGAGTAACATTTTGATTGCAGGACTTTACTTGTAACAGAGTATTCCTACACTCAGGTACTTCTACTTTTACTTAAGTACAAGATCTGAGTACTTTTTCCACCTCTGGGAAACATAAGAAACTATGTGAGGAAATGTTCAGATACTATGTCTCCCACACATTGTATGGCTGAAAAATGATTCCTCTCTCAATTTACTAAACCATCAGTAAAAGGTGCTTATTGCGGGGTTAACTGCAGCCAAAAAAAATCCTCATACCACAATGGAAACCCCCACATACACACTATATTTATCTAACAATGCAAATCTTCCTTTCATTACATACTAAACTCAGAACTGTGGGCAAGGGACTCCCTGCCCTTTTTGCTGTATTTACATTTCTGTATTTACATTTCTATATGTTGTATCTGTATGTCTGTTTAGCTTGTGAAAATGACTGGAACATTTGGTCAAAAGTTGGTCTGAGGTGATTTCATTGTTCGTCAAAATTTAATGTAGTTATTTTTCAGAATAATTTGTACACTGATTTGTAATTAATCAGCTATTTAAAAAGTAGTGACAGATATGTAATTGTACATATCTGTCAATTAAGGTAATTTAACCCTTAGATGACACAGTTTTAAGAGTGTTGACTTAACATGTATTGAGTTGAGCTCAGCCCTATGGTATCTAGGGAATTCACTCTAAGGCCCATTGGAACCGTAAGCAAAGTTCTAGAAAGGAAAGTCCATTTTGTATTACATCCCAATATAATCAGAACTGATGTGAATCCAGTTTAGGCTCTTTGTCAAGTAATACGTTTCATATATTTGCGTATTTACGCACACAATACTGTCTATACGTGACGAATTAAAACAAATGATATAAGAATAAAATAATGTTCTGCTCATTGCTCAAACACCGTATCTTACTTTTTCTCTCTCTCACGCACAGCGGATCGCTCTCTCTCTCAAAGACACACACACACACACACACACAACCGCGTGTCCGCTCACCTCTCTTGTCCTGCACTTTGACGCTGATCTCCACCAGAGGCTCCGTCTCTCGGTCCAGTTTCCGTGATATCACTATATCCCCGCTGTCCCGGCTCACGCTCACCGGTGAGCTCTCCGCGTCGGGCTCCACCAGCTCAAACGCTGCGGCCTGAAACCTCACCGGGTTCAGGTTCATCACCACTGACCCGATCCCTGCGTCCTCGGACACGTTGATTAAAACGGGGCTGTCTGACTCCAGCACTGACCTGGACCTTCGCGCTGGCACTTTTATTTGCGATCCCCCCTGCTGGGTGTTCAGAGAGGGCGCCACGGGCCACTGGTGCGGATTGATCTCCACATCTTTACCCTGGCTCGTGCGAGGTGGCCACCCGCGGTCCCGGGCAAACACTTTAAACTTAATCGGTTCATCCAGACCGAGGATGGAGTCCACCAGGAGGATGTCTCCGGTTTTGGGCACCGCATAGAAACTCCCGTTCCTGGGCAAGGCGAAGTAGATGAGCTCCGCGTTCTTACCGCTGTCCCCGTCCCGCGCGGTCACCGTGTAGATCGCCGTGCGGAGTGCAGTGGCATCATCCAGGCTCAGCTTCACATCATTCCCAGTGAAAGTAGGCTGGTGGTCGTTGGTGTCCAGGACGTCCACCTTGATGGACGCCACCTCAGTGACAACCGGGGACTGCTCTTCCACTTCCCGGGAGAGTCCCGCGCATTGGCCGCAACACAACCCGAGACTCAGCGCGTACTCACCCCGGTCCTCCCGATCCAGAACCGCAGAAGTCTTGAGTAAAATATGCCCTCGTTTATTGTGCGCAAAGACCCGGAAATTCACGCTCCCGTCTCCCAGGAGTTTAAAGTGCGCCGCGAATTCCCCGGTACCACACAGCCGCTCCGAGTTGAGCCGCTTCAACGGGACACTCAGTCCGTATACCCGCGAGCCCGGAGACGAGTTCTCAAACACATGGCCGTGGAAGAAAGGCACCTGCTCCACGGTCCTGTTCCCGTGAGCGCACGAAACCAAAAAAGGTAGAAATGCGACCCAAATCATGACTGGATATCTCACTGGCTCCACTGCACTAAAGCGCTCGTGCCACGCCGAAATCCATGGGTGATCCTTGGGGATAATTCTCCTCCTTGCTTTTAATATCCAAAACTTCCATTAAATTGGAACGCGGATATGTGTTGACACCATACTTCATGTCGACAGATAACTTTGTCTCTGTGTGTGCGTCCTCCTCTCCTGCTCCTCTCTGTCTGCTGTCTCACGAGCAGCGCTGTGTGTCTCTGCGCGTCCCAGAAAGAAAAAAAATCCTTCTTAGCAGCTCGATTGCGCGCTTCCTCGCTCTCTTTTTTCGTGCGCTCTTTCCGACACACTTAATCCGTCTTCCTTCCGAGTTGCTGCACACTGCGCACAGCCATGCACCGGCTCGCTGTAGAGATGGATCAGCCCTGTTGTTAAAGCGAGTCTGTGCCACTCAGAATGCAAGGGTGGGACGTGGTTCATCGCACAGAACCGGCTGCTTTACGCATGCATTGCCAGAGCATCCAGACGCAATGCATCTGAGAGAGTGATGCAGTGGGAGCAGATTCTCTTGTCGGGAATAAACTTCTCAGCAAGAGGGCTGCGAGTTCTCACTTGCATTGCCAACAACGTGCACGTGTGTGCGTGTGTGTGTGTGTGTGTGTCAGGGGGGATCCTCGGGGAAACAACCCCGACCTCCCTTCTCCCACTGATCAATGCCCAGTCTTGCACGTCCAGATCCATCACCCTCTTTCCAATAACGTGTCAGTCCATTGGATTAAAATAATGTAAAAATCGATCAGTTTAAAACGCCTCCAGAGGGGGCAAAGAGAAAATAAAGGCTTTACAGCTCAAGGCAAGGACTCTAAGAGCTGTCTTTGTGTCACAGGAGAAGTGCCTTATTTAAACGTGTTCATCACACACTGGCTTTTTGTTATGGAGCGTTGTGTCTCAAGGGGGGCCCAGGCAAAATGAACTAGAGTTCCACATTTAATATAACAGATATTCACACACTTATCCCCTACATCACATGTGTCAAACTCAAGGCCCGGGGGCCAAATCAGGCCCTTGGTGGATTTAATGTCGGCCCGCAGGATAATTTCTAATTACTATTAGATCTGGCCCGCCGGTATATTGCACGCACACCTTCACTCAATCCTGAGGATTTCCTCAGCTCAGAGCCTGACCCCAAACCTTGATGAACTTGCACCCAAGATGAGATGCCAAGTATCTGGCTTGAACTAGCATCACAGAGCAGCACACTGAGTTTAAATGGATGTTTCCTTCTGCACTTTTTCTCTCACGACAGCAGGGCATGTTTGTTTTTCTCTTTGAGGGAAATTGTTTTTTTGAAGCTGTTGTTGGCATGTGGAAAAATGTAATCCTAAGAAATGACTATGCAGATAGAGCCATAAGAAATGAATGCAACTGATTATTTAATGTTTAATGTTGTTTTTATAGGCAATCATTTAAGCTTTGTTAGTTCCAGGTTTAATATGTGCAATACGTTCATTTCAATAAGTTTTGCAATAAACATTGAACCAGTCCGGCCCTCGACTAGTACTGATTTTTTTAGGCCCACTGTGTATTTGAGTTTGACACCCCTGCCCTACATGAACATATCATTCAAATGGAGGAGCCTCTTCTCATCCCTGCTAATACATCTCCAAAGCATGCTGCACGATCATTATCCCATCCAGCAGCAGTCTCCTTCTTCTCTTTTTGTGTGTGCTGTTTGAACTCCTACTCACTAAAACACTGCAACCTGTGCAGTTTTGAAAAAGTTTCAAATCAGCAGTGTTTAAAACTTTCAAGCCACCAAAACTGTGTTCATACATTTTCGTAAAAGAATAGTTTGCGATTGTGTGGGACTGACTTTCTATCGCCGATTAGCATAACATTTAAAAATCAGGATGTAACAAGAGGTGGTTGGTAACGCCATCTACCCTTAAATGGTTTGGCAGGCTGTGTCCATGTGTAAAAGGGGTGTTATAACAATGTAATTACAGTGTTTGGTGTTGTATTTATATAACAGTATGGTGTTACATGGGTGCAATATTGTTCTCATAATAATAGTGTGATATAGGTGTAATAATAGTGTAACATGGGTTTAATATGGGTGTAAAATGGGTGTAATAGATGTGTGACAACAGTGCAAATACGGTGTAATAACAGTGTTGATATGTGATTGCCAATTAAGGGTTAATACATGGGTACAAAGCTAATTAATTTAGATAAGTTAATGTTTTATAAAGCAGCTTGTAGCCATGGCTGAACTTGAGATATTTTCCCACTTGAAGCACAAGGGCTGCATTCATTTCATTCGTTTAAGGCATGTTTACATTCTGTTCTGGAAATGAGTGACCATATCATCTCTAATTACTCATTATCTTAGCCAACAGGCAAACATTGTTACCTTGTTTAATGATTCCCGATAATATGTTTTGCTGAATAATAATTAAAACAAATCGTATTCACAGCAAAGTAAACAATATAAAGTCAGATATTAAAGTCTTTAATTTCTGATTTGTTTTGATGCAATGCCTGATACATACATTATGGGGAAAAAACTGCAATTGTATTATGTAGAAGTCTTCAGGGGAAGTACAACTTATACATATTCAATATTACCTCATTTTAATACACTACATTAACATTGGGGAGCAATGAATTACTTGTTATGGGATTATCAGGATACAAAAAAAGATAATTATATTCCCTTACAGTAACGTGAACAAATATGTAATCAGAATACTTTTCTTTAAAAATGTGGATTACTACCATAATTACAATGTTACAAAAAAAAGCTAAAAGAGCATAGTGTTTGTTGTAAAGGATCAGATGTTATCTCTTCTCTGTAAACTGTACTGTTCTGTAGGATAATACTTTAAGTGTGAATCTATACGCCTACTGCCTGAATCTGCTTTATGGTTTTCACTTTCTTTGGTTCATGTATTCGGTTTTTTATTCAGTAGGTGAACCTATATGTTCATAGAATAGTGTTTGTGAGCTCAACTATGTGCATTAAAATCAATGTGTTCCCTTCAGAAGGAGTTTCTATATCCCACCCTAGCTATTTTCCTGAAACCGATCATTAAATACATAGAAATGACATAGGATTGTTTTCATTTCGATTTGTATCTCATTGATGTTTACAGGTAGTTTTTTTTATTTATCATATAAAGAAGCAAATTCTTCATGAATATGATTTTTTGACTTGATGTTCTTTGGATCTTTATAATATCTTATCTGCATAATAGATTTGTATAAAAGAGCTTGGTTCTTTGCCTTTATACCCTGAGTTGTAGTTTATTGTATTGTGCAGAACAGTTTTGAAACATAATGTGTTATTTTGTAAGGATTTGTCCGTAGCCACATTCATAATTTGAGTTGGTATTTCTCTAATATAAAATCTGTCATATGAAGCGCATCGTCATAAACACATCCTCAAATCCAAAACAAGCCGAGGGAAAGAGAGAGCGACAGACAGAGATACATCTGGTCAGCTGTTAAGCCTGACTGTAGAGTAATATTCCCCACTGACAGCGACAATGGCCCAGTGAGCACAGACTGAATCATCCTTCCTCTCATGTCTCTGTGCCTATGTTTGTTGGATTTAAAATAAAACCCAATATGCAAAGAATCCCCGATAACTGTTGGCTTATTCATATTGCAGTGTTGAGCCTGTCAGTATTACTGGACGGCTTTTGAGCTCATCACGTCTCTGCTGAAGTGACATATTTCAGTCTGCTAGCCAATGGACATTTTGAAGAAAGTATCATCTGACAAACAACACTGTCACACACTTGATATTGAACTGGACATTTTGTCGAGTATTCTTTGTGCTGAAATGCCATTGGGCAAAATAATAGGATTGCAGTGCCTCTTTGCTTTAGCACACTGAAGGAGGTCTGGCAGGGAGAGCAATGTTCAGAGGGCTCAAACACTTGTGGGTTTAAGTGTGTGTTATTGAGTCTATCAGGAAAAATAATATGTCACAAATAAGAGCAGCACAAAAGAAAACCAAACGGCAGCCTCCATGTTGAAATAAAATCTCATTAAGAGGTTTGTTCCAACCGTTGTTTTTTATGACACTTCTGAAACTCCCAAGATAACCAAAATTAGGAAAATATCTGTCACACGATAAAAAACAAAAAAAGATAATGTTGTACTAACCATATAAGGCATCATATTTCGGAGTTGTATGTCAGAAGCAACAATCAAAACAATGGTGACTCCAGGAAGATAATATAGCTGGCCTCTTTCAAAATTATAAATGAAACTGCAGTGAAACATTGTCCATCAACTTTGACTATAACATTACATGTGAATTGTTAGACACCTTTATCCAAAGCGACTTACATACTCAATACTGTGGACAATCCCCACAGGAGCAATTTCGGGGTGAAGTGTCTTGCTGACTGCAGTGGGGTTTGAACCTGTGCTCCCCTGATCCGAACACCAACGCACTAGTCCACAGGCACATAAGCAAGCATTATTGATGATAACACGTACGCCCTATGCTCTCCAGTAATAATAAATCTCCAATACTTCCGCTTTCTTTGCCTTTTCACTGCCATGCAAGTCGTGGCTAAAATCTGCCCTGTTGTGGTCAAACTTGGTAATGTGATTAATTTGCGTTTTTATTTGTGTTAAGGTTTTGACACGTTAACATTGAAAGCCCTAGTTTTTAGGAAAGAAATATCTCCTTTAACCAGTATTTAGTGCTTCCATTACATCATCTAGTTGATGATTTTATCCAAAGCTTATATACACTTCAATGCTGTAGACATGCCAGGAGCAATTTGGGGTTAAGTATCTTGCCCCCCTGAGCCAAAGCCGTCCTTAGTTATGAATCCCATTTTCCCCAATTTGTCCAACCCTGATAAGAATTGATCTGGTTTAAGATCCTTTATACGTTTTTCCGCCGAGTATCCAGATGCATTTTACCATCAAAGCCATCCTTTTTTTCCTTCTAATCATGATCGAGGGCCAACCAATATTGTCATATTACGATCCCTTGGCCGCCCTTGTCATAAAGTTTGGCCGCCTCCAACAGTGATCGGCAACGTGAGAATGTTTGGCACTCAACCTGTCATCTTCCATTCATTATCCTGACAGCTGACAGACTGCGCTGAGGATCATTCAAATCCGTGCAGACTCACTAAATCTCAATAAAGTGGAACGTCAATCTGGCTCGGTCTCCACCAAGCAGTTCTCAAGTCTGGGGTTTGTCCCTCTAGAACAAGAACAAGCTGTTAGATTGACACAACACACACTCCCCTAACTGCTATTGATTATTCCGCCCGCCCATTTGAACAACCTACCCATTCTTTATTCTCTTTCTATCTTTGTCTGTCCTTTCTTTTTGCATTGTCTTTGCAAAACCAGATTTCAATTAATGGATTATCAGCTTTTGATCCTCAAAAAATCAAATGAAGCTTCAGCCTAAGGCTTTTCTGAGATGCACACACACACACACACACACACACACACACACACACACACACACACACACACACACACACACACACACATAGGGAGAACAGATATAGCATTTCTCAAGTGCTTGGCAGAGAAAAGAGAGGAAGGTGTGAGTTCATTATCCAGACATACAATTTCTCTCTCTCCCACCTGCAACAGGCTAGCCATCAGGGGAAATATCTTGATAGGGCGATAAAGAAAACAGAGAGAGGGAATATGCTCAGTAGTGCTTTGGAGAGGCGCCAATTGGACGTTGCTGCAAACACAATCTGTAGATTCACTGGGCTATAAATTGGCTGGGTATAATGTCAGTGTGTGTGCTGGTGTCTGTGTGTGGGTGTGTCAGAAGTGGATAGGGACATTCAGGAATGCTAGCCTGGAGCTTGGAGTCTACGAACCAAACAAACAAACTGACAAACAAAGAAACACATACAATTTCTGAATCGTATCTTGGTCTTTGTCATAAGAGGCTTAAACATGCTTTTAATCTGATATGTAAGATTTTTGTAATGTTACTCCAACTCTTTTTTCTCCCATGAATGGGTTTTATTAGATTACAACATCAATAAAAAGAAAACAGAAACTATACCTAACTTTAATTGTAGTTTTAAATTAAAGAGGCCCTTTAATGTTTTTGGCTTTTCCTTTCCTGTAGTGTGATCTATAAGTTTTTGTGCATATAAATGGCCTGCAAAGGCCAAAGTCCCAAACACACAACCCGCCCCCCCCCTGCCTGAAACGCCTCCATTAGAATAGTTGTTTTACTTCTGTAACATAGTGACATCACTGTGTAACAGTTGCGCGTCTATTGGCTAGTGCCCCAACACCTTGTACACTCTAAAAAAAAATACACCGGCTCTACTTAAATAAAGGTAACAATTT
Organism: Dissostichus eleginoides; assembly: GCA_031216635.1. Lineage (NCBI taxonomy): Eukaryota > Metazoa > Chordata > Actinopteri > Perciformes > Nototheniidae > Dissostichus > Dissostichus eleginoides. The sequence goes on from CM062264.1 coordinate 7,761,995, forward strand.
GCGTTGATCTGTTAAAGTATTTCCAACTTAATCGATTATTAAATTAATCCGACTACCCATTTATAATCTGATTAACTCAATTAGTTCAGTACTACAAACATAATTTTCTTTCACCTTTAAAAACTAAATTAATTTGAACCAACATACATTTTAATCATAAAGATGGAGTGATATTAAGTTGCATTTTGTTTAATTGAAGCTATTGTAATTTATTTATTTAAGTCCATCCTACTCAAAAATGTCCATGCAAATTGTTACCTTAATTTGTTTGAGTATTAGAAACTAATTTCTTTGAGTCACACAATGACCTTTTTATAACAAATGTTCTCAAATATGAAATAAAAGTAAATACAAAAATTGAAATAAAGGCATGAACCTGCTTCCAACGTTTTTAACATCTCTTTTAGGTAGTTCAGGTTGAGTGCGTATATTAGCCCCATTAGCATCACACAGGCTCTTGACGCATCCGAGATTTGAAGGATTTCTGTTCCTTCAATCACTATTCTTGCATCCGCACCACTGGTCAAGACAGTCTTCAGCACCTCATTGCTAACTTCCACTTCACCATCCTGGAATAAGTAGATTAGAAAATAAATGTCAGTGTTTTTGGTGCAATCAGATTTCAAAACATTGCATTGTGTTTCAGGTACTGTAAACACAAGTTACAGTATGATTTAAGCGTCTTCTTTACTTACTTAAGTTTTCCTTGAAGAGATCCTCCTTTTCACGAAGACACACCACCAAGCAACGGATAGCAACCTTCTTTCCACCGAATCATCCTTAAAAGAACATTTTAATGTTGAGAAAGAAAAACAAAAGGCTTGTTTGCAAAAACTGAACATGCCGAGCATTGTCAGTTGCTGTTCATATTTATTTTAAATCAGTTTTCATCAAATGTAACGTTAATTCTAACAAGAAAATCAATCAATCAATCAATCAATGTTTATTTATATAGCCCAATATCACAAATGTTACATTTGTCTCAGTGGATTTCACAGTTTGTACAAAATATCAGTATGACATTACGACACCCTCTGTCCTTAGACCCTCACATCGTACAAGGAAAAACTTCCAAAGAAGGAAAAACCCCACAGTTTAAAGGGGAAAATGGGAGAAACCTCAGGGAGAGCAACAGAGGAGGGATCCCTCTCCCAGGACGGACAGACGTGCAATAGATGACGTGTGTAAATCGAAAAGATAATACATTTACAACATAGGTAGACCAAATGTTTGGAAATGCATGTGTCTATAATAAGAAGATGAATCCACAAGGATGTCAACAATCCTGTGGGAGCCATTAGGGAAGTAGTATGATGAGAGTCAGGCAGGACCACAGTGACAGGTTCAGCCACGACTCGAAGTCCAGGACTCAAATACAGGACTCAGGATATAGGATCCAGGAGACAGGACCGCAGCAACAGGATCAGCCACGACTCAGGATCCCGGCGTAGATAGACACCAAAAAGAAATTTGGGGGAAGCTGGGTTATTCGGAACATGAGAGTACACAGGTACAGACAGAGAGAAGGAAGTAAAGTAAGTGTCCCCCGACAAACTAAGCCTATAGCAGCTAAACTAGGGGCTGAATCTAATCAGCCCTAACTATAAGCTTTATCAAAAAGGAAGGTCTTAAGCGCACTCTTAAAAACGGATAGGGTGTCTGCCGCCCGAACACAAACTGGAAGCTGATTCCACAAATGTGGAGCTTGATAGAAAAGGCTCTGGCTCCCATTGTACTTTTAGAGACTCTAGGAACAACCAACAACCCTGCATTCTTGGAACGCAATGCCCTAGTAGGACAGTAGGGTATAATGAGTTCTTTAAGGTAAGATGGCGCCTGCCCATTAAGGGCTTTGTAGGCGAGAAGAAGAATTTTAAATTCTATCCTATGTTCTATAGGGAGCCAGTGTAAGGCAGCCAGAACAGGAGTAATGTGGTCCCTTTTTCTCTGGTTAGTACACGTGCTGCAGCATTTTGAATCAGCTGAAGCGACTTAACTGACTTCTTGGTACACCCTGATAATAGAGAGTTACAATAATCTAGCCTTGAAGTAACAAATGCATGGACTAGTTTCTCTGCATCGTTTTGAGGCAAGATATGCCTGATTTTTGCAATGTTACGTAGATGGAAGTAGGCGGTCCTTGAAATAGATTTTATGTGGGCGTTAAAGGATAAATCCTGATCAAATATAACACCAAGATTCCTTACAGTCTCACTGGAGGCCAAATTAATGCCATCCATAGTTAGTATATCTTTAGATAATTTGTTTCGTAGATTCTTTGGGCCGAGTACAATAACTTCAGTTTTGGCCGTGTTTAACATCAAAAAGTTTAAAGTCATCCACGTTTTTAAGTCCTTAAGGCAGTCTTGAATTTTATTTAGATGATTAATTTCATCAGGCTTGATTGATAAATATAGTTGAGTATCATCCGCATAACAATGAAACTGTACAGAATGATTCCTTATAATATTGCCTAACGGAAGCATATATAATGTGAACAAAATAGGTCCAAGCACTGAGCCCTGTGGCACTCCATGGCTAACTTTGGTTTGCATGGAAGATTTATCGTTGACACACAAACTGAGAGCGTTCAGATAGATAGGACCTAAACCAGCCTAAAGCAGTTCCCTTTATGCCAACTAAGTGCTCTAGTCTTTGCAATAGGATATCATGGTCGATAGTATCAAATGCAGCACTGAGATCGAGTAAGACAAGAATAGAGACAAGTCCTTTGTCTGAGGCTATTAGAAGGTCATTTGTGACTTTAACCAGAGCTGTCTCTGTGCTATGATGTGTTCTAAAGCCAGACTGAAAATCTTCAAATAAATCATTGTTTTTTAAGTAATCACACAACTGTTTTGCGACCGCTTTCTCAAGAATTTTTGAGAGGAACGGAAGATTAGAAATAGGTCTATAGTTGGCTAAAACCTCTGGATCGAGGTTGTGCTTTTTAAGAAGCGGTTTTATCACTGCTACTTTAAATGATTGTGGAACATAGCCCGATAATAAAGACATATTCATAATATTTAATAAAAAGTGCTAATTAATGGAAAAACTTCCTTTAACAGCTTAGTTGGAATCGGGTCTAAGATACACGTTGATGGTTTAGAAGAAAGAATCATTGAATTCAATTGTTCAAGGTTTATGGCTGAAAAGCATTCTAATTTACTATCTAGTGTAATATTAGAACTTACGTTTCCGGGAGCTGTTGATAACACTATACTGGTCGAAGGCAAGAGGTCATTAATTTTGTTTCTAAGAGTAACAATTTTATCGTTAAAAAAGCACATAAAATCATTACTACTGAGTGCTATGGGAATAGAAGGCTCAGTAGAGCTGTGGCTCTCTGTCAGCCTGGCTACAGTGCTGAAAAGAAATCTTGCATTATTCTTATTCTCATCTATTAATGAAGAGTAGTAAGCTGCTCTCGCTTTACGCAGTGCTTTCTTATATTCATTGAGAGTAATATGCCAAATTAAACGAGATTCTTCGAGTTTAGTGGAACGCCATATCCTTTCAAGTTGTCTCGACTTTTGCTTTATTTTGCGAGTTTCGGCATTATGCCATGGAGCTAGTCTATGTTGTTTTATTTTCTTCTTTTTCAAAGGAGCAACAGAGTCTAATTTTATTCGCAGCGCATCTGTAGCACTACAACAACATGATCAATTTGGGGTGGTGTACATTTTGTATAAGTTTCCTCCCTTACATGCAGACATGCTATCAAGTTAAGTATTGGTGGAATCTCTTCTTTAAATTTGGCTATAGCACTAACAGATAGGTTTCTGCTGCAGGAACTTTTGACTAATGGTTTGTATAGTAACAGTACTTCAAAAGTTACTAAGAAATGGTCGGATAAAGCAGGATTATGCGGTTCGACTAATAGTTGCTCAATTTCAATACCATAAGTCAGAACAAGGTCGAGAGTGTGATTATAGCAGTGGGTTGGTTTATTTACACTCTGACGGAAACCAATAGAGTCTAATATAGAGTTAAATGCAACAGTAAGGCTATTTTTATCGTCGTCAACATGAATATTAAAGTCACCTACGATAATTACTTTATCTGTTTTAAGAACCAAAGTTGATAAAAACTCAGAGAATTCTGATAAGAATTCTGAATAAGGACCTGGTGCATGGTCACTGTAATAAATAAGATTGGCTGCAATGTTTTCCAGGTCAGATGCGTAAGACTAAAAACAAGACTTTCAAAGGAGGTATAATTTAATTTTGGTTTAGTAATGATAAGTAAACTTGAGTCAAAAATGGCTGCAACTCCACCTCCTCGGCCTGTGCCTCGAGCAATATGAGTATTGATATGGCTGGGTGGAGTGGCTTCATTTATGCTGACATATTCTTCATGTCTCAACCAAGTTTCAGTGAGACAGCATATATCAATATTATAATCTGATATTAAATCATTTACCAATATTGCTTTAGATGCTAGGGATCTTATGTTTAAGAGACCACATTTAATCTTGTGGTTGTGGTCTCTCCTGTTTTTTTGCACTGTAGTAGTTGTTACATTTATGTTTATTAGATTATTAGTTGAGTTGAGTAGCACTTGAACTGTTTTAGCTCTATGAAACCTGATGTACTTATATGATTCTGTTTTCTTCAAGTTTGTATCTTGTTGGTCGAATGCACTTATGGTAAGTCGCTTTGGATAAAAGCGTCAGCTAAATGCAATGTAATGTAATGTAATGTAATGTATTATGTATGACACCTATCAGGTTTTACTTTAAATTGTCCTTGGGCAGACACAACACACCGTTAATATTGGGTATTTTATTGGGTTCGGGATTCCTATGAATGACTGCCCAGGAGAGAGCGCAGAGAAGCGTGTAAGACTGCGACTCCGACTTCTGTAAAATATATATATATAGGCCTATATACATACTGTATTACAAATAATGAATTTTGACTGCAACTGTGAAACAAAGGATACAGGAGGATACAAACAGCTAGCTAATCAGTATGCTATGCATGCTACAGTAGCTTAAAGGTCCCATGTCATGCTTTTCCGGTTATTACCCGTCCCCTTGTGTGTGTGGGGGAAACTTCTGTAGCAATGGAGAGTCAGGACTCAGAGAGACACGAGGAGAGCTGGAGCTTTGATGGCAAACACTGGTGGTTTATTTGGAGTTACGGCCGGAAAATTGACAAAACAGGTGGTGTGTCACGAGTTGACACAGCGGTTTCCAAACCAATTCTGAAGAACTCTTTCTGTAGCTCAAGGTTTTAACTAGTTCGGAGTGTAATAATCAACATTCTTCATCAGTGAGACTAAAGCAATATGGACCCTGAATCTAACTAGAGCTCTCGTCCATAGAAAAGAATGTGCGCCAGGGAACCTTTGTCCCTGAACAGTAAACTACCTCATGGCGGCTTGTGCTCTGTCATAGACTGGCAAAAACAATTTGCCCAAGCTGCCCTTCCTACAGAGAGATAGCAGCAATACCCAAGGCCGTAGACCTATGCCATGGGAAAGGAGACAGTGAGAGGAGAAAATGATGAACTGGGTCAAAGTTTGAATACCTAAGCAAATTATTCCCTAACAGTGTGTTATGAAGGTAAACGGTCTGCAAAGTCACAAACCCTCAAAGTACACCCTGTAGCGAGTAAAACTCTAACACAGAAAATACCCTTCTATGCTCCCCCAGAACGCCTCGTTGGAGATTTGTTTTGGAGATTTGTTTTGGAGACTTTTTTTTTTTTGATTTTTCTGATTTTTTCAAATTGACCAATCCGTGGAGCCGTTACGTTAAGTCCGTGGATTGGTCCAAATGGACCAATCGGCGAACTTCCTCACACACACACTCAATTGTTTTCCCAGCTGCAGCTCCGCCGATTTCTCCTCCCTGAGACGGCGGGACACGGCGCGGCTGTGAGTCGGTGTGTGAGCACACACACAAACTCCCAGCCAGGCTGCGGGTGTGTGTGTGTGTGTGTGTGTGTGTGTGTGTGTGTGTGTGTGTTCGGGCTGGTTTCGGGCTGGGTTTCGCTGTGTCTCGCTGTCTCGCAGACGGCCACTGGGCTCATAGGGAGGGGGGGGGCAGGAGCTCCAACAAGCCGTTTAGGACAGAGAGTGAATACACATACTATACAGAGATGCTGTATGAGAAACCAATGTGAGTTTGGAAAATTGCACAATTTAAATCTATTTTAGTAGACCTCAACAATAGAATTATGATCAGTAGAAATGGCCATGACATGGGACCTTTAAAACAAGTAGCTAATGACTACCTTACAGCTTGTGTTACACTGTATATGCAGTAAGCAGCTGTTGTAAATTAAGCTGAACAAAAATGGCTACTTACCAGGTAACTTGATAGATTATTAGGTTAAAATCCTGTTGTTCCACTGCTATCAAGTGTTCCACTCTCAGGATGAATGCAGATTGCTCCAACTCAACATGCGGTCTAGCATCTAGCAAGTCCAGGCATGTGTTCAGTTTTGAAACTATACCGTTGAAACTCAATAGATATGAGTTACTCTAATTTAGTATTTCCCTATAGTTGAGTGAACGCAGAAATATTTTTTCAAAATCATTACATTTGTAAGTTACATTTTTTTGTTCTTTTTCAGTTTGACCGACTTATTAAAATGAGTTGTAAACTAACTAAATAAGTTGAGGTAAAAAACTAAAAATGTTATGTTGAAAACGTTTTTTTTTTTAAGTGGAATCTACTAACCCAGTGGTTCTCAAACTTTTTCTGTCATTCCCCACTTTGAACAGGTGGGCCTTTTCAAGCCCCACCTGTTCCTCATCGCTCCAATAAAATTGTAGGCCAAGCTTAAAATTGTCAAATGAATCGTTCCATAACAGGGGTCTCCAACCTTTTTTAGGATGAGAGCTACTTTAAAAAAATAAAACAACTCGTGAGCTACTTTTACTCCTCTTTTTTTTGTTTTTTGCAGTGTATATATTTAGCACATTTTAACATTATTATATGCTTACCTTTAACCCTTGTGTGCTGTTTGGGTCTGTGGGACCCGTTTCAGTGTTTACTAAAAGAAAATGTATTCAATTTAATTATTTTAACCTGCTTTATTTGGGGGTGGACTTCACATCCTCTAGGGGGGTCCGGGGGCTTGCACCCCCGGGAAGATTTTTTTTTAAATGTTGAAGTTAAATGCATCAATCTGGTGCACTTTGTGCACAAAATTAATTTATGGATACAGCTCTCAACACTCATATGAAAGGGAGCTGTATACTTTTCAATAATCCAAACATCTTTAGAATATGTTCAAAACCAATAACAAATCATTTAAACTTGTTTATTCTTATCTTATGTTACCTAGTTACCATTCTTTCTTTTTATTTATGCTTATTTTACTAATCACTCCCCTTTTAAACTTTTTTTTTTTTTTTGACTGTCCTATAGTACACATTGGAATGATTTCTTACTTTATTTTTTACAACTAGGCTATATTAAGTAGATAAAGGTGTGCTCTCTCTAGCTCTACCAAAACATTTATTAAAAATAAAGAAAAAAAAGAAAATCTCCCGTTCATCTCATCCATTCGCGACCCACCTATAACATCTCTGCGCCCCACCAGTGGGGTTCGCCCCACATTTTGAGAAACGCTGTACTAACCCAATGAATCATTTTTTAGAGTGTACGTGATAAGCTAAGGGGAGGGACATCTCTAAGCGGTTGACCAATCAGAACAGAGCTAACCAATCAGAGCAGATTGGGCTCTGGTTTCAGACCGAGGGTGAAAAGAGGGGCTGCATATTGTCTTTATTACAAAAAATGTATTTCTTATTTTTTTGGAAGAAATAAAACTTAAACCCCCCCCCAAAACTCAGTAGAATACCTTTTCTATGTAGACTTAGTGACGGCCAGTCTTCTCCAACATTGATAATAAATTGTAAAGCACAATTCCAAAGTGGAACACAGGATACAAAAAGTAGAAGGAGAGGCAGCATGCATGCAGAGACATCACCATAGTCACAAAACACTTAAAAACGCACAATGGGCAAGGAGCTAAGCTAGTTTTGAGAGCATCCCAAAACAAGAATAACTGCCTGAAAGGAGACTATAACTACAGAGCATGACTCCTGGATGTCTTATTGGAAAACATTTGGTTCTGAAGATAAGTAATAACAGGAGTTACCTTCTAGCTGCAAGATATGAATCACCTTTCCTTTGTATCTTGCAAGCACAAGTTGTCATAGAAACATCCAGGCTCCAGCCATCATTTCCCCTGATAATAGGCCAACTAGTCTACTTAAACCACATAGTTGGAATACATGCATACATACATGTGATTAGAAAGGTGTGCAGAGCTATGATGGCAGACAGGACTTTATCTGCTCTCTCAAGTTTTTTTTTCATTCTTCACACAACAACATCTGCCACTTTCCGTGCAGCAGTGTATATCTGTGAGTGTGTGGCCGTTCAGAGCAGCTTTTGCCTTCAGACATGGCCAGCTGACTGGTCCTGCAAAGTTCTCTTTGAGCATCACATGGCTTGGTGGACTTTGCTTTGTACCCATCTACCAATACATCCTCTGCCAGATCAAGATGATATAAAGAAAACATGCAACTGCTTGGATTCCCAAAGACATCAGGTTTAGGGAGCGGGGGAGAAAGCAGAAAACTGGTTGTTGGCTACGCCTCAGGTCTAATAATATCTTGTAGCATTATGTAAAAGCTCTAACAATTGCCGCTGACCTTTAAAACAGCTGAAAACATACTTGTTTTTAATGTAGCTTTTATATAGTAACATCCACCTACTGTATCTACTGGTCTGTCTTATTTTGTTTTGTTTATTTGTTATTTTTTTATTATTTTTTTATTTTATTATTATTAATTGGGTCTTATGTCTGTATGTTTGTTATTTTATTGTATTTCCCACAACATAATATTTAATTATTTGATGTAGCAAAACGTACATGTTTCTAAAGCTCTTTATTTTTTTTATTGAATTGTATTTATTAATAATGTCTTATAACTGTTTAACTTTTACTGAGTGGTTTATCTCTGGTTTAATTTGGGATTGTTTTATTGTATTTATTCTCTTGCCTATTTTTTCTCCTTGGAATCATTTGTCTCATGTAGACTTGCTGCAAGTTTGCTAATATATTTTAACGTCCAACTTAAATTAATGTCTTGGTTTTTTTTACCCCCAGAAATAAAGCTTTATCATTATTATTATTATTATTATAGACAGTGAATATAGGAGCTGTTGAACCAATCAACATTGAGTGGAGTTGGGAGTCGTACAGGTATAAATTATAATAGCGTTTTTTTTCTCTGTTTTATATTGCTATTACTTAGCCTGCTGATCGATATAGGAAACACATCTTGTAAGAAAAGCCAAGAACTTGAGCAGTCAGTCAGAAAAGTGAACCCCACTGAAGCTGAAGAGTGCACATTCACAAGCAGACCAATCATCATCCCAGTGTCGGGCGGTTATTATCTCTCCATCAGGCTGCTGCTCTATGCTGCCATGCGAGTCTTAATGCTTTATTCAACCACTTTCCTCCTAGCTCCACCTGCTCTGTTCTGTTTTTATACACCACGGGGGGAATATGCGCTCCTGGTCAAAGTCTAATGCAGTTAGCAATAAAAGCAAGCACATCGAGCCCTACCTAAGGTGTTCCAGGTGTCAGTGAGAAACGTACATGTTTTTCTTCCAATGATGGACAATAAATCAAAACACATGAGTCATCATAATATTTTCTTAATGGAACCTAAGAGGGCCTTTAGAGCATCACTGTGGAAAGTTATAATAAAAGATGTGCGCTGCCCGTCAGTTTCCTGGGCAAGATGTGGAAACTCAAAGCTCCCTGTACTGCTCTGACTGCTAATGGAGCCTCATAATTCCAAAGTCTCCATTCGCTCACTTCAGAGGATAGAAAAAGTAACACAGCGAATTCTGTTTTTACTTCCTTTAAATAATGCATGAAAGTGAATAGATTCATTTTCCCTCTTCTGTTCAATATTTAAGTGCACAAGTCTAGCAATGATCCTCTGTGAATCTGTGCTGCTGCTGCTTATGCTGCAGAACCTCCTTGGTTAAGTGTCCTAATATCTCACCCGTGCTCCTCTGACACCACCTGAGGAAGAAGAGTTAAATTGCATGGATTCCCTAGAAAAAAGGGTACTGTGCCAGTGGATAATATCCCAGAGCTGCGCCTTTGAGGATCATCCAGTAGGGGTTTTAGAAGATGTGTAGTAAGGCTGCTGAGTTGAATCCCATTACAGCTGGATCAAGTGTCTCTTTACACCTCTCTCTGTCTACAGCCTCTGTGCTGGTTAATATTTTACTCTCTCCACCATACCTAAAAAATACTGTAAAAACATTGCAAAAATGTGTTTTTTCAATATAAAAATGTTGAGGCACATTCTGTGTTTTGTACGAAATAAAATCAGATTCAATTTTTACATTATGATTGTAAATAAAGGGGGCTTGTTGTCATGATGTTGGTTTTTGTGTTTCCTGTTTTATTTTTATAAGTATTCTCACCTTGAGTCTTTTATTTTAACTTGATATTTATACTTCAGAAGACATGTTAAAATAGTGGTCAGAAGTGCTTTTCCCCCTCTGGTTATCCTTAATTTAATGCTTGTTTGACCCTAGCCCTAACCCAAACTTCAACAGTATACGTTTGGGACTACATACTTGCAGCCTGACCTTCTGCGTGATAAGCATCTTGACAGAGGAGCAGGTTTTCCGCAAAGAAAGGTAGGGTCGAGTTAACAGTGTCACCTTTTTTGAATGCTATTTGCAAAAGCTATGTTTGCTGACTGCTCGCAGGAGTGGATTTATAGAAAGGGGTGGGTGTTAGGATGACCACACAGCAAGCAATTTGACCTTTTCCGACACATTACCTCTGCATCGAGGGTGAAATCTTCTCGGTATACAGACCATTTTTTATGTCTGACATCCAGGCCAGGTGCCAGGAGGAAGTGACTGAGAAGTCTGTGTATTGATCTCATCCGCTCCATTTCAGAACTACGGACAATGCCACACACACACCCACACACACACACCCACACACAAAGCGCTGGCATGGCTCTGAAACTAAACGGTAGCGGTATGTTTCTCTTCAAACAAGTGTTTTTTCCATTTTTCTTTTAATGCATGGGCTCAAATGGGTTTATATAAAACAATAGTGATCAAATAAAACCCTGTCCACGAGCAAATCGCATTATACCACAGCTAAATATACATCATAGCCCAATAATTATTTAGCGACAGCTCTCAGGATATATGTATCTTTAACACTCAGAGTTATTCAGGGTGTATAGAGCAGTGAGAGCACCCATGCACAAAAACTCAGAGAAAGTAAAAGCGACCAAAACAATAGAACAGCAATACCATAGAAAATTACTTTGACAGTTTTAGTGGAAGGGTGTTGGCCACAACCAAGACGGTTTAGTGTGGTGGAGAAAAAACCCAGATGGAGGGCTTTTATTCATGAAATCAATCTCCTTATTTTGCAGTCATTGATATATCTATTAATGATTTTTTTTTTATAAAATAAATAATAATATTAATAACAAATGATAAACCAATAGCACATGGCTGAATGCAAAAATAAATAAATACAAATATGGTAACTCTGGTACGACAATAGAATATCAGAGTTAGAAGAATACAAGTTAAAATAACAAATGTGTTAAGTTATTATAGTTCTGTGATTGCCTTTATTTTCAGTCTCTAATTATTGTTGCAACAATAAAATTGTTAGGGTTGCGGAAAAGGTAGGATCCAAATGCAGAATACCAAAAAAACGTAAAAGGTCTATAAACAAAAAGCAAGCTTTATTCCAAAAGCTGGAGAACAAAACATGGCATGAAACTCACAGGTAACACAAGGTAGCATGGGGGGAGACAGGAAGACAAACAATGTACCGACAGGGGAACACAGGGAAAGCCAAGACTAAATACAGGAAGGGGTAATCACGAGACGAGAAACAGCCGGACAGGGGAGGAGAAACACAAGGGCAACAGGTGAACACAATCAGACAATCAGACACACCAGGGAAACTAACGACAGGGAGGAAAACACAGGGAGAAGGACCAGACAAGAGACAGGGAGGAAAACACAGGGAGAAGGACCAGACAAGAGACAGGGAGGAAAACACAGGGAGAAGGACCAGACAAGAGACAGGGAGGAAAACACAGGGAGAAGGACCAGACAAGAGACAGGGAGGAAAACACAGGGAGAAGGACCAGACAAGAAACAGGGAGAACAGAACAGCAAAACAAACCCCAAAACCTAACACACAAAACCCAAATCGTGACATAACCCCCCCCCCTCAAGGGACGGATTCCAGACGTCCCTACACAAAGTCCATATTTCCAAAAGGGTGGGTGGAGGGGGTCCGAAGGACGGGTTTGGGCTGACAGCCCGGAGGCACGGCAGAGGACCAGAAAGGGGTCTCGGGCGGACGGCCCGGGGGCAAGGCAGAGGAACAGGAGGTGGTCTCGGGCGGACGGCCCTGGGGCAAGGCAGAGGAACAGGAGGTGGTCTCGGGCGGACGGCCCGGGGGCAAGGCAGAGTTCGAGGAAGGGGACTCGGGCGGACGGCCCGGGGGCAAGGGAGAGGACCAGGAGGTGGTCTCGGGCGGACGGCCCGGGGGCAAGGCAGAGGAACAGGAGGTGGTCTCGGGCGGACGGCCCGGGGGCAAGGCAGAGGAACAGGAGGTGGTCTCGGGCGGACGGCCCGGGGGCAAGGCAGAGGACCAGGAAAGAGTCTCGGGCGGACGGCCCGATGGCAAAGCAGAGGCAGAGAAGCAGCTAAGGCCGCGGTGGGCATAGTCAGGGAGCCGGGCACAAGGAAGGACCGGGTTCGTGGCCAACTGGGCCACTGGCGGAATAGGAACCAGCGTTGTCCGGGCAGGACCCCTGGATGGGACATGGGCTGGTGTCAGTGGGACCCCGGATGGAGCAAGAGCTGGTGTCGACGAGACCTCCAACATGACAGGACATGGTGTTGGCAGGAAAGCCGGTGGAACCCCCAATGACACAGGACAAGGAGTTGGCAGGACCCCCAACGATACTGGACGTGGAGTCGGCAGGACCCTCAGCGGAACCCCCGACGCCACAGGACATGGAATTGGCAGGACCCCCAGCAGAGCAGTAGTCGGCGGGACCTCCAACGGCACAGGACATAGGGTTGGCAGGACCCCCGGCAGAAGAGTAGTCGGCGGGACCCCCAACGGGACAGGACATGGAGTTGGCAGGACCCCCAACGATACTGGACGTGGAGTCGGCAGGACCCTCAGCGGAACCCCCGATGCCACAGGACATGGAGTTGGCAGGACCCCCGGCAGAACAGTAGTCGGCAGGACCTCCAACGGCACAGGACATAGGGTTGGCAGGACCCCCGGCAGAAGAGTAGTCGGCGGGACCCCCAACGGGACAGGACATGGAGTTGGCAGGACCCCCGGCAGAACAGTAGTCAGCGGGACCCCCAACAGAACAGGACATGGAGTTGGCAGGACCTCCGAAACAGGTGTCGGCTGGACCCCCAACGGCACAGGACATCGAGTTGGCAGGACCCCCAACGATACTGGACGTGGAGTCGGCAGGACCCCCAACGGCACAGGACATAGGGTTGGCAGGACCCCCGGCAGAAGAGTAGTCGGCGGGGCCCCCAACGGGACAGGACATGGAGTTGGCAGGACCCCCAGTGGAACCTCCAACGGACCAGGACATTGGGTAGGGACTTGAGAGGGGACTCGAGAGGAGACTTGAGAGGTGACTTGAGAGGGGGCTCGAGAAGGGGACTTGAGAAGGGACTTGAGAGGGAACTTGAAAGGGAACTCGAGAGGGAACTCGAGAAGGGACTGGAGAAGGGACTTGGAAAGGGACTCGAGAGGGGACTTGAGAGGAGACTTGAGAAGGGACTTGAAAAGGGACTCGAGAGGGGACTTGAGAGAGGGCTTGAGAGGGGACTCGAGAGGGAACTGGAGAAGGGACTTGAGTCGGCCGGTATGCCGACAGGACACGAGGGGTTGGCGTCGGCCGGAGAGCCAACAGAAGACGAGGTGCTGGAGTCGGCCGGTACGCCGACAGGACACGGGGAGCTGGCGTCGGCCGTTTCGCCAGTACTGGAGCCGAAACTGGAGCCGGAACCATGGCTGCTGGGGCCGGAACCATGGCTGCTGGGGCCGGAACTGGGGCCGGAACCATGGCTGCTGGGGCCGGAACTGGGGCCGGAACCATGGCTGCTGGGGCCGGAACTGGGGCCGGAACCATGGCTGCTGGGGCCGGAACTGGGGCCGGAACTGGGGCCGGAACCATGGCTGCTGGGGCCGGAACTGGGGCCGGAACCATGGCTGCTGGGGCCGGAACTGGGGCCGGAACCATGGCTGCTGGGGCCGGAAACATGGCTGTTGGGGCCGGAACCATGGCTGTTGGGGCCGGAACCATGGCTGTTGGGGCCGGAACCATGGCTGCTGGGGCCGGAACCATGGCTGCTGGGGCCGGAACCATGGCTGCTGGGGCCGGAACCATGGCTGTTGGGGCCGGAACCATGGCTGCCGGGGCCGGAACTGGGGCCGGAACCATGGCTGCTGGGGCCAGAACTGGGGCCGGAACCATGGCTGCCGGGGCCAGAACTGGGGCCGGAACCATGGCTGCCGGGGCCAGAACTGGGGCCGGAACCATGGCTGCCGGGGCCAGAACTGGGGCCGGAACCATGGCTGCTGGGGCCGGAACCATGGCTGCTGGGGCCGGAACCATGGCTGCTGGGGCCGGAACTGGGGCCGGAACCATGGCTGCTGGGGCTACTCCAGAGAGTACCCAAGACATTCCGCCTGTAGAGCAAAACGATCGGAATCTGCTGAGTCCAAATTTGGTCGGTACATTCTGTTAGGGTTGCGGAAAAGGTAGGACCCAAATGCAGAATACCAAAAAAACGTAAAAGGTCTATAAACAAAAAGCGAGCTTTATTCCAAAAGCTGGAGAACAAAACATGGCATGAAACTCACAGGTAACACAAGGTAGCATGGAGGGAGACAGGAAAGACAAACAATGTACCGACAGGGGAACACAGGGAAAGCCAAGACTAAATACAGGGAGGAGTAATCACGAGACGAGAAACAGCCGGGCAGGGGAGGAGAAACACAAGGGCAACAGGTGAACAGAATCAGACAATCAGACACACCAGGGAAACTAACGACAGGGAGGAAAACACAGGGAGAAGGACCAGACAAGAGACAGGGAGAACAGAACAGCAAAATAAACCCCAAAACCTAACACACAAAACCCAAATCGTGACAAAAATGCCATTGCTTATCTTTAAAACCCTGTCACGATAAACTTGTTTACCTTATTCATTTGGTAGTGGAATTAGTTTTTTCCACCAGAATAATTTGTTTATGAGTCACCAACATCAAAAATGAACAATCCAAATACTGATGGAGCTCATGTTAATCACATTATGTCGAAATAAAAAATGACTTTGTAAGTGTGAAAGGTAACTCAAAATCGGCAGACAGAGGACAGTTCCTGCTCCCTCCTCACAAAGTCAATGGTTTTTCAAATGGTTTTGTGCTGAGAAGCCTGAAATAAGATCTGTGGCTAAAACAAGCTTAAGAGAAGTTAACGCTTTGTTCTAGAACAAAAAATATGTCATTAAATACCCCACTTGTGATTGCCCGAATCATCAATGGGTCATAAAGTTGGAGGTTACTAACAATTAACTAAATCAAATTATGAGTCCGCCAAAAGCTTAGCAGTGATGCGCAAACCCCTGATGTAGTTTGTTCATAGCCTATAGTTACCCTTTAACTTCTGTCGATTGCAGTATCGCTTAAAAAATTACAAAGTGTTGTAAACATATGTTGATTATCCTGCCGAGCAGAACGTATGACAATTCTAAGCGTAGCATATTTTCTGCAGTGTACTGAATTTCAATGGAAAAATCCCATTGCTTTTAGTCAAGGGAGCCCTTGGGATGGTAACTTCCGGGTCGGCCTACAAAAATACATCATCACTGCAGAACTCTATAGATTGTCATGAAAAATGGCGTTTTGTGACAGACGACACAGGGTCCTGCAGGGATTTATTCAATGAAAGATGAAGGCTTTATTCAATCTAAAACTGAATTACTATTAGGGGGTCACAGATTGCTACCCTGTATATTAAGAACCATTGGTCTACCTTTGGGACTAAAGATGGACTATTTGGATATCCATGTTTGAAATGACCCACTGTGTTTGTTCTCCATCTGTTGATTTGCTGACTTGTTGATTACTTATTCATTAGTCATCATCCTCTCCGACGATGACTAACACCCTCTGATTTATATTCAACTTCCACTGACCATTCCAAAAGCAATGTGTCATGTCAATTTACCAATAAAATTGAAAATAAGAAATATACTTGGAAACATGTTTTGTTTTTTTGCTTGCAGCTGACGTATCAGTCCCCTTTATATATGTCTCTAAAATAGAACCTGTAGAGTGTGGGCTTGTATCGCTGACCTTGGGTATTGCAATAGTTTAAGCTATAGCCTGTTCAAATTCTAAATAGAGAGTTAATACAGAAAATACAGACATTGAAAGTTGATATGATGAATGCTGACTGTATGTATGTATGTATGTATGTATGTATGTATGTATGTATGTGTTCGTAGCACCACATATAATTCTGCATATACATTGTGGTAACATAGAACATTTAAAAAGGAGAATATGCAGCTATGCTTTTCCTCTCCGCATCAAAAAACACTATTTTATTTTATTTTTGTATTTATCTACCGAACAGATGTAGAAATAGTAAAGTGCAACAGGAACCATTACAAATGTACGTTTTTTTGTAAAAAAAAACCCAACTCACTGATTTCGATTGTTTTAAAGGTCCCATGTCATGCTTTTCAGGTTATTACCCGTCCCCTTGTGTGTTATGAAGGTTTTTATGCATGTAAACCAGGGGTGTCAAACTCAAGGCCCGGGGGCCAAATCCGGCCCGTGACTTCATTTTCTGTGGCCCCACAAGAGCTTGCAAAGAATATAATATGTTTATTATACAGGTACATGCCGATTTACAGAAGCACGTTGCCCATAAACTACATCTCCCACAATGCATCTCAAATTAGACTTTTTTCTTCGAATTTGCCTTTTTTTCAAAATGTTACTTTTTTTTCAAAATCATTTTGTGACATTCTCACTGAAGAGACTTGCAATTATTTGCCCTAGACTTCTGCTTTCAGACGTATTATTTATGAAGTTATTACCCTATCCGATAATAATCCAATGCAGAGGCAATCATGTAATATAATACATTATTTTATATATATTAAATATTTATATATGTATTTTTATATAGTCTTATATATAAAACCGGCCCGTTGAGTGCAACCATAATGCTAATGTGGCCCGCGATGAAATTGAGTTTGACATCCCTGATGTAAACGGTCTGCAGAGTCAAAAACCCTCAAAGTACACCCTGTAGCGAGTAAAACTCTAACACAGAAAAGACCTGTCTATGCTGCCCCAGAACGCCTCGTTGGAGATTTCTCTTTTTCCATTTGTTCCCGGAACCAAAATGGACCAGTCCGCGGAGCTCCTCACACACCAGGAGGGGTGGGGACCTTTAGCGTACATTTTCAACTAACAGGGAGTCCCCTGGTTGGTAATAGACGAGTTGGGATCGCGGAGAAATGCTCTCCGCAGACCCATTCTCACAGCGTTTATAAACCTTTTTCTTGCTCAATATCAAGCCACACTTATTGTTTTTACTTCGGCTGTGAGTGTTTGTGTGTGCTCAGGATGAGTTTTGCGCTGTCCCGCTGTATCGCCGACCCGGAAACCACACCAGTAAGCCAGCTCAGTGAGCAGCGAGCCTCGCAACGTCCCGACCAATCAGAGCACACTGGGCTCACAGGAAGGGGGGTGCAGGAGCTCCAACAAGCCGTTTAGGACAGAGAGTGAATACACATACTTTACAGAGATGCTGTATGAGAAACCAATGTGAGTTTGGAAAATTGCACAATATAAATCTATTTTAGTATACCTCAACAATGGAATTATGATCAGTAGAAATGGCCATGACATGGGACCTTCAAGTTTCGTGGCCACAGCCCACCTACTTCTTCATAATTAAGGCTTTAACAGTGGAAAAGTCCACAGCCCACCCAGGTAGGATTCAACCGAACTAAGTAAAACACTGCTGGGCCGAAAACAAGCAGAAGACATTGTTAAAACCACCACCGGCAAACCTCTGCAGGGGCCGCATGTGCAGTAGCCCCAGCGGAACCGCCCGATATGAGCAGCTGCCATAACCCCAGCGCCTGCACGATGTAGCAGGGCTGTCTGTCTGTGTTCAGATAGAGTTGCTCGCACACTGCATGAGTCAATTTCAGTCTAGATATTCCTCTTGTTGGTGAGGCAAAGGCTGCATGTCTTAGATTGCTAACCGGAACTTGGTTAGGTGTGAGATCAACAGTATTCAGCTTTGTGGAAAATAGTCCATTCTCTTCAAACAGCAATGCATATGAGTTTGTCGGGTTAAAAGGAGACCCACTTATCACGGTTGTGCAACGATTGTGAGGTAAGAAAGGCCTATGAATATCGGAATGCCAGTGTTCTGTACTTGTAGGCTGAACGCAAGAACTTTGTTTCAGGGATACCTCAACATAAAAGTATCAACATGAGGTTGATGGTGGTGAACTAATTGCCTTGTTGCACCAGCTCGAGTAACCGCTTGATGGTGAGCATTTTGAATTTTTTTAATAAAACGCTTTATGGCTGTCGTTAGTGTGATCAAGACACAACCTGTTCAGTTTGTATCTCTGATAAGAGGTAAAATCTGCAGTACATTGTGTAAATTCAGTGACCTTACTATCATTTCTCCAACCCACCCCATTAATTGCTTAATACATTCTATTTCATGCCACCATTAATCATATGTTATTTATCAGTGTAAACGACGGAACAGGTCACCACTTTATTGAAGGGGCACAAACATGATGAAGTAATGACAAAGTCATGCTTAGTTAATCATGATTACAACACTTTGAATTCAACGGAATACATGCACTGCTTTGACCGACCGACCGGGTCACCACTTTATTTGAAGGGGCACAAAGATGATGAAGTAATGACAAAATAATGCTTAGTTAATCATGATTACAACACTTGGAATTGCTGTGACTGGTCAGTTTTTTGGCCTGTCACTAACTGCAGATCTATATGAAGAACACATGAACATCATTAATAACTCAGAAGTCATGATGATTGAGATACCTTAGTTGATGCATTAAGTCATGCATGAGATACTATTAATCCTTGTACATTACTGATAGTTCATGAATTACTACATGAATGAATTCATGATGATTCATGTACCCTTACCATAAAGTGTTACCGGTAATCTATTGCTTCCTGGGATGATATATCCAGAGTTAACGTTGTATGACTTGAGTGAATAGCCCAGCTTTCTTGTCCTGTCCATGCATTCTAAAGGTGCATCGCCACTCTCCTTAAAACTGGGTCTGGGGATGAGCAACAAGCTGGAAAGCAGAAGCTAAGAAGCTGTGATATCCCATCTGGGCCCTCTCCGCCCATTTTCCATATTTTAGTGGGAATGCTGATACATTCTTTATTATTCCGCCGGGTTATTTTGCACCCCTTCTTCTCCCACATTCCACATCGCAGAAACTCCGTTCAAACATCAAAACGTTCAGCTCGGTCGGGAATCGATGGCTATTACTTTTCTTATTCATAACTTTCATAATTCCAGAGATACATCCCATAATTCATCACATTTTTAACATGGAAGTCAATGGAGAAACTCTTCAGACTTGAACAATCTTCATGCAACTTCAACTGCTAACTGCTCCTTCATACTTTCACTCAGAAACCTCATTCAAACTTTAAAATGTTACACATATTTCTGACATTATTTGTGTAACACAACTTTTAAATCTGATTCATACTTTTAGAGATATTAAACATTGTTCAGACCTTGGTAAAGAGGCCTTCTTCAGATTTTAGAGTGTGTGATGTCACAGCTAGAGTGGAGGACAGATTTAATTTTGCCTTCATATTTTCTTTTAAACCTGCCATAATTCCCAAACCCTACATTCCTGAGACATAATTTTTTATGAGAAATGTAGGAAAACATCTCGTAGCTTGAAAAATTAAAAATAATTTAGCAAAAATAATTAAACAAAATGCCTCTTGAGGGCATGAAGTAACAAAAACGTTCAACATGTCTCCATTAAACCCCATTGTAAGTTCAGCCTCATCTTTCCCCACAACAGCAGCCGCACACCTTTAGTTAATCTGCCAAAAAAGCCACATTATTAACCCGAAAGTACACAAAAAGTACACTTCAGATGCTCAAGTTCCTTGACATGCTTCATGGTTTGAAATTTCACCGATATCTGTCACGGTTCTTCAACAAAACGTTCACATGTAAGAGGTTTATCTCTCATTCAGAACAATGAAAATGCTCTCCTCTCATGATTACTGCACATCACCATGGAAACCTTTGATCTCTGGATACGTCGTTAGCTCAAATATAAACACCTGTGTCATGGAACACGATGATGTCATAACTCCAAATGACATGCTCAGAGCAGCAGACTTCAGATAATGGTTAATGGTCCTGCCCTCAACAGCTCTACGTTATGGGGGTTATGGGGTGTCATCATATGCCGTTTCCATGGAAACGCATCCCTCGCCATATAACACGATGTCGCTGTAACTCAACCCACTCTCTTCAGTCTGCGTACAAATGACACGACTTTACACATTGGAAATGCGTGCAATAGATACGCAGAAGTCCGATTTTGCGTGCATATGATACACTAACCATTCCCATTGAGTTCTGAGGCCGAGTTTTGCGTGCATATTATACGCCACGTTTTGTCCGTCTGTGAGGAAAAGAAATAGGGCTCAGAGCTTCAGAATAATGAAATCTGTATTTTTTTAAATCTTTTTTTCCTTCTAATTTGTTATTCTTTTCTAAATAACACACCGTTATTTACTCAACAATAACACACAATTATCCTTGTTTTTATTTATTCGTTTAATTCTATAATCTCAGGCTTTTTAGCCGTTCCTCAGGAACTGAATTTCAAAATAAAGTCACCGGAAACAGACGTAGGCCTATAAGGGACATTTCGAGCATCATTGCGATACACGCCACAAACCCACTGAACTGATTACCCAAGATCCTCAGCTAGAAGCTCGGTGATTGGATTGTTTAGCCGCAATGCACGCTGGGATATGGTGTTAATGCGATATGAAATCCGAAAAACATTTAAAAAAGAAAATAATACTTTATTCCGAGTGTGCTTGCTTTTCTCTTTGGAAGTCATCACATAACGGCATTGTAATACACGGTTCGGCTGCATTAAATATTACACATCTGCCGTAGTTCTTTATTTATAGAGCCCTGATTAGAAGACTTCTAGACAAACTGGAAGAAATGCCGCCGAAACTGAATATGTGACGTGGATCATAAATATATCAGCAATTAAACAACATCTTCCATTTCTTTTCACACAATACGTCTCCTTGCAGTATCAATAGTAATTCGGCTGACTTTTATATTTGATCCAATTGGTAGATAGGTTATATTTACACCATAACGGTGCACAGCTGATATAAAAGGACTTGTAGTTTTTAAAGATATTACTGATTTTCTTTGAATATAAGAATGTAAATACTGAGTTGAGAGAATAGTCAGGGTTTTTTGGGTGATGGTAGACACATCTATGGAATCACAATTTCAATAGCTTACCATTAAATGACAGATATACCTTTCTGTCTGTGATGTTTTACAAATCAGATATTAATGTGTAGAAGTAAAACATGAGAAATAGTATAGCAATATCCTGTAAAATTATGTGAAAACATGAATAAAACTACACATCTTCAGATGTTATACATACAAAAGTGTCCTTAGTATGCTGTGTATACCTTGTGTGCACCGCCTAGTGGTTAAAGCACGTTATTGAATTATCTTTGTTGAATAATGTTATTTTTGTTGAATAATCTTATTTGATGAAAAAAATATTAAGATACATACAAATAGGGGGAAAGTAGAAGGTCAATGATAGAAATATAGAATGTAAAAAAATCAAGAAGATACTGTAAGTGATCTCTACAATAAAACAGTTTAGTGCCGGATGTACAAAGATATTAATATGAGGATGTGCAAAACAGACAAACTAATTAACCTTTATTTAAACATTAAAGAATACTTTAGGTTAAGGTCTTCTTTTAAATAAGAAAAAAGCTTTTGGGATATCTACACATAAATATTAAGCCTGACAAAGTACTTAACGTCTAATATATTGCTTTCCTGCCTATGTTGAAGCACTTATTTTAACTGATATTATACACATTAATTATACTCTTATGTATGTAGATAGTATAAGAAATGTGCAGAATTTGACAGTTTAATGGTGGAGGTATACACACATATTGATAGATGTCTTGTAATGCACTGTTGAGGAAGCTGTGACCCAAGTTTTTCATTCATTGCATAACTTCAACATAGTTCAGGTGTAACTAAAGTCTGCTTTAAGGGTTGTTTATATTTCACATCATTAATCAGAATCTGCAAAGTAACTAAATAAATGTAGTGGAGTAAAAATACCAGGTTAACCTCTGAATTGTAGTGGAGTAGAATTACAAAAGTAACAATGACATTATACATACCCACATGAGCTGTCATGTGGGTATATATTAATGCTGCCCATTATGGATAGAAGCGATTTTCACCCATTTATTAATTACATGTTTTAAATTTGTACACACCAATGTGTTTCCTATCGCCTAAACCTCCAGGGATGTACACAGTTCAATACTGGCAACTTCTAATTGTGGGAAAAACGAAAACGTCTTTTAAAACTACAATTCCCAGTAGAGACCGCTATAGAACATGTTGCGAAACCCATGTGTGAAACACAATAGCCAGCATGTGTAGTTCTGGGGGGGGGCGTTCGAGTCCAGCTTTCGATAGTCTGCCGTGGTTTAGTTCCATTTCAAAGAGCTGTTTGACGCTCGGCGTAACCTTGGCGCACTGCCACTCCAACATCCAATCCCAGAGCTTGAAGATGAATCACGGGGTTTGTCAAGCAACGGGACTGTAGTCCCAAACGACAGCTGAGGATTATGGGTAGTGTAGTGTAATCATCTTGGGTAATCAGTTCAGTGGGTTTGTGGCGTGTATCGCAATGATGCTCGAAATGTCCCTTATAGGCCTACGTCTGTTTCCGGTTACTTTATTTTGAAATTCAGTTCCTGAAGAACGGCTAAAAAGCCCGAGATTATAGAATTTAACGAATAAATAAAAACAAGGATAATTGTGTGTTATTGTTGAGTAAATAACAGTGTGTTATTTAGAAAAGAATAACAAATTAGAAGGAAAAAAAGATTAAAAAAATACAGATTTCATTATTCTGAATCTCTGAGCCCTATTTCTTTTCCTCACCGACGGCAAAAAAAGTCCGACATTATACTATTTAAAATAAAAAAAATAATCGTGGCTTGGTATTGAGTAAGAACATGTTTTTATGAACCACACAGCTTCCGGTCTACCAAGACCCGACCGGACAAAAACAAGTGGTGCAGGCAAGAAACGTGGCGTATAATAAGCACGCAAAACTCGGCCTCAGATCTCAATGGGAATGGTTAGCGTATCATATGCACGCAAAATCGGACTTCTGCGTATCTATTGCACGCATTTCCAATGTGTAAAGTCGTGTCATTTGTACACAGACTGAAGAGAGTGGGTTGCTGTAACTCCAATGGACACGATCCGATCGTCCCCCAAACTTCGCTTGTATAACACCGGTCCATGCCTCAACAGCTTTACGCCAAATCTGATATCTCACCATAGGCTGTTGCCATGGAAACGTATCCCTCGCCATAAAACACGATGTCGCTGTAGCTCCAATGGACACGGTCCGGTCGTCCCACAATCTTCACCTGTATATCACCTCTCCATGCCTCAACAGCTCTACTTCAAATCTGACATCTCACCATATGCCGTTTCCATGGAAACGCATCCCTCGCCATAAAACACGATGTTGTCGTAACGCCTATGAAAAGGGTCAAAACAGCACCACACTTTAGATAATGGTTAACGGTCCAGCCCTCAACAGCTCTACGTAAATTATGGGGTTTCATCATATGCCGTTTCCATGGAAACGCATCCCTCGCCATAAAAGACGATGTCGCTATAACTCCTATGAAAATGTTCAAAAAGTGCTCAAACTTCACGTGTGCTAACAGTCCAGCCATGAAGACATCTACGGGACAGTTTTGAGATTTCTTCAAATGCCATTGCCATGGCAACACAATGCTCGCCATGAAACACGGTTTTCTCATAACTTCAGTGAAAATGCTCCAAACGGCCCAAAACTTCACAGGTTTGGTAACGATGCAGCCATCAACGCATCTAAGCGTATTATGTGATGTCATCAAATGCCGTTGGAATGGGGAATGATCTGTCGCCATCAAGTTAGTTCAAAAGTTTACAGTTCAAATATTCTGCTGCTTTTCCAAGCCTTTTTACTTTCTTTTCTTCTCTCATCACACATTCAAGCCCCCAGTGTTCATGTATCATTTCAATCTAAATTCTTCACTTTCTTCTTACACATTACATTTCAGCATAGCAGTTCAGTGTTTTTCAGCATAAAGCATTCCCACTAGCAATTTCTTCAGTCCTTGAAACCTTTAATACATTTCTGTTGTTTCACTGTATTTTCCATGATAAGAAAAGCATCACTGTTGACCCTGTGGGAAAACATGTTTGCCAGTGGGGTGCCTTGTGGTTTCTCTGGGACCATCATCCTCATCACTATCATCATCATTGCTGCAATGGGACTGTAGTTCTGTGTAAATTACTTCATTTGGCCAATTAGCCCAATGCCAGAAAATCCTCCTCTATTATTTCCCCCCCCCTCCGCCCGATGAAACAATGTCAGGCAGAGGAATTTGTTAGCTGATTATACTACCGTGACTTTCTATCATAGAGCGACAAAATCTCATAAAACATGTAGCGGAATGAGAGGCGACAGTTGGTGATGGATTGAGGGAGTGAGCGAAGGGGGGGCTAGTCCACGAGAGGACAGAGTGTGTTCGCCCTTGGCTCCATGCAGCAGCTTTTACAATAACAATTAGAGTGTGTGAGATATAAAAGCTAATGATCAGGTCTGTCATATTTGCATATGCAAAGAGCAGTGGGCTGATTGCTTGCACGAAACGGCACTTAGAGAGCGTAATTAGAGAAGTCTGGCGGTGGTGATGTCGACAAGCAGAACAGTGGAGAGATTCCCTCTTAATGAGGCTTGTCACGGTACGCTCTGCCTCAAATCTGTGCTCTGACACATACACACACACAGAGACACACACACACCACTATTTAACCCCTGTATACAGTCTCTAACCCAATTTAGAAGACATTTTACTTTACTGATTGACTTATATATGAGTCTAACAACTCTAACAAAACAAACACTCACAGGGAAGCACACACACACACACACACACACACACTAATAGACAAACCCATAGAGACATCTTATCCAACTATGGCCTAATCAGTAGTTTCAGTCTAATTACAGGACATGCTGATTCTCCTTTATTTGTCTTCCTTGTTTCTCCTGCTGTAAGAAACCAATGATTTGTTTTCCCTTTTTTCATGTGTACAAATATTTTTTCCAGAAATGTCTTTCCTTATTAAGGATTTATTTTTGTCTTTTCATGTTTCATGTCCATGGTGGCACTTCGGCTGTTTATTCTAAAAACTAGAGAGGCAAAAAACTTTCTAAGATTTTTTTCTAGAAAGTGTGAGCCTCTGTGGATATTCAAGGCTCAATGACTTCATGCACAAAAGCATACACATTTATACATTTGGATTGTGCCGGGTTTCACTTCAGTCGTTGTGAACTTGAACCAGAATATCTCCCATTCTCAAAGTTGTCTTTTATGGATGCACACAAATAATTTTAATGTCATTTTGGCACAAAAAAGGCTTTTTCTTTCCAATGTCTCTCTGGCATTGCCAAAGAAAGCCTGATTTGTGTCAGTGTGCACAGTCACTACACAATTTTACTTATATGTTCTTTGAAAAAAAGTAAACCTTTCTCCTCAGGCAACCTTCATTAAAGGTCACCTATTATGTAAAATGCACTTTTTGATTTCTTTTATACATAAATATGTGTCCCCGGTGTTAAAGGAGACTCACAAAGTGTCAGAAAATAAAACCATCTCTCTTTTCCTCCTTACCCACATCTCTAAAAACTCGGGTACAACGGAGCTGATCCAGATTTGCTGCAGTCATGATGACATATCGGAAATGCGGGCTTGCTTTACGTTGAACTCCTGGCAACGTTCCGCCCACGGCAAGGGCGCCGGAAGCAGGGGGGCCAGGGGGCCATTGGCCCCCCCCACTTTACAGCCCTGCCCCACATTCTCGCAGCAGCGGATGCCGCGGAACACTGTACACATCCCGTTTCAATAATTCCCCTCTACTCTAAAGTCGCTTCTAAAAAGAACGCCATCTGATCTAGCTGTGTATATGTTTGTTATTTTTGATTGTTATATTCAATCTCATTAGCTACAGGCATTTTTGAAGCTTGTAAAGGGAAGATGACAGCTCTCACTCGCCACTCTGGCTATTCCACAGCGCCGCTCCCCCTCCCTCCGCTGAAATTATGAATGTAAGGCGTATAGTAATCATAGATAACACGGCAGGGTCCGTTACAGTTCGTTTTCATCTGATTTCAAATAAACAAAGTCTTGGCTTTTAGAATATTAAACTTGTTTCGGCAAATTCAGATGATAAATACAACTTTGAAGCTTGTAACGACATAATTACAAGCGGAGAACGGAGTAACTTTACGTCACAGCAGGCATAACAACAGCCGGTGTTTCTCGTGAGTGTTTTCCCCGGGAAACAAACACAATACACACAAAGGCAAAAATACACAAACACACACACGTATATACACACACACACACTCGCGAGCTCCCCTCAGACCAGTAATCCAAACGAAAATATTTTCCCTCCGTTACTACTTTGATCATTTGCTCCGATAATAATCAATCAGATCGATGGATATCCATCAAATCCAAATGTGGAGATGACAGCTTTGTAAATACCGGAGTTAATAACTGGAACTTTTCACAGAGTGTGTTCAAAAAAAGTGCGCTTACTTCAGTCAAACACCAGTCAACATTCAGCTTGTCAAACAAGAGCGTATTGAGCAGGAAAAAAGGAGAGATGGAATGATGGAGCAACTGCGCTGTCATATGTGGGCTGGACCTGTATAGTTTAATTTACAGGAAAGGAGTGAGCAGAGGGTAGAGTTGTCCATTCTTGTTCTATTTTCTGTGACTATCTTCCTCCCCATGCTGAACACCCTCTCAGACTTTCAGTTGCGCGCGCTACTAAAGAGACGCGTTACCATGGAAACCAAACAATGTTGTAGCTGTATTGAAGTCCGAGTGGAAACAGTAACATTTGGAGCGTTATGTTAGAATGAAACAGGTCGTGACTCACAAATCAGATTTAGTCAGAAATCGGGAGAAATGCGGGATAAATATGACCCCGGGACCGGGAGGAAATCGGGAGTCTCCCGCGAAACTCGGGAGGGTTGGCAAGTATGTCACATACACACGCACTTTTTGGCCCCCCCACTTCTGAAATGAATCCGGCGCCGCTGGCCCACGGCCCAACCTATAATCCCCATATACAGTCAGCTAGCTGAATCCCCTAAGGCAGTGGTTCTCAAACTTTTTCTGTCAGGCCCCCCCTTTGGAGAAAAAAAAAAGTCGGGCCCCCCCAACACAAATAGTCAGGCTCAGTGGCGGCGCCAGAGATTTATTTTGGGGCTGCTGTGGGGTACCTTGACGTTTCATAGAGGGTGCTCAAACATTTAGGGTTTTCTACGGTGGCTGAGAAGTGCAATGGACAATTACAAAGTGTGAAACACTTTAACAAAGCTTGAGACAAATTTACATTTTATAAAACAAAATTAAATTTGCAAAAACATTTTTACCAAGGAAAAAAAACTTTAACATTAACAAAAACAAATTAACAAGATGCAAAACACTTTTACAAAGCTAAAAACAAATTTACATTGTATAAAACATTTTTACCAAGGACAAAACAATTTAACATCAACAAAAACAAATTAACAAAATGCAAAACACTTTTACCATAACTGAAACAAATTAAAAAGTCCCGAAACACTTTAACATTTCCCGAAACACATTAACATTTCCCGAAACACTTTAACATTTCCCGAAACACTTTAACATTTCCCGAAACACTTTAACATTTCCCGAAACACTTTAACATTTCCCGAAACACTTTAACATTTCCCGAAACACATTTACAAACCAGAATCAACCCGGAAAGGGAATGTCCATCATACCGGAAGTGACGTTTTAGTGACTGGCTCAAATTTAAATTTGTTTTGGCGGGCGGAAAGACCGAAGTTACGAGTGTGTTTACGTTCGGTAAACATGTTTTGTCCGTTTTGTGGAAACAACCTGGGACAAGTGACACGGTTTTGCCTTTCGTGTGGAGGGTCTCTAGAGTGTTTAAAGGACACGGACCAGACGGGTGTACCAAGCGCACAGGGGACATCGAAACAGCCGGAAAATGCTAAACAAAGTAAGTGTTGTATTGCGCTAGCTTTGTGATGCTAATGTCAGACATGCAGTAAATAAAAGTGCAATTACAGTTTCATATCAGTCAAATACCAATCCATGTCTTAACGGAGTAGCAATGCATTGAGCTAATATGCTAGTTTTTATTTTAGGCTTTCCGTAAACCTTAATGCACACTTGCTATTGCTGATGGTTGGAGCGGCTGCTAATTTTTACATTTGTATTGGAACTATTCATACCAGCAGAACAACAACCAGCCCATCCTATAGACATTTCATGGAGTACAGAAGCTCAAAGTCAAAAGAGAAACAGTCTTTTAACTGTGGGAAAGTAAGACTTAAACAAGAAAGGAGACAAGTCCAGGTAAGCTGCATTATCCGTTTCATACAAATCTCAGTGTCTGTGTGTGTGTCATTACTTATGACACACTCTGCTATTTTACTAGATCAACATAGGAATGATGTCGCCTCAAGGAGTTGATTTAAAACCTCGGAGAGGGAAAACACTCCCGTTGTTTACAGACCCGGAGATAGCAGCACCTGTTCTACTGGAAAGAGCTGTCCAGAAAATGAGAGCCTTCAACAAGGACATGGATGAAGGACCGTACATCCTTTTGTATCCAGACTGCTCAGAGGTTGTCAATGTGCCTGGTTCAGAAAAGCCATTCACATTGGCAGAATATAAAAAGGACTTAGGAAAGGCATATGCCAGGATCACTCTTTTCATTTGCCTTGAGAAACATTTTAGAGGAGGTTTGTGGATGTTATTATTCAATATTTGTACATGTTAACATCCTCTACTGCAGCATACATAATAATGGGTTGAACGTTTTGCTTTTACTACAGGGGATGATACCTCAGACTCTGATTCGGAAATTGTCATCACATCTAGGAGCACAGCTAAATTCAATCAGGCTGACACTGTGGTGCGTAAATTATTTTATTTTAATTAATTAATTTGATATACATTTGATTTTAAGCAGGAAATCTATATTCTGGTCAATATTTTAGAAGAACCAACTTGGCAATTACAATTACTATCAGAAACACTGACAACGTTTCACTGTTGATAGACACATTATTGTAAGGGAACAATAATGGAAGCTGTTGAAAATTGTTGATAATTGTACACTTTTACTCTCAGGTATTTGAATTTGAGCCACGAAACCAAAGTACTCCAAAACACAAACCTGAAAATGAAGGGTAAGTTTGTACTTATTTTTTACAAAATAAGTAATTTATCTTTAAGTGGGTGATAAGATAGGTCACAGCATTTTCTGTTGTCATGTTTAATCTAATTTCAAATAAAAATAATCTGTTATTTATAAATGTTATGGTTCCCCCTACCTCTAAATGTTACTTAAAACTCAACTATACCCTGTATCATGAAGCTAATAATTTTATCAATTTTATCATGTTTCAGGAAGGCACTTGGACATTCATCCACAACTCAGCATGGACAGGTATTGAGGCAGATTGTGGAAGCCTGATGTTTGTAATGTTCAGTGTTGTTTTGTTACAGACATTTTTATTTGTATTTCAGATAGTAATATCTGATACTGAGGATATGGGTCCACCCAAAACAAATACAAACAAGACTACTTGCTACAGGTAAGTACAAATGTTAGCGACTCACTTACACGAGAAAGACATTTTTGTTTGTAAGATATTTTAACGTGGGAATTATCATTTCCTAACAGTACATACACAGACCTGTATGCACCATGTGTCGAGGAAGAGGACGAGGAGCTGGTTGCAGTCAACATGACAAGTTTATTGGACACTGAAATGTAAACGGACAGCTATTACAGTGGCATTACATTTTTTTCTCTGTACAATATTTCTGGTACAAAAATTATTTTTGTAAACTGTTTGTGCACTCTCTGGAATATCCACTAATAAGGTCACTTTTTTTCCTTTACAGGGAGGAGATGAACGTTACACTACCTGCCATTATTGCTAACCTGTCACAGCCTATTGATCATGGAAGAGTCAGCCGGTTCAACATTTCAAGGGCTAATGTTTGGGATGGAGCAGTCAGAGGTTTCAAGCGTACATTATTCAGAAAACTGTGACATGCTGGTAAAATTCACTGATGATGCTGGTGTTTTCGAAGAAGGAATTGACTCAGGTGGTCCCAGGAGAGAGTTTTATCTCTACTGATGAAGAATCTGAAAGACCGGCCCATTTTTGATGGACCAGACGGACACCGCTTCTTGGTCTACAATGCAAATGGTATGCATACGGTTAGAAGTGTACTAATACAATTGTCAATGAACATTAACCATTTATATCACATGACATATGATTTGTTGCTTGAACAATTTTTCCAAAACGTTGAGTTTCATTACAGTACATTAAAGTATATAATAAATAATGTTTTAATTGTGCAATATGAATACATGTATTCACAGCTGTTAGGGAGGATGAATACTACTTGGCAGGAAAGATGATTGCGGTGTCAGTTGTGCATGGAGGTCCAGGGCCACATTTCCTGTCAGAAGATCTTGTACGTTATCTTGCAGGCCAGCCTTCATTCAAAGCAACAGTTAATTTAATAACTGATGAAGAAGTAGGGAAAGCTTTGGAAGAGGTGAGAAGTGCATACAGCAACTGTGTGGTAGGGTTGATTATTATGTAGTTCCTGCAGTGTTTTGAGACATCTTTACTTTACCTTTATCACATACACCGAATTGGCTTCATTTTTTGTTTTGTGATCAGAATCGGAATACCCTTATTAGTCCCACAGAGGGGACATTTACATTGTTGGAGCAGAAAAGAGCCAAAGACAGCTTAATGTTACCTAAGAAGAATGTTTAAAAGCTGTTAAAGATGCACAAACTCAATTTACAAAAAAAAACATCCTGTAATAGTTCTGAGGATTTAGCAGCCAGGTATATATTGCACAAGGATAATATATAAATCTTGCAATGGAAAAATGTTTGCAAGAATATACAGTGCCGTTATTGACTGGATTGTTTATGTCAATTTCATAATCTTCAGATTGAGAATGCTGCCTCAGTGGATGCCTTGCGAGAAATGACCATGAGACACAGCACAATGTTACAGACAGCAGGTTGTCTGAGACATGTGGCTTCTGTTGAGGAAAAGAAAGGAATTGTGTCAGACTACCTCCAGTGGTACATTATTGGCCGAAACTCATCTGTAATTGACAGGTAAGATCATATTTTTATTTGTGTGATTTATTTTAAATGTATGTAATAATTATTTCTTTAAAATGCCTCATGGTTTATACCAGGCATCCTCAAAGTCCGGACTCCGGTCCGGATCCGGACCGAACCACAACTGTCTCTGGACTCTGAGCAAATTATACTTTTCATATGTATTATCTGTATTATCTGTATTATCTGTGTTATCTGTGTTATCTGCGAGACATCGCCACAACGCAACGAGTCAAAATTCTCCGCTATGTCCACTGCAAACAGCGCTCTGCATGTCCGACTGTTCCAATGTCTGTGTGTGTCTATCAACGCAATGGTCCAATCACATTCAGCATCCCGTCAGCGTTTTTTTCCCCCACCAACAGCCTGCGAATCAGAGGCAGAGTAGGGCGGGTCTTCGCGGAATGCGGGTGGGGAAAAATGCGTGTCTCGTCTCTCCCCAGCTGCCACCCCAGTTGGCAGCTTTGTTTTGAAAGAAAAGTTGTGGCTCATCGGACATTTATGAGAGAAAGTCTCTAATGTCCGAGTGCAAGTGAATGCAGCACAAGACCCACGTCTTGTAACCCCTCCCCCGGCCCTGGCGCGAGCGTGGAAATATGATTGGCGGCGATTTAATTTGAACGGGACGGTGCAAAACGAGAAGCATTCGGACCCAAGTACTGAAGGAATGAGGTATTTGCGGTCTACAATAACAGAGAAGAGACTGTCAAGTTTGGCTGTACTCAGCATTGAATCAAAACGCACTAAAGCTGTTGATCTTAATAAGTTTGTGAGGCGTTTCGCTGAACAAAATGGTAATTGCGCATTCAGCTGTAATAAACATGTCAACTTGATGCTCTGCTCACGGATGAGCATACAAAACTGTTAAGATGATGACCTTACGTGTGTAAATTATTTTTTTCTCTGTGGGGTCTGCCCCCAAAAAACAGTTTTAAGTCCTGAGAAAGTCAAATAAGACGGTGTGTAAAACTACACTGCCCAGCCAAAAAAGAATAACCACTTTGATTTAACTAGGCCAGCAGGTAAGGGCTTTCCACTGGATAATAACTGAAGTATAAAAGAATGCATGACTGAAGTGTTTGAAGGCAAACAAAAAGAGGAAATAACAGGTAAAATCAAGCAAATCCCCCTCTCAGATTCCACAGCAACCAGAAGAACATAAATACTGGCTGGTGATTTGATTAATCAGCTTTGTGATGGAATAAAAAATGCATAGTGCATTTCCTTAGCTGTGGATGAGTCTACTGACACCACTGACAATGCTCAGTTGCTGGTGTTTGTGAGTTTTTATGATGAGGCAAAGGGGGAGTTTGTTGAAGATGTGTTGGGCCTGACGAACCTCAGTGGACACACAAGGGGGCAAGACATTTATAAAGCAATAATGGGAATGCTGAATGAAAGAGGGTGCAGCTGCCTTTATTCATAACTGTGCAGCTCTTACACTGCGACTCTGAGGGATCAAGCACAGACACAATAACAATGAAAACTGCTGCATACAGATTATTTTTGTTTTTGCAACCTCGTGTTAAGAATCTTGTTGCAATTGTTTGAATGACCGTAATAAACGGACCTTTGTCTTATTGAAAAATGTCTTTGGACCTTTAAGATTTGTATTTGAGTACCCCTGGTTTATACTATGTTTATCTGTTAGCAATTAGTCAGTGTCAAAATGTGTGCCTTAGTGTAGTATAACTGATATGGGACGTCCGTCTCTCCTTTCCCTGTCTGTCTTGTGCCAATCTTTAAGTGCTCATGCCACACCCCCCCCTTTGTTTTAGGTATTGGGTTATTTAAATGTAACTTTGTGATGAAACATTTTTTTGTTCACTCTTCAGATTCAAGGAGGGTCTTTCAGCCCTTCAGTTTTTGAACGCACTACAGCAACACCCTACTCTGCTGGCCCCGGTCCTGTGCCACTCCGAAAAGCGACTTACTGCTCTGGAACTTGAGCGACTCTTCAAGCCTGACCTCAGTCCACCAGGGAGTAACAGGAGGCTTGGGGAAAGTCAAACTTTGGGCTACTGGGCAGACTATCTCCTCGATTGTGAAGGTTTGTAAATCGCTGTTTTTATAACTATTTCAGGAAACACATCGCCAAAATGTATCTGAACATGTTTTCTTTGCAGAAAGCCAGACTGCTATGTCTTTGGAGGATGTG
The DNA here is from genome assembly GCA_031216635.1 of Dissostichus eleginoides. Lineage (NCBI taxonomy): Eukaryota > Metazoa > Chordata > Actinopteri > Perciformes > Nototheniidae > Dissostichus > Dissostichus eleginoides. Next base: position 7,795,944 of record CM062264.1, read on the forward strand.
TTGATGTTTGCGACTGGGCTGACTTCACTTCCCCCATCTGGATTTGAACCATCGCCAGGAATAGAGTTCCTTGATGACTCTCCATTCCCAATGGCCAACACATGTTCCAACACATTGAAACTACCACTCCTAGAATCATACAATGTGTTTAAGTCTAAAATGGACTTTGGAATGCAAAATTCTCCAGGATTTGGCTGTTATTAAGTCATGTGACTGGATGAACCATAGAGTACAGACTCTATGAAGGTTGTTCATATAGTCGTTTTTTAGTTTTGTGAGCATGTTGTTTTTCTCACAGCTATCATGTTGTCCATTTAGTTTGGGACAAAATAAAAGTATTGTGTTCTATACATATACAATTTTTATAAATACTCTGAACTTTGCTATACTTATTTCACATTTACAACAAAGAAGCTATGGGTGGCAATCTGTGTATTCAGAAGTACAGTAGCACTGTTTCACCACTCCAAATCAGATTTTAGGGCTCAACAATGCTTGGTTTCATGGTTTGTCAGACTGCATTTACTCTTTACCCAGTGATGTATCCAAATGATTATGGTACCTGTTCATCTGAAGACTGGTCCTATTTAGAAACACATATTCCCATATATTTTAAAATAAAAACAGCGGACATGGTTTCCAGCCAATATTTGTTTCAATGTCATTTATACAGCACCAAATCACAGCATAGTCATAAAATAAATATCTTAATCATTATAAAATATAACTGGAATAACAACAAACAACGCTCCAATTAGCAAGCACAAACAAGGTTATGTTGTGAGCGTAATTGTGTGCAGAAAGAACATTTCTGTATAAGTCTTATTTCAACCATGTGTACTCACTGGAAACCTGAGAATGAATGACTAATGAAGGACCTTTTCAATTACTTTATAGCTGAGCATATTCTTTCAGCTTCATGTACAGTTCTGATGCAGTCTCCCAGTTCTCTGGCTTCTGTAGGTCATTGCGCTCCATAGCAAAGTCCAAGTACTCCTGCGTGTTTTGGTCCCCACATGGAGCTATAGACAGGTTTGTCTCAGGAACAGCATCCAATTCTGCCTGTTCAATCTCAAATCCACAGTCCCTGGAGCCAAATCTATGTTAAATAGAAGACACAATAGTATTAATTTACATTTAAGATAAAAACAGACAAAGAAGTATCAATCCATCACCAATGTATTACCTATGTGGCAAGTAGTACAGTTCATTGGGCACTCCTCCTGGACATGATCCTGTTCTGGAAGGGCGAATCCTGTGACTGTTCCACAGTCTAACACCTCATCCAAGTCCTTCTGAATAACATCAATGAAGCAGAATCTCAGAAGGCACTGATGCTCGTGACTCCCGTTGAAGTATCCAGCATCTCGGAGGTCTGCAAATAGCTCCATCCAGAACTGAGACCTATAGAAATTGATATATTTTCAAGTGAATTATTAAGCAATATACAACAGTTCTACAAATTACATTAAAAGGTTACCAGTAAAATAGACAACAAATCATTGAGTGTCTTATTTAATCATGTATTTGCTTCACAACCTATAGTGCGTAGGTCCCCTCAGGTGCCGCTGTTTAATCCAAACCCACGCTTAGATGTTCACAGTTTCTAACTTTATTTATGCCAAAGGGAAGTTCTAAACTGAAGGCCTTGTATAGTCTGGGTCATAGACTACAGGCTATATATTATATCTATTATAATGAAAACTGATATACTTTATGGCAGTTATACTGCCTGAGTTTATTTCGCTTAACGGCTTTGTAAAGTAAAGTGAGTTAAAACGTAGTTAGAATTAACACTGAAAAATAACTAAATTATGTTTGACACAGAGCCTTAAAGCAGTTAAGCAAATGTTGTTTGTCTGACAGTGTTTGCAAGTCATAGATAATTACTTCATGAAAGACACTTACCTTCCCTTTCTTAATATGGACCACCAGGCCTCAATACGCTGATTAGTCATGGATGTGCCATACATGTGGCTGGACGCTCCAGAGTGGTAGTCATGGTGATGGTGACGTAGGGTACACTGAATTGCAGCCATAATTCCGTTCTCCGTGCCACAATCAGTCCGCAGCCTCATGGGGATGACACCGAGGTTTCGCACACATTTGAGGAAATATTGAGCGATAACTCTTGGGTTATTGTTTGTTGGACCACATTCAAGCCATAGTACTTTACGTGAAAATCCATCTATGCATCCTGAAAGGGCCACACCGAATGGCTTAAGTTTGTCATAACCGTCAGCATGCCACATATAGTTCGGTCCCATTGAGTGGTAGGTTCTCCTTGTAAACCTTCTGCGAGATCTCCTCTCGCAGCCTCGAGGGTTAAGCTCCCGGAGCAACTTCATCACATCGTCTCTCTTCACTCGAAGACTGTACTTTTGTTTTAGTACTTGCCACATTGTTCGGTATCCAAACAATTGTCCAGGTCCCGAAGTTCCAACCTGATGGCGTTAATTACAGCGTTTCGAGAGGAATAACCCTTTCTGCGGTAAAACCCGGCTTGATTCAGTTTGCTTTTAAGAGTCCGCAAACTGATTTTTACACCGTGAAAGGTAGACAACATGTCCACGATTACAGCATACGAGTGACCTTCATTAAAATATTGCACGCAATGATGCAAGATATCTGGTCCTTCAGTCTGGTCAGTGTCCTTTAAACACTCCAGAGATTGTCCACAAGATGAGAAAACGGTGTCACTTGTCCCAGGTTGTTTCCACAAAACGGACAAAACATGTTTACCGAACGTAAACACACTCGTACCTTCGGTCTTTCCGCCCGCCAAAACAAAATTTAAATTTGAGCCAGTCACTAAAACGTCACTTCCGGTATGATGGACATTCCCTTTCCTGGTTGTTCTGGTTTGTAAATGTGTTTCGGGAAATGTTAAAGTGTTCGGACTTTTATTTGTTTCAGTTATGTAAAGTGTTTTGCATTTTGTTATTTTTTTGTTAATGTTAAAGTTTTTTTCCTTGGTAAAAATGTTTTTGCAAATGTAATTTTGTTTTATAAAATGTAAATTTGTCTCAAGCTTTGTTAAAGTCTTTCACACTTTGTAATTGTCCATTGCACTTCTCAGCCACCGTAGTTTCCCATTAATGTACCGGTCGCTACAGTGGGATGTTCCACTGCAACACTCCACACGCAAATACACAATGTACCCGCGACTTTTACAATGAAGGCTCGATAATCATCTCACGGCATATAGGTGTAAGCAGGGTAAGTGCTATTTTTATAGTGGTGTGTGGACCTCACATAGGGGGTCCGGGCAGCTCCCCCGGGAAGATTTATTTTTAAATATTGAAGTTAAAAGCATCAATCTGGTGCACTTTGAGAGCAAAATGAAGAGATCTATGGATACATCTCTCAACACCCATATGAAGCAGAACTGTAAACAGATTTACTTTTTCTTTATGGATATTTTACAAATCACCCTTTTAAACTTTATTCTTTTTTTACTGTCATATAGTATTTCATACCTGTTTTTCATTTATTCTCTTATGTTTTTATAACTATAATGATCATATAAATGTGTGCCTCGGAAATAATTGTTTACATTAATGGTGACCAAAACGTTTGAGACCCACTGAGATAACTTAGACTAAAGTTAACTATCTAAACACTGAGAGAGTCCTTTAGTTTTAATAACCATTTTCCTCCTGGTCTCTCGCCCCCCCCCCAGACATGCCTCTGCGCCCCCCAGGGGGGGCGCGCCCCCCACTTTGGGACCACTGAAGGGACTTAGAATAAAGTTGCTATATATATATAATACATGATGGCACTGTTATAGCAGTAACACTGAATAAAGAACATGTCAAGCTATGTGCTGTATCAGAAACAATGCGCAACGTATTTTGGAGGTAATATGGTCTTTGTTTACATTAGCAAGCATCGCTAACACTTAGAGCTAACGCTGTACTGGAGAGAGTATGTGTAAAGAAGCCGGATATAAAAGGTACTGTCCTTGTGGTAAGCCGCGAGAGAAAAAGCATTTGAGCTTGATACTTTTTTACTTTCATAAATAATCCTTGATGTGGTTTGGAACATAATATGGCGTTTAATCACGGCAGCGTTTAGCTGAGTTTCTGCCGGTAGAGTAGACACTCTTCTCTTCACAGAGCTCACTGCTTGCATGCGGACGCTCCAAAGGGGCGTGGCCAGCAGCAGCTCGGTTACATTTAAAGGCCAGAACAAGAATCAGCACTTTAGTAACAGGGCTGAAATAAAGGGGTATGAGGCATGCAACAATGGGTGTTCTGTTTGGTATTTTGAACAAAACACTTCAGAGACATGTTTAGTTTAGATATGGTCATATATATATATATTGTTCAAATATAGCATAATAGTTGACTTTTAAATCACCAAGAACACTTAAAGGGCACATGTCATGCTTTTCCGGTTATTACCCATCCCCTTGTGTGTTATGAAGGTTTTTATGCATGTAAACGGTGTGCAGAAAAAACCCTCAAAGTACACCCTGTAGCGAGTAAAACTCTAACACAGAAAATACCTCCCCAAAACGCCTCGTTGGAGATACGTCATTGTCCATTGTTTACTTCCTGGGTATCGTGACGTAGGAATGGCCAGTAGCTACTCCGGTTCATACATATACGGCTGTACTGACGCCATTTTTTTAAACTGACGCTCCGCTCAGAGCCTAAAAAACACTGTGTTAGACATGGGCGGAGCCTCTCTGGTGGTTGACTAATCAGAACAGAGTGCCCGAGCTGACCAATCGGAGCACACTGGGCTCACAGGGAGGGGGGGGGGGGAAAGAGCTGCAACGAGCCGTTTAGTGGAGAGAGTGAATACTGCTGAATACACACACTTTACAGAGATGCTGTATGCGAAACCAATGTGAGTTTGGAAAAATGCACAGTATAAATCTATTTTAGTATACCTCAACAATGGAATTATGATCAGTGGAAATGGCCATGACACCTCTCCTTTAAGAATACTCAAATGTATACATTACCTTCACATCAACAATACATTGCTGAAAATGTACATTGACAATTGTCCATCCATATTGAATTGCAGTCTCAGCTTTGTTTGCAGCCATTCTCAGAGCTTCGACATTGAGGTATCATGATCTGTCGCAAAAGCACTTTATATGTTGTGGTATTCTGTATATATTATCCTGTATCTTTTTGATATCAATTCATGGTCAATGCCAACTTTCATATCTAGTAGGTGAAGTTATTGTAACAAGATGTTAAGCTCACACAGGCACAGAAGGCAGCTCAGGGGTCCTTTAGGTGAAGGCATCACTTATTAGACCTAGCTGGAGCCACTTTGCAGTGATATGCTCGTGTTTGTTTATTTCATGTAAGCTTTAGTATTGAAAAGATGTATACAAGTAGTGGCACAGATTTGTAATTAATGTGTAAGTGTAACAATCTTGCGCGAATGCAGATATTATATTTACATCGCATTTTCTTCGTAGTTTTACCAGGTAATTGACAAATGTGTTGTGGGTCACCTTCTAGCTAATATGGACTAATGCCTGATTTGGTTATGTAAGGTAACCACATTTTGAGTTGTGCTGAATTATATCGGTCAGAGTGTAAGCTGGTTAATTGTAATTCTTTTATATTATATGTTTAATGCAAGTATGAGATTTCAAACAAATATGTATGCAGAAACCTCCCTGATTAGACCTAGCTGTGAGTATACAGCCATGTTGCAGTGATGTGGTTCAGTATTTCAGAACAAACAAAGAAAAAGGAATTCGTTTTAACCTTATGCATGCCTGTTAGTCCCTGTTGTGTCCAAGTGTGCATTAAATCTTTCTCTAGGATCATACAAAAATTAAAACTTGGCTCAGAAAGTGAAGTATTACTAGAATCAGTCCGATCAGCTGCATGGATCACTTACTAAAGGGTTGTATGTGTCTGATAAAAGACTTCAGCAAAGGTAGGTCTTGTGTATCCTTGTTTGTGTGTCCTTGTTCGTGTCTCCAGAAGGGGGGCAAAACTATGCAGGGCTGTACTTGAGGCCAGCCGATTCAGAACTAATAAGAAAGATAAACGTGTCATTTGTCCCACTATTACAGGTAAAACAAAGAGTAGAGTCTGGGGCTGCCAATCAAATAGTCTGTGCTCATGCTGATAAGAAGTCTATTCAGCAAGAGTGTGCCTAGGTGTACAGGGCCTTAAAACTAGAAAGGGAAAGGACTTTTTCCACACTTAGGCTGCGGCCCCACGAGGACGCATACGGTAAAACGCAAACGCAATCGCAAAAAAGGCTTCCGTCCACACGCAATAGACACCGGAAAGTGTCTGTTCACACGAGACAGCTCGAAACGCTGTACTACATATGCCAGGCCTGTAAGTGGCGCTGTACTTCTGCACGAGACCGCTCGAAAGCGCTGAAGACGCTGTAGTACATATGCCAGGCCTGTAAGTGGCACTGTAGTTCGGCCACACAATACGCCAAAAGCAGCGAAGAAGACTTCTCGCGCATGCATGGTTGCCATGGTTGCCCTTCTGTTTATTCTCCGCGCTGGATTTAGCAGCAGCGGTGGGGTTTCGCCGGTCAACATGTCCGTTAAAGTTTAAATCTTCCGGACAAAATTAGAAAAGTGCCGGTCAAAGGTCTTCTTTGTTATTTATTGAGCTTTAAAACAAACGAATAACGACTCTATATAATAATATAAGAATAATACACGGAGGACGGGGATCTCTTTTCCTCCCCCTCTCCTGAGAGCCCGTCAGTATCCGTGGTCTCATGCTGCTGGCTGATCCAGTAATGAGTGACCCGACAGTAAAAATAAACATATTTATAACTAGTTTAGGTAGTTTGAGAGGTAATTAAAATAGCTAAGGGTGATGATCTAACTTGAAGTGTGTGTTTTGTTCCGCTTATCGCTCCATCACAGCGGGCGGAGCTGCAGGTTATCATGCAGAGCTGCGTGTTCCTCTCCTGTCCGATTAGACTTCACTCGCGTTTATGTCCATATCGATCAAATCTAGCTGGAAGCTCCTGCTGGGAGAGGCGGGGCTATTGCGTCATCATTATCAGAAAATGATCGTATAGGGCGTACACACAGAGCAGTTGGACCCCCCAGAGCGTTGCGTATGCCGTTCTATGACACAAAACTGTAACGGAAACTACCGTATGCGTCCTCGTGGGGCTTCAGCCTTAGGCCCCGGCCCCACGAGGACGCATACGGTAGTTTCCGTTACAGTTTTGTGTCATATAGACCGTTCGGCCACACTAGGACGACAGAATACGGCAGTAAACGACTACGGTAACGATAACGGGTCCCGAGATGGATAGAAAGTTATACGCAACGCTCTGGTCCAATGGCTCCGTTATTACGCCCAATATGATAATTTTCTGATAATGATGACGCAATAGCCCCGCCTCTCCCCACCTCTCCTGCTCACCTCCGCGTACTCTGCGTCATTGCTGATGTGTTTCGCCAACAACAATGGCGGATCGCAGCGTTGCTATCGTGCGCCCGACGCTACTGACCATGCTACAGTTCTTTGTGCAACATCTACAGCAGCTCTTTTCGCTGCTTTTGGTGGAGGAAGTTACAGCGCCACGTACAGGCTCGGCATATGTAATGCAGCTTTTCCAGCGGTTGGAGCTAAACGGAGCTGTCTCGTGTGAACAGACACTTTCCGGTGTCTATTGCGTGTGGACGGAAGCCTTTTTTGCGATTGCGTATGCGTTTTACCGTATGCGTCCTCGTGGGGCCGGGGCCTTAGATGACTTCTTTGAGAATGCTCTGGGCTTACACATTCATAGTTATAACGTTATCTACTGGGGTAAGTCCACTTTCGAAGTACTCGGGCTCGAATCAGGCCTGGGACAATTTTCAATTTGCGTGTCAACCCCTCTGTCTCCCCCTTCCAAAACTATCACACCTCAATAAAGTCACTGTTTGCAATGATGGGAGAGAAACTCCCTCTGGAGGTAACTACGGGAATGAAGCCTTTGCTGAACATTTACATGTACAAAAATCTATAGAACACACTACAGGAAAGAGAAAACCCCACAAAACATAAAATGGCCGCTTTAACAGATGTATTAACTTGCATTTGAATATGTGGGAAATATGCCATAAACTGACAAAAAAAGTCAATTACACCACTGTAACATGTAGACAATTCTACGTGACGTGAAAGAATTCAGAACAAATATTGACCTTCAAAAACCCATATGAGTCTAACCCTTTAAGAAGCACAGAAATACCTCTTCCTGCAAGCAAAGAAAACCAACCTGGTATTCTAAGAGTCTTATCCTCCGGGGGGGCATATTCTTGCCACAAGATCGATTTCTCTTCCCCTCTACCTTTATTAATCTGTCTCTCCCACTCTTTGCGCACCCCCGCTCTCTGAATCCATCTCTAGCTCTCTTGTACCTTCCCATTTATTCTGCTTTCCCTCAATCTATCTCTCTCTGTCTGCTTTACTACCATTTATCTCTCCTTTCTCCCCTCAATCTATCTCTCTACCTCCTCCATATCTCTGTCTCTCGGTGTATTAAAGGCCTCATTTGGATCCATTTTCAGCTCCTACATAGACAGCCTGGGTCAAAACTGGGGAGTATCTCATCGGCTTTGTAAAAATCAATCCGTCTGTCCGTTCTTTCAAATGTTTGCCTCAGCAAAACAGATTATCCCTACTCCCACTGTTTGTTTGTCATGTTAAATCTAGACAAGAAGTGGAGGGAAAGCAGATTTGGGGTGTTGAAAGTGTAGGAGTCATTAGACATGGGGTTGAAAACTTTAAAGTGAGCTAGCTTGTCTTTCTTGTCTGACAGATTTAGTCCTTGTCCCTAAAAAGTCTGCAGGGTGCAATCAATCCGAATACTGCGCAGTGGCACGCCCATTCTGATGAAGTGCTTTCAGAAAACAGTTCTCCAGCATGTCAATAACGATATCCCGGACAGAATGTGCCACTAATTTGCAAAAAGAGTCAACAGATCCAGAACGCATGCCATCCCAACTGTCAAAAATAATGCTGTTTTATTGATTCCAGCACATCATTCAATAACAATTTTCCCCAAGAAACCAATTGGTAAGTTTAGCACTCTGGGCTGGAGTACCATTCACTGCAACTGGATATTGGACTTCCTCACAAACAGACCCCAGGCAAAGACACCGCCTCTACCGCTATTGTGTTAACCCTTGTGTTGTGTTCGAAAGCTTCTACCTTTCATGGTCTTCGTGGGTCAATTTTTACCCATGATTTATCTCAGTCCAAAACACTCAAAAATAATGACTATGATCCAATATTGTTAACTAACTTATAATGCATTCCTAACCGTACAATCCTGTTGTAATTTTATGGCACCAAAACACATGACACCACATATTGCACACGTGTATCTGTGTGTTCAGGTTCAAGCGTTAGTGTACATATTCTTTGTGAAAGGTCGAGTTCCCGTGGGGGAGGGGGGCAGAGGGATGGGAGACCAGGTGCATGTTGCGAAAAAAATATTGTTACAGTGTATGAAGGGGGTGGGGGAGGGGTGTCTAAAGTCCAAGATGAATCTTGATTGGGCCAAATTTGACCCCGAGTCACCCAAAACAATGCTGCTGGGTCTTCCCAGACCCGAACACCAAATTGTACACTTTTTTTTTAGAGACCTTCAGACTTGGCTAAAATTGTCAAAATCAGTTTTGTAGTGTAATGAGGATATCATGAAGCCTTGTTCCCATAAAAAAACTAGAGCGTAGTTATTATATAATTTTAACTTGAAACGGGTCACGGGAGACCCGAACACAACATAAGGGTTAAACACCGGAGCCCCCCAGGGCTGTGTGTTAACTAAGCCCCCGCCACTTCATGCTGTACACCCACGACTGCAGCCATAGAAATGTCATCAAATTAAGAGAACTCAGCAGGGAACTTTGCAGATGACACCAACATCACTGGTTGGATAACCAACAACGATGATAATCCATATTGGGAGCAAATCAACAATCTTGCAGAGCGGTACTCAGAGAAACACCTGCTGCCTGTTGATTTTAGAAAAATGGAAGCTGTATGTTTCTTGGGGAAACTTAAGAAGTCAACATTCCTGAGATAAGTCATCTTTTACAGAGGAGCAGTAGAAAGCATCCTGACTAGAACATGTTTTATGCACAGCACAGAACTGGAGGGCTCTGCAGCTGGTTTGTTTTCTTGTGTAGCAAGAAAACAAACCAGCTGTGCAGTGTGCAACTATGTGTTGTAGAATTATATAAAATTACACTTGAACCTTTTATGAAAAGATTCAGGTTTATTTTCCTTTTTTTATATTTATATGTTGTGATTTATCAATTCAGGCTACAGAATCATCAAAACACAATATAATAAATAGCAATTCTGGAACAACAAAAATACCCTGAAGCATGTGTTTGTATATTATGTATTGCCTTTACATTTTGACCTATATCTCATCCTTCATTTAGTGGGTAAAGCTTTACATGCACAAATAGTAGATGTTGGAGATTGTGGAATTATTCTTTTTAGAATCACTAATAGAATTTGCCAATAATTTGATTTAATCAGACCTTTGGTATGTTGATGTTTACTAATTAAAAAATATTTTGTTAGCTCTGTTACATTGATTCCAGAGTCATTATGTTGATGCACATTTTGTTTTAAACTTAATGGTGCTCACTTGTTGTCACTCCATTTGTTTATATGCCATTTTTTCGCAGCCAAAATGTTTGAAGCTATGTTTATTTCAGTATAAGTCCAAATAATGCATTTATAAATGTTGTTAAGTTTGTTATTTCTGAAATAAATTGGGGATTTATTAAAAATTGATTTCATAACTTCTGAAATTATAAATGATTTATTTAGATTTTTGAGCAACAGATATTAAAAAAAATGTTGCCATAAATAATTTGTATAATGTCTGTGCTGTTCCTAACATGTTTTTTTTGTTCTTTTGTATTATTTTTCAATGGTTTTCAACCTAAAAAATTCCACGAAATCTACTGTCTTCATCAATCAACTGTTTAACTAAACACGGTTGCAAAATCATCTGTTTGTCCGTCTGTCTTTAAACTGTACACTACCAAATGAATCCAGTCATTGCTTCCGCAAAAGTCTATGATTGGTCAGCATCACTAACTTTTCATCCCAGGATGCATTGAAAGATTGAATCTGTTTATCTAATGCCGAAAACACCTATAACTAATCATCCTTTGTCAGTTTATGAGCTTCATGAAGTCTCTACAAAACGCTTTTTTCCAGGATGGATAAAAGAATCGTCTGAAAATGATACAAACACGTCGCACCATATGCAAGACAGGTACGAAGCTGAACATCTATTCATCTCTGCACCGGAAAAACAATTGCTGTGTTGAAGAAATCTCAGTCTTATCTTACACAACTCCAGGAGTTAAAGGACTTAAAACAAAGACAAAGGAAAGGAACAAGGTGTCCCACACGTCTTCTGTTGTCCTCTAGCCTTTCAAGTTCAGGCAGAACTTGAAATGCTTACTAGATTTATCGTTGGGCACTGAGTGTAATCTTAATTGTAGGTTCAGGCTCCTAGACAGTTGTAGTATACCCATCATGTAGGGTTCCTTGACAATGCTGGAAGTAGTGTAAAGCAGCCAGTGAAGGCCTCTGTCATTCAGGACTGGGTAGATATATATCACAATGCTGCAGATCTGATAGTAAAAATGACTGTTAGGTCTATTTCCTGAAGTGATTTTAACACAACTTGTTGACTCAGGAGGTCATTACTAAGGCTGAGAATGGATAATATTTACATGAAGTGTAAAATAACACTCAGAGGAATGCCTCTGAGCTGTCAAGGACCAAGGTCATAGCACCTAACACTGTGTCTTCTCGGGCTGTGGAATGAAAGCAGTGTGTCAGCAACGATCAAAGCAGCATCTTCTGTGCTACGTTAGTATCTACACAGTGTTCACTCACAGTAATGCTGTGTAGGTCAACTGCTTTTTGGCCGTGCTTGAATGAGACCGATGCACAATCAATAGAGGTAATGTAATGCATGTCCTGGAGCCAGAACAAAAGAAACACTAAGAAACACGTTACAGAAAAAACATTTTTCGTTGTGATCATCAACTCAAGTGTGTTCCATCAACACAGGTGCTATTTTGTGAAAATCTAGAAGGAATTTGGTATAATTTGCGTTTAAAACGGAAGTTGTGCATTGTTACTTTAAAAAATAGATTTATATTGTGCAATTTTCCAAACTCACATTGGTTTCTCATACAGCTTCTCTGTATAGTATGTGTATTCACTCTCTGTCCTAAACGGCTTGTTGGAGCTCCTGCCCCCCCCTCCCTGTGAGCCCAGTGGCCGTCTGCGAGACAGCGAGACACAGTGAAACCAAGCCCGAAACACACACACACCCGCAGCCTGGCTGGGAGTTTGTGTGTGTGCTCAGGCTGAGTTCCACGGTGTCTCGCTGTCTCGCCGACCCCACACCAGTGAGCCAGCTCACACTGTCCCGCTCCTCGCAGCAGCGAGCCTTGCAACGCCCCGCCGAGTGTGTGTGTGTGAGGAAGTCCGCGGATTGGTCCAAATGTAACGGCTCCGTGGACGTAACATAACTATACCCAAATACGTCACTATACCCAAGAAGTAAACAATGGAAAAAGAGAAATCTCCAACGAGGCATTCTGGGGCAGCATAGACAGGTCTTTTCTGTGTTAGAGTTTTACTCGCTACAGGGTGTACTTTGAGGGTTTGTGACTCTGCAGACCGTTTACATGCATAAAAAGCTACATAACACACAAGGGGACGGGGTAATGAAGGAAACACATTTCAAGAGACTTATCATTGTACTGATATGTTTGTAAATGTTTGGCCATTTATAATAAGACCTCAAAGTTTCATTATTCTGCTACATTTTCATTAAAACTGAGTGATTCTAATGGGGCGGACTTCCGGAATGAAGAGTGAGGAGTAGACGTGTTTTCCTCCGCTCCCTCGCTTCCAACTTTTTTATTATGTAGAAACCTCGTTACTCACTTCATACTTACACTAGTCGATACATAACAAATGAGCAACTTTATACCTTAAGGAGACATGCCATCTAAGGCCGCAAAACAAGTCTAGAAAGACTCTATGCCTAGGGAGGAAGTCGCCACTAGCGACGTTAGCATGGCGGTGCTAACCGGTTTGTTGGAGAGCCATAAAGTGTCTCTCTCAGCGGAATTCAAAACTGTCATCACCGCACTCGAGTCCAAAATTGATCTGATTCATGCGACTATCTCCGATCATGGGCAGCATATTACCTCTTTGGAGTCGAATGCGGATTTGGTCGATGGGCGCCTGTTGACTTTGGAAGCTACATGCGCTGAGCTACCCGCTAGCAATGCTAAGCTGCGGGCGAAAACTGCGGACCTCGAGGCCCGCAGCCGCCGCAAGAATATCCGCATCATTGGTCTCCCGGAGTCGATTGAAGGTCCGCGACCAACCGCCTTCTTCTCCGACCTACTACCCCAGCTTCTGGGGGACCAAATCAATCAATCAATGTTTATTTATATAGCCCAATATCACAAATGTTACATTTGTCTCAGTGGACTTCACAGTTTGTACAGAATATCAGTATGAAAATACGACACCCTCTGTCCTTAGACCCTCACATCGTACAAGGAAAAACTTCCAGAGAAAAACCCACAGTTTAAAGGGGAAAATGGGAGAAACCTCAGGGAGAGCAACAGAGGAGGGATCCCTCTCCCAGGACGGACAGACGTGCAATAGATGCCGTGTGTAAATCGAAGAGATAATACACTTTACAGCGTAGGTAGACCAAATGTTTGGAAATGTATGTGTCTATAATAAGAAGATGAATCCACGAGGATGTCAACAATCCTATGGGAGGCATCAGGGAAGTAGTATGATGAGAGTCAGGCAGGACCGCAGAGACAGGTTCAGCCACGACTCGAAGTCCAGGACTCAAATCCAGAACTCAGGATAGAGGAGCCAGGACACAGGACCACAGCAACAGGATCAGCCTCGACTCAGGATCCCGGCGTAGATATAGACACAAAAAAGAAATTTGGGGGAAGCTGGGTTAATCGGAACATGAGAGTACACAGGTACAGACAGACAGAAGGAAGAAGTAAGGTGTCCCCCGACAGTCCAAGCCTATAGCAGCTAAACAGCACATCGCACCGGCCTTGACTCTGTATGGGAGCCGCGCTCCCCTTTTGACAGGTGCTACATTTCATGCAAAGATAAAGATTGTTATGTTCACCCAAAAGTAACCCCACATCAAGGACACTCTCTGTCTCGGAGTGGAAGACTCTGCTCCAGGAGTGAATCCACCTGGCTGACTCACTCTGATTCGCTGCCTAGGGCTCGCCCAGGAGCGGATCCACCAGTAGATAACACCTAGGGAGGAGCAACCGACACAACTCCTCCCACACAACTCCTCCCCGTTTGTGTGTATAAATATTGTAACTTCCTTATACTCGGGGCCCCTATTCTGTCTGACTGTCCCGATACGTATATCGCACGGTAGTAGAACCGGGGCCCGAAGTACTTCGTTATATTGTACTGTTGCTTTTACCATTAAATCAGCTTATTGTTAACCTCATATCTCGGTGTCTGAGTCCTTCCTCTTATAGCAGACCACTCATCAACGAACGGCGCGGAGCAGGCTCGAACCTTCAACCACTCCAAAGGGTGGTGCTCCAACAATTCTGGTGACCCCGACGTGATGAGTAGGGTCTCATAGAAGGAACACCGGCAGCCAGCGGACGAACGGTCCAGGGAAGACACCTCGAATACCTCTGACAACTAAACCAGGGCCCTACAACTAAACGGTAAGCAGATACCTGTTATTATCAAAATCTGTGATTGGCTATACTACATTTTTAGAGTTGTCAGCGGCATTTTCAGTGTTTTAGTCTTACGGTAAAAAAAACAGTACTAGTTAGTTAGAATAAATAAAAGTGAAGAACGAGGTGTGTAAGAAGACGGTGAAAGGCCCCGTAGGTCTTTCAGGACCATACGGCTAACTCGTTGAAAAGTTCATAGGAGCTGCAGTTGTGTTATATGTATACAGCACTAGTTAGTTAGAATAAATAAAAGTGAAGAACGAGGTGTGTAAGAAGACGGTGAAAGGCCCCGTAGGTCTTTCAGGACCATACGGCTAACTCGTTGAAAAGTTCATGGTTTTTAAAGGGAACTCCATCGGAACTAGATAAAGAATAACACTTTCCAGGCTCAAAGAGGAGCTGCAGTTGTGTTATATGTGGGGTATTTCAAGAGGAGAAACGCAACTTTCAAAATCAATTTGAAACGACCGGATCTCGCAAACTCTTGCTGTGGGGTTAATCTAGAAGACTAAACGTGACGATAAAGAGATTCTGTAGACTGGGTTTCGACTCCTTGCTAAAAGCCACATCGCCGAAAGGGGGTGTTGAAGCGCTTTTGGAAGTCTCTCCATCTGTTGAAATAAACATCGCACTATAAAAGTCAACTAGACTGTACGGGGAATATAAAAACTGTGTATGAGTAAATAACTATTCTTGAAATAGTACGAAGATAAAATAAATAATAAATAAATAACTAAATATAAATAAATAAAGTAAACTATTTGTTCGTAAATATAATAATACGAATTACAAGTGAACAGAAACAACCTTAGTCAGAAACAGATATACGAAGTCATAATGGATGGAGAATTTGATGGCGAAGAACAAGAATTAGACGCCCCAGTACTAGGGACTCTACGAGAACAATGGGGACAGGCGGAGAGATTGATCCTTAGTGGGATCAAACCAGGAGACCGGAAGAAGGCCTGTGCCGACCTCCGTTTCCTACGCAATAAAATGATAGCAGAAGACAGAGTAGGGGGCGACGAGACATTTGGGAATCTAGCTTTAGCCCTAAATATTTATGAACGACAGCTTGTAAAGAAACTCGGAGACCTAAACAAACAAAAGCCCGGATTATTAGGCCATAATAAACTGAACAAAGAGAAAGAGGCGGTAGACAAATTACGGAGGATTTGTCATAATGCGGCACTCGCCATGAACGGAGTAGCTATTACTCCCGTCCCAGCCAAGAATCTCCCAGCCATGGTCGCGGTTCAAACCCCGACCCGTGGAGGGGAGTTTCAACACTCTAGTTACGTTGGCACTCTCCTGTCCCCTCATGACATTAAAAGAACACCTGTATCAACACATACACCTACAGATGAAGAAATACTTGACTTTGTTGCAAAACGCGTCACATTTTGAGGACTATAAAAAAAGATGAAACCTCTGCCTCTGACAGAGAAGACACGGCAAGTCAAGACGGCACAGGGGACTCCACCTTCCTCTGAAACAGGTTGATATAGCCGGTGTCGGACTTTGTTTATGAACACATTAACAGAGGGACAGGTTTCTCCCCATTTGAGCTGACCCACGGCCATCAGTTTCCGGGTCCTGGGGCCCTAAGTGTAGGGAAAGAAGTAGAGGAAATGAGCTCAAAACCATATTACCAGCAACTTAAGGGCTTGGTATCAGACTTCTCCACACAGGTTGCTGACGCCAAAGGGGGACCCGAGAAGCACGAGGCCAACACCGCAGAATTCGTCTGGTTGAAGGTCATCAGGCCGAAGTGGCTGAATCCAAGGTTCTCAGGACCATACCGAGTGACCCAGAGGACATCCCATGCAGTTCGCCTAGAAGGAAAGGGGGACAACTGGTACCACTGGAGCCAGTGTGCGGTCGGGAAGCCGCCGGCAAGGACCTTGGGCGACATCAGGACGGACTTGGCTCTCATCGAGGAAATCGACCCGGAAGCCGCCATCAGCGGGCCGGAGGAGGGGAGGATCGGGAAGACATCTCTCCAGCAGTCGACCCGGAAGCCGCCATCAGCGGGCCGGAGGGAGAGGACGAGTATGATGACTCAGCAGACAAGGACGCAGTTTTTTAACATACTTTGGTCTCCCTCCACTGTCATAAGAAGTTGTTATGGTGGGCTGTTCCCGAAGGTTTAAAGTGCTCTAAATCCCAGCTTCTGATGGATTTATATAATGTTGGGGGACAGACACAGTAGAAAAGAATGACAGTGGTTATGTTTCGAATGCTTTGTGTAAGTTGATCTCTTGAGGTGAGATCAAAAGGGGGATTAAAGTAACCTGTATAACCTGTTTCAATAACTATAACCTTGGCCCGACATATCTTAGGCGCCAATAGTCTGTGTAAAATGTATGCTTGTGAAACTGCTTATGAAACTAGGGCAATATTCTTATTATTACATTATTTGCTTACTGTGCTCATTGTATGTGCCGTGACTTAGGAATAAATGGACCCAATCACCCCCCCAAGTTTTGATGGGGCGGACAGGAACGTAGGGAAAAGTTACATGAGAAAGTGTTTAGCTTGCAATATTGAAAGTAGCAAGGTCATGTGCAGAGACTGAGAGAATACAAAGAGGTAGTCAGAACAGCACATCGCACCGGCCTTGACTCTGTATGGGAGCTCGCGCTCCCCTTTTTCAGGTGCTACATTTCATGCAAAGATAAAGATTGTTATGTTCACCCAAAAGTAACCCCACATCAAGGACACTCTCTGTCTCGGAGTGGAAGACTCTGCTCCAGGAGTGAATCCACCTGGCTGACTCACTCTGATTCGCTGCCTAGGGCTCGCCCAGGAGCGGATCCACCAGTAGATAACACCTAGGGAGGAGCAACCGACACAACTCCTCCCACACAACTCCTCCCCGTTTGTGTGTATAAATATGTAACTTCTTATACTCGGGGCCCCTATTCTGTCTGACTGTCCCGATACGTATATCGCACGGTAGTAGAACCGGGGCCCGAAGTACTTCGTTATATTGTACTGTTGGTTTTACCATTAAATCAGCTTATTGTTAACCTCATATCTCGGTGTCTGAGTCCTTCCTCTTATAGCAGACCACTCATCAACGAACGGCGCGGAGCAGGCTCGAACCTTCAACCACTCCAAAAGGGTGGTGCTCCAACAGTACATGCACTCCCTTAGGATAGGTTGAGGGATAAGGGGTAGCAAGTAAGAAGTAAGGAGCAGAGGTGGAGAGGCACAACGTGTCTACGTACATGCACTCCCTTAGGATAAAATCCTGCCTACTTCTCCTGAACTGGTCCGGGCTCACAGGTCGTTAGCCGCGAAGCCAAGGCCTGGGGAAAGACCGAGGCCTGTCATCATCCGATTCCACAACTTCCAGACCAAGGAAAGAGTCATCCGTGAAGTCCGGAAAATGAGAGCGGATCTACGGTACGAGGGGAAACCGATTGCCTTCTACGAAGATTATATTCCTGAGGTTGTGATGCAGCGAGCTCTGTACCGTGAGGTAATGACGCAGCTGTATAAACTCGGACTCAGGCCTGCTCTCCAGTACCCGGCCAAGCTGATGATTACGACGGAGAATGGAGACAAAGTTCGGCTGTCATCTGTCGAGGAAGCTAAGAAGTATCTTGCCGCTAAACAGAGGTAGCATGCACTGCTATAAAACACAGTAGCTATGGTCGGCCCATCTGCTAACTTGCCACATTACTGAGTGGTCTAACTTAGCTGCTCGTTAGCATAGCCCGGACTGCACTATTGCTACGCTGAACTGTACAGCAACCAGTCATGTTACTCTACGAAGGACTCCCTGTAAGCTAATTTTTACGTAGACTGGTCAATGTTTCTAAATATAGCACTTTAAGTTGAATGTCAGTCTCACTGTTTACATACGTTTGTGATTAGCTGGTTGTGCTCAGATAATTGGTGTTATTCTGCCAGGTTGATGTCGGTTATGGCAGCTAACTCAGGTGTTTTTATGGGGAATTTGTTCAATTTAGAGGGAACGGAGGTTAAGTAAGGGAAGGATAGGACTGACCCACGTCAGGAAGGTTTGTATCCAAGGAGATACACATGTTTGATGTTCCCAATGGGACTGGGGTTTGCTGTGTGTGTGTGTGTGTGTGTGTGTGTGTGTGTGTGTGTGTGTGTGTGTCTGTCTCTCTGTTTCCCCCCCCCCTTTTCCTGTTTTCTCTCTCCCCCTCCCCTTTTATTTTATTCTCTGCTCAGGTTATGCCACAACTTAAAGGACTATGTCAGTGAGTGGTAGAAATATCCGGTTTGTTTCCTGGAACGTTAAAGGGATGAACAATATCACTAAAGCCAACAAGGTAATTTCATATTTGCAACACCTTAGAGGAGACATCTGCTTTTTACAAGAGACACACCTCCGTACGGCGGAAATGTCTCGCGTCAAGAGGCCATGGATGGGTCACTTGTTTCATTCGAGGTTTTCCCAGAGGGCTAGAGGGGCAGCTATTATTATACACAGGGATATTGCCTTTGAACTAAACACTACTATATCTGATCCGAACGGCTGGTACGTTATAGTATCTGGCAAATTACAAAATACTCCTGTGGTCCTGGCCTCGCTATATGCTCCGAATTGGGACGATGACAAATTCATATCCAAATTCTTTACTTCTATACCTAATCTCAATGAGCATCAAATTATAATTTGAGGTGACTTTAATCTGCTCCAGGATATAGAGCTTTATAGATCGTCCACTAAGCAGTCTACTCTATCTAAATCGACCAAAGTCTTAAAATGTCACGCCGACCAGATGGGCTTGAGGGACCTGTGGAGACTAAGTTTCCCTCCAGTAAAGTTTTCTCTTTCTTTTCACATGTCCACCACACTTACTCACGGATAGACTTCTTCTTACTTGACGATAAACTATTACATAACGTTCTTTCCTGTGAATACCATAGCATAGTTATCTCCGACCATGCACCCACTTCTGTAGAAATCAATTTTCCCCGTGGTAGACCACCCTCTAAATTCTGGAGATTTAGCCCTCATTTGCTGTCCGAACCCAAATTTAAGGCTTTTCTTGCAACACAAATCACATTTTTCTTTGAGATAAACGACACTCCGAATATTGGTAGTGATATACTCTGGGAGTCCTTTAAGGCTTATCTCCGTGGGCAGATCATTTCTTTTGTCTCACATTTCAGGAAATCGGAGCAATCCAAATTGACAGAAATTTCAGCTGATATCCGAAATTTAGACAGCCAATACTCGGTTAATCCCACCTCTATTTTGTATAAAAAACGGCTTCAGCTTTGTTGGGTTTAAGCACCCTTCAGTTGTTGAAGGTTCGAGCCCGCTCCGCGCTGTTCGTTTGATGAGTGGTCTGCTGTAAAAAGGAACGGCTCAGACAGAGATATGAGATTAAACAATAAGCTGATTTAATGGTAGAAACAACAGTACAATATAACGAAGTACTTATATAACAAAGTACTCCGGGCCTCAGCTCTTCCACCGTGCGATGTACGTATCAGACAGTCAGACAGAACAGAGGCCGCGAGTGTACAGAATTCACAATATTTATCCCCACAAACGGAGAGGAGTTGTGTGGGAGGAGTTGTGTCGGTTGCTCCTCCCTAGGTGTTCATCCATTGGTGGACTCACTCCTGGGCGAGCCCTAGGCAGCGAATCAGAGTGAGTCAGCCATTGACGAGGTCTAAACAGCGAATCAGAGTGAGTCAGCCATAAGTGTGGGAACTTTCGATCTCCTGCGCCGCCGATCAGTCCCAGGTCATCTTTTATGGCAGCCATAAAATAAACAATTCTGGGTCGCACGGGGGTGAGGTACCAATCCTTATCTTCGTTTATCCTCAGCACCTGGCCGTACCACTCTGCATCCCAATCTTTCTCTCAGAACAATCTCTGCATAGACTCAATGGTGTCAGTTTTATTACCTTTCTCCTACAACCCCCCCATGCTCCTATCCGGGCCATTAAAACCCCGGGGGGGCCGACTGGATCCTCTACATTCCTAAGTCAACGCACACACAATTGACCACAGCAAACAAAGGAAAATAAGAACACTTGGTCTAGTTTCATAAGTATACATTTTACACAGACAAAGTTATAATTATTAAAACAGGTTATATAGGATATACAGGTTACTTTAGCTTCAATCTCAATATGATCTGTTATCAACTGGTAAGATCGAGAGGCAACTTCTGCAAACTAGGCAACGATTTTTTGAGCATGGAGATAAGGCAGGCAAACTGCTTGCATATCAATCGCGAGTGGCCGGTGCCTCCAGGTTGATCCCTAGAGTGAAGTCGCCAACAGGTGATATTACAACAGACCCTGCTGAAATCAGTAATATCTTCTCAGCCTATTATTCTGAATTATACACCTCAGAGTCTTCTCCACAGGATTGGGACAGCCCTAACCCCTTAGACCAGGCCTATTCAACTAGCGGCCCACGGGCCGTATAAGGCCCTTCAGAACTTTTTTCTGGCCCGCAAGAGGTTGCCTGCAAATCGAAATGACATATGTGTAATAGCATAAATAAAACTAATGTCTATTCACATTCAATTCGACGATGCGGTGAAAACGCTGGTTTTTCCATTCATTTGAATTATTTTGAATCCGTTATTTTGCTCATTAAAAAAAAAACAGCCGCACTGTTTCCGCACTTGCCATTGGCTCATTCAAACTCACGTTACACACTAGGTTCGCGGGCCACAGATAAAGTACTTTAGTTAATAACAACAGCTTCTAACAACAGCTTCAAGATGTCTCTCTCCAAGCCCAAGAAACGTAAAGTTGATTCGGAAAATCGCCAATTCCAGAATGAATGGACTGACAAATATGTATTTACTTTGCCAGCCGCAACAAGTAATAAACCGGTGTGTTTATTGTGCAACGAAAGTATATCTGTGATGAAAGAATACAACGTAAAGCGACACTACAACTCAAATCACGGCTCGTTTTCTGCCAGTTTTCCCGTGGGCTCAGAGGAACGGAGAAGGAAAGTACAGGGACTGCTAGCATCATTTGAACGGAGTCAAGTGGCTTTTAGTCGCTTTTGCACGGAACAAGAGAGAGCTACGATAGCATCCCTGCGAGTAGCCTGGACACTAGCCAGACAGAAGAGGCCCTTTACCGACGCGGAGACCGTTAAAGAATGCATGCTTGCTGTCATCGATGAAGTGATTATTGACCCAAAGGTAAAAGACAGCGTCACTTCAGCCATTAAAAAAGTACCTCTCTCAGACACAACAACCCTTCGCAGAGTGGAACTACTTGCAAAGGATGTGTCGGGGAAGCTTTTGGAAAACCTTCGAAAAGCGGAGTTTATATCAATCGCTGTGGACGAATCAACTGACTGTACTGACATGGCCCAGCTGTGCATCTATGTGAGGTTTTTCGATGGAGATCGCTTTAGGGAAGAACTTCTGGGGCTTATTCCGTTGGAGGGACACACTACAGGTGAGGTTATCTTTCAAAAGATAGTCTCGTTTTTTAACGAACGTCAACTGGATTTTAAAAAAGTGTGCCTGTTAGTCACTGATGGCGCTCCGGCTATGATCGGCAGAGTGCAGGGGCTGGCGGCGCGTCTATCTGCCATAGCACCACACATGCAGTATTTACACTGTATAATTCACCAATCTGTGTTGTGTGCAAAGCTCAGTGGTGATTTGAAAAACACCATGGACACTGTCATGAACATTGTGAATTTCATTCGCTCAACCTCCAGCCTACAACATCGCCTGTTCCGTCAGCTGCTTGCTGACACGTTTGCTGAACACACGGACTTACTCGTCCATAACGATGTCCGATGGCTCAGCAAAGGAAAGGTCCTGGATCGTTTCTGTGAACTCCACCAGGAGATTGTGTCTTTCCTTCGCACATGTAAGCACAAACAAGCTACAAACCTCTTGGAGCGCATGTTAGATGAACAGTTTATGGCAGAAGTTTACTTTCTGTGTGACATTTTTGGACACTTGAACACTTTGAATTGCGAACTGCAGGGTCGCGAAAAGTCTATCGCTGATTTGGTTGAAAGACTTTGTGCCTTCAAGACAAAGCTAACGATCTTCAAAACAGACCTGACAACAAAACTGCTGCACTTCCCAAAACTCCGTGCATTTATGACCACATCACCTGGAGCAAACATAACGCCAGTCATGACAGACTTCATGACAAAATTGACTGATAACTTTACTGACAGATTCCAAGGCTTCAGCATTCCAATTGAGGTATTGCAGTATGCTCGTGACCCGTTTACCATCAAGCCTGATGCAGACTTCTGTGTAAAAGTAAAAGAGGTAATATCTTGCATTGATGAGAGCCTCTTTCAGATGGAGCTGGTTGATGTGCAGTCTTCCTTTGCTTTAAAGCACTCCTGCAGTCTGAGGGTGCAGTGGACTTTTGGTCTAACCATGTTAGCCAGTATCAGTACCCCACAATGAGGAAGGTGGCCTTGCTTATACTGACAATGTTTGGATCTACCTATACTTGTGAGTCTAGCTTTTCTCATATGAATGCCATCAAACAAGGGCACGTTGCTCCATGGCCAATGAGAAGTTGCATGAGTGTCTCAGGATTGCTCTTACCACTTATGAGCCAAGCTATGCTGAAATAGCTAAATCAAGGCAGTGTAATTTCTCTCACTGACTCAAACAGGCTAAACATGACAGAAGTCTGATGCATGGTATGTAGGCAGATCTGTTTTTATGGTCATTCATTTTATGGTCATTCAAACAAGCCTACTTACAGTTTTGCAAATTGTAAAAATGTTTCCAAGATATGAATATTATTGTGAGTCTGATGGCTATTGTTTTACTATGTTCTATTTGCATTTAGTATTACATTTTATGGATTTGTGTTGTCTTCAAAGCACCTTATGTATGCTTGGAAGTGTTGAGGATATTATAAACAGGGCTACTTACTGTTAATGTGATGAATACTGTTTTATTATATTCATCTTGTTTTGCACATTAGTGGACATGAAACTGTTGGGTGAACAAAACCTCATGTCTTCTTAGTTTTAAAGATGCAACATTTTGCACTTTTGTGTCAAGCCTTGTAACCGAAGCTTTCCTACTTTTTTATGGACTGGTTGCTTTCTGTAATGATTTCTGTTGATACAATTAAAGTAAAACAAAAAGGGATGCACTTGACTAGTTCATTTCATGTATTAGTATCTATTAACACTACTGTAAGCAAGAGTTATTTGTAGTGACTCCTTGAAAAAAGTATTGTGTGGCCCACAAACCCCCAGTGATTTTCCTATTTGGCCCACTTGCTAATGAAGTTGAATAGCCCTGCCTTAGACACTCTAGCTTATCCCCAAGTTGATGGAAGAGGTTCTGGTGATCTGGGAGCTCCGTTAACCATCTCTGAAGTAACAGAGGCTATCAAATCTTTACAGAGCGGTAAATAGCCTGGTCCTGATGGCTACTCCACAGAGTTTTTTAAAACGTTTTGTTCTGTACTCGCCCCGATCCTGGTGAGAGTATTCAATGATGCCTTTCTGAAAGGCCAGTTTCCACCTACTTTGTCTGAGGCATCAATCACTCTATTGTTGAAGAAAGATAAAGACCCACTCTTGTGTGGCAGTTATAGGCCGATATCCCTTTTAAACGTAGACTTTTAAGATCATGGCTAAGGTTCTATCTAGCCGTCTCCAGAGGGTGATGCCGGGCCTGATCGATCCCGACCAGACAGGCTTTATTTCAGGATGACAGTCATTTTTTAATACCAGAAGGTTGTTTAACATTATTTATTCTGCCTCTACTAGTTCCCCTGAAGTTGTTCTCTCTTTGGATGCGGAAAAGGCATTCGACAGAGTAGAGTGGGGATATCTGTTCTATGTACTTAACACATTTGGTTTCAGCAGGGACTTTGTTTCATGGATTCAACTCCTCTATACATCTCCGGTAGCTTCAGTTAACGTCAACGGTATTCAGTCTGGTCTGTTCTCGCTCTCTCGCGGAAATAGGCAGGGTTGCCCTCTATCTCCGTCATTATTTGCGCTCGCCATCGAGCCTCTAGCCTTATGGCTTCGTAGTGAGGAAGGATTTAGGGGCATCGCGCGCTTCGGTTTTTTGCATAAGCTCTCTTTGTATGCAGTTGACCTTTTACTATATGTCTCCAGCCCATCGTCCTCCCTTCCTATAATTCTAAGCATTTTAGAGCAATTTAAGAAGCTATCTGGCTACAAACTCAACCTCCAGAAAAGCGAATATTTCCCTGTTAACACCCTCGCTGAAAAACTTCCCCAAGCTCTCTTTCCTTTTAAGAAGGTCTCAGAGGGATTCAAATACCTGGGTATCCATATTAATAAATCGTTTACAGAGCTTTTTTTTTTCTTAGTCCATTAGTAGAGCGCTTTAAAGCAGACTTAGCTAGATGGTCCTCCTTGCCTTTCTCCTTAATGGGACGAATTCATTTGATTAAAATGGTGGTGCTACCTCGGTTCTTATATTCCTTCCAACACATTCCAATATTTATAAATAAATCCTTTTTCTCAGCACTTGACCAGCAGATTAATTCTTTTTTATGGTGCAACAAGAGGGCTCGTATCAGAAGAGTAGTTCTTCAACTACCCAAGTCTGAAGGTGGCCTGGCGCTGCCTAATCTCCGCAAATATTATTGGGCATGTAATATTAATAAGCTTTTTTTCCGAACACTATTTTGGCACAGGGCGAACACCCGCGATGGGCCCAGATGGAGGCTTCCTCTTCGGGTCTCCCACTTTGGTCGGTGGTATGTTCTCAATTGCCCTTTCCAATTAAACAAGTTGCTCACAATCCGATTGTAACTAACACTTTAAAGATTTGGGGTCAGTTTAGGAAGCAGTTTGGCTTACAAGCCCAGGTCTAGCCCCGGTCTATCGCAATCACCTTTTCTTCCTGTCGTGCTCGGATCCTGTCTTCCGGACTTGGTCAGACAAAGGCCTGCGGTCTATTAATGACCTTTATGCTGGTGGTGTTTTCTCTTCGTTTGCAGATTTAGCCAACAAATTTGACCTTCCAAGTTCTCACTTGTTCCAATTCTTTCAGATCAGGCACTTTGTGGAAAAGAAATACCCCCAATTTCCAGGCCGGCCTCCTCATTCGATAATTGATTCTTTCCTATCACTTAAGACCGACTCAAGGAAGCTCACCTCCATTATATATAATAACATTTTTAAGATAAATCCTACTTGCTTCAATTCCCTTAGAGTTGTATGGGATCAGGACCTTGGGATTAACATGTCAGATGATCAGTGGGGACATATATTAGACCTGGTACACATCGTGTTTTTATTACATGTACAGCACTTTGGCTCGACCAAAAATCGCTTTTAAATGTGCTTTATAAATAAACCTTGATTTGATTTGATTTGATTTACACACCTCTTCTATATGTGCAAGGCATAGCTTAATGCAGTGCAAGATTCTGCACAGAGTACATTACACTAACGCTAAACTGGCCAGGATATACCCTGACAGGTCTGACACATGTAATAGATGTAAACAATCTTCGGCTGACTACATGCACATGTTTTGGTCGTGCCCTAAACTATCAGAGTTCTGGTCGGCAATATTTGATTCACTTAGGGAGGTCTTAGGTGAGACAGTGGTCCCTGGCCCCCTCACTGCCCTTTTCGGAATTCCTCTGATGCCCAATGCACCCATTACCACACAACGAGTTATTGCATTCACCACTCTGCTTGCCAGGAGGCTTATTCTCCTTAAATGGATACATTCCTCCCCTCCCACCCATAATAGATGGATTCATGAAATCCTGTATTGCGTCAGGCTTGAGAGGATTAGGTTCTCCCTTAGCGGCTCCCTGACGACGTTCCATAATACCTGGCAGCCTTTTCTGGACCACATTGACACCCTTACTATTGATGAAGAACCCAATACTTAATTCTCAGCAGAGCACCCCCTTCTCTTTGCAATACTATTTAATATTCATCCTTTATTTATTTTAGTTTTTATTTCCTTGTCCCCCCCCCCCTTGTATGTTTGTGTGAATGAGATTGCGGGGTAATGGTGTACGTGTTTATTTGTCAACTGTACTAAGAAAACACAGTATTTTAAATGTCATGTCTTGAAAATGTCTGTTTGATATCTGTGCGAAAACTAATAAAAAGATTTATAAAAAAAAAAACTGAGTGATTCTGACGGGGACACCAAAGTTACTTTATAGTGATATTGACTCAGCTCCTCCCCATGGACCTCCTCTCCCGATCCAGAGCCATCTTGAGGCTCTCTCTGCTGCCTCAGTGATGGTTCTTTACTGCTTGATTTCCCGCCATCTAAAACATCTCCTGTTGCATAACTTCATATCAAAAGAATGACATATCCACAAGATATTTTGCAGTTTTGTTAATTGTTGGATGCTGTTCATGCTGACATAATTAGGCAAAGTTGTATGATGGTCGGTTAAAATTGCTTTGTTACTTTGGTCCCACGTTATTTCCTCATGGATATCTAAGAAGAGGGTTGATAGTAGACAGCTCTTATTAATTTAAAAAGTAACAAATCTGTTCTGTGAAATGATAACTGAAACACATCCTTTGCTTTATTCTGTAAGTAACAGTCTATTGCTTTCAGGTAGTTGGAAGATCCCAATTTGATCTCTTGGGGCTGAACAAAAAAAAACCTGAAATCAAGAAGGTTTCAGATGTTTTTGGCCTGTTGTTCAAGTTTACATCTTTACCATGTGACACTAAACCGGTCCGAGTGAATCTAGATATTTATACATAATGGTTTACTCTCATACTCTTTTTCTTGTAATAAAATGCAATTTATATTGTATGGTGGCCGGCAGGTGCAAACGCGGAACAACGGCCAAAAACTCATACATAAGCAGGAAACAGCTGCAAATAATGAAATGAAAAACAAACAAATCCTGAAAACAAATATAACAAAAAAACGCTGCATTTACAGAAATGATGCAAACTAAATACAACACACAAACCCCGAAAACAAACGCAACTGAAAAACGCTGCAAATACAAAAACGATATGCAAAGTCAAAAACACATACAAACCCAAAAACACATACAAACCATAGACTGTATATATAAATGGACGTAGGGTCCGTGACATCACCCATAGGATTCTGCAGAGTTGCCAAGAAGCCTAAAGTAGGCGGTGTCGGCCACTAACGGCTCGACAGTGACGTCAGAGTCTAACTCCCGCCTGCTCCAAATAAGGGCAAAGAGGCGGAGCCGAGGCGGGACCTGCTGCCACCGAGCTGGAAGATCCAGTGCTAGCTGAAGCTACCAAGCTAAGCTAACATGCTCCCCGTCTGCACACTGCCGTCACATTTTACGTTTCTAAGGTAAGCGGACATGAAACTATTCAGCAAACTATAAATAATAATCTAAGTTATTGAGTTTTTAGCATAATACTTCAGAATCTTAAAATCCCTTAACGTTTGTATGCAATTGTGCTAAATTCAACACTGGAATCAAGCAAATATTAATATGTTGCATGACATTAGTTATTTATATTTTGCTATCACTTAATTATACGTTTAATACATTTAAGTCAAGCTAAGGTACATGTGATGGCAGCTAGTTAGTGCTCTTACCTGTGAGGCCTCCTCCAAACAGCATTATAAACAGGCTGTATCAGTAAAACTACAAGTACCAGTTCTAGATCCTTGACTTTAGACAAACAATTAAAAAAGACAAAATCAACTAAATGTATTTAAAGACGAATCTTTATTTGAATGTGCCTCCTAACCTGAGATATTAGTTATACAGTAATAGAATTGACAATCTAAAAAAACTGAGCAACTCAACGGTTAACTTTACATTTCTTATTGTCTAAAGCATTTATTATTTTCATTTTTCCCCTCTCATATTCAGTGTGGACGGATTGAGACAGTGTGGTGTCCAGAGAGCTGCAGAGACTTCAGGGAGAAACCTCTGTGTGATGGACGTCCTGTCTGTTGGTTTGGAGAGGGCGGAGGGTCTTTCCTCTGCGAGGAGGACCAGGCCTGATGGAGGAGCCCATGCTGGGCATAGCCGATACCAACTGCACAGCTAGTCTGTCACTTTATTTGATTAAATGTGTTTACTTATACATTTAATAGTTTTACACCTTCTGTCCATATGTGCTTTTTATTTAAAACATTTTTGATTAACTTTTGGTTCACATTTCAATAAATTGAATTTCATTTGCACTCCTTTTGTCCATTATTCTTACTGAAAATGTTAGATTACACATTCACATCTGACTGAAGATTGGCCCCATTTATTTGTGACGTTGCAAACTCTGCGGTACAAGGCACAGGTGATATGAAGCTCATAAAGTGAGGCAAATAGAAATAATCAGCTGAAGGAGTGTAGATGTGGAAATAGGTGCATTCGATCAGCTGACTGTTTTTCGCCACACTTTATAAGCCTATAACCACACCTTCTCTGAGGTGCAGCGTCACAAACAAATGATGGTCCTGATAGACTACAAAAATATTCGGTGTGCAGGTCTTTGTTTTCACAATAAAAGTAGTTTCTTCGTGAATGTCCTGTACTGGTCTTAAAATCTCATAACATCAGCTTTTAATTTTCCTCTTGGATGTTCTTCTTGACCCTCAGAGAAGGAGAAAATGTTGAGTCGTGTCTTTCAGGCATGTCCTTTCCTAACAAAAATGACAGGAAACATAAAACATATTATTGCAGAACAAGTGTTTTATTTATGAAAGAGGTGTGTTTGTGTTTTTAGGGGGTAGATAACAAGTACCTGGGCTCATGGGTCAACTCAACCGAGCAAGATCTTAAGGTGAGGAAGTCACTTGCATGGAGGGCCCTGAACGGCATGACCAGTGTATGGAACTCCAACCTCCCCCGTCAAATCAAACTCAGCTTCTTCTACACAACGGTAGAGTCTGTTCTCCTCTATGGCAGTGAATGCTGGACCCTGAAGCCAACCCTACAAAAGTCTCTAGACGGATGCTACACCAGAATCTTGCGAGCAGTACTTAACATCAGCAAGAGTGTACATGTAACCAGCAAGATCCTGTACGAGGGAATACCAAGGGTGAGCGAGAAAATTGCAGCCAGGAGAATGAGACTAGCAGGACATTGCCAAAGGCATCAAGAGCTGCCAGCCAGCAAATTGGTGCTGTGGGAACCAACACACGGGCATCGGTCACGAGGACGTCCCACACCAACATACGTGGACGTACTCAAGAATGACGCAGGAGCACAAAGTACCAATGAACTGGCCAGATATGGACAGTATGGAGAACCGGGATGACTGGAAGCGACGATGGAGGGCTCGTCTGAGGACGACCTAGAGAGAGAGAGAGATATATAATTATTTTGTAATTGTAATGTTTTTTTTTATTTCAACAGTGAGCTACAAAGACAATCAGATTATGAATGAACAGTATGAAGTTCATCAACATTGAAATATATTTTATTATCAAAATAATATTTAACTGTTATCAAATCTTAGTGCAACTGTAGAGGCTTGCTGTGTTGTCTCACTGAAATAATAACTTTTACCACGTTTTTACAGACAATATTGAGAGATAAATAGTAGCAGTTCTCACTATGTGTTAAATATCTTTGCCTTCAATACATTAAATTAGAAATCTGACAAAGTCATATTGCTTGCTAAATGTAACTTTTTGCATGGAGAAAACCCTCAACTTCACTGATGTGTAGGTGATCTAGTATTTAGTATTGTTTAATGGAATGTATATCAGTGTATTAAAGTCAATACTTCATTTATTTAAACCAATATCTTTCTTGATTCTTTGTACAGTATGAAAAAAGAATATTTATACCTGTGCTGAAGTTCACTGCTGTGAGGAGTCCAGTTCTGTTTCTCACTCTCTGGTCCAGCCTGTCTGCATCACCTGGACACTTTAAACAAACAGATATATATGTAAAGAACCATGTGTACAAACAATATAACTTATTCTCTTCTGTTGAACATGTTGGATTGTGTATTGTCCAGTCAGGGTCCTTTTTATTTACTGTAACTTTGGAAGAACAAATGAAATGCAATGAATAAGCTTAATTTTAACTGAAGCACACATAACGTCTGATCTAATATTTTTAACAAATCATCCCTAAAGCAATGGCTAGGGCTAGGCTATTCATCATCCTTAAATGCAGACATTAAAGTGCCAGTGAAGTGCATTTTTTTGCGCCAAAATGAAATGGCAGTTTCATTTCTTACATATAATTGTACCTGTTCATGGCTAAAATAATTTTTTAGGAAGTGCGAGGGATGAGATAAACATCGCAAATTTTTCAGAGTCTGAGCCTACCGCTGCTGCAGACGATAGCGGCTGTGACGTCACAAGATGGGCCCAGTTGTGATTGTAAACATGGCGGAGACTTCGGAAAGTGATACTGGTGCGAGAGAAATGAGTGATTTTGACAGCTTTTCGGACAGGATAGATGAGGAAAGTGGCCATGGAAGTCAATTTAGTTGAGGACAATATTTTGTCATAGATCTAGAGTAGATCTACACACAGGATTGGCCATCACCTGATCATACATTCATCTGTTCATAGCATGATGCAACATTCATGTTCACATGCAGTGTTGTGCTAGTTACTGAAAACCAGTAACTAGTTACAATTACTAGTTACTTCACAACTTACAAAAAGTAATGCGTTACTGTGAAAAGTAACTTTTTAGTTACTTAAAAAGGGCACCCATTAATGCCCTTATACTGTAGCCTTCATTTCAGTACTGTTATTGCATCGGAGAATAATACAACCTGTTGATCAACTTGACATGCATTTGCATCACTGAACTCTGCTAAGCAATGTGATCTATACAAACACAAACACAAAGATATGTTTCAAAGTGCCAATCCAGCCGCTGTTGCTTAGGTGGAGGTGGAGTGGCGTCGGATGAGTCTGGGTCTGTGGTCTTAGCTACTAGCTTCGTCCCAGCATGTTGTTTCTGCAGATGTTTCAACAGATTTTAATTGCTGTTTTGGGCAGACGATAGGATCTTTGACCCGCCAAGACACAACTTACATTTAACTAAAACGTTCTTTTCTTTGTGCTCGACAAAAGTGAAATAGTGAGAATATCTCCAGGCGGAGAAACTCGACTTGAGCTCTGCCGCCGCCATGATAGTCTTGTTAGTAGACACAAACACAGTGGCCTTTATTTTTCATAAACAATCTACGAATCTACGAAACAATAACACCAGCCACTCACCTTCATCTTTTGGGAACAGAAACATCGCCACTTCGGCAGAATTGACATTACCACAGCCAGCGGCAATGCATCGCTTCCCGTGTGTTTTTCCTCCCTTTTTCTTCACTGTCGCCTCCATTGTCAGGTTTCCTCGATTGGCAATCACTTCCAGTCGACTGCGAAACACTTTCCAATAAAATACTCGCTCAAAAACGTTGGTAAATTCCACTTTGAAACAGAGACAAAATGAACGGTGGTGAATGTAAACACTTCGGCAGAGCCCATCTTCTGACGTCACGCAGTAGATCGCAAGCCACGCCCACGAAGGCGGATTTCCCAGCGGAAAATTCCAACTCGTCAAATTCGTTGCTATTCCAACATCTTTTATATGGGTTCCAATGGACAATTTTGGTCATTACTATACGTATTAGCATAACAGATCATGCACCGGCGCACACTTCACTGGGTCTTTAAGTTACATGTTCACGTTCTACAGCCACAATTAGTCGGTTTCACAAGTGTAATGAAAATCAAATAAATAGTAAGCATTGGTAACTATTTATTTGATACCAATTTGGTAATACAATTAATAAAAACAACAAGGTTTGGTTCGTTCTTCAGATATGACTGTGACATTAACGTGTAAGCTCAATAATGAACTCCAGCTCAACAAACCATATTGTAATATCTAAGTAATCATCTTGAAATATGACATTAATATTTGTAATATACACACATCTTATTGTGAGGTTGATTTCACATACACTAGGCCGCTCTTCAACACTACATTGACGTTAGCTTGTCTACATACTCGAGCATAGCCAATTTAAATTAACCTAAGCGATGCATACAGTTACCTACCTAATAAAATATCTCTCTAACTTACTCACACTCCATCCCGTCCATTCGGTCCTGCCGCACGCCCACACTACGCCATCACAACAAACAACACGTGAATCTGACCAATCTCCTTCCACTCCCCCGGTCCACATAACCCCTCCCAATGCAACGTCACCTCAGAGCAGCCCTGCTCAACACACGCTCCATCCATCCACAATAAAAGCAACATTCTGAATGAATTCATTAAAGACAATAACCTGGACTTTCTGTATCTGACCGAAACGTGGCAAAAACCCCTGGACAATTTTTCTTTAAATCAAATCACCCCAGCAGGATTCACATACATTGACAAACCTCGCGGGGGTGGTGGGTGGGCGGGGTGGTGGTATAGCTGCTATTATCAGAAAGGACATAAAAACTACCATAATCCCCATCTGTGATGTTTCTTCATTTGAACACCTGATCTTCAAACTCTCTGGTCCCATTCCCCTGGTCACAGCCATCATCTACCGTCCACCGAAGCCAAACCCCTCCTTTCTCTCCGACCTCTCTGACATTCTCACTCAGCTTTCTGCCTTATCCCCATCTGTTCTCCTCCTAGTTGATTTTAACATTCATGTTGACGACCCGACCTGCAAATATGCCTCTGAATTTATGGAAACCCTTCACTGCTGCAAATTCTCTCAACACATCAACTTCCCAACACACAGCCGTAGTCACATCCTGGACTTGGTCTGCTCCACTGGTCTCACCATCCATCATCTATCCAGCCTCAATGTCCACATCTCTGATCACCTGGCCATCATCAAGGACATCAACATCCCCATCCCCGCCCAAAAGCAAAAACGCACAATAACCTACAGAAATCTCAAATCCATCTCACCTTCAGCAATCACTGCCTCCATTACCTGCAAGATGTCTGTCTCCCCCCCCCCCCCCCCCCACTTTCTGTGAAAACCGATCCGAACTTGTGGACTATTATAACATCACCCTCTCCTTCTGTCTCAATGAACTGGCCCCCACAAAAACAAAAAATGTCTCTTTCATACACTCCGCCCCCTGGTATACCCCCAAACTCCGCCAAATGAAATCGAGGAAACGTCAACTGGAACGCCAACACAAGAAAACCACACTAACGGTCCATCTACAAATCTACAAAGACTATCTCCAGCAGTACAGTAACGCACTCAAAGCAGCCCGGACTACTACTACTCACAACTCATTCAGTCTGGCTCCAGCAACCCCAAGCGTCTGTTCTCCACCATCAGCAAACTTCTCAAACCCTGTGACAACGCCACCTCATCCTTCACCACCGAACAGTGCAACTCCTTCCTCTCGTTTTTCCAAACCAAAATCAGCAAGATTTACAGCAATCTGACACCCTCATCAGCACCCCCCACCTTCCTCCTGGCTCCCCCCCTTCACCTCACAGCCCCTGTCCCACTTCTCCCCTGTGACCCCCATGCAACTGTCCGACTTCATGACTGGAATTAACTCCACCTGCACACTTGACCCAATGCCCTGCAAATTTGAGCCTCCCTGCCATCTCCCAACTCATCGCCACCATCATTAACTCCTCCCTCAGATCTGGATCAGTTCCCCCCTCTCTCAAACTGGCTGCTGTCACACCCATTCTCAAAAGACCAGGGGCCTCATTTATAAACGGTGCGTATGCTCAAAAGATTCTACGCAATGTTTGCGATTTATAAAAAACAAACTTGACGGGAAAATGTGCGGTCCTCCATGCAAACTCTGACCCTGCGACACCGTTGGCAGAAGGAAGAATGGAGAGAAATATGTGGAAATAATACCATAAATAGAATGTTACCTCTCAGTTATCATATATGAAGAATTAATTTTCACAAATTGATTAAAGCCAATCTTAAAATGATTTAACAAACGCCTGTTTGAGACTCCTCAGTGCACACAAAAACATAACTTGGAGAAATAAATAAATACGGAAATGTTATTGATCACCCCTCGATTATGTTCTCTTGTTAAGAAATGTATTCTCATAAATGATGCGGTAAACAGAAGGACAGAATTACTTTAAACTGACGCCGTTTTGCATTTCTATAGGTTGTATAGATACGAGCATGGTTTTATATATCATGTTTAATCATGTTTTATGCCGTTCGCCAATAGCCTACTTGATAAGTCGCTCGTAAAACACAGGAGGTATGGAAACTAAGAACACCATATGTGGTAAATTGCACAGCTAATATAACACAACACATTAGTTGTATTTCCTTTAACTGGTGGATTATGGATATATAGTTGCTGATCGAAAGCTGGAACACAAACCACCAAATACAAAAAAATTATTCAGATCCAGTCGTCATGACTCCACTCCGGAGGGATTCCCCGATCATTTCTTACAGTTTCTCATCAAGGGGGTGTCTCCTGTCCCCGGTACAAACACACTGCCTGAGGAAGGTTAGGCTATGTGTATTTTTTTTGTCATTAACCTTTTTCGGACCACTTATTTATTTATTTTGGTGACGATCTGACCTCCATGCTGCTACTCTGGTTCAAACTGCATCCACCAAACAATATGATTTATCTCGACCTCCCCAAAATAACCAAAATCTGACACGGTGAGGGATGTCTTTTTTTAAATTCTCAAAATCACAAACGTCCTCCTCCTCTCCTCTGACTCCGGCAACCTGAACATCCTCATCCTCCTCGACCTCACCGCAGCATTCGACACCATCAACCACACCATCCTGCTGTCCCTCCTCGAATCATCACTCAACATCACCGACACTGGCTGAAATCCTACCGCCGACAGACATCAGTTTATCAACATCAATAACTGCACCTCCTCCACTGCTCCTGTCCCAAGGCGTCCCCCAGGGTTCGGTGCTTGGCCCCCTCCTCTTCATCCTCTACATCAGGGGTCGGCAACCCCTGGCACGCGTGCCACCATTGGCACGCGGCACCGTAACCTGTGGCACACTAGGAATAAGTGGAATAAGTGTGCAAAAATATTTAAATTTTATTTTCGGATCCTGAACGAGACCGCCGCCAGGGCGCTTCTCCCCGTTACCTGCAGAAGGAAGCCATGCACGCAACGCAGCCCCGCTCTCTTTAACTCCAGGCGACTTTCTGCCGCTTTCCTCCGTGGTGCAGTGCTTATCATTTCACCACAGAGGAAAGCACTTCACAAATTACAGTACCCATAAGGAGCTGTACAAATGCCACAGTTTTTGCGTGGCTGTGTCTTTAGTTGAAAGCCCAGTGGCGATCTGCTCATCTCGAAATAATATGCTACAAAGGGGCGGACTGGACATCTGTGTGTTGAACTTTCCTGTCGGCTCCCAGACCGTAGTCGAGGAAACAGGGGGGATGACTCTCTTTGTCTCCCAGGGCAGAAGCAACAAGCTTCAGGTTCAATAACCCACTTTAACTTAAATGACTGGAGAGAGGCGAGCTCTTCTTGGGAGGCCGTTGCATTTATTTAGTTGTTCTTCTGTTTCACAAAATACATCACAGACCTGTTTTTCTGCTGCCTCGTTTCACTTCCAGAAACATACACACGCTCGCTCACTCTCGCTCTACCATCCACACACACAAATGCACACGCCACACCCCTCTCTCTCTCTCTAAAAGGGACAGCGATCTCATCTCACTCTACTACATGACCCTAATATCAACATGTGTGTTCTGGAGAATCACAGAACGGACGATCGTCCTTATTATTATGCCGTTTAAACCAATTATTTAAATTTGTTTGTTAAATTCGGCATCATGTAAGTTGCGCTGACAGGTTCACACACTGCTTCCTCGCAGCGAGGCTCCCCCGCCCTCCTGTTGACAGTTCACGAGCGTCGAGCTCCTCAAACTCTGGTCCGCGGACCACTGGTCGCATTGACCCAAAGACACATTTTGAGATTTATACACTGTTGGAAAGAGGAGAATTATAGCTTTCTAATGATATCAGGATTGTTTGTGTACTCCAAATATTAAGCAAAAATATGCAGAGTCGCTGTAAGGAGGTGAAAAGTTAGGACGATTCTAAGAGCCCGTGACTGAGAGGGGCCCAAACTATTTTAGAACATTAAGAAAAATATGTTTAAGTAACATTTCATCATTCATCAATAATTAACATTAATAGAACGTTGTATTGATAATGTACTCACTAAACGTATGATTCATTTAACTTATTTTCTTCCAAAAGTTAATTATCCAAAGCCTCTGTACACCCCCTTCTATTTACATGTAATGGTTTGGTCCTGCCTCCAACAGCGGTGCTGCACCGGCACTTTCTAGCAGAGAGTGAGAGCATGTGAGGAGGGATGCTAGTACCCAGATGTTGGCCACAGAAAGGACAAAACATGGCAGCCTTAAAGGACATACATTGATGTAGTAAATCCATTTAATCAAGTCAATCAAAAACACATAGTCTAAATCAGGGCTATTCAAATTAGTTTGGAATGGGGGCCGGTTGATGAAAATTATCCAAAGCAAGGGGCCGGGAAAAGAATTGCTTGAAATATGAGCAATCATATTAAGAGCTTCAGATACAGTAAATACTACAACAGCATAGTGGAGTGCATATATTTTGTTTAATTAAATCAAACATAGCCCCAAGGCCTTTATAAATGGCAAGTTCAGAACTCAGTACATGTGAAGCTAATATAACCATCAACATCATTAGATTTAGATTAAATGATCTAATAATTCACACAAAATAGCAATTTAGGGCCATACACAAACAACAGTGCATATTATGGTATAATAACAATAAAGACATGTGAGCCATACCACATCAATTGCTTAATTAAAAGCAAAAACAATTATCAAAAGACTTGTATTAATTACCAAACCACAACACACAGCCTTTTAAAACTCAAACCTTTTTTGATTAACATAGTGATAACTGACATACAGTATGCAACCAACTTGGCAGATATGTGCCATCTAATGAGAGAAATGGCATTTTTTCGATTTAGCAAGGGCAGGGAAGTCGGGAGTATACGTTGTCATGGCAATACGCATACAGTGATGCAGATGCTGGTCAGTGAGGGATGCGCGATTATTAGTTTTTATGGCATTCATGTGTGAGAATGCCGATTCGCACGTGTAAGTCGAGCCAAACATTGTGAGGACAAAAAGTGCAAGACCCCTTGAATGAGGGAATTTCTCGTGGCTGACTTCATGAGTCCAGAACTTTTCAGAACCTGCCAGCTGAAATGACTGTCGCAGGTCATCTGATGACTGAATGTCAATGAGTTCGAGTTGTAAAGACGCCTCATTTAATGTCACAATCAGCTCCTTTGCTTTCAGTGCAAACTCCCCCTCTACATTCACAGAGAAAGGGTCCTTCACAAATCTCATCACTTCAGTCGGGAGACTGAAATGTTCAAACCTCGCGGCAAGTGGTTTTTTCAATGCGTCCATAAATCCAGTCATCACCTCAGTGATTTGTAAACCTGCAGTGCGCAGTGTTGGAAAATGGAGCATTTTGCCTGAACATAAATCCGTAGAAAAAAGTGTGAGCTTTTTTTGAAACGCATGGAGTGTCTCCACAAGTTGTGTGACCATTTTATCTCTGCCCTGCAGCTCCAAATTGAGTTGGTTCAGAAAATGTCGCTCAAAAAGCAAACGGCAGCGTAAAACTCATCATTCTCTATCAGACACAGAAAGGCGTTGGCTTTTTTATGTTTTGAATTGCGGAGAAACGCCATGATCTCCTCCTTAAGTTCACAAAATCGTTTCAAGACGTTTCCTTTGCTTAGCCATCTAATGTCACAGTGCATGAGCAAATCATTATATTGAGCTGACATGTCTGACAACATCTGGCAGAAAAGGCAGTGCTGTAAACTGGAGTTACAACGAATAAAGTTAATAATCGCCATGACAGAGTCCATTGTGTTTTTTAACTCACCACTTAGTTTTGCGCACAGGAGGCTTTGGTGGATGAGGCAATGAAGCGATCTCAGCTGTGGAGCCACATCTGCCAGCCTAGCGGACAGTCCCTGTGTTCGGCCCGACATCGCAGGTGCCCCATCCGTTACAAGCATGTTAATACGATCCAATCCCAACTTGTGCTCCTTGAAAAACAAAACCACTTTTTGGAACATCACCTCACCGGTCGTGTGTCCATCCAAAGGAATTAATCCAAGTAGATCCTCCCGAAAGCATTCACCATCAAAAAATCTAACATAGAGGCACAGCTGTGCAACATCGCTGCTGTCAGTGGATTCATCAATAGCTAGCGACATAACCTCCGCCTTTCTCAGTTTGTCCAAGAGAATCTCAAAAACGTCCGATGCAAGGGTCTCCACTCTCCTTGATGTTGACGTGTCAGAAATCGGAATGTTCTTAATTGAGTCAATAACGCTTTTTTTCTCATCTGCAACAACTTCCTCAATTGATGCAAGCATACACTCTTTGACTGTCTCTGCGTCTGTAAAAGGCCTTTTCTTTTTGCCTAATATCCAGGCCACTCGTAGGGATGCTGCGGTAGCTCTCTCTTGGTCAGTGCAAGCCCGAAACAGGGAGCTACGTCTTTGGTCATAGCACGAAGTTAGCCCCAAAATCTTCTGGCGTCGAGCATCAGAGCCCGCTGGAAAAGTGACGTCAAAGTTGGCGTGAGCTGTCTTAAAATGCCTTCTCAAGTTGTACTCTTTACACACCGATAAACACTCATTGCAGATTAAACACACGGGCCTCCCACTGACATTTACAAACAAGTACTTCTCTTTCCACTCGCTGTTGAATTGCCGGTTTTCGGTGTCAACCTTTCGTTTTTTTAACGTAGAAAGAGACATTTTGATATCCAACTATGCTGACCAGGTTTGATGAATCGTACCATTGGCGCGAAACCGTCGAAGGTGCGCGAGCTTGTAGTGAAGGGCAGCGCGAGCCGCGAGGACGCGCGCAGAGACGCAATAAATGACAGGAGTTGTCACTACAGTAGCTAGTAGGTGGGTTTGAAACCCGAGCCCGCCAAAGTTTTCAGGCAATGTCTTCCCCTCTATCTCTCAATTTAACACCCTCTCTGGAATAAAGGCACTCTGGCCCAAAAAAAGAAAAATAAAAAGAATTTAAAAAAAAAAAAACTTTTTTTACTCAAAGGGCCAGTAAATATCACCCGGGGGCCGGATTTGGCCCGTGGGCCGCCAATTGAATAGCCATGGTCTAAATAGTGGTTAGCTAAATAAATAGAAAGATACATCATGTTTACCGTTGAATCTGTGTTTTGTCTCTCTCTCCTTGAATGTCTTCTCTATATTTGTTCTTGAGCATGTCTAATGCACACTACTATCCTGTCATTACTTTGTCCCTCTTCACATTTGATCCCTTCTCCACCGACCATAGTTACTTATACTGTAGTATTGCTAAAGCTCTGTATAGTTGCAACATCTATACACAAATAAAATATAAAACTGCTAAGAATGTCTCTCTCTCTCTCTTCAAATGTTTCCGCGGTACTCACTATGGCCCGTGTTATTTACCTGCACTCGATTTGTCATCTCTTTTAACAATGTTCTTCCCTCACTTTATCTTCTCTTCACGTGAAGCTCTCCTCTCCTCAGGTGGTGTAGTAGTTACTGTAGGCACGCTAATGCTAGCTGCGTAAATATGACGCTCTTTGTATAAAAACAAAACAAAACGTACCATCTTATATATTGACGTTCTCCACTTCAATCAACTTTGTTTCCTCCGGCTTCAATTTCCATCACTCTCGTTCGTTCTCTCTATGTCTGGTCAGACATCAATCTGTTCCACGTAAGGCGCCCCCTAGAGGCCTGGAGCACTGTGTGTTTTTGGGTTTGTATGTGTTTTGGGGTTTGTATGTGTTTTTCTGTTGCGTTTGTTTTCGGGGTGTGTGTGTTGTATTTAGTTTGCATCATTTCTGTAAATGCAGCGTTGTTTTGTTGTATTTGTTTTCAGGATTAGTTTGTTTTTCATTTCATTATTTGCAGCTGTTTCCTGCTTATGTGTGTGTTTTTGGCCGTTGTTCCGCGTTTGAACCTGCCGGCCACCGTAGTATTGGGATATCTTATTTTAACCAGGGGAAAAAGTGAATGGTGTATTTTCCTAGAGGTCCCTGATTACAACCACAATGAGAACATCAGCAAACAGTATTTCGAACGTATTCAAGCAGTACACCACAAACACATAATAGATAAAGCAATAACCACAGTTACCTTTCCACCAGGTATGATCAAACAAGTACACCGTCTCACAGATTTCATCAAGCCATCCACACCCTCAGAAAGGTAAAAGAGCATATTGTGCTCATTTTATAACAAACACAATATGCTCTTTTAAGATGTCTTGTAACATTGTAATCCACACTTTTTAGAAATGTAAGAGTAATCTGATTACAGATGATTGTCATTCAATCAGCATACCATTTAAATGAGAGCAGTGTGTAGAGGAATAAAGCCAAGTTTTTGAGGCCAGGACTTGATACACCTTGATATACTTTATTGCACGTGACACAGATTTTGAGCATAGAGATGCAGTCAAATGTTGTCTTGATTTTTCTTCAAAGCACTTTTCTACTGCTCACTAATGCAACATTCACACGACCATGCAATCATGTGAGCCCCATGGGGCAAATGAGATGTAATCAAATATTTAATCAGGGACTTTTGTCCCATCAAGAGATGGAAAAAAAGTGTTTAGTCTAATCAGTGGGGTTCACATGGGCCACTTTTATATTTAGCATTAAGTGTGTCTAAAATATATTTTCTGATTCAGATTGACATGAACCAGCTTATTTTCAATCCTCTCTAACAGATGTTCTCTGAAAGCAATATTTGTGTTGTTTCTTGATTGGGTAACAAAGTTGCAGAAGCAGCATTCAATATTCAATTTAGTTTAAAGGGCATCCCATTTACTGACATTCTTCTCTTTTTGACCGATGAGCTTTTACAATTTGCTACACACCGAGCTCAAGCCAGCTGTTGTGGCTTGCCAGGCGCAGCATGAAAACTCTTGTCACTGGACAATTAAGGGCAGATTTGTTATTTTCTCTCTGTTGTACTGTGGTTTATCTTCAAGTTTTGTCCACACTCTGAACAAGAAGTTTTGATGTTGCACACTGAAGACGTGACTGTGAGATGTGTTGTTGACTGTGTTGGACTTGCAACACATTGACTAACTGTGCCTGTTTGGATTGATCAGGAGCATTATCTTAAAGAAACCCTTTAATGTTTTTTGGGGTTTTCTCTTTCCTGTAGTGTGTTATATACGTTTTTGTGCATGTCCAGGTGCTCTACAAAGGCTAAAATAAAATGCATGCCAGAGGGAGTTTTTCCCCAAACACTCCCCCCTGCCTGAAACGTCTCCATTAAAATCCTTTGTTTTCTTCCGTAACATAATGACATCACTATGTAACACTAGTAATCACTCCAACATATTTTACGCTTAGGGGTGGGACATCACTAAGCGGTTGACCAATTACAACAGAGCCAGCCTAACCAATC
Source organism: Dissostichus eleginoides (assembly GCA_031216635.1). Classification (NCBI taxonomy): domain Eukaryota; kingdom Metazoa; phylum Chordata; class Actinopteri; order Perciformes; family Nototheniidae; genus Dissostichus; species Dissostichus eleginoides. The sequence goes on from CM062264.1 coordinate 7,838,126, forward strand.
AGAGCAGACTGGGCTCTGGTTTCAGACAGAGGGTGAAAAGAGGTGCTGCAGCACAGACAGTATGAGAAAAATAAAGACCTTTCGGAAATTATTGCATGTAAACATGTCCCAGTGGAGGCATACAATACAAATATGAACCTGAAAATAAGCATTATATTCAGGGGTGCATATAACTTTTTTGCCCTGGTTCCACAGGAGCACCTGGAGATGTTGCTTGGTGCGCATCCTTAAAATGAAATAAACCGGACCTTTTGAGTGGTACTTGACTTTATGAACGGGGGGGGGAGGTGCGCTAGTGAGCACGCTCATGAACTGTTCGCCGGATCGCAGCGGGGTTACTGTGCGGAGCGCATAGAGCAGACCCTTCACGCGATAGCGAGGGGTAGAGCGAGGGATCGCAGATGCCGTGGTGCTCGCGGACGGATTAAAATTAAACCTAAATGGCTCGTTAATATCTCTCTCTCTCTCTCTCTCTCTCTCTCTCTCTCTCTCTCTCTCCTCTCTCTCTCTCTCTCTCTCTCTCTCTCTCTCTCTCTCTCTGTAGATAGTGAATATTTCCTTGATGCTGAAAGTAAATGAAACACATTTGTTTAAATGTAAATGCAATTAATATAAATATATATAAATACATGAAAATAAAAAACTCCATACATGTCTAGTGAAGTATCTGGTGCATTAGATAATCAGTGACCAGGTCCTATTCTTGCAGAAGAGCCAAATAAGGTCTCAGGGGAAGCAGTTCCATCAGTGGGCCCCAAACTCCCCTTTCCCTGGCCACATCAACAAGCTCTAACTGGGGGAATCCAAGGCGTACCTAGGCCAGCGTGGAGATGTAATCCCTCCACCTGGTCCTGGGTCTGCTCCTTGGTCTCCTCCCATTTGGATGTTCCTGGAAAACCTCCCTAGGGAGGCGGCCAGGTGGCATCCTTACCAGGTGCCTGAACCACCTCAACTGGCTTCTTTCTGGGGCAGTGGTTCTACTCCCAGTTCCTTCCAGATGATTGAACTTCTCACCTTATCCCTAAGGGAGATGTCACCCACCCTCCGGAGAAAATCCATGTAGCTTGTATCTGCTTATCTTGTTCTGTCGGTCATGACCTTTCAAAACAGTCTTTAAAAAAAATCTATGTCCAATGACTCATGCTGTGTTTGTTTTTGGTAAAAAAAATATTTTCGGGAGATAGAAGTAGAAATAGTTGTTTGAAGAAGGATGCTTCTGATGTTCAGTACAGACTCTCCAGACTCAAACATACAGCTTCAGTTAGTAGCTAGTGTTGACCTTCACTTCTCAGTGGGCTATCTTCTGTGTATTTGTGTGTGCAGCCTATATCGATCGATAGACATAGAATCTTTCATAGCGTGAGAACATACAGTAAACAAACATACATGTCTGGATGCTTTACTCCATCCACACAAACTTTAATGAGTCTTTTGAGAGTGTGAAACACTGCAGGAACGAGAAAAAATTGAGGTAGAAATAATCTCTTCTATACATCATACAGTATGGGTCTTCAATGTTTTCAGTCTAAGGACCCCACAGCTGAAAGATAGATGGAGCAAGGACCACTGCATTAGTATAAAATTAAATTACATAATAAATGTGGCCTTCAGTAATGTGAAGGGCAGCCTGACATAAACATACCTTTTAAAGTGCATACATTGTAGGATGTAACTTTTATAGCAAGATACACAACGTATCTTGCTCTAAAAGTAATACATTATTAATTAAATTAAGTGTCTGCGGACTTACATAATACAGCTAATTTGCCTGAACGTAGCCTGAACCACTTATTTTTGCTGCATAGATAGATGCCTCACAAACGTGTTTAGCAAAGGTTAGCTCACATAATTAACTCCATTAATGTTGTGTAAATGAACTGTACCCCCAAAGATTACCAAACATGAACTAATAGTCTGCCCTTTTATTGGCAATAACCATATTCTTTCCCTAACCTTTTTTTGTGCCTTAAGTCACAAATCCTTTATTTTTGCGGTGCTAGAGCATAAAACAGGCATGGGGACCATTAACATGCACAAACAACTATATAACACACTAAAGGAAAGGGAGACCACATAAAGCATAATAGTACAGCGGATAAGCTCTCATATTATAACAATTGTGCATTTTATGAGAAAAGCATGACATTTCTAACATAGTTAGTGCATACCATAAGGTTTATTTTCAGATGTGGAGGGAAGTCAGATTTGACCTGTGAGGACCGTGAGAGGTCAAATCCAAGATGGCCGCCAGTCTCTCGGGTCAAATGTTCAAACACGCTTAATTTTGGAACCAAACATTGTAGAAAAACATTTAAGGTGTCATATCCAACTAAATTAGGGATGCCCAATCATTTGGTGATACCTGAGCTTGGTGAATCCACGTTTTGTGCGTGCTTCACGCTGTTGAACACCATTAATTGGGAGATTGTTAGGGCAGGTTTTGTGGTGGCTGTGTGGACCAGCTGAGTTTGATGCTTGATTTGCCCCATCGAGTATCATGTTGACTAGAGCCAAGAGGGATGGTGGCACAGCCTCCTGCTGACAGTTTGCCTTGAATGACCCATAGCGGCCATCTTGGATTTGACTGTTACTTTGATGTCATGTATCTAGCTGATGATAAGTTGATATCATTGGTAAGGCGGGACCATAAGCTACATGTCATTATCCAGGATTTATTTACCTGTATGGCTCAAGAAAACATAGAACTCTACAGAGAATGCATCTATACCCAGTTAGTTGAAGCATGGATATACACAATACATAACTGCGCCACATCTGCCACCAGTCTCACAGCATTTCGTGTTATAGTCACGACATTTAATCTATTGATTCGTGTTCACCAACACGATCTTCCCCTTTTTTTCGTGTCACACAGAACGATTTTAAAAGCAATGTATTTCTATTGGTAGTGTGTTTCGTGCCTGCAACACGTCTTTTTGTCCGGTCGGGTCTTGGTAGACCGGAAGCTGTGGGGTTCATGAAAACATCTCCTTACTCAATATCAAGCCACGATTATTGTTTTTATTTTAAATCGTATAATGTCGGACTTTTTTTGCCATCAGTGAGGAAAAGAAATGGGCTCAGAGCCTCAAAATACTGAAATCTGTATTATTTTAAATCTTTTTTTCCTTCTAATTTGTTATTCTTTTCTAAATAACACACTGTTATTTAATCAACAATAACACACAATTATCCTTGTTTTTATTTATTTGTTTAATTCCATAATCTCGGGCTTTTTAGCCGTTCCTCAGGAACTGAATTTCAAAATAAAAATAAAAATAACCAGAAACAGACGTAGGCCTATAAGGGACATTTCGAGAATCATTGCGATTCACAGCCACTGAACTGATTACCCAAGATCCTCAGCTATGGTTTAAGCTCGTTGATTGGATGTTTTAGCCGCAATGCACGCTGGGATATGGTGTTTATGCGATATGAAATCCGAAAAACATTTTCTTTTAAAAGAAAATAATACTTTATTCCGAGTGTGCTTGCTTTTCTCTTTGAAAGTCATCACATAACGGCATTGTAATACACGGTTCGGCTGCATTACATATTACACATCTGCCTTAGTTCTTTATTTATAGAGCCCTGATTAGAAGACTTCTGGACAAACTGGAAGAAATGCCGCCGAAACTGAATACTTGACGTGGATCATAAATCTATCAGCAATTAAACAACATCTTCAATTTCTCTTCACACAATACGTCTCCTTGCAGTATCAACACTAATTCGGCTGACTTTTATATTTGATCTAATTCGTAGATAGGTTATATTTACACCATAACGGTGCACAGCTGATATAAAAGGACTTGTAGTTTTTGAAGATATTACTGATTTTCTTTGAATATAAGAATGTAAATACTGAGTCTGAAATAATATAGCAATATGCTGTAAAAATGATGTGAAAACATGAACATCTTCAGATGTTATACATACATAAGTGTCCAACACTAATAATAAAAAGTTATTATGGCTGTGTGTACCTTGTGTGCACCGCCTAGTGGTTAAAGCACGTTATTGAATTATTGTTTTTATGTGTTATATTTGATGAAAAACATATTAAGAGTACATACTTTCATAGGGGGAAAGTAGAAGGTCAATGATAGAAATATAGAATATAAAAAACCAAGAAGATACTCTAAGTGATCTCTACAATAAAACAGTTTAGTGCCGGATGTACAAAGATATTAATAGGAGGATGTGCAAAACAGACAAACTAATTAACCTTTATTTAAACATTAAATAATACTTTAGATTAAGGTCTTCTTTTAAATATTAACGTCTAATATATTGCTTTCCTGCAATGTTAACTATGTTGAAGCACTTATTTTAACTGATATTATACATATGAATTATACTCTTATGTATGTAGATAGTATAAGAAATGTGCAGAATACACAGTTTAATGGTGGAGGTATACACACATATTGATAGATGTCTCGTAATGCACTGTTGAGGAACCTGCAACCCAAGTTTTTCATTCATTGCATAACTACACCGTAGTTGTGTATATGATACATATGTCAATAAACCTTAGAAAATCTTGAAATCTTGAAGGGGATGTGCAAAATAGCCATTATATACAGTCTTTAAATAACTATTAGAGAATAACGAGTAATGAATATACTTTATAGGGATCTGCAGATAAATGTTTAGTCTTCTCAAGCACGAACTATCAAATATCTCTCCTGATTGTTGGCACTTGACAATCACCTTCCCGAATTTTACTCAGGTGTAACTAAAGCCTGATTTAAGGGTTGTTTATATTTCACATCATTAATCAGAATCTGCAAAGTAACTAAAATAAATGTAGTGGAGTAAAAATACCAGGTTAACCTCTGAATTGTAGTGGAGTAGAATTACAAAGTAACAATGAGCTGTCATGTGGGTATATATTAATGCTGCGCATTATGTACACGAGCGATTTTCACCCATTTATTAATTATATGTTTTACATTTGATAACACCAATGTGTTTAATACTGGCAACTTCTAATTGTGGGAAAAACGAAAACGTTCCCAGTAGAGACGTCCCATAGAACATGTTGCGAAACACAATAGCCAGCATGTGTAGTTCTGGGGGGGGTTTCGTTCCATTTCAAAGAGCTGTTTGACGCTCGGCGTAACCTTGGCGCACTGCCACTCCAACATCCAATCCCAGAGCTTGAAGATTAATCACGGGGACTGTAGTCCTAAACGATAGCTGGGGATTATGGGTAGTGTAGTGTCTTCGGCCATCCTAAACTCGATGATGCTCGAAATGTCCCTTATAGGCCTACGTCTGTTTCCGGTTATTTTTATTTTGAAATTCAGTTCCTGATGGACGCCAAAAAAGCCCGAGATTATGGAATTAAACAAATAAATAAAAACAAGGATGATTGTGTGTTATTGTTGAGTAAATAACAGTGTGTTATTTAGAAAAGAATAACAAATTAGAAGGAAAAAAAGATTAAAAAAATACAGATTTCAGTATTTTGAGGCTCTGAGCCCATTTCTTTTCCTCACAGACGACAAAAAAAGTCCGACATTATACGATTTAAAATAAAAACAATAATCGTGGCTTGATATTGACTAAGAAGATGTTTTTATGAACCCCACAGCTTCCGGTCTTCCAAGACCCGAACGGACAAAAAGACGTGTTGCAGGCACGAAACATACTACCAATAGAAATACATTGCTTTTAGAATCGTTCTGTGTGACACGAAAAAAAGGGGAAAATCGCGTGGGTGAACACGAATCAATAGATTAAATGTCGTGACTATAACACGAAATACCGTGAGACTGGGTTGCACCAGCACACACACACACACACACACACACACACACACACACACACACACACACACACACACACACACACACACAATAAATAATTTGCAATTTTGCAAATTTAAACTGATTGACAGCTTATTTTTGGTCAATTTCTACCTTTATCTTCACCTAAATGCATTTTCTTGAATTCTGGCAATCTCAAAAGTATCACCAAATGATTGGGCATCCCTCATTTATTTGGATATGACACCTTAAATGTTTTTCTACAATGTTTGGTTCCAGAATTAAGCGTGTTTGACCCGAGAGACTGTTGGCCATCTTGGATTTGACCTCTCACGGTCCTCACAGGTCAAATCTGACTTCCCTCCACATCTGAAAATAAACCTTATGGTATGCACTAACTATGTTAGAAATCTCATACTTTTCTCATAAACTGCACAATTGTTGTGCTTATCCGCTGTACTATAATAGGGCGTCTTAAAAAAGTACCCATTTATATTGCATTTAGCTGGGCTTTTATCCAAAGCAACTTACAATAAGTGCAATCAACCATGTGGATACAAATGTAAAAACGGCAACAATCCTGTTAGTACATTACTTTTCCGAAGCCAAATCATCTTAAGTGCTAATGCAAAGTCTTTAAATAAGCCAAACCTTTCAAGTGTTACGTACAGATGTGAGCCAGTAAAACCAGGTTTCTTCATTGAAAAATAAAATAATGAAATATTGCAGCTTTTTATGAAATGATATTGTGTAAGGATTGTCTAATGAAAAGTGTAAGATGGGTCCATTGCCTTTAAGGTGAGCGTATTACATTTTTCAAGTACATTTATTACAAAAGTTGATATTATTTAGAGAGCAGCCATTGATCAGTCAGGAAATATACAGAACCAGTACACCTTTCAAGCGATGTTCAAAGGCCTTACATGGAGGTTCAGGGGTATGCATAGTGAATGTGTACCTTTAACAGTTTTATCATGCCAAGGTTCGATGCAGGAGTTTTGCAACAACTTTACAGTGCAGGTAAGTGCAACAGAATTGTTTTGGAGAAACGGCCCCCTCGGTCCTCAGAACTGATCAGGCCGTACCCTACCTCTACTCCACCAAGAAATATGTGTTTGATTTTGCTGTGTGGCCATGCAGATGCAGCACAACAGCTGGTGTGATTTTTTCTGCTATGTGAAGATATATTGAACCTTTGAGGCACCAGAGCACAGATCAGCTAACTGCAACTGTTGACGAATCTTTGCAGTAAGTCCAAGCCACCGAAGCTGTGACCAGAATCGTCTCTCTGCCTGTCCATCTCCACGCCGCGGCAACAAAGTTACAGAAGTGACTTTCTTGACACTCTCTATGAACAGCAACCTTTTATTTTATTTTAGGGCTGACAATGTTAACGTGTTAATGCTCGCGAATAATCTGGAAAGAAAATATCCTCCTGTTAATCAGCGGATAATTCCTTTTAAACTAAATCAACTACTCAGTGTATCTCGTCCTCGGATCGTGTAAATTGGAATGATCCACATCTCTGCTCCTCTGTGTGTTTTCTTCCTGTATGTTCCTGCCTGTGTACATGACATAAACTGCTCATAACCAATTGCCCCTTGCGGGATTACACTTTTATAGCCCTTTTTTAAAATCATTATGGTCAAAATGTTGTAAAATGTGCTGAAAGCCGAATCCAGAACTATTTTAGTTAGTACAAATAATTTGACTGAGCCGAACTGGGCCGTGACGCTGCGGACTGGAAGCGGGGCTTAAGTAAAACGCAAGTGCGCACATTTGGTCCAGAAATGTTTGCTCTCGAGAGTCAGGCCATTTTGGCTTCATGCGCCACAGAACAACTTTCAGTGTGAAGTTTTCACTTGACTTTTAGCGAGTTTTTACTGCGGCTCTTTGACCGGATATAGTTTGTGTGCTTGGTGAAACTGGCTCCGCTCAGACCGGGAGCTTTTCAGATCTCTCCGCCCAGACCCCGCGTCCTGTAGCGGGCTGTCCTCAGGTATGGAGCCAGAATTGGGTCAATATTCTAGCGCGCAAAACAAGCTACTCATGAGCGAAAAATGAGCTTTTACACACGCATAAAATGACCCTGGCGCGCAGATTAAACCCCCACGAGCGGCTATGCGCTCGCGAGAGAGACAGCCCTCTTGCTCGCTCGCGGGAGTGTCAGCCTCACTCGCTCGCGGAGTCTGTCTGTGCGTGCGTGAAACGTTTCTGACACTTTGGGGTGGAGCCACTGGACTTTGATTGACACCTGCCAGGAAGCCCGGAGTTGCCAGGTTTGATCATTGCCTATGGAGCCAGAATTGGGTCAATATTCTAGCGCGCAAAACAAGCTACTCACGAGCGAAAAATGTGCTTTTACACGCGCATAAAATGACCCTGGCGCGCAGATTAAACCCCCTCGAGCGGCTATGTGCTCGCGAGCGAGAGAGACAGCGCTCTTGCTCGCTCGCGGGAGTTTCAGCCTCACTGGCTCGCGGAGTCTGTCTGCTCTCGCGTGAAAAGTTTCTGACACTTTGGGGCGGAGCCACTGGACTTTGATTGACAGCTGCCAGGAAGCCCAGAGTTGCCAGGTTTGATCATTGCCTGAACTACCAAGAGCTGAGGAGTGACAGCAGCAATATTAGTTGGACGAGATTTATTGGTGAAGTTATCCATAAAAAACTATTATATTCGTAAAGTGTACAGCTAATATATATATATCAATTAATTTGAAATAAAACAATATATTTTTGAGTGGGCTGTATCTGTCTAAATCTGCTAGCTACTGTCTGCTGTAAGCACCAACACAGTCTCACTCCCTGAACGTCCAGGAGCGACGCTTGGTCAGGGTCCTATGGCGTGCAGTTGTGACGCGCCGAGTCTCCTTCAGCTTAATAAACGGACGCAAAGAGCTTTCAACTGATTGCAATGTATTCCCATCGGCGACGGTATTTGACGCTCAGGGAAGCACCGCATCGGTCCATGTCGGCGGCACTTAAAGGCAATGTGAGCGTCCATTCCCATTGGATAACGGAGGATTTTACACCCGGAAGTAAGTATTCTCTTTACTGTCGATTGATTTTACAGTGATATCTGCACTACTCATCAACTCAAAAACACCAGATTATCCTTGTTAATTACACAACATTGATTGGTTTAAATTGTGTACAATGCTTTTGTATTTTTCCCCTTCGATTTGGAGAAACAAATATTTTTTCGGAGTTTAGGATGGCAGAAGACACTACACTACCCAGAATCCTCAGCTATCGTTTGGGACTACGACATGTGCTTTGCTTCACAAACCCCGTGATTAGTCCTCAAGCTCTGTGATTGGTTGACCTCCAACTGCATTCCATATGAAAAAAAACGTTTCGTAAAAGATAAAATCATACTTTATTCAGCAGTGCTTGCTTTACTCTTTGAAAGTCATCACATGAATGCATTGTAATAAATGGTTCGGCTGTATGGAAGCAAACAAGAGACAGAAGTATTTGAATTTTATCAGACACCGAATTTATAGCATTGAAAATAATTACTTTGAAAATCATGTATCTGAATTTTTTTGGTCCGAATTTACCTATGTGAAATAAAAATCTAACAATTCAAGTTAAAAAAATTCGAATAGTCAAATTCAGATCCCAAAAATTCAAGTTAAAAATTTTGAATGCACAATTTCGGTGTTTAAAATTCGACGTCAAAAATGTCGATGCAGCCTCATCCGGGCTACCCAGACAGGATAAGCAATCGAGCATGAATGCAATCAAACCGACTTCTGGCCTATCAGAGCACGGCTTTGTCAGTCATGTGATCAAAACAATCCGGGAGAAAGATGACGGAGAACAGCGGGGCTCCGGTACGTAGTCAGTTTGTGCTGTTTATTTTACAAGCTGTGAGGGCTCGACAGCATTTGTATCTTACATTAGCTAGCTAAATGAGTGATGTAGCCTTGTGCCTTGCTGTCAGTAAGCTCCGTAGTTATCATTAATTGAAGTGAATCACAACGTTACCGTGTCCTTTTGTGTGTGTGGGGGGGTGACTGTTTGCAAAGTAACGTTACGATCACTTCGGTTAGATAAGTCAAGTAGTAGACCATGCTACACTATACAAATACTCTCTTACAAAAACCCTGCATTTAAACAGTGTGTTGTTAATGTTACTTTAGTAAAAGTATGCTAGTATAATCAGGAAAGTGTTGTTAAAGTATTTAAAGTAGACACAAGTTATATCATTTGTTTTATTATTATTACCGATACAAAAGTTGACTTAACAGTTGTAGTTGGAGCTCATTTTGAACAATGAGCTAACTAATGATTACTTTCATAATGGTTTAATGTGCTGATTATTTTCTACATTAATAGATGAAGGTCTTGTTTGTTCAAACTCTCAAAATAGTAGGACATGCTGTCATAATTACCCAGAGTCCGAAGTGACACCTTTACAATGTTAAAGCTGTTAGATCAATGTAGTGATGTAAAAACTAAAATATTCAAGATAGTGTAGTGGAAAAGAGATAATGTTTTAAAAACATGTTACTAAAACAAAATCTCTTGTTTTGGACTGACAGTAATGATTCAAGAAATAGTAGATAAATAAATACACACACATCAATCTGTGTGCATTTGTTGTGGATGGAACACAACAACTGGTGCTCTTACCTGTGATGCTAGCTAGTTAGTGCTCTGACCTGTGATGGTAGCTAGTTAGTGCTCTGACCTGTGATGGTAGCTAGTTAGTGCTCTGACCTGTGATGGTAGCTAGTTAGTGCTCTGACCTGTGATACTAGCTAGTTAGTGCTCTGACCTGTGATGGTAGCTAGTTAGTGCCCTGACCTGTGATGGTAGCTAGTTAGTGCTCTGACCTGTGATGCTAGCTAGTTAGTGCTCTTACCTGTGATGCTAGCTAGTTAGTGCTCTTACCTGTGATGCCTCCTCCAAACATTATAACCAGACTGTATCATTCAAACTATAAGTACCAGTTCTAGCTACTTGACTTTAGACAAACAATTCAAAAGACAAAATCAACACAATTTATTGAAAGACCAATCTTTATTTTACGGTGCCTCTCGTTTTGTTTGTATTATTAAACCCTCAGATGTGAGATATTAGTAATACAGTAGTAGCATTGTCATCTAAAAAACTGAGCAACTCAACAGTTAACTTTATATTTCTTATTGTCCAAAGCATCTATTACACTATTTGTTCCCCTCTCATATTCACAGGATGGATGATTAGAGACTTTGGGGGAAACCTCAGCTTTATGAACGTCCTGTCTGTTGGTTTGGCCAGAGAGGGCTGAGGGTCTTTCCCTGCGAGGAGGACCAGGCCTGAGGGAGGAGGACCTGCTGTTACCACCTGCACAGGCCTAGTCTGTCACTTTATTTGACAACATTTGTTTACTTAATCAATTAACAGATTAACATTAAGGTGTAACTTATGTATATTATTTAAAAAAAATTGTGATGGCTCATGCTTGATAACTTTTAGTTCACATTTCAATAAATTGTATATTGTATACTCCTTTTGTCCGTTATTCTTACTGAAAATGTTAAATTACACATTCACATCTGACTGAAGATTGGCACCATTTATTTGTGACGTTGCAAACTTTGCGGTACAAGGCACAAGTATTGTGAAGCTCATAAAGTGAGGCAAATGCATTTGATCAGCTGACTTTTTTTTTTGCCAAACTTTATAGGCCTGACAATAATCACACTGTCTCTGAGGTGCAACGTAAAACACAAAACAACACAAAAATTAAGTTCCTGTTAGACTACAAAACTATTCAGTGTGCAGGTCTTTGTGTTACAATATAAGTGTCTCTTAGTGAATGTCCTGTACTGCTCTTAAATCTCATAACATCAGCTTTTCCTTTCCCTCTTGGATGTTCTTCTGGACCCTCGGAGAAAGAGAACATGGTGAAGCAGTCCTGTCTCTCAGGCCTGTCCTTTCCTAACAGAAATATCAAAAAACATATTATTGCAGAGCAAGTGTGTTATTTAAGAAAGAGGTGTGTTTGTTCAAGGGCTATAAATATAATGATTTTTTTATTTGAATGTGTTTTTTAAATTCAACAGTGTACTACAAAGATAATCAGGTTATGAATAAACCGTTCTAAATTCATCAACATTGAAATAAATGTATTATTAAAATAATATTTAACTGTTATCAAAACTTAGTGCAACTGTAGAAGCTTGCTATTTTCGGTTGCGTCACTGAAAGAATCACTTTTAACATGTTTTTTACAGTCAATATGCAGAGACAAAGGGTCGCAGTTCTCACTATGTTAATAATATTTGCCTTAAATACATTGAAATGTGAAAGTTGAACAAAAAAAGTTATGTTGCTTGGTAAAATGTAAATGTAACCTTTTGCTAAGAAAGTACACTCAACATCACTGATGTGTTGGTGATCTAGTATTTAGTAATGTTTAATGGCATGTATATCAGTGTATTTGAGTCATTACTTTATTTTTTAAAACCAATAACTTTATGCATTCTTTGTAAATTATGAAAAAGGTATATGTACCTTGGAATCCGTGCTGAAGTTCTCTGCTGTTAGGAGTCCAGATCTGTCTCTCCTCCTCTGGTCCAGCCTGTCTGGATCACACTTTGAACAAACAGATGTAAAGTTACATGTGTGGCTTACAGACTCTTTACATGCAAATAACTTTTTATCTTCTTTTAAAAACAGGTCATAATCTTATTTTTATACTTAAGAAATGGCTGGATATCACAGTCCTTATACTGTATCTTATCAGTTTGATTGAGTATTATTGTGTAGGTCCTTTTTATTTTACTGTTACTTTGGATGTGTTTCTCATGAGTCAGTCAAATTAATTTGTTTTCATATGCCATATTCATATCACACACGTAAGGGTAAGACTCAAACCTATTCAACAAATGCAATGCAATGGATAAGCTTAATTTTCACTGAAGTCTCAGATAACGTCATATCTAATATTTAAACAAATCATTTCCTTGTCACTAAAGCATTGACTACGCTATTCATCGTCCTTAAATGCAGGCATTAAGTTACATGTTCCGTTCTACAGCCACAATAAGGCTGTTTCTCAAGTGTGATGATAATAAAATGAAAAGAGGCATTGGTAATAATATTAAAAACAACAATGTTTGGGTCGTTCGTCGGATAGGCGGTTAGCTGCAATAAATAACTCCAGTTCAACAAACCATATTACAATATCTAAGGGAGCGTTATTTCTGGACCTTCTTGAAATGTGACGTTCATATTTTAAAGATACACACATTTTATTGTGAGGTTGATTTAATATACACTAAGCCTCTCTTCAACAATACGTTGACGTTAGCTAGTCTATTTTATGCTGTAGTAGAGCATAGCGAATTTAAATGAACCTTAACAATGCATACAGTAACCTAACTAGCAAACTAACTATCTAACGTACAAGGATGACCTTATTTTACCAACCTCACACAGAAGCCTTTTGGTATACAGTAGCATCCCACTTAATGTTTTACACTTCTCTATTACGTTTAACTTGGATGCTACGCATAGCATCGTTAGCACAGATGGAGCTACCAATTGCTCAAATGCTAACCCAACTCTAAACATTCATTAACGTTAGCTTAATAAAAACACCAGTAACATAACATAAAGTACGCGGGGTTGACTTGCCGAAGAAACTGCATTCATGGACGGTCTGTTTTAACCGCAAATAAATCCTATATTTGCATGACGAATAGTCCACCAGGAACCAACACAACAAACACGGCCGAGTTCAAGTAGTGTTCTCCGCATGAGCTGAGCCCCTGTAGCATCACGGAGCTAATGGAGCTAACGGAGCTAGCAGTGAGACAGAGGAGCTAGGAGCAGCAGTCCCGTTGTCATGAAGGGGGAATCTAACTATATACAGAATATGTTTTTTTGGATCCAGGCAAACATGTTCATTTTCTGATGTTAAGTTGGATATTTTAACATTGCTCCCATCTGCATCCATCGCCTACAGTTTGCAGCATTGGGCTTCACCGCACTGTCCCGGAGTTCGCCACTTGGCTCTGATAGGCCAGAAGTCGGTTTGATTGCATTCGGGGACAGGACTTGGGAAGAAAAAATTGGTTGACGTCACGAGGAAGCCGGAAAAAGGAAGTGAAGTCGGAGACACGCTGCAGAAAGTTCAGAGAGAGTCGGAAAACATCGAAACATACAGAAACGGTAGCATTGGACTGGTTAGCATAAACTGTACATTGACTGTATCATCATGTCAACCAGCTCAGATGGGAACCAAAGAGCTGATATGGAATGGGAGGAAACCAAAGCTGTGAGGAAGAAAAGGGCTTTGAGAGAAAAAGTTAGCAGAGCAAGAACACAAAGTTGGTCGGATTGGTCGAGTGGAGCAGGCTTAAAGGGGACCTATCATGCTATATTTAAATAATATATAAGGTATATATATATATATATATAAGGTATATTAATACGTTTTAATTTTCAAAATACGAAACAGATCATGCATTTTAGCCATGCCTCATTTTGCCTCACTCCAGCTCTGTCTTTGCAAGGTCTGATTCAGCTGACCACGCCCCCATGCGGAAGAGGAGGGTGTGACACGGCCCCGGCACGAGCGTCATGTTGTCATGCTTGCTTTGATTACGAGTGGAGAGTCAACATGGCCCAACCTCTCATTCCCCTGATTGGTGGAGAGTTGACCAATCAGGCGGAGTGCACCTACATTACGTCAAAAAGGTGCAAATAAAAAATCCACCCGTATCAAATCCGTTGCAGCCCCGTTTTTAGAGATTTGGGTATGGAGGAAAAGAGAGAGGGTTGTGTTTTCTGACACTTTGTGAGTTCCCTGGAACACCGGGGACACATATGTATGTATAAAAGACATCACAAAGTGCATTTTGCATGATAGGTCCCCTTTAAACAAAAAACCAAAAGGCAGTCAAAATGAAAAACAAGCAATTTCGAATACAGAACTAGAGCAGGAGTGGAAAGTTATAATAGAATTCAACCGGGATGGTGGGCATTACCACCCGATTCAACTGACAAAATCAATTGAGAAAGAAATGGGTAAAATCAAATTTGCCAAGTTTATGAACAACAAACGAGTTTTGATACAAGCAAGCAGCAGCAGGGAAAAATACTTAAAATGACGACACTCAGTGGGGAAAAAATGAAGGCTCATATACCAGGAGCAATGGCAATGTTAAGAGGAGTCATATCTGGAGTTCCATTTAATATGTATATGGATGATGTTAAAAAGGAGATTAAAGGAGGAAAAGTTATTGAGGCCAACAGACTTATGAGCAAAAGAGATGGTACATTGAAGGAAACACTTTCAGTAGTTATTCAGTTTGAGGAAATTATACCGAAATCTGTGCAAATAGGATACATGAACTACAGTGTGAGGGAATTCATCCAAAACCACTAAGATGCTATGCATGCCAAAGAATGGGACACAGCAATGCAGTGTAAAGGAAAACTAAGGTGTGCAAGATGTGGAGGCCAACATGAGTATGGGAAATGTGAAAAAGAGGCAAAGATGAAATGCTGTAATTGTGGAGGAGAGCACAGTGCGGCGTTTGGTGGATGTGTAGTGCAGAGAGAAGCCAGAGAAGCTCAGAGGGTCAAAGTACTCAGTAAAGTCTCATATGCAGAAGCTCTAAAGAAGGTTAGGGAAACGGAAGCAAACAATCAGGCTTCTAGTGGAAGGGTTCAAAGAAACTTAGTACAGAGTGGTAGCAACATTTCAGAAAGGCAGGTTACAAATTAAAGCCAAGTACCTGTGGAAAATAAAGAAGATGATAGCATTCTCGTGGTAAAGAAAGTCAACTTTATGGCCTTCATCTGCCATACCATTAATGTTGCAGCACAGATGAAGAAGAAAAGTGACAGAATCAAAACCATAGTGCAGGCAGCGGAGAAATTCCTTAACATTAGAGATATAAAAGCAGACCAGATACATGAATTACTAGCAACAAAAGATGTGGAGAAACGACACCAGGATGAGGGTTAGCACGTTGTTTATGGTAATTCACATACTCCAGTGGAATGCTAGAAGCCTCATAGCTAATGGACAGGAGTTTAAAAATTATGTCTATGAGTTACAAACATTGCCAGATGTAATTTGTGTGCAAGAGTCTTGGTTAAAACCTCATCTAGACTTTGTGATTCCAGGGTTCAGCTCTTTAAGATATGATAGAGTTAGCAATCAAAATGGTGGAGGGTGTGTTACTTTCATAAAGGATGGGCTGGCCTATAGGGTAGTCCCATCCCCTGACGACAAGGAATGTGTCATAATAGAAATATGCAGCCCAAGGAAGAGAGAGTATTGTTCCACCATTGGAAGAGGAGTAAAGTTAGGGGATGTATGGTCGATGTTTAAACGGATGAATGGGAAAAGGAAGTCGGTTAAAATTCCCGCTTTGATTGATGGGGAGAAAGTGGCAGTTTCAAATGAAGAGAAGGCAGAATGTTTAGGTAGGGCATTTGCTGCGGTGCATAGTGGGGAGCACCTTGATGACAAACATAGACAGCAAAAAGAGTGTGTATTAAGAGAAAATTAAAATGTGAGGGAAAAGAGACGGGATGATAATTCAGCTCTTGATGTAGACTTCTCAATAGCAGAACTTAAAATAGCTTTGCAAGGTTCAGGATACTCAGCACCAGGACAAGATCAGTTATGCTATGCCATGTTCCGGCAGCTACCTGTGGAAACATTCAAATTAGTCCTGAGACTATTTAATCAAATCTGGAGAAACGGAGTCTTGCCAAGGAGTTGGAAAACGGCAGTTATATTGCCATTTAATAAGCCAGGGAAGGATCCTGCTAATCCCAATAATTACAGACCCATAGCATTAACATCACACTTGTGTAAATGGATGGAGAAGATGATAGTGCATAGACTATCACACGTCTTAGAACAGAGAGGGTTAATAAGTCATTTTCAGAGTGGTTTTCGTAAAGGAAGATCCACAATAGATGCTTTGGTTAGAGTAAGCAATGAGGTGGAAAAGACACTGAAAATGAAAGAGGTTATGGCAATAGTATATTTTGATATTGAAAAGGCTTATGATTCTATGTGGAGGGATGGGTTGCTCATCAAATTGAGTAGAATGGGTGTTGGAGGGAGAATGTATAACTGGATCATGCTTTTTTATCAGACAGAAATTCAAAGTTAAAGTAGGGCAGAGGTTTCAAAAGAGTGCAGTATAGAAAATGGTATTCCTCAAGGGAGTTCAATCAGCCCGATATTATTTAATGTTATGATAAATGACATTTTTAGTAATTTGGATGGATGCATAAAATCTGCACTATATGCAGATGACGGGCCATATGGATACGGGGAAGAAATGTTCCATATGTGTTTGAAAAGATAGGGAAAGCTATAAAGAAAGTGGAGAAGTGGTCATACAACTGGGGTTTCAAGCTGTCAGCAAGCAAATCTTGCTTCATGAAATTTACGAATAAACGCAAGATGGAGACTGAGAAGCTTACATTATATGGAAAGCCGATGAGTGAGGTCAATGAATTTAAATATCTGGGGCTATGGTTAGAGAGTAAATGTACATGGAAACTCATATTAAACATTTGGAAACAAAATCCAAAAAAGTGTTGAACCTATTAAGAGCAGTGGCTGGATGTGACTGGGGGGCAGACAAACAGGCATTAATCGACATCTATCGGGCAATTATGAGGACAACACTGGATTACGGGTGTTTAATATATACAGCAGCAGCAAAAAGGTCATTACTAAAAATTGATAGGTTACAATATAAAGCGTTACGGTTGTGTATAGGTGCAATTAAGTCAACCCCTACTAATGCAATATTAGTTGAAGCAGGAGAGACTCCATTGGAGCTAAGAAGAGAGAAAATTGCTCTTGCTTATTGGGTCAGGTTAAAAGGAAGTGGGGAAGGAAATATCACAAACAAAACACTACAGGAGTGCTGGGAATATTCCAAGTTTCAGGGGCGTGGGTTTGGATGGACATCCATCCATCCATCCATCTTCTCCCGCTTATCCGTGGTCGGGTCGCGGGGGTAGCAGTTCCAGCAGAGAGCCCCAAACTTTCTTTTCCCTGGCCACATCAACCAGCTCTGACTGGGGGATCCCAAGGCGCTCCCAGGCCAGCGAAGAGATATAATCCCTCCACCTGGTCCTAGGTCTACCCCTTGGTCTCTTCCCAGCTGGACGTGCCTGGAACACCTCCCTAGGGAGGCGCCCAGGTGGCATCCTTACTAGGTGCCCGAACCACCTCAACTGGCTCCTTTCGACGCGAAGGAGGAGCGGTTCAACTCCGAGTCCCTCCCGGATGACTGAACTTCTCACCTTATCCCTAAGGGAGACGCCAGCCACCCTGCGGAGAAAACCCATCTCGGCCGCTTGTATCCGCGATCTCGTTCTTTCGGTCATGACCCATCCTTCATGACCATAGGTGAGGGTAGGGACGAAAATGGCCCGGTAGACAGAGAGCTTTGCCTTCTGGCTCAGCTCTCTTTTCGTCACAACGGTGCGGTAAAGCGACTGCAGTACCGCTCCCGCTGCTCCGATTCTCCGGCCCATCTCACGCTCCATTGTTCCCTCACTCGAGAACAAGACCCCGAGATACTTGAACTCCTTCACTTGGGGTAAGGACTCATTCCCTACTTGGAGTGGACAGTCCATCGGTTTCCTGCTGAGAACCATGGCCTCAGATTTGGAGGTGCTGATCCTCATCCCAGCCGCTTCACACTCGGTTGCGAACCGATCCAGTGAGTGCTGCAGGTCGCAGACCGATGAAGCCATTAGAACCACATCATCTGCAAAAAGCAGTGGTGCAATCCTTAGTCCACCGAACTGCAGACCCCCCCCCCCGACTACGCCTCGAAATCCTATCCATGTATATTACAAACAGGATCGGTGACAAAGCGCAGCCCTGGCGGAGGCCAACCCTCACCGGAAATGGGTCCGACTTACTGCCGAGGACCCGGACACAGCTCTCGCTTTGGGAGTACAGAGATTGGATGGCCCTGAGTAGAGACCCCCTCACCCCATACTCCTGCAGCACCTCCCACAGTAACTCCCTGGGAACTCGGTCATACGCCTTCTCCAAGTCTACAAAACACATGTAGACCGGATAAGCATACTCCCAGGCCCCCTCCAGGATCCTTGCGAGAGTAAAAAGCTGATCCGTCGTTCCACGACCAGGACGGAATCCGCATTGTTCCTCCTCAATCTGAGGTTCGACAATCGGCCTGATGGACAAATAAAGAAAAAATAAGGACATACGGCATGCATGAGTTAGAGTTTTCACCATCAAATCCATTCAGTAGTGTACCCCCATGGCTCTTTCCAATAGTAAATATAGATGTGAGTATTGTAGAAAAGAAAAGAGAGTGGCAAATAAATGAAGTAGGATTCAAAACAAGTTTGTACCTCAGGAATAATTATCACAATTACCTCAAAATATATACAGATGGTTCTAAAAACAAAGAAGAGTGTGTCGGAATTGGTATATACATCCCAGAATTTAAAGTATCAATATCAAAAAGAGCATCAGACCAACTTTCTGTGTATACAGCAGAAATGCTGGCAGTAGTAATAGGATTACAGTGGGTGGAAGAGGTCAGACCAGACAGGGTGGTGATATGCACAGATTCATTATCCAGTTTACAAAGCATACAGTCAACAACAACTGCCAGAGAAGACATACTCATAGAAATCAATCACAGCCTGTTAAGACTTCACAGAAGCGGCATAGATCTGCAGTTCTGCTGGGTGCCTGCGCATGAGGGGGTGAAAGGGAACGAGTGTGCTGATAGATTAGCAAAAAGTGCACTACAAAAGGAAATCACATTACCAGTTCAACTTGGAAAAGGAGAAGGAAAAGCAGTTATTAAGAAGAAAGGGATGGAGATCTGGCAGAAGAGGTGGGAGAAAGACCAGAAAGGCAAAGAATACCATCAAGTGCAAAAGACAATTACAATTAATATTTATAAAGAAAGAAACAGAAGGGAGGAAGTAATGATAGCTAGGCTCAGACTAAATTACACTGCATTAAATGGTACGCTGTATGTCATGGGGAAAAGTGACAGTGACAAGTGTGGGAACTGTGGAGTTAGGGAAAATGTGGAACATATTTTATTACATTGTGTCACCTATAGAGTTGAAAGAGGGAAATTAAGGGATACAGTTTTAGAGGCAGAGAGGGAGTGGAATGTAGCGGGTATTCTGGGAACAGAAGGAGAAGGAGTAAGAGCTACCAGAAAGGCACTGTTCACCTTTTTGAGGGAAACTGGGATAGGGAAAAGAATATAACAGTAGACCATGGATGATTTGTTTTTTGTTTTGTTTTTGTTTTTGTTTTGTTTCTGTTTTGGTTTATTTATTTTATTTTATGGTTTCTTAGTTTTTATGTTTTTTCTTTTTGATATGCTGGTTTATTAGAGGATTGACATGATGATACACACTCATGTACAGTAGGTGGCGGTATGCAACCAAAAGCTGTTTGCGACCCGCCATTAAAAAAGAGAAGAAGAAGAAGAAGAAGATTGCATTCGGGCTCGATTGCTTATCCTGTGTGGGTAGCCCGGATGATGCTGCATCGAAATGTTTGACGTCGAATTTTATGCATCGAAATTTTTGACGTCGAATTTTATACACTGAAATTGTGCATTCAAATTGTTTTAACTTGAATTTTTGGGATCTGAATTTGACTATTCACATTTTTTTAACTTGATTGTTACATTTTTATTTCACATAGGTAAATTCGGAGCAAAAAAATTCAGATACATGATTTTCAAAGTAATTATTTTCAATGCTATAAATTCGGTGTCTGATAAAATTCAAATACTTCTGTCTCTTGTTTGCGTCCATACAGCTGCATTAAATATTACACATCTGTCGTAGTTCTTTATTTATCTACAGAGATCGGGCCTCAGAATAGACCGGATACTATTCTTGTACCGTTCTGTTTTAATTTCACAATAAAGTTAGTAGTAATATTTTGTTTTGATATTATTGTTTTTTATTAACTACTAGACTGCTGGGTCATGTTAAGACCATCTTTTCTGTGTCGCTGTGGGTTTTTTCCATCGCTTTTGTGTTACAAATATCAAAACAATAACAAAATATCCGTCGTAAACTAAACCGGAAACAGCAGTATATTTTATTTTGTTAAATGTAAACTTGACAGCTTTTTAACCCAAACCACCTACTGGTTAAAGCACGTTATTACACGTTTAGAGTAATTGCAATGCAGGTAGATTGTGTTGATTTTTAATGACTGTTTAAAATGCCTTTTTCTTAATGTCTTTCATTTTTGTAAAGCACTTTTGAATGTGTTATATTTTATGAAAACATTTAAATATTAAGGGTACATACAAAATAGGAGGAAAGTAGAAGGTCAATGATAGAAATTTAGAATAGAAAATATCAAGAAGATACTGTAAATG
Source organism: Dissostichus eleginoides (assembly GCA_031216635.1). NCBI lineage: Eukaryota > Metazoa > Chordata > Actinopteri > Perciformes > Nototheniidae > Dissostichus > Dissostichus eleginoides. The sequence goes on from CM062264.1 coordinate 7,859,297, forward strand.
ATATCTAGAATAAAACAGTTTAGTGCCGGATGAACAAAGATATTAATAGGAGGATGTGCAAAACAGACAAACTAATTAGGCTTTATTTAAACATTAAATAATACTTTAGGTTAAGGTCTTCTTTTAAATAAGCAAAAAGCTTTGGGGGTATCTGATAAATATTAAGCCTGACAAAGTACTTAACGTTTAATATATTGCATGGTTTGTTTTGGGACTTGGCAATCAACATTCCTGCAATGTTAACTATGTTGAAGCACTTATTTTAACCGATATTATACATATTTATTATACTCTTATATACGGAGCCCCTAGAGGTTCATGGAGAGAAAAAAAAAGTATCTCGTGCGCACGATATACTTTCTCGTTCGCACAAAATACTATTTCGTGCGCACGAGATAGCATTTTGTGCGAATGAGATAGTATTTCGTTCAAACGAGAAAGTATTTCGTTAGTTTCTCGTTCGCACGAGAAAGTTACCGGTGCGCCAAGTAGGAAGTGGAGCACAGAGGAGACAACCGTTTCATTGCAGACTGTTATGTTTATGTGGAGAAATGGGACATCCCCAATCATTTAGGGACATTTTGGCTAGGGGTTTAGAGCTATTTGTTTAAGCACCGGAATCGCAAAACAGAGTCTGTAAACCAGTCTGCTTTCATCTATGAATTCCTGTCCGTGACTCTCAAAGTATCTGCTGCCCACAGCTGTTTTATAGAAGGAAAACCTCCTTCACTTTATGAAATCTCTGCGGCACCAGTGGCCTGTACTACGAAGCAGGATTTGCTATTTACTATTCATTCATGAAGTATGACGCTGCGCTGTCAGCACACTTCTCCATGTTTGTGATTGGTCAAATGTCGCTAACCCCGTCCCTTTCACGTGAACGCGCTCTCAGCCGGACAGAGAAACCCTGGTTGATTTACTGAGTTGATAACCAGCTTTGTAGGACCGGTTAGCGAGATCGCGTTTGTTAGGGTTAGTTAAGCCGGGTAACTCAAACATATCCAGGGTCTGTTGAACTGGCTTCGTCGTACAGGGCACTGGAGGCAGTAACGTGTAACTCAGCAGAATCTGAGAAGAGCAGCACCAGCTGCAAAGAGCTGTGCCTTTTACTGTTTACTTCACTGTGTTTCCCTTCATTAGAACAGATGAATAGAGATCGAGGCTGCTACGTTTAACCACACACACCTCTACACACATAAAACTGCCCGAGTATTCCCCCTATTACTCGTTTTATGAAGGAGATGTCCGGTCACCATGGCGCATGATGTGTGTGTGTTTGCGCTCAGCTCCGCTCTGTGTGTGTGTGTTCGGTGTGTTTGTGTGTGTCCGACACCACTGGCATTTGTTTTCAAATTACCACGAACAGTAATTTACACAAATCTGGTTCTCCATATTGTATTCCCAAGTGAAAGAAATCAGTTTAATCTTAATCTCGATGTAGTGCTATAGTCCTGCCGGAGTGCACCGGAACGAACGACACTATCATAAACAAATGCCCACAAATGCACACACACACACACACACACACACACACACACACACACACACACACGCCCTGGCGACCGGACATATTCTTCATAAAACTAATAATATGGCGTAATAATCGGGCAGTTCGATGTGTTTTACCATAAGAAAGTATCTCGTGGGAACAAGAAAGTATCTCGTGCGCACAAATTAATAAAGCGTGGCCTCGTTTTATTTAAATTGAGGCCACGAATTACATCTCGTGCGCACGAGTTAATAAAGCGTGGCCTCGTTTTATTTATTTTTCTCTCTATGAACCCTCCAGGGCTCCGTACTTATAAGATGTATGTAGATAGAATAAGAAATGTGCAGAATATGACAGTTTAATGGTGGAGGTACACACATATTGATAGATGTCTTGTTGAGGAACCTATGACCCAAGTTTGTCATCATTGCATAACTACACAGTAGTTGTGTATAAAACCACCAGACTCAGGGACAGCTTCATCCCACAGGCCATAAGACTATTAATCACCTGAACTTTGAAACAACATCCATAACATTCATCTGGCTGCTACTTAGAAATTATTTGTCAAATATATCATATTCCAATCACTTGTATATACACTCTTATTGCGCTATTTCAGTTTTTACTATTTTACTATTTTTCTTTTTGTATTTACTTGCACTATTTTTTCTGTGTATCTGTTTTATTGTGTTGCACTGTTGGAGGAGCCTGTGACCTAAGGGGGGGGGTAGGACACGTTCAATTCCTGTTTTGGTTAGTGTGCCGTCGATGGGATTCAAAGTGCTGTTTGACGCTCCATGTAAACTTCGCGCACTGCCACTCCAACATCCAATCACAGAGCTTGAGGACTAATCACGGGGTTTGTGAAGCAAAGCACATGTTGTAGTCCCAAACGAAAGCTGAGGATTCTGGGTAGTGTAGTGTCTTCTGCCATCCTAAACTCCGAAAAAATATTTGTTTCTCCGAATCGAAGGGGAAGAATACAAAAGCATTGTACACAATTTAACCAATCAATGTTGTGTAATTAACAAGGATAATCTGGTGTTTTTGAGTTGATGAGTAGTGCAGATATCACTGTAAAATCAATCGACAGTAAAGAGAATACTTACTTCCGGGTGTAAAATCCTCCGTTATCCAATGGGAATGGACGCTCACATTGCCTTTAAATGCCGCCGACATGGACCGATGCGGTGCTTCCCTGAGCGTCAAATACCGCCGCCGATGGGAATACATTGCAATCAGTTGAAAGCTCTTTGCGTCCGTTTATGAAGCTGAAGGAGACTCGGCGCGTCACAACTGCACGCCATAGGACCCTGACCAAGCGTCGCTCCGATACGTTCAGGGAGTGAGACTGTGTTGTAAGCACCTACAATAGGTCGGAAACATGAAGGTCCACAGTGTTAACATGTAGAAAACAAGTTAAACTAGAGGCCGTTTCATGATAACGTTTTGGTATAATTGGCCATTTTTATTTTTAATATTCAATGAATATGTAATGATGCTTAGTGAGGTTCAAGGTTCAAGGCTTTTATTAGTCATACGTACATAGCTACAGTGTAGTTATGACGATGAAAATCTTAGGTCACAGGCTCCTCCAACAGTGCAACACAATAAAACAGAAAAAACAGAAAAAATAGTGCAAGTAAATACAAAACGGAGAAAAGTGAAATAGTGGAATAGTGCAATAAGAGTCGGGAGCCCAATATATTGCGTTTATTATTTATAATTGTAATGATGGATTATCAGTAATCATTTTAAAGTTACACAGAGACATTGGATTAACTGTTTTTATGCCCTTAAACACAACTTTTGATCACAAAACAGCAAAAGGTAAGACATAACTATCATCATGGCTACGTAAAGTGAAGATGTTTTCTTGCTCTTTCCTGGCTGCTAGTTCAGTGAGTTTTGGTCGTACAGTGATGAGACTTACACCAATGGAATCAGCTTTCGTGTGATGTGTTGTTTGTGAAGATAAAATGACGTAGAAAAGATCGCTTTTGCCAGTTATGTGCTAAAGTAGCCATTAGCCCTGTTAGCCCCATTAGCCCGTTTTGCTAAGTGTTGATTTAGACTCTTGGTGTTGGACTTCTGTTCGGTGTAGGTAAAATGGTTAATATCGTCTGTTAGCTGAGTTTTTCCCGTTAAGTGGGTATGCATCATTAATAGGTTGTTAAATGTTAAGAAGCCTTGAGACGCTGTTTCTAGAAAGATGTTGCGTCTGCCCCTATGGTCTGCCCCCGGGAGTCTCACAATAATAAGAGCGCTGTTAGGAGAGATGACGAGTGGCATTCACAGTGGCCAATCAGTGGTACTCAAGCCGGATACGTCACACGGGATGAGGGTTCCCAACCAACCAGAATTGTTTAAACTAAAGAAGTAGCGTAATTCATATACCGATAGCAGCACCGTTTGTCCAGCGGCTTAACGGTATACCAATACCGTCCAATCAGGTAACGGTACTGACTTAGTACCGGTTCTCGATACCCATCCCTAGTTATGACAAAGTCTTTGAACCTCTTCTACAAGATCTCAACACTCTGGAGGAGCTAGGTGTTTATGTCCCACAGTTAGGTGAGTCAGTTAAAGGTGCATTGTTTAGTGTAGTGGCTGACAACCTGGGAGCGCACTCCGTTGCAGGATTTATGCAGAGTTTTTCAGTGGAATACTACTGCAGATTTTGCACAGGATAAAGCAGCGATATTCAGCAACATTCAGTTGCATCTGGTGCTTTCAGTCTGAGAACAAAGGAGCTTCATCAGGACCATGTCAAACAAGCCCAAGATACTGTTACAGCTTGTTGTGGAGTGAAAAATGAATGCATTTTCACCAAGAATCTTTCTCATTTTCATGTCATCTTTGGCTATCCACTTGATCTTGCACATGATCTTTTTGAGGGTATAATCCCGGTGGAGCTAGCTCGTTGCTTATTGGTGCTTATATCAAGAAAGTTTTTCACATTACTTTACCTGAACAATGCCATTCTGAAGTTTCCCTATAAATGGGCTGCAGGGATGCAAACTCATTAGGTGTTTTGTCAGAACCAGAGAAGGGCAATTCGAAATCTGGCTCCAGTCCAGCAGGTGGTGACAGGGAGCCTACAATCTATGGGTCCACTGGAGATGTGGCTCAAAGAAGAGTGTGAGTCTCCTTTTTTAATGAGCTAGATGCAAAGCACCTGGGTATGCACACTCTCAGCAGAGGACAAACAATTCACTGTGAGAGAGGAGAGGAGACTCAAGGATTCGACCAAAGACACTGCTGGTAATAGATTTGTAAATGTATTTATCTGTTTGATTAAATGAATTATTATTTGTAGTCTTATGAGGTCTTAAGCTAAAATATAAGAAGCTGGAATATAATTTACTTTGTTGAGATGAATTTACTTTTGATTAAATGTTAAGTTTAATTGTAACTTGATTACATTTAAAACCATAGAGCAGAAATGAAAGTGCTTGTTTAAGTATGGCATGGTTTTCATTGAAATGTTTATTTGCCTAAAGTGAATGAAAATGTGTTTTTGTGTTAAAGGTTTTCAACCTAAATGATGCAACAGGAAGCTAAATGAAGGCTGAATGAAGCACAAAGGAATCTACAATAACTCAAATGAAGAGGAAGGATTCAAATTTGAGTTGTCCCGCGTGTCCTTTTGGAGTGAATCAAGCCATTTTCAAGTTTAGGCAGGAGTCAATCAAGCAAACCAAATCAGAACTTGACAGTTGAAAACCACGCGGAGCAGCCTGGTTCAGAGGATAAAAGGCTTCAGACGTCCAGAGAAAGCTGTTGACGCAGAGAAGGGGAGCTGTGGATTTCCATTAGCTCAAGATGGCAGAAGAAATCCTGGGGAAGACGGTTAAAGAGCTCAAGAAAGCAAAAACAACTGCAAAAGGCAACTTCACCAGGCAGGCCAACTACCTCAACCGAGAAGCAAGCAGCATGGTCGAGGCAGAGCTAAGGGAGGAATTCACCAAGCTGAAAGAGTCGTTAAGGAGGATTTTTGAGGCAAATGATGACTACATGGCTGGTTTGCAGGCAGACGCTCAAAAGGCTGAAGAAGAAGAAGAAGAAGAAGAAGAAGAAGAAGAAGAAGCTCTTGCAAAGCAGGAAGAGGGCGACATTGGAAGGACTGCAAATGAGGCTGAAGCCAGACTGGAAGAGGTGAGAGGCCTTATTCAAGATAACCTCTGGTCCAAATATGGCCGATATGAGCTCATCACTGCAATTGAGGAAGCAGAAGGAGCCAGTGAACAAGCTGGAAATGTGCCTGTGGAAGGAATCAACCTGGAAGGCTACGGGGTGCTCCTGACCCTTCTAGAGAGGCGGATGAAGGAGGCCACCAGAGTGATGGCAGCTTGGGAGCGCTGGATACCCATGATGGCGAAGACGGATCTAGATGGCAGAGTCAAGGACCTCAAAGCAATGAGAAATAGACTTGAGATGAGGCAAGTTGAATTTGTCAACTCACGCAAGATTGCAGCGGAGGAACTGGCTGCAGAAGCGTCAGGTAGAAGGGGAGGACTGCCATCACCAGCAATACCAGTCGTGAGGATTAAGCCCACAAGTCTTCCCATCTTCTATGGCTGCAGAAGAGAATACCACAGATGGAGCAAAGACAGGGGGAGCCATCTGGATCTTCTGAAGCTAAGAAAATTCATCTTCAAGACAGTGTGGATGACAAGATTTCAAAAGAACTAAGACTCTCAACCTACAACACTGCTGAAGACATGTTCAGGATAATGGACAACAGATATGGAAATAAGTCAACTATTGCCATAGAAATCTTAGAAGAACTGGAGAGAATCCCTAATGTGAAAGGAAACCAGCCAAGAAAGGTAATTGAGCTGATACAGCATGTGGAAAAAGCCCTTGCAGACCTCACAGAGCTGGGAAACTCAGGCGCCATGAATAACCCACTCATGATCAAATCCATAGAGAGCAAGTTACCTGACTTTGTGAAGAGAGATTGGCTAGTCTTCATGGTTGATCCGAACAATAACGTCACACCAGACAATCACTTCGACATGCTCCTTAAATTCCTAAAAAAGCAGGAAGAGATTCTGGAGAGGCTGGAACAGCTAAGGATCGGTGATAAAACTGACAGAGAAGACCATCCAGACAGGAGGTATGAGAAGAAATATGCTTCCACAAGATCTGCAAAGAAGGGCGAGCATGGAGGAGTGTGTATTGTGTGTGGAGATGAGAGACACTATAACAAGATATTCTTCTGCAGAAAGTTCAAAGGGCTAACTCTGTCTGAGAAGAAAGCTGTTCTAAAAAAGCTAGGAGCATGCAGAAAGTGTCTTGGATGTCATGAGGAAGGAGGATATTGCAGAGACAATTACCTGTGCAGAAACAAAGACTGTAAAAAAGGAGACACCTCAGATCACCATTTCTTTCTGTGTCCACAAGGGGAAGCAAAATGCCCTTTGAGGAGAGGAGTGGAAGAGACTGGAGAAGTAAGAGCAAACTCACAGAGGAGCAGGAGAAATTCTTGGCTGAGCTTTCCCCAGAGCGTGCAGGAAGGTGCAGGAAAGCCTTTACCAACCAAACAGCAGGAACAGGCAGAGCTGGAGGACAGTCAAGGCTTTTGGACAGGGAAATTCCTGTCATCATGATGCTGATGGAGGTCACTGCAAATGCAGGGCAGAAGATTGGAACTCTGGTGGACCTTGCCTCAGACACAAATTACATCACCCATAAGGCTGCTGACAGGCTGAGGTTGCAAGGTGAAAAATAACTCTGATTGTGTATGGTGTAGGAGGAATGACCATCAAGGTGAACAAAAAAGATACCTCCTTAGGGTGAGAGTCAAGACTCCTAAAGGGACAGAGAAGGCACATGAACTTGTCTGCTATGGCCTAGAGGAGATCGCCAAAGTGCATAAAGTCATCAGTCCTGAAAAATTGCAGAAGTTCTTCCCAGAGGTCAAGCCCGAAGAATTAAAGAGGCCAGAAAAAGTCGAGCTCCTCATAAGCCACAGAGAAGGAAGACTTGCTCCACAAAGAGTGAAGGTTGTTGGAGACCTTGTTTTGTGGGAAAGTCCACTGGGAAAAACAGTAGGCGGAGCACACCCCGAATTGTTTGAGGAGATTGAAGTGGCAGCACATAGGTCCAACACACACTTTGCTCGCTCCATGAGAACAGCTGCAGTCAGGTATGAGGAGATAAAGCTTCCAACAAACAAACCAGCACAGTTGCAGAAGGGAGATATGGGTGAAGTAAAGGTCACAGCTGCAACTAACCGTGAGTTCCTGGAATGGTGGAGGTGGGACAGCATTGGAGCAGCCTGTGAGCCTAAGTGTGGAGGATGTCGTTGTGGAAATTGCCAACCAGGAGGTAAAGAGATGACCCTGGAGGAGAGAGAGCTGGATATCATAAAGGCAGGCCTAACCTACGTCAGGCAGGATTCTCATATACATCACCACACTGGGACGCAAAATATCCCTGGACTGAAGACCCCACTTCTCTCCCAACAACAAACGTGCTGTGGAGGCCACATTCATGCGGACAGAGAAACAACTGAAGCGGGAGCCGGAGTGGCAAGCTGCATATATAAACCCAAGTCCACGAAATGGTTGAAAGAGGTGCAGCCATCAAACTCACGGACCAAATCAAGACCAACTGGAAAGGACCAGTGTGGTACGTAAGCCACTTAGTAGCACCAAACCCTCATTCAGTGACTACACCAGTACGACTTGTATGGAACAGCAGCCAGAAGTTCAGAGGAGTAAGCATGAATGACATTCTACTAAAGGGACCTGATGTTCTTAATCCGATCAGAGCTGTTCTGTTGAGGTTCAGAAGAGGTGTGCATGCAGCTCTGGGGGACATAAAGAAAATGTACAACTCAGTGTGGCTAGAGGAGCGTGAGATGCATATGCACAGATTCCTCTGGAGAGACAGTCCAGAAGAAGAGATATGCGAGTATGCTATCACAAGAGTCAACATTGGGGACAGACCAGCCGGTTGCATTGCACAGGTGGCTATGCGAGAAACAGCCAGTCTGCCCATGTTTTCCCACATGAAAGAGGAACGAAGAGTTCTTGAAGAGGACAGCTATGTGGACGACCTCTTAACCTCCCATAACAGTCAAGAACAACTGGAGAGGATTACAGAAGGAGTGGAGGAAATCCTGAGAGCTGGTGGCTTCTTCCTTAAACCATGGGTCCGGTCTGGTCAAAGTGGGAGGCAAAAACTGCAACAGCACTCCTGGGAGGAGGAAAAGCAACAGCTGAAAGTAAAACTCTCATCCTTCCAAATCAGATGAGAGAGGAGGACAACAAAGCCCTGGGAATCGGGTACAAGTGGAGGAAGATAAGCTCTACATGTTGACCTCAATCAACTTCTCCAAAAGGAAAAAGAAGAGAGTGGGCAATGATCTCCTGGAGCAAGTGAGACCTGAGACACCTAACCCACTGAGTAGCGGGAACTGCTGAGCCAGGTGGCTGGACTTTACGACCCAATTGGCTTAGTTACACCTGTCAAACAGAAGGGGGCCATCCTTGTCAGGAAGGCATTCCAGGAAACAGGGGGTGGAAAGCTGACCAGGGAGACCTGGGATAGACCACTCTCAGAGAGCCTCAGGGAGGAAGCCATCCAGCTATTTGAGGACTATGCGCAGCTTGGAAAGATTAAATTCCAGAGAAGCATCACGCCAGATGGCTGGAGAGGGAAACCATGGGGAGTTACATTTTCGGATGGAAGTGAGAGAACCTATGGAGCTGTGATGTACCTGAGGTGGGAGACAGATCGAGGGACTGAGGTCCGATTTGTGGAATCGAAGGCCAAGCTAACGCCACTGGATCAAAAGGGAGATGCTGTCAAAGCAGAAACCTGCGGAGCAGTCTTTGCAGCTAGACTAAGGAAGTATTTTGAAAGGCATGGTGGGATGGAGATTGAGCGATGGTTCCACCTAGTGGACAGCCAAACGGTCCTGGGAGCCATTAAAAGGGACAGTTATGGGTACCAGACTTTCTTCGCGAATAGAGTTGGTGAGATACAGAAAGCTGGGCCAGCCGAAGACTGGTGGTGGATCCCAGGAACCCTCAATATTGCTGATCTCATTACAAGAGGAAGCGCTCCTGAACATCTAGTTGAGACGTCTACATGGCAAGATGGACCTGAGTTCCTGAGGTGGCCAGTGGAAGAGTGGCCTGTAAAATCAGCTGGAGAGGTGGCAGCGCAAGCCAGAGAGTGTGGACAGGCTCCAGAGGAAGGCATTCTCAGCAGCCATAACCAGAGCTCAAGCCGAAATAAATCAAAGAGATGGCCTACAAGACCTACAGGAAAACGTAAAAAGAGAGAGCCAAGGGGAGAAACCTAGTGCCGAAGAGACTCCTACCAGGACACTCACAGGAAAGACAGTGAAGGATCTGGTGGAGGTGAAAAAGTTCAGCAGCCTTCAAAGACTTGTCAGGGTCATAGCCTGGGTGCGGAGAGCTGCAAAAAAGTGGCTGGAGATTAAGGACCAACCTAGGACAGGATCAAAGTTGGAAGTAGGATCTCCTAAGGAAAAGGTCAAGGGAGCCACAATAACAGTAAAGGAGCTTGATGACGCCCTAAGATATCTCTTCCTTGCAGCTCAAGAAAGTGCGACATTCCCCCACACTACCATAAGCAGGCTGGCGGTTTACAGACATGTGGAGTCAGGACTTCTGGTTTGTGGAGGCCGGATCCAGATGTTTAGTGAAGACAAGACTGCAGTGGCACTGTTACCATTTGAAGCATGGGTGTCCACATTACTGGCACAAGAAGCCCACAAAGCAACTCATGAGGGAGTGGCAGGAACCCTTCTCAGGATGAGGAAAAAGGCCTGGGTGATAAAAGGTCGAATACTTGCAAAGAAGGCGGTCGACAGCTGTGTTACATGCAGGAAGATCAGAGCAAAACGGTGCCAACAAATCATGAGTGACCTTCCACCTGAGAGAGCGGGCCCGGCTAAGCCTTTTGAATTCACAACATTGGACCTGTTTGGCCCGTACGAAGTGAAAGATGAGGTGAAAAAACGGGTCAAAGTCTGGGGGATAGTGTTCTGTTGCATGGCTTCAAGAGCCATACATACTGATCTAGTGAGTGACCTGTCATCTGAAGGATTCCTGCTAGCTTACCAAAGATTCACTTCAATAAGAGGACACCCTGCAAAATTGTGGTCGGATCCTGGCACAAACTTTGTTGGGGCCAAACCTGCTCTTGAGCAGCTCTACAGGTTTCTACACCAATTAACCAAGTCAGAGCTGGAAGATGAAGCTGCAAAACATGGGACTGAGTGGACATGGAAAATCCATCCTGCAGCTTCTCCACATAGAAATAGATCTGCAGAGGCTGCAGTCAAGATTGTAAAGCAGGCCCTGAGCAACCTTGGAGGAGAAGGAGTCTTCACATGGGGTGAGTTCCAGACCTTTCTCTTCATGGCCGCTAACCTAGCAAATGAGAGACCCATAGATGCCAGGACTCAGAGCCGAGAGGGCCTTGTGGAGTACATCAGCCCAAATTCCCTCTTGCTAGGAAGAGCAAGTCATTCGGGGGACACAAGGGATTTCGAGTTTGAAGGCTACCCATACAAGAGGCTAAAAACTATCCAAACAGAGGTCAGCAGGTTCTGGAAGAAATGGTGCCAGTGGCCGGTCCAATCTCTTTGTGAGAAACAAGTGGCACACCAGGAATCGAAATGTCGCAGTGGGAGATGTGGTGTGGCTGGCTGACCAAAATGCCCTGAGAGGACATTACAAACTGGCAAGAGTAGTCAGTGTAAATACTGATGGAAAAGGCATCGTAATGGATGTAAATGTGAGAACCTTTCCCAGTTACCAGGTCCCAGTTATGAAGCATGAAGGCTTTGGAGGGTACAAGGGACAGCCAAGCAAGATCCCTGCCACAATTCTTCATAGGGATGTCAGGCGCCTTGTCATCTTACTTCCTGTTGAAGAACAGGCAGGTGTTGCAGAACTAGTGTGAGCTCCTTGGGTTCAGGAACCAGGAGATCAAGTGGGAGGTGTTTTGTCTGAACCAGAGAAGGGCAATTCGAAATCTGGCTCCAGTCCAGCAGGTGGTGACAGGGAGCCTAAAATCTATGGGTCCACTGGAGATGTGGCTCAAAGAAGAGTGTGAGTCTCCTTTTTTAATGAGCTAGATGCAAAGCACCTGGGTATGCACACTCTCAGCAGAGGACAAACAATTCACTGTGAGAGAGGAGAGGAGACTCAAGGATTCGACCAAAGACACTGCTGGTAATAGATTTGTAAATGTATTTATCTGTTTGATTAAATGAATTATTATTTGTAGTCTTATGAGGTCTTAAGCTAAAATATAAGAAGCTGGAATATAATTTACTTTGTTGAGATGAATTTACTTTTGATTAAATGTTAAGTTTAATTGTAACTTGATTACATTTAAAACCATAGAGCAGAAATGAAAGTGCTTGTTTAAGTATGGCATGGTTTTCATTGAAATGTTTATTTGCCTAAAGTGAATGAAAATGTGTTTTTGTGTTAAAGGTTTTCAACCTAAATGATGCAACAGGAAGCTAAATGAAGGCTGAATGAAGCACAAAGGAATCTACAATAACTCAAATGAAGAGGAAGGATTCAAATTTGAGTTGTCCCGCGTGTCCTTTTGGAGTGAATCAAGCCATTTTCAAGTTTAGGCAGGAGTCAATCAAGCAAACCAAATCAGAACTTGACATTAGGTATGAAAAAGGTGACAAGGATCCGAGCCCCCCGACCCCACGGAATATCGGCTTTAAAATTAGGAATAACAGAGGATTTTAGCAGTCAGAACAACTAAAGCAGCAGTGTTAATAATAACAGAAATGCCAAAAAGTCACATCTAATAGAAATATATATATATATATATATATATATATATATATATATATATGCATTTATTTTAATTGTGTAGCAGTTAGTTTATAATTTTGGCAGCACTGTTGAGCATTTTGAAAATGTCTTTTCATGCCTCTTTGCAAGGCTTAGGCCCTTTCTCATTCCTCTAATTCCCATCCTCGACTCCCCTCCTCGACTCCTATCCTCGTGTCTTAGTCCCGCCCACAGGAGATGCGAGCGGAGGAGTCGAGGAGGGGAACCGAGGAGAGAGGAGGGGAAGCAGCAGGCGGTTAGAGAAATGAGAACTCCTCTCCTCTGAGCGGTCATTTTAAAGAGACGTCCATTAATGATGACAGGAGGCACAGCAGCACTGTCTGATGGACAGATGTGTTCATGACCACTTATATATTTACTTTTAATTCATTCACAGTGCGGTATAATGAGACAATAACAGGCTATAGATGTGTGTGTGTGTGTGTGTGTGTGTGTGTGTGTGTGTGTGTGTGTGTGTGTGTGTGTGTGTGTGTGTGTGTGTGTGTGTGTGTGTGTGTGTGTGTGTGTGTGTGTGTGTGTGTGTGTGTGTGTGTGGTGTGTGTGTGTGTGTGTGTGTGTGTGTGTGTGTGTGTGTGTGTGTGTGTGTGTGTGTGTGTGTGTGTGTGTGTAAAAACGTCGGTCTCCATTGGCCAGCAGCGCGGGTGAGTCATCTAGTGTTTATATATATTTTTGCGCACACCTACCAGCATTACTATGCAGCTCTGTGATTGGCAGAGAGACGGGGGATGCTACAATACCGGTTTCAGCCTGTTTTAGGAAGTTCTTTAAATAGGCTACGTTTTAAAGTCCGGCAGAAAGTCTCAGAAGCGATATTAGCAGTTCAATTGGAAAGTCGTCATATACTTTCTGATTTGCACAATGAATCCACTGGAAGAAAATTATGCCATATTTCTTGCTGATGTGCTCTTGGATGACTTTGTGGTAAGTTTGTTTTAAAGGTATCTCCGAAATGTGAACGCTAGAGTGAAGAGCTAACGTTAGCATTGGTTAGCACGTGTGAAACACTGATAACATTAGCTTCGTTCGACATTCTTTCATAATGTTTCGTACTCTTTAGCTTTAAATAGCATGGCCTATAATGTAAACACAGTTCTATATATTTTTTTGACCGAATGTAGTGTAGCGACCCGGTATAGGGTGCTGTGTGGGTCACTCAAGCATCCCCCGTCTCTCTGCCAATCACAGAGCTGCACAGTAATGCTGGCCGGTGTGCGGGCCTGTGGTTGGGGGAGCAGAGGGGGGAGGGCTGGAGAGTGAATGACGTTGACCCTGCTGGTGTGCGAGTGAGGGAGTGGAGTACTGTGTGATGTAGAACCTGCGACCTGTAAACTGTGACCTATGAACCTATATCTGTATGCTATCAAAGGAGTTATTAAAACTAATAACTTGAGCCCTGTTTCCGACTCCTATTGTGGAACGTTACAGTATAATGCAATGATAGTGAAGTTTTCATAATAAGATTATCATAATGTGTAGGTGGTGATTGACGTTTTAAGTAAATATGTTCTGTGTCCTGATTATGATTTAAAGGAGGATCAAAGTAAACCAACAGCAGGAGGGTCGCAAACAAGGACAATGGTTTGGCTTGAAGAGGACCATGATGGTCAACCAATGCCAAAAAGGAGGCGAACTGGAGAGAAACGGAAGCGGAGTTCGGCCACTGGTTTGTGTTTTTGTTTTGTTTGTTGTTTACATCAATTAATTGTAGATCAATAAATTCACATATTCTTCAAGGAAGTTATTAAATGCATCTTCACAATTTTGCGGGTGCTTCAAGAAGTGTAGATCTTGTATGTACTCCGTCTACTAGTCGTCAAGAGAGCGAGACTGGGACCATCCAAAGCTTAGGTATGTTTTTCCTACACTTAATGATGATTGTTTCCCCACTTATCATGTAGTGGTTAGCTAGATTGACCCTTGCTTTATATATGTACTTTTTCTACTTCATTTTTAAGACTCCCTCATACAAGAGGTACAAGAACTTCTAGGACTTCCTAGTGAAGAACCTCTCTCTTCACAGTGGAAGGAACGACAAGCATCCACCTTGGAAAAGTGGACAGTGTTAAGGCCTTTTATGGTTAATCAGATGTTATCTTCTGAGAAACCTAAAGAGGGGGTTTGCCAACACTGTCGACAAAAGGTTGCAGTCGTCACATGTCAAGATTGTTTGCCAAGACCTCTTTCCTGCACTGCCTGTGATGTTGCCTAAAGTAACCTGTATAACCTGTTTCAATAATTATAACCTTGGCCCGACATATCTTAGGCGCCAATAGTCTGTGTAAAATTTATGCTTATGAAACTAGGGCAATATTCTTATTGTTGCATTATTTGCTTGCTGTGCTCATTGTGTGTGCCGTGACTTGGGAATGGATGGACCCAGTCGACAGGAGCGTGGGGAGGGGTTGCATGGGAAAGTGTTTAACTTACAACATTGAAAGTAGCAAGGTCATGTGCAGAGACTTAGAGTATACAAAGAGGTAGTCAGAACAGCACATCGCACCGGCTTTTTGCAAAGATAAAGATTGTTATGTTCACCCCATGTTGACCCCTAGGAAAAGAGAGTACTGCCAGGTGCGAAGATAAAGATTGTTATGATCACCCCATGTTGACCCCATCAATTGTTTACCCCATGGCTCCCATGAAGACGGCCTGGGACTTATCAGCGGGCGCAGTAGATCCAAACCTCCCACGCTCTGTACGGGAGTGGAAGACGGTCTCCAGGGCAGCAATGGCTGACTCACTCTGATTCGCTGCCTAGGACTCGCCCAGGAGTGAATCCACCAGTAGAAAACACCTAGGGAGGAGAAACCGACACAAGTCCTCCCACACAACTCCTCCCCATTTGTGTGTATAAATATTGTAACTTCCTTATACTCGGGGCCCCTGTTCTGTCTGACTGTCCCGGTACGTATATCGCACGGTAGTAGAACCAGGGCCCGAAGTACTTCGTTATATTGTACTGTTGCTTTTACCATTAAATCAGCTTATTGTTAACCTCATATCTCGGTGTCTGAGTCCTTCCTCTTATAGCAGACCACTCATCAACGAACGGCGCGGAGCAGGCTCGAACCTTCAACCACTCCAAAGGGTGGTCCTCCAACGATTTGGTGACCAACCGACGTGATGAGTAGGGTCTGGTAGAAGGAACACCGGCAGCCAGCAGACGAACGGTCCAGGGAAGACACCTCGAATACCTCTGACAACTAAACCAGGGCGCCCTACAACTGAAAGGTGAGCAGATACCTGTTATTATCAAAATCTGTGATTGGCTATACTACAAAATTTTAGAGTTGTCAGCGGCATTTTCAGTGTTTTAGTCTTACGGTAAAAAAAAACAGTACTACAGAATAACACTTTCCAGTCTCAAAGAGGAGCTGCAGTTGTGTTATATGTGGGGTATTTCAAGAGGAGAAACGCAACTTTCAAAATTAATTTGAAACGACCGGATCTCGCAAACTCTTGCTGTGGGGTTAATCTAGAAGACTAAACGTGATGATAAAGAGATTCTGTAGACTGGGTTTCGACTCCTTGCTAAAAGCCACATCGCCGAAAGGGGGTGTTGAAGCGCTTTTGGAAGTCTCTCCATCTGTTGAAATAAACATCGCACTATAAAAGTCAACTAGACTGTACGGGGAATATAAAAACTGTGTTTGTAGATTTCAGTGGTTATAAATTGGTAAAGGAAGTCCAGCTGCAATCATCCTCCGAGATTTCAGTGGTTATAAATTGGTAAAGGAATCCCAGCTGCAAATACTCAGAGAAATAAGATGACACACACAGTAATTCTTAGACGAATTCTGGGGTTGGGGCTCATCGACTAACGTACACAGGCAACCCTTAGACGGATCTGGGGCTACGTTAGGTATATTTATTTTGAGTGTGATTAACTGTGTTTGTATATTATATGTGAAAAATACGCAGTAAGGGACGCAATTTTCAACATCAATTTGAAAGAACCGTCCCTGAAAGTATTGTAGAATCTTATTTGTATCTGATAGCATATACGTGACGATCAAAGGTTATTGTAGACTGGGTTTCGACTCCGTGCCTTGGGCCGCATCCTCGTAAGAGAGTGTCGAAACGCTCTTGGAAGTCTCAGTAATTGGTTGAAATACACCTCGCACCGAAAACTATCAGACTGTATACCTGTGGGAATAAAACTACAATAATTAGTAAATTATAGTACGCAGAAGTACCTGGTATTTTTTATAAAAACTAAAACCTTTAGGAGAATGTTGGGTTGAAGCACCCTTCAGTTGTTGAAGGTTCGAGCCCGCTCCGCGCTGTTCGTTTGATGAGTGGTCTGCTATAAAAAGGAAGGACTCAGACAGAGATATGAGATTAAACAATAAGCTGATTTAATGGTAGAAACAACAGTACAATATAACGAAGTACTTATATAACGAAGTACTTCGGGCCTCAGCTCTTCCACCGTGCGATGTACGTATCAGACAGTCAGACCGAACAGAGGCCGCGAGTGTACAGAATTCACAATATTTTATTCCCACAAACGGAGAGGAGTTGGTGTGGGAGGAGTTGTGTCGGTTGCTCCTCCCTAGGTGTTCATCCACTGGTGGACTCACTCATGGGCGAGCCCTAGGCAGCGAATCAGAGTGAGTCAGCCATTGACGAGGTCTAAACAGCGAATCAGAGTGAGTCAGCCATAGGTGTGGGAAGTTTGGATCTCCTGCGCCGCCGATCAGTCCCAGGTCATCTTTTATGGCAGCCATAAAATAAACAATTCTGGGTTGAACGGGGGTGAGGTACCAATCCTTATCTTCGTTTATCCTCAGCACCTGGCCGTACCACTCCGCATCCCAATCTTTCTCTCAGTACAATCTCTGCATAGACTCAATGGTGTCAGTTTTATTACCTTTCTCTTGCCACCCCCCCATGCTCCTATCCGGCCCATTAAAAACCCGGGGGGGACTGGATCCTCTACATTCCTAAGTCAACGCACACACAATTGACCACATCAAACAAAACAAAATAAGAACACTTGGTCTAGTTTCATAAGTATACATTTTACACAGACAAAGTTATAATTATTAAAACAGGTTATAATTATTGAAACAGGTTATAATTATCGAAACAGGTTATATAGGATATACAGGTTACTTTAATCCCCCTTTTGATCTCACCTCAAGAGATCAATTCACACAAAGCATTCGACACATAACCACTGTCATTCTTTTCTACTGCGTCTGTCCCCCAACATTATATAAATCCATCAGAAGCTGGGATTTAGAGTACTTTAAACCTTCGGGAACTGCCCACCATAACAACCTCTTATGATAGTGGAGGGAGACCAAAGTGTATTAAAACTGCGTCCTTGTCTGCTGAGTCATCATGCTGTCCTCTCCTTCCGATGCATAAGCCAACAAGGGCATTTGGTACGGAGGGACAGCTTTTCCTTCAATGGTGGAACTGATGAATCTAACACACAATGAGCGGATACAAGGCACACAACAACAACCACATGTTACTAAAATGGCAATAAAAGTAGCTATAGAAATCAAAAGAGACATTATTAAACCTTTCCATTGACCAAACATGTTTGTAAACCATTCCTCCAAGGGGTTGTGTCTCCCTGATTGTTCATGCATAGTTATGGATAGTGTGCGAAGGCCTTCTAAAGCCTTTGTGACGGAACCATCCGGAGCCGTATTGTTTGGAATGAAAGTACAACACATATCACCAAACATTGAACACACACCTCCTTTCTCAGCTAACAGCATGTCAAGGGCCATTCTATTCTGAACTGCCATAAGGGAAGTCGGCCCCAGCTCTTCAGCGAGTCCTTCTACAGCGTCCCTAGTGAGATTAGCTAAACGGAGCACATTGTAATGTACATAGTTGATCCTGTCTACATTCTTGTTAGGGTGATAGGGAAGATAGCTGCGAGGAAAGGAATGTTCTCAAAACCTGAGGCAACTTGATCAGCGAGTTTATACTCATTGGGAACACCCCGTGGCACCCCTATGGAGTCCATGTAAGTGGGAGAGTTGGCAGATAAATCAAAGGGGCCTGGGCGTAGCGCTTGGACAACACGTGTCCCCTACGTCGAGTGACTAGGTTGATGTTGAGGGAGGCTTTAGGGTCCGTGTGCACCAGTTTTTCGCCTCGTAACATTAGGGGTGCATGGAGGCGCACCATAGCACACAACCCCACAGATAGTTCGGGGATACGGGTGAACAGGCGGTGGCCCCCACAATAATAGTAGAGACCACCCCTGGCCCAATGTCCTATACTAGTACCAGACACGGTGTGGTTACACCAATCCGCAGAGATATTTCCTAGGTCAAAACGCGGAGATTTTTGGACCATGGTGAAACATGTGTACCCACCGGCGCCTCTGTTAGGCGTGAATGGGCCTGTCCTAGTACCATTGTCAATTGGAGGGAAAACCTTGGCCAGGGTGGTGCAGTTAGGAGGACTAGCCATCTTGGTCAGTTGTAACATACAGTTGTAACCCCAGGTATCTGTGGAAAATAGGGGCGCAGGGTCAGTGACTAATTGCGGGCGGGATGTAGCACAGGCTAGGCAATCCCCTGCCATTTGTTCTTGGGCTGTTCGGACAACCCATTTTAGCCATAAATTGTCATCTATGTATCCTGTGGCCATTTGGATGATGTCTAGAGGTTGAAGTTGGCTATAATCCCCCGTACATTTATCCGTACATGTGACTTTAGACAAGTATTTAACCTTAGATGCTCCCTGACAACGGTTTTGCTCTCTCTTTGGTATAACTTTAATTTCGAAGAGGCCTTGTGGCGAACCCCTTCCTGCATGTACCGCGAGGACATAAAGTCCAGCGTCGGAGAGCACGACCTTCTTTAGCGTTATGAGCACCGGATTACAAAACCTGGCGGAGCACGGGACGTCTGGGTTTCTCCTGACCACGTTCATTCTATATTTGAGGGATCTAACAATTGCCGCTGATCGGTAAGATGGCGTGTATCCCCAGTCATCAGGACCCGAATTTGCTAGGACACCGGACCAGGACTCGCAGGCACAACCGTAGGTGTATGTGACGGACAGATAGGGGTCGCCTTTGGCAAATGCACTGCCTCTGTAAGTGTAAGGATCGCCTTTGACCCTATCTGTGACGCTTCTGTTACATACCGCAGGGGCTAAGCAGACGTATTTGGCTAGGTAGTAAAGTAACCTGTATATCCTATATAACCTGTTTTAATAATTATAACTTTGTCTGTGTAAAATGTATACTTATGAAACTAGACCAAGTGTTCTTATTTTGTTTTGTTTGATGTGGTCAATTGTGTGTGCGTTGACTTAGGAATGTAGAGGATCCAGTCGCCCCCGGGTTTTTTAATGGGCGGATAGGAGCATGGGGGGGTTGCAGGAGAAAGGTAATAAAACTGACACCATTGAGTCTATGCAGAGATTGTACTGAGAGAAAGATTGGGATGCGGAGTGGTACGGCCAGGTGCTGAGGATAAACGAAGATAAGGATTGGTACCTCACCCCCGTTCAACCCAGAATTGTTTATTTTATGGCTGCCAGTTTTTTATAAAAACTAAAACCTTTAGGAGAATGTTGGGTTGAAGCACCCTTCAGTTGTTGAAGGTTCGAGCCCGCTCTGCGCTGTTCGTTTGATGAGTGGTCTGCTATAAAAAGGAAGGACTCAGACAGAGATATGAGATTAAACAATAAGCTGATTTAATGGTAGAAACAACAGTACAATATAACGAAGTACTTATATAACGAAGTACTTCGGGCCTCAGCTCTTCCACCGTGCGATGTACGTATCAGACAGTCAGACCGAACAGAGGCCGCGAGTGTACAGAATTCACAATATTTATTCCCACAAACGGAGAGGAGTTGTGTGGGAGGAGTTGTGTCGGTTGCTCCTCCCTAGGTGTTCATCCATTGGTGGACTCACTCCTGGGCGAGCCCTAGGCAGTGAATCAGAGTGAGTCAGCAATTGACGAGGTCTAAACAGCGAATCAGAGTGAGTCAGCCATAGGTGTGGGAAGTTTGGATCTCCTGCGCCGCCGATCAGTCCCAGGTCATCTTTTATGGCAGCCATAAAATAAACAATTCTGGGTTGAACGGGGGTGAGGTACCAATCCTTATCTTCGTTTATCCTCAGCACCTGGCCGTACCACTCCGCATCCCAATCTTTCTCTCAGTACAATCTCTGCATAGACTCAATGGTGTCAGTTTTATTACCTTTCTCCTGCAACCCCCCCATGCTCCTATCCGGCCCATTAAAAACCCGGGGGGGGCGGCTGGATCCTCTACATTCCTAAGTCAACGCACACACAATTGACCACATCAAACAAAACAAAATAAGAACACTTGGTCTAGTTTCATAAGTATACATTTTACACAGACAAAGTTATAATTATTAAAACAGGTTATATAGGATATACAGGTTACTTTATTACGGACTCCTCTGGCGGGGGAATGGAGTCTGGGTGGTCAATGGAATCAGTCAAAACAAAAATAACGGTAATGGTGATGATCGTGACCAGGGACATCCCTAGCAACCATCTCCAACTCCCATACATGGTTAGGTTGTTATTTTCAATGTAACACAACAACAAGGGTTATTTCTGTTATTAATAATAGGAGATTTACTAGGACGCAAGGAATTAACACTCAATCAAATAATAAGGCTATTCGCGAACAGGCCATATAACTAAGGATGGTGTTCAAGATACAAACAGTGTCCCAAGTAAACCACAATTCCCACTAGCAGAGTACACCAACAAACAATAAGGAAGTGTAATCCACAGTCTGTCATTGAGTACCTTTAATCAGTGGTCCGTGTTATTGTAATTAGGTTCTTCTGAACACAATGCTAAAATCTCCTAAGGAGATTCTTTAAAACAAGGGTGTATAATAGTACCCTGTAATGGTAAATACTGTGCTCCCAGAACCTGTTAAATATAAGGTTCAGTAAAACCTGTTAAATAGAAGGTCTGGTGATTGGGGAGACTTTCACTGCCCTTTAATTATAGGGCTAACCTCTCGTTATATATAACCTACTACTCTTATTAGAAAGAGGCCCTATAGGTGGGCAAAAATGCTGCTACTTATTGGAAAGTGCCCCTAAAGGTGGGAGTAAAAAAGTCGGGTCCTATATGGAGTCGTGTGTTTCAGGGGTCGGGGTCCCGTAGACTCGTGTCCGCCTCCTCGCCGGCCGTAATCTCCTTTCCAAGATCGCCTGTTGTTACCTCTGTGTCTTTGTCCTTGTCATCTGTTGTGTGGGTCGTTGCTTCTGCTGGGCTGTCGTCGTCAGAGGTGTCGCTCTCTCGTCCTGCTGCAGCGATGTCAGTTCTGATGTCGTCTAACGTCCTTGCTGGAGGTTTTCCAACGGCGCACTGGCTCCAATGATACCACGTTTCCCCCTTTCCTTCGAGGCGAACTGCATGTGATGTCCTCTGAGTCACTCTGTGCGGGCCGGTGAACCTTGGGTTGAGCCACTTCGGACGGATGACCTTCAGCCAGATGAATTCTGCGGTGTTAGCCTCGTGCTTCTCCGGTCCCCCTTTGGCGTCAGCAACCTGGGTGGAGAAATCTGATACCAAGCCCTTAAGTTGCTGGTAATATGGTTTGCTATCCATCTCTTCTACTTCTTTCCCTACTGCTAATGCTCCAGGTCCAGGAAACTGGTGACCATGTGTTAGCTCAAAAGGAGAGAAGCCTGTGCCTCTGTTTACAGAACTGCGAAGGGACAATAGGGCCAAAGGTAGTGCGTCTAACCAGTTCATGCCTGTGGCATCACAGGCCTTACTGAGCTTCTGTTTGATACTCTGATTCATTCTTTCTACCTTTCCCTGCGACTGTGGATGATACACTGATCCAAAGTTGTGTCTGAGTCCAAGGGACTTCTCAACTGTCTGCAAATGATGATTCTTGAAATGGCTGCCATTATCTGACCTCACCCTTCTGGGGAACCCATGTAGGGGGATGTAATGAGTGATAAGAAACTTGATCACTGAGTCTGCATCTTCCCTGCGACATGGTATGGCCTCTGGCCATCCTGTATATGCATCTACCACCACTAGGAGATACCTGAACCCTCTAACCTTATCAATCATATCTGTGTAGTCAATGATGATTTGTTCTCCGGCCATTTTAGGTAAAGGAAACTTTCCCTGGTGAGGCTTCACTGTTGCTCTGATGTTGTGGGTGAGGCAGATTACACATTCTTCCAAATGGTTCGCTATCATGTCAGGTAAGTATGGGTGCCACCAATGCGTGAGATGTCTGTCCATTTGAGTTTTACCACAATGAGTGGGGCCATGCGCTTCTTTTAGCATGGATCTTATCCACTCTGGGGGTAGAACTGGTCTACCGTCTGGAGAGTACCAAATTCCTTCTTTGTTTGTAGCCCCCCTTTCCAACCATAGTGTTTTCTCTTGCGGGGAACCTGCCTCCTGTGCTACCTTGAGAGTGTCATCAGTGACTGCTGGGAGTAACTCTGGTGCTTTGGTAACCAACATCTGGAAATGTGGTAAGTACCCTGCTTTGTCTTTGGCTGCTCTGTCTGCTGCATTGTTTCCCCAAGCTAAGAAGTTATCAGCTTTGTTATGGCCTTTACATTTTAGCAATGCTAATTTGCTTGGTAACATTACTGCTTCCGCTAGCTTTTTGATGTCTTTTTCATGTTTAATGGGAACATTGGTTGAAGTTACAAATCCTGCTCTCATCCACTGGCGCATTTCAACATGAATTATTCCATGGACATAAGCTGAGTCTGTGTAGATGTTAACTTCCTTTCCATCTGATAGTTCTAACGCTGCAGTGACTCCTCTTAGTTCTGCCAACTGTGCTGAGACTCTCCCTGTTACCCTTTCAGCTGCTCTTTCTTCAAACTCTCTTATGCCTGTCTGACTTACCACTGCATAGGCTGCCTGGAGCCCATGGATGGGGTGCCTAAAGCAGCAACCATCTGTGAATAAGTTTTCTGCATCTGGAATTGGTTCCTCCCTGAGATCCACTCTCAACTTCACATCCTGTATGACCTTGTCCTCACATCGGTGTGGTTCTCCACTGCCCATGTTGTCTGCGCTATTCACGCCCTCATGTGAATAGGTTATGTGTGCTTCTGTCAAAGTTTTCTCAAGTCTTGTCTGTCTGGTGGATGACATGGTGAATGCGCTGGAGTTAACAAATGAGACAATGCTGTGTGTTGTCAAAACTGTCAATGGGTGCTGCATCACGATGTGTGAAATTTTGTTTAAAATCCGAGCTGTTCCTGCTGCATGTCGTGTGCATGGAGGTTCTCTGTTTTCCACTCTATCCAGTGTTATGCTAATGTACATCAGTATTGACCTACATCCCCCCTTTTTCTGAAATAGGATTCCGTTTACGGTATTCTCATTCTCAGAAATGTCAAGGAAGAAAGGCAACATGTATGATGCAGAAGCCAATGCTGTTACCTGGGACATGGATTGTTTCAGAGAGATGAATGCTGATTCTGCTGTCTGAGTCCAGTCAAGTGTTGCTGTCAAGTTTCTGATACCTTTGTCGTTGATCAGAGCTCTGAGCTCTGCAGTCCTTGGGTTGTACTCAGGTATGTAATGTCGGCTGTAGCCTGTCAGGCCCAGAAAAGATAACATGTCTTTTACAGTCTTAGGTTTCGGGTGGCTCAAAATGAGCTCCTGGTGTGATGCTGACATGCCTGTACCTGCCGGAGAGATGAGCCTGCCCAAAAATGCAACCTCCTTGCGGGTACACTGCAGTTTCTTTTTGGATACCTTGAACCCTGTTGTGTGCAGGCGCACCAGTAAATTACGAGTGGCTTCCAGACAAGAGGCTGCTGAAGGGGCTGCAATAAGCAGGTCATCCACATATTGTATCAAAACCACTCCCTCTGGTAATGAAACCCCGTCCAACTGTTCCCTCAAAACTTTATTGAAAATTCCTGGGGATAAACTGAATCCCTGAGGAAGTCTGGTGTACTGCAATCTCTCTTTGTCAATGGTAAATGAGAAAATCGGTCTCATTTCCTCTGCCAATGGAATGCAGAAGAAAGCATTTGCAAGATCAATACATGTAAACCACGTGTGCTCTGGAGTAATGTTGCAAATGGCTGTGTAGGGATTTGGAACTGGTATCAAAGGAGTAGTAGTGATAGCGTTGATAGCTCTAAGATCATGTGCCATTCTGTAGTCCCCATTGGGCTTGTGTACTGGTAAAATAGGTGTGTTCCAATCACTGTGGGAGGGTTCCAAAACGCCTGCCTTCTTAAGACCTTCCACTGCCTGGGTCACCCCTTCTCGAGCCAACGATTTTAACGGGTACTGAGAGAGATGAACCGGAAGTTCCGTATCAACAGTGAAGGTAATTGGAGCAGCTTTTGAACAAAAACCCACGTCATGAGAGTCGCTTGACCACAAGTCAGGAGGGAGGTCACGTATCATGTCTGCTGTAAATGGATGATCTGTTTTCTCCCTACCATGATGTCTGTCTACCTCGTGCCTTTCCATAAAGATGCATTCCTGTGTCTGAATCTTAAGTGCATAGGCGCTGTGTGAAGGAGAGAAGGTAAGTGATGCTATCTGTGTGGGCTCCCAGTCCTCCACCTCTAACAGTGCTTTGACCATGGGACCCAGTTCTTTGGCTTCGTAACCTTTCCTAATGGCTAGGGAAATGTGTGGGGTGGCTTCAGAAGACATACGGTACCAATATTGTTGTTCGTCAGTTAGATCAATTGCTGCGGCTACCCCTGCTTGGCCAATATATAACTTTACTGCCTCTACCTCCCACTTAGCCATTGCTACCTCTGCATCAAAGGCATAGGCGTAGGTTTGGTCATCCTGTCTATCATAGTACAGAGTAAGATGGGGAGGGTCAGGAGGAGGGCCGTAAGGGCGGAGGAGATTGATCCAGGGCTTCCACTGTTGAAAGATAGAAAAAAGTCCGTGGTTCTCCTGTGGCCGGTCTAGCAGGCCCCAGTATATAGTTGCATACTGGGTAGCCTCTGCGGCTGTAGACTGGGATATCATCATCTGGGAGCCTGTTCTGATTGTGGACAATGAACAGTTCAACTTAGTACCATCGGGAAATGAAATGATGAGACCATCAGGGGAACAGAGGATAGAGGCATTGGCTTTGATCAAAACGTCTCTGCCCATGAGGTTGGCCGGACTTTGGGGTGCAAGGATGTACTGATGGAAAAATACCTGGCCTGCTATTTAGTGGTCAGCGGTGTTGAGAGCGGTACATGTTCTATATGTCCCGAAAACCCCATGACTGCGACAGTATCATCTGAACTGGATTTGTCGAATTTAGGAGTGTTGATAGTAGAATATCGAGCCCCAGAATCGACCAAAAATGGCAGTGAAATCTGCTTAACAGTCATGTTCATGTAAGGATCCGCCAGGCCCGTACATTCTGGGTTCCCTGGGCCCCCTCATTGTGGGTAATACCCCTTCTCCGGATCATACTGCACGTACTGTCCACCAGGGATCGCCACTGCGTTCGGAGCCATATGTCCATTCTGAGCTTGACCCTGTTGTGCTACCCCATGGTTCTGCTGGTAATACTGCATGTCTTTTCTGGTTCCTTGCCACTTTGTCCCCCTTGTCCCTTTCCTCTTTGTGGTGGTGGTGCGCCATGCGGGCACTCCTCCACCAATGGTCAGCTGACCACACGTGAAGCACACCCTCTGGGCTGTTGGTCCTTTGAACCCCCATCTGGGAGCTCCCCTACCCCCACCACCCCTCTGTGTCTGCGTAGCAGGATTAAAGACATACGGAGCCACATTGTAAGCAGGAGCCGGAGGCGGATACACCCCAGGGAAAGGCCAGAACGGAGCCGGCTGTTGGGCCGGGGCCACGGGGGCTTTCGGCACATCACTATCTGAGCGGACAACAAGCTGTTTGGCACTTTTCTTCTCGGTCTGTATTGCCTTACGGGCTAATTCTAGCTGTGTGCGGAGGAGCTGGACTCTTAACTCTTCCTCCTCTGTCTTTGTCTTGGTAAGTACCTTATTGTATTTACCCATGTGGTGGGCCAAGTGCCTTTCCCACGTCTGTGTAGGCAGATGGTCTGCCTCTGGATTGTCTTCCATAAGAGCCTTAATCTCTGCTGGAACTGCAGCAAGAATTGCTTTGCGGAACATCTGTTTGTGTTGATCATTATTGTCTGGACTACAATCAGTGGCTGTAGTGTACTGCTCCCTGGATCTGAGCAACATGGTTGCTGCAGCCTCTCCAGGAGTGAATGTGAATGCTAGCGACCCATACCCGCCCCTGTTTGTGGGAAATGCTCTCTCATGGCGGTGCTCAATTGGCTGTGTATGTTGTTCGTGATGATGGGAAGATCGTCCCGATACTTTCCTGTTCCCACCCTAGCTTCAACTCGCTGAACTTCATACGCACTTGTCTGCTGGGCTAAAATTCGCCTGAAATCCCCAATGCAGATACTCTGCCCTGTTGTGATATCAGCAAACTTCCTCATCCAATTTCTCCCTCCCTCCGTAGGTAGGGGCATTCTGTCAACCAGTGCATGAATGTCACCCATAGTGAACGGGTGGTATGTCGACCCTCCAGTTGGGAGAGCGACTAGTGGCAAGTTCAAAACAACCTGTTCGTTAGGATTCTTGTCACATTGTCTCTGGCTACGTCTTACCATCTGAGGTAATTTAGCTACTGTCTCTTGGTCAGCTTCTGAAATCCGTCCTGTCATGGTTATAATCTGAACTCTGTTCTTTTTACGGCGTCTACAGTTCGGTTCTGCTTCCTTAGTCAGTGCAGACAAATACTGTTCATTGCCTCGTCTGTCTTCGCCTGAGTCCGAACTGTCCAAGTCATCGTCCTGGTCAATATATTCTCTCTCAGAAGAGGCTCGTTGCGCTATTGGAGCATGTTAATCTGTGTGGATCTCTCTGCAAATGGTTCTCCATTTAAACTACCGCTTCTCCGTGGTGAGAGGCTAGGGGAGGTTTCTCTGGACATAGTATGCGCTCTGTGCTTGTGTCTATCCTTTTTGTGTGGTTTGCGTCCCCTATGTTCTGTGTCTGAGTCATGGGCCTTATGCCTAGTCCCATTTTTTCTCTCATGTCTGTCCTGTCTTTCACACTCAATCTCACCCTGTTCTCTCTCTCTGAGTGCTATTTCTTCCCTCCACACTCGCTCTTCGTAAGCATCCTTTCGTTCATTTTCTTCCTTATCATTTATGTCTTGATTGCTATCAATTCAGCTACCGTAGGTTCCTCATTGGTACCTGTCTTCGGAGTCAACAATTGTCCTCAGTCTATCACTCGTTCTTCGAAAAGTTTGGCATTTGTAACTGATGGGGTGTTGCTCTCTTTAGCTGCTAGCTGATGAGGAGTAGTTATGGTGGTATGCACCATTTTTTTCTGATTCTGTAGGTTTCCCACTGTCTGACAGTTGTGTGTTAACTGAGCTACAGCTATCCCTTCTCCTGGGAATAGAGGTGAGTCTGCTGGGAACCAGAGAGACATTTCCTGTCATTCTGAAATTCCCTCCCCTTCTGACCTCCTTTTCTAGTTCTGATTCAGAAGATGCGTCTGTAGACAGCATCTGAAGGTTTGTCATGGGAGGGGAACTGGGTGAGGGGGGGTTAGAGGTGGAGGGAAGCGTATAGGGAGGGGGTCGGGTCTTAAAGGGGTTGTATAAATCTGGATAGAGGAGGGGACCGCCCTCTGGGATGTCTGGGAGGGGCCCACCATATGGCTTCTCCTTCCTGACTGGCTCTATCACTTCTGTGGGAGGGGCTGGTGCAGGACTGGGTGGGGCTGCTATGGCGGGCAGATTTTTGGCGGGAGTTTTGCTCAGAGAGCAGGTTACTGCCACTCCATTCATAACTAAGCTGCGTTATGGCCTATTCTCCTTAGCTTGTCAACTAGCTCCCTTTCTTTGTTAAGTTTAGAAGCCCTGATAAAACCTGCCTTCTGCTTGTTGAGAGTTTCTAATTTCCGAACCAACTGTCGCTCGTATGTATTGAGTGCTGTGGCTAGGAGACTTATTGCCTCGTCACCCTCTACTCTATTCTCTGCGATCATCTGATCGTGTAAGAAACGGAGATCCCTGCTCGCCTTTTTATGATCTCCGGGCTTAAGTCCGCTAAGTATCAATCTCTCTGCTTGTCCCCACTGTTCCCTTAAACTCCCCGGAACAGGGACTCCTAATTCTCTCTCTTCACGTTCAAATTCTCCTTCCATTTTTGACTTCGTTCGTATCTGCTTCTCCTAAAGGTTTTAGTTTTTTATAAAAAACCAGATATCTCTGCGTACTATAATTTACTAATTATTGTAGTTTTATTCCCACAGGTATACAGTCTGATAGTTTTCGGTGCGAGGTGTATTTCAACCAGTTACGGAGACTGCAAAGAGCGCTTCTCCTAACGGTTTTAGTTTCTTATAAAAAACACCAGATATCTCTGCGTACTATA